>OX451736.1:1288838898-1290038898 GCA_948472305.1 Vicia faba | reverse complement strand
TAACAAGCATTTTATTAGTTATTTTGAACGTGCAGTACGTGGTCAAGTAACAAAGCATGCATTTGTGCCTTATTTTTCTCCAACGACCAAGACCACCTTCTCCTTATTTTTCTCAGCAAGCCAAGAATCTAGCAACGTGAAATATAATCCCAACTGTATTCATTCTCTATAAATAGCTTGGACTTCAAAGAAGAAAGGACAGAGTTCAGTTTAGAAAATTCTTGCGGAAGCTCTGCCGATTTAAAACCCGATTCTATTTTCGCATTTTGTTTATTTAATTTTCATTCCGACGTTCCGATCTTACCGGCTTGTGGAAGAAGGATCTAGGATACTATTTCTTTTCAGGTTTTTATCATATTCAATATAATTGCAATTTATTTATGTTAAATTTATGTTCTTTATTTATAATGCATGTGTTATTGTTTTCTGATTTTATTTCCCGCATTTTAATTCCGAGCATTATGAGTAGCTAAATACCCGTAGTCGGGGTGTGATGAAATAACCGAATGAATTAATGTATTTCTAAGCTAAAACCTTAATTAACTTAATTTCTAGCCGTGACTTTTTATAATTAAAAATTAAGCTTTTTGTTACGAGAGTAAGGAAAGTAAAATAGGGAGAAATCAAGACCACGAGAGTGTGAGGTTTTAACCGGATAGCTAAAGTTAGGCATTCGATTTAAATACAGCGAGAGCGCTTTAAAACGAATTAGATTTATTTAGTTTTCAAAAAGATGCTTTCTAAACACTTATGGGCTAGCGAGAGCAGACATTTGGCTTTAGGAGTATAATCCGAGGTAAGACCACGAGAGTGTGAATCGAGGGTTTTTAAACTGGTAAGTACTACAGAACAATTTAAGTTAAATATTTTTATATGCTTAGGTACAATTTAATTCGCATAGGTTCGAAACATTACACTCTGACCACTTTAATATTATAATTCTTTTAATTGAATTTAGTTTCTCCTTTAGTTTTAAACTTCTAAAAACCAAACGTGACAATTTCCGCCTTAGCTAAACTAACCTATTTCATAACACTAGAGTGATTACAAAGTCCCTGTGGGTTCGACATCTTTTTATTACTACCGCGATAGACTGTGCACTTGCAGTTAAGATACCGTTAGACACATTAGGTCAATCGCACATCAATCACCTTGTGGCAATATGATACGCTTGATTACCAAGTCACGAACCTGATATACCTAATGTCCAACCTTCTTGTTAAAAGCCTTGATCATACGTTTTTGGTACATCTGATCGTGACAGACAGCCATAAGCTTCTTCTCATTAATTAAGTTCAACTGGTCAAGCCGAGTTTGAATCCATTCATCTTCGTCCAGCCCTGCATCCTTTATGATTCTCAGAGAAGGTATTTGGACTTCAATTGGTCGGACAACTTCCATGTCGTATACCAAGGAGAAGGGAGTTTCCCCTGTTGATGTGCGCCGTGGCACAGTAACCGTGGAGAGTGAATGGTAGCATCTCATGCCAGTCCTTGTAGGTTATTGTCATTTTTTGTATGATCTTCTTGATGTTCTTATTTGCGGCTTCGATAGCGCCATTCATCTTTGGCCGTTAAGGGGAAGAATTATGGTGCTGGATCTTAAATTGCACGCACAGTATGATGATCATAGTATTGTTGAGATTCATACCATTGTCTTTGATGATTCTCTCTGGGATACCGTATCGACATATGAGATTTTGTTTGATGAAATGGGCCACAACAATCTTTGTGATAGAAGCGAAAGAAGATGCCTCAACCCACTTGGTGAAATAGTCAATGGCCATCAAGATGAAGCGATGTCCATTAGAAGCTGTAGGTTTGATTTCTCCAATCATATCGATGCCCCACATCGCGAATGGCCAGGGAGAAGTCAGGATGTTTAGCGGAATTGGAGGCACATTCACTTTGTCAGCGTAGATCTGACACTTGTGACAGGTTCGTGAATGTTGATAGCAATCTACTTCCATGGTAGACCAGTAATACCATGCCTGTAGGATCTTTTTATCCATCGTGTACCCACTGGAATGGGTGCCAAAAGTGCCTTCATGTAGATCAACCATGATCTTTTCTGCCTCAACCTTGTCTATGCAACGGAGCAAAACAGAGTCACGGTTACGCTTGTAAAGAATGCCATTACTGAGGAAGAACTTAGCAAAGAATCTTCTCAAGAACTTCTTATCATTGACTGAAGCTCCTCCTGGATACTCTTGAGCCTCAAGATACCTCTTAACTTCATGGAACCACGGTTGGTCCACTACTTCTTCAGTATCGATCTCGTGACAGTAAGCTGGTTCATCCATCCGCTCTATGGTGATCTGGGGAGCCTCATTACCCCACTTGAGTTTAAACATGGATGACATAGTGGCTAGCACATCCGCTAGTTGATTTTACTCTCGTGGAAAATGCTCAAAGGTAATTTCCTTGAAATGTGGGATTAATGTTAACACATGTTCTTTGTAGGGGATAAGGTTAGGGTGCTTCGTGTCCCATTCTCCTTTGATCTGACTGATGACTAAGGCTGAATCTCCAAATACACTTAAGGATTTGATTCCCAAATCTATGGTAGCTTTGAGACCAAAAATACACGCTTTGTATTCTGCCATGTTATTGGTACAATTGAAACAAAGTCTTGCGGTGAAGGGAGTATGACATCCTTAAGGGGATATTATTACAACACATATGCCATTGCTGAGTGCGTTGGAGGCTCCATCAAAAACCAAGGTCCATCGGGATCCTTGTTCAGGTCCGTCATATGGTCTGAATTCCTCACAGTTGTTTACAATCATGATTTCTTCATCTGGGAAATCGAATTTCATGGACTGATAGTCATCCACAGCTTGATGAGCAAGGTGATCGGATAACACATTGTCCTTTATTGCTTTTTGGGTAGTGTACTAAATGTCGTATTCAGTCAGTATCATCTGCCATCTTGCTATTCACCCAGAGAGGGCAGGCTTCTCGAATATGTATTTAATTGGATCTGTCTTGGATAACAATAGGGTAGTATGGGTCAGCATATACTGTCTTAGCCGGCGAGAAGCCCATGCCAGAGCGCATCAAGTTTTCTCGAGCAGTGAATTTCTTGTTTCACAGTCGGTAAACTTTTTGCTCAGGTAGTAAATAACATGCTCTTTTCGGCCAACCACGTCATGCTGCCCCAGCACACACCCCATTTAATTTTCCAAGACAGTTAGATACATGATCAAAGGTCTTCCCTCGACTGGCGGCATCAAAACAAGAGGCTCTTGTAGGTTCTCTTTGATCTTGTCGAAGGCAGCTTTCCATTCATCATTCCATCTGACTGCTTAATCTTTCTTCAGTAATTTGAAGATTGGTTCACAAGTAGCGGTTAAGTGAGAAATGAATCTGGAAATGTAGTTAAGCCTTTCTAAGAATCCTATGACTTCCTTCTCAGTGCGAGGAGCAGAAATTTCTTGTATTGCTTTTACCTTGGCAGGGTCCACTTCGATACCTTTACTGCTGACGGTGAAGCCTAGGAGTTTACCGGACCTCACCCCAAATGTGCATTTATTCGGGTTCAACCTTAGCTTGTATTTCTTCAGTCTTTCAAATAGTTTCTGCAAATGGTCAAGATGTTCCTCTTCAGTTTGAGATCTGGCTATCATGTCGTCCACATAGACCTTTATTTCATGATGGATCATGTCGTGAAATAGAGCTACCATGGCACGCTGATAAGTTGCCCCAACATTCTTCAACCCGAATGGCATAACCTTGTAACAAAAAGTGCCCCCCCCCCTGTGTGACGAAATTCATTTTCTCCATGTCCTCAGGTTCCATTTTGATCTGGTTGTATCCTAAGAAACCATCCATAAATGAGAACACTTTATGCTGTGCGGTATTGTCAACCATAATATCGATATGGGGGAGTGGGAAATCATCCTTAGGGCTTGCCCAATTCAAATCTCGGTAATCCACACACATTCGTACTTTGCCATCCTTTTTAGGCAATGGAACAACATTGGCGACCCATTGTGGATAGGAGGTAATGGCTAAGAATTCAGCGTTGAATAGTTTCATGACTTCAGTCTTGATCTTCTCTGACATGTCTGTCCGCATGTGACAGATTTTCTGTTTTACCGGAGGGCAGTCTTCTTTTGTTGGTAGACAGTGGACCACGATACTAGCATCAAGTCCTGGAATATCTTTGTATGACCAAGCAAAGACCTCAAAATATTCATGTAGTAACTGAGTTAAACGCTTCTTGACACTGGGTTCCAGATTGGCTCTTACCTTGACTTCTTTCTTGTCCTCTTCAGTACCTAAGTTAATTGTGTCCACTGGTTCTTCGTGGGGCTGTATTGTCCTTTCTTCCTGTTGTAGTAACCTGGCTAGTTCCCTGGCACTTCACAATCTTCCTCACCTTCGTCTTCGGCTTGGTAGATTAGATTTTCAAAGTCACAATAGGCCATAGAAGAATCGTTACCCATGGGATCCTGAATGGATGTAGATCTGCATTTTGATATGTGAGTGTGTGTAAGAGCATAGCTATCTTTGAAAGAAATAAAAATGTAGAAAAAGAAAGACAAAGAGCACAATGTTTGCATGCAAAAACGTCCATGATTCATTGATGACTTATGAAAATTAAATAACAACCCTTAGAAATGGACCGTTGTGCCTCGGGTAAGACACAAGGTTTTAAGAGTCTGAATTGTTTAATTATTACAGGTCCGACAAAAATTTAAAGACAATTATTGTTGGATAAAAGTAATTGGGACAAAACCTTTAGCTTACCAGTTGCTGAGTCCTCCGTTGATAGTTGGGAAAATCCAATCTTCCAGGTCACAATTGTTATCACTATCCTCCACTGTGTTGACTCCATGGTTGCTGATCTTCAAATGTGGTCCCCCCGACACGAGCACGACGAACAACTTTCTGGGGTTCTAAAGTGAAAGCCAAACTAACTTTTTCAGATTTTTAAGGGATATCCGGGAGTTGGCCCCAAATATTACACCGACCTTCTTCGACCACTGCCTTGGCATCTTTCAAAGGAGACATCTTTGGCGGAGGTCTTGTAATCTTCGGGACTTGGGAAACCGTCTTGGTTGCTGCCACTGTTTGTGGGATTTCCTCGAAATGCTGACACGGAGTTTCGATGAATTCATCATCCATTTCTACGTATCTGAAGGAGTTCAAGTGACTGACCATATATTCCTCTTCTCCATGGACAGTGATTATTTTTCCCTTAGTTGGGTATTTTAGCATTTGATGTAGTGTAGAGGTGACGGCACCAGCGTCATGAATCTAAGGTCGGCCTAATAAACAGGAATAGGAAGGGCGAATGTCCATCACATAGAAATTTGAATCAAAGGTTTGAGTTCCAACTTTAATGGGGATGTTTACCTCCCCATGCACCATTCTCTTTGATCTGTCGAAGGCCCTTACCACTGTGTTGCTAGGTTTTAAAGTCAAACCTTCAGAGTCGAGTTTATCCAAAGCTTTCTTAGGCAGCACAATCAAAGATGAGCCAATATCAACCAGGACATGAGCCAAAGTTGTGCCCCTGCATTTGACAGAGACATGTAATGCCTCATTGTGTTTCCTCCCTCTGGGTGTTAGGTCAGCATCAGAAAAGCCTAAACTGTTGTCAGCTGTTAAACTGGCCACACAGTCTTGGAATTGGTCAGCAGAAGTTTCTTGTGGCACGTGGGAAGTTTTAAGAAATTTCACCAAGGCCTTCGCATGAGCCTCGGAGCATAATAGTAAAGGTATCATAGAAATCTTTGAAGGAGTTTCCCCTAGCTGTTAGACTACGTTGTAGTCACTTATCTTTATAATTTTTTGAATTTCTTCCATCTCCTTCTTGGAGGCTTCTGGGATAGATAATGATTGCGCCTTCATCCAGACAGGCTCAACCAGAATGCTTTTGCCCCGAGTCTCGGTGACTCGGCAGTAGGGGTGTCAGTAGGGGTAACCATAAGGATTGTAGTAGTAGTGTCAACAAGAACAAAAGCAGGGATGATCATAGGATCGGTAACAGTTTTCAGAGGAGCAATCTTAGGGGAGAATACTCTTCCACTTCGGGTTATTTTGCTGGTTCCCACAATGTTTCCGATGTCGGGGTCAACCTTCGCAAAAACCAAGTCTTCATCAGCCAGCCAATCCTACTTGACACCGTGATAGTAGACGTCGCCCCCATAGTTCCATGGGACAGTTTTATCTGAGGAGTACGGGATTGGCCCTGACATAGTAATTATCAGTGGAGTCACTTTAGGAACAAATGTAATCCTAACGGGTCTTTTGGTGGAGACCCTGGAAGGATTGGCGGAAATGGTTACTATTGAAACATCTTTATAAGAAATGGTTGGAACGGGAGTCTTTTCAAACAAAATCTCTTCGTCATCCATTAGGCGTTGGACACCTGCTTTAAATAAATGACAACCAATTTATAGGGATAAACAAAGGTGACAGCCTTCACCATAGCCCGAAAATAAACTGACCTTCATCAGGTTCCTCTTGACGGTCAGGAGAGGAGTAACAAGTTCATCAACAACAGTAACAAGCATATCATCTTCAACAGCGTTAACATCACGACCATGCCTGGGCATAGGAGCAGTGATAACATTTGGGATCTCAGGAGCATCAAATTCAATTTCTTTTGCCTCGAGAAGGTCTTGCACCTTTTTTTTCAAACCCCAACAATTGTAGGTATCATGGCCTGGACTTTCTAAATTGTAATCACAACGAGCATTAGGGTGGTAATAAGGAGAGGCAGTGTTGGGATTCTCCGGGGCTTCATTCAAAGTTACGAGATTAGATGTCAACAAATGTGGCAAGACTTGAGATAGATTCATATTTATTTTGGTAAATTGCCTTACTGATCTTTCTGTTCTAGGCTGGTTGCTCCTTTGTTGAGTAGGTGCAGGCTTAGGGATCGTGACAGCCCCTACCATTGGACGTCGTTCAGTTCTGTCCTGATTCCTTTGAGGGTACACAACACCAACCTCTTTCTTCCTAATAAAAGGTTTTCTCACGGCACTGGAGGATGTGTCCTTTTGAATCTTCCCACTCTTAATCCCAACTTCCACTCTTACCCCAATCAAGATTAATTCAGTGAAGCCTCCTGAAGAGCTTCCAATTAGATGATTAAAGAAAGGACCGAACAGGGTACCCAGAAACATGTCTACTAGCTCTTTGTCAGACAGAGGAGGCTGGACTCTTCCTGCTAAGTCCCTCCATTTTTGAGCGTAGTCTTTGAAACCTTCGGTTGAAACCATAGCCATACTTTGGAGTTTAGTATGGGTGGGAGCAAGGTCTGTGTTATATTGATACTGTTTATAAAAAGCAGCGACAAGGTCTTCCCAATTATGGATATTGGCCCTCTCTAGTTGATATAACCAATCTAGCTGAGTCCCGGATAGACTATCCTGAAAGAAGTGGACCCACAAATCTCTGTCGATAGTGTGAGGCTGTATCTTTCTCACATAATATCGGAGATGCATATTGGGACATGAAACCTCGTCGTACTTAGGAAACACTAGTTCCTTGAACTTTTGTGGAATAACAATCACAGACACCAAACCCAACTCTTCAAAGTCCAGCCCAGGCACTTTCTGAATCTCCATTGCACTTAGACGCTCTTCTAGATGTTTGTATTTTTCGTCAGTGGAGGATACTACTCTTCAGAGTAATATTCTTCTTCTTCCTCTTTAGATTCCGGATGGGCAATCACTTCTTTGTTTTTCCCTTCTTGATTATCCTTTTCACCAGATGATGTTGCCAAGTCTTGGGTCTGTTTGGATGGCCCTAGGAACCTTCTTCCTAGATTCAAAACATGGGTTGATTTCTTTGTTTTCTTCTTCTTTTCTTCGATCAGAAAAGTTTTCAAATCCTCTTTTCCTTTGGCCAGAGTCAAGAACATTTGTTGAAACTGAGAATTTTGCGCATGGAGATCTTTTACTGTCTGCTCAAGATCCATCTTACTGAAATAAACAGTAGAAAGATAAGGAGACCTGTGGTAAGAAACCCTGTTTATGTGATGATGAATGAAGATGCATATGCAATGATTTCAAGGAAATTAGAGACTTAAATTTGCTTTAGACCAAAAAGGAACAAACGTTATATTAATAAATTAAAGTTTAAGTACATCATGCCTCTTTGGGCTTACAAAGAAATACAAAAACTCTAAGATAAAAAAGTTGTATGCATCCTCTTTAGTGCGAAGTAGGCGTTCAGACTCCGCTCCTCATGAAGTTGCTTGGTGAGTTCTAGAACCTTCTTCTCGCTGGCGTAGAATTAGGTCTCGAAAGTATCTCGCTCCCCCTTAAGCTGTATCCAATCCCTTTGCAAGTCTTCAAGAGAGGTGGGCATGTCAGGATGCAGGATAGTGTATGGGAAATCTCGTTCCACAACAGGGTCGTTGATAACCGGGAGTATGGAGGGGTAAGGCATCATAATACTTTGAGCACAGGCTTGTACCCATTTGAGATAAGGATCAAGAGGGATGGAATTCTTGTGCCCAGTGTCTCGTTATCTACCTTGTTCAACATCCTCCAAGCTCGGATAAACCTCTGGCGGTGACCTTGATCGTCATTCTCGTAGTAAAATACCAACCCTTGGATAAGCATCTCATGTGGACCATCCCTTCGGGCGTAACCAAACTGTCTTAAGGCTAAGAAGGGGTTGTAGGTGATACCTCCTCTAATGCCAAGTAAGGGGATATTAGGGAATTCTGCACAACGGTCGACTATAGTAACATTCTCTACAGATCGGGAACACCAATGAATATCTAAATGTATGAGCGTCATAAACCTATGTGACCACCTTGAATCTTGCTCATTCTTCAATACAGATTGGGGAAGATGTGAAATAAACCATCTTGCCAAGAGAGGAGTACAACACATAAGGATTTCTTTGTTCCTCATAGTGCGAGTGTGAAACTAATGTAGGATGTATCCTAACAAAGTAGGCACCGGGTTACGAGACATGAAGATTTTGATGGAGTTTACATTTATGAGTTGGTCAGGATTTGGAAACAAAACCATACCATAGATGAGGAGAGCCACGATTTCCTCAAAAGCTTGCAAGTCTAAGGAGTTCCAACAGTTTTGAGCTTTCTCAAACAAGAACTTAGCTAAGAAACCTTTGACACCACTCCTTGTTTCCCAATTAGTTGTGACATCAGATGGCTGCAAGTGTAGGGATTGAGCAATCTCTTCTGGTTTTGGATCTCTTTCCGTAACGTTGAAGGGTAGTTGATTGAGAATGGGAATCCTCAAGAGTTGGGAGAATTCTTCCAAAGTTGGCACAAGTTGATAATCGGGAAATGTGAAGCAATGGTGTAGAGGGTCAAAGAATTTGAAGAGCACCTTCATCATATCCTCATCAGTGTTGGAGGTAACCAAGATTAGGAGGCGACCATGTCTTTCGGTAAATGGAGAATTTTCGGGAACCCTTGATGCTAACTATTTAAGTTTAGGAGGGATCCTTACAAGATTGACTTAAATGGTTTTCCTGCTAATAGAATCCATGTCCTACAAAACAGAACAAAGATAAATCCCAAAAATCCTTGAAATGGTTAGTGAGTATAAGTATGATGTTATGATGTTTATGATGTTATGTACAAGTAGATATATACAAACAAAACAAATAAGTCCTTAGGTTTAGGCTTGCATGGAGTCTCATAGGTAAGTACCCTCTTGAAGTTTAATTGGCTCAAACCTGTCCTAGCAATAGTAACTGGATTCTAAGGGAGCTCAATATCACTGGTTTGTTTCCTTGGACATTGTTTCAGCATAAGCCTCTTTAATGGTGACAGAAATATCCCAAAAACCAAACCTCAATGAGTGGAGTATCGAGTATCTACCAACCTCAGACTACACCAAAGCCGGTCAACTCACTACGTCCTAATGGCCAAGTTGGTCAAGTAAAGGTTATATAAGTTAGTTAGTGCTTCATGACATCACTCAGCGGCCCGGTATTCTCCTTGACTACTCAAGGGATACCGGTATCCATAAATATGTCACACTAACGTAGCTATTGCTTAGACCATGTCAGTATACCCCACACAGTTTCCACAACGTATTTCTACTTACCTATAAGGTATCCCAAATCCGGGTAGAGGATTCAAACCCAAACAAAGAACCAAAATGTAAATCATACAAGTCAAAAAATGAAAGCAAGTAAATGTGATCTAACCCTAAGGTAACCCCACTTTAAGAAATTTTCCCTGCAGAGTCGCCAGTTCTGTAACACGGTGGGACAACTGACTTGGTTGTGTTGCGCTTGATCACAAATGTTACAGTTTAGCAAGAGGCGCCACCGACTTTTCTTTTATCCAAAAGGAAAGGCTGAAAAGAACAGGAAAGACCTTTGAGATGTTTTCTTGAGTTCGGGGGGTAGATTATGAAAAGGGAAGGTGTTAGCACCCTTTCCATCCATGGTTTTCAATGGGATCTTAGTTGCTTTCTAGATCACTTGCTTTTGTTTGAAAATGTGCTTTGTGTGGTTTTTTAAAGTATTTTGAAAAGGCGTCATCGTTTAGGCAAACTTTGTAATGATTCTCGTTCGTAAGAATGTATACAAAGTGTTGATCTTTTGAAAATGTTTTCAAGTTTGAAAGATTTTTTTGGAAGTGTTGGTGTTTATTTTGAAAATATCAAGGATGTTTTTGGTTTTGAAAATGAGCAAGCAACTAGGAAAAATCTACCTACTCAAAAGTATTTCATGTTTATTTCCTATTTCCTTTGATATTGTTATCTTACCATTGATTTGGTAAGTAACCCTATCTTTGGATGTAAAAGGGACGGGCAAGGGTCATCGTGTATCCATGATTAGCAATGTTGTAAGATATCTTAGCATTTTATTTAAGGGACTAAGATCACTTTTGAAAGGCAACTTTGATAGCGTCATTGAGGGACGATGATCTTGTATTTTTTTATTGTTTTTTCTAAGATACCTCACATGTATAATATGGCCATTTTTGTAAGGCAACAAAGTGGATTACCCTAAGGGTGTATGTATGCAAGTGTATTGGTTTACATGCATTGTTTTGTCTTAATTAGGGTTTTCTATTTGTTAGTTTTAATCTTTCCATACAAACCCTAATTACTAGCATTTGTATATAAAGCATTAAATTGCATAATTTAAATGTCCTACGCTATTACAACGCTTTAGGGGATGGGGTCTACAAATTTATGAATGAGGAAATTGCAAGAAATTAAATATAAATAATTATTACAACTATATTGAATATTGTACAAAAATGAATAAATAAAAATGCAAGAGTATGAATGTAAAAAAAGAAATGTGATTTTTGTTAGGTTTTTTTGTTTAGAAAAGGTTTTTGTTTTAAACTAATTAACTAGAAGAAAATTAATTAACTTAAAAGTAAGAAAACTAAACTAAGTTAACTAAAAGAATATATTTTTTAAGGTTTTTTATGAAGTTTCTTGTGAAAGGGTCTTAATTAAATTAAACTAGTATGAACAAATTAATTAATTAAAAATTCTAAGTTTCTAAATTAACTTTAATTAAAAAAAAAAGAAAATAAACTAAACTTAATTCTAATTATTATTTTATTTAAGAAAATAAATGAAATTTGTATAAGAAAATATTTTGTCTTTTTAGTCTTAAAGGAAATAAAATAGAAATATATTATTACCTAAATAATAAATAAAAATGTTTGTGGGATTTTTATTAATTAAAACAATATTAATATTAATATTAATAATAATAAAAATAAATGAAAAATAAAATATGAAATAAAATGTGAAAATAAAGTCTGGAGTGTAAAACAGATTTTGAGTGTATGTGTGTAAAAAAGTTTATGGTCTGGCCCATTGACAATTTTTAAAGTCAGAAAAAAAAAGAAACAAATGGGATGCGTTGTTATTGAGCAAACAGGGAGGTATTGTTAAGAAAAAAAAGTCAGGCCCATGGGGTGGAGGCCCAAGCGCTACCTGAAACAGAAAAAGAAAAATGACAAAAATGTGAAAAAAATGCAAAAGACAACGCTGAGGTTCGAACCCACAACCTCTACCAATAATGCATGCTGCCTTACCACTAGGGTGGCTGTACATCCGTTAAATTAAATGAAAGAATAAATACATAATGTAACATGTCTCCATGACCGGTAATTTATCTTCAACCTTCAGCCAACCATACCACTTGTATCTCATTCATTTCTCAACAAAAATGGAAAATACAAACATGAAAGTTGTGCTATTTTTCTTCACGAATCTAACCATGTAAACAACTAAAGTTATAGATCAAAGATGAATGAGAATTTCTCTGGCCCTAATTTGAACCCTAATTTTTCAGAAACTTCAAACTTAAAATTCTCTAAGCTCAAGCCATGTAAATGAAAACTATGGACATGTACAACTTCAGAGCAATGATATCTACATTTTATCTTCACAAATGAATCAATAATGATGCTTGTAGAGAGAGTTCAAAGTTAAGGAAACATACCTCAAAACTGGAAATCATATTCTGAGTTTGATCACTCCTCAAGGTGTTGTAATGATCAAAATAGCTTCAGTGACCCTCCAGGATGCTAATGCAATGTTTAGTTTGTACTGAAGATGGTTGAATCGTGCTGGAGAAGTCTAAGTGCAAAGCTCTATTTTTGAAAATGGAAGATGGTGCAAATGGTGTTACAGTCGTGTAACAAGGTATGGGATGAGTTCTAAATGGTGTATGGAAGATTTGTGGTTGAATTTGAGTGAGAATGCACAAGTGAAATGTGAGTTTGGAATTCAAAGTCATAAATGACACAAAAATGGAGTTTGTGTGCAAATTTTGATTCCAGGGAGTTTTAGGGAGTTTCTAGGCTTATACATTCGTCTGTTAGCTTACATATAGTGCCTTTATTTATAAGCAAGAGGTTTGGAGCGCTCAAGTTGGTCTGAATTCAAAATCCATGTTTAAACTCAACATGTGATTTTCTTGACAAAACAAGTTTCCATGCATTGTACCTTTGTTCATAGAGTTGTTAGCCACTTTAAACACCATGCCTGTGACTTTGTGGATAGAGTGCAATCAGAGAAAACAAGTTAGGAGCTCAAGAAGCTTACTTTGTGTATAAAGCTTGCTCTACAAGAATGGATATGTTGTTTTCTCCCTAAAATGGCAAGTTAATTTGGATAATGCTTGAAACTCTTGGATAAGGGCACAATTAGTTGTGTAAACCATTAATTATGGAGTGAAAAAGAAGTTTTAGGCCTGCAAAGTGAAGATTATGCAGCATGGCTATGGATTTGGTTCATGTTGCATCACAAATTTTGCCTTGCAAAACAACTTGAAACCCCAACTTCTGGCCTTTGATTCTCCTTGCTCACAAATCATCTCAAGGAGTTCTTTGACATTTTGGAAAGCTTTTAATGTTCTATACAACCCCTCTTTGAATAACTTTTGCAAAATCCAAATTGAACTATGTGAAACTTGGGTCATAAGTTAGGTCAAAATCCTGACCAAAAATGCTCAAAATTTCACTAAGTGTTTTAGTTTCATGTCCATGACTTCATGGATTAATAACTTGAGATCCAAGCATTTATAGGAGAAATTGTGTAAAGCAATGTTTTAGATCTCATGTAGATCTACAACTTTCATGTTGAAAGTTTCTTTTGAATCATCTTGCATCATGGTGAAAAAATTGCTCAAAGTTGTTAAAAAATATGATGTTTTCAACACTTAGAAAAATTTCTAAGTTTGGAAACTTTGACTTTTGAAAATGAAATCTTGACTTTTTGATTTCTTGGTGAAAAAGTTTCATATTTTGACATGTTTTGATGAATTGTGATCTTTGAAACATGATTTTGACCAAAAAGTCAAAGTTTGACTTTTCAGTATACAATTGACTTTTGATCAGTTGACTGAAAATCAACTATCAATCAATTGATTTTGAAGGATGTTTTGAGTCATGCCATTAGGTCAAAATGATGCAATTGAATCTTTGATATCATGTTTCAATCCAATTAATCATTTGCTAGGTCAAAAATCAGAAATTGCCCTTTCTCAGTCAAAACGCTAATTTTGACCATTTTGCCCTTTTGATGATATTATCAAATTTCTTGAGGAATTATGGTCCAAACTTGATCAAATGATACATGAGTTCATAATGTTTAAATGGATAAAAAATTATGAAGTTTGACTGTAAATTGACCACAGTTGACTTTTTCCCCAATACCGCTAATTTTTAGGTCAACTGCTCAATTGACTAAGCAAAAATGTGATCCAAGACTTGAAACTTGACATGAGAAATCTTGGGGGTCCATAATAATCCATGAAAGTCATATGAGGCATTAAAATATCAATTATCCTTGTGCAATCTCAAACCCTAATTTCAGTCATCAGTTCTTAAGGAGGTGTCTTGAGCTGATCAACTCTTGTGCAGTCTTGAACCAAAGTAGATTTTGTGAGAAAATATTTGATAAATGAGAGAACAAATTCTGTGGTACAACAATCTTGGTATTCATATTTGAGTCGTTTCCAGTGATAATCATACTTGGCACACCATACCGACATATAAGATTGTTCTTGATAAAACGTACTACCACTTGCTTGGTGACATTAGCATAGGAAGTTGTTTCCACCCACTTGGTGAAGTAGTCAATTGCCACCAAGATAAAATGATGACTATTCGACGCCTTGGGTTCAATCATTTCAATCATATTAATACCCCACATATAAATAGGCCACGTGGAAGGAATAACAGTTAGTAGTGTCAGAGGCACATGAATATTGTCAGCATAAATCTGACACTTATGGCACTTCTTTGCAAATTTGTAATAGTCAGATTCCTTTGTCAGCCAATAGTAACTTGCCCTAAGCATCTTCCTTTCCATCGAATGTCCATTGACATGGGTATCAAAGGAACCTTCAAGGATCTCATGCATCCACATGTATGCTTAGTGTCTATCCATGCATCTGAGCAAGACCATGTCGTAATTTCTTTTGTATAACACATATTCATTTATGAAAAAGCATCATGTAAACCTTCTCAATGTCTTTCTATCTTTTTTTGACGCACCAACTAGGTATTCTTGAGTCTGAAGAAAGTGGTTGATATCATAATACCATGGTTTTTCGTTTGACGTTCCCTTTGTCACAAATACATGAGCTGACTTATCTATACGTCAAACTGTGATTTGAGGTACATTGTTCCAAGCATTTACTTGGTACATAGAAGACAGAGTGGCTAAAGAACCTACCATCTGATTCTCATCTCTGGGAATATGATGGAATTCAACTTTATTAAATAAAGGTAATAATCTTCTAGCATATTATTGGGCTCCTTGATGAAAATCACTGTTAGAACAAAGTTTGAATCTACTACCCTAAGTTAAAGTTTTCATGATAACAAAATGAAAGAATATATAAATTGTATGATTCATGTAAGACATATATGCTACCTAAAAATTATATGTTGTTTTACAGAAACTCTGATGATTATCAGCATAAGAATATCATCATCAGCATTAGAAGATGAAATATCAACATCAGCATCAGAGGATGTTATATCAGATGCCAGAATCAGAAGATCAAAGCATGTGCTTACGCTGAAGCTTGATGAACAGATCTGTGCGTAACAATCTAAACTCTGATCAAGACCACAACATTTCATCAGCACCTAGCAGCGTCAGAATAAGCCAAAGCCAGAACACGCTTAATTGGCAACGGTATTGTGCATTCAAGATACTTTATTATCAACGGCATTATTCTAGACAAAGATCTGCTCAATATGGAAAGAATGTAATTGGCATTGAAAAGGAATAACTAACTCCAACGTATCATTTCCAATGCTATATAAACAAGCAAGTGAGGAATGAATTGGCTAATTCTCTACAACTCTCCACACGCCTAAAGCTATTCATATTCATCCTCATTCCCAGTTTGCTAAAAGCTATCAAATTACTTACTCTATTGTTTTAGCATTTTAGTTCTCATAAGCTTAATTTGTGTAGTATCACAGTTGTGATAAACAGTTTTGTAGAAAACATTCAACACACTTAGATTTCATTTATCTGTAAGAAAGTATTTCCTTGAGAAACCGGTTTGTGGTTTTGACTCAAGAAGGCTTTAGCATTTGTTAAAGAAGTTGTAATATTCAGTTGAATATAGTGGATTAAGACCTCGTTGGAGAGAGGCGAAATAACCTTGACGGGTGGATTGGAGTAGTTTGAGATCAAACGAACCAGGATAAAAATAACGTGTTGTCTGCATTTGATTTCAAGTTTTACAATTCAACCCCCTTTCTTGTGTTTTTCACTTCTTCAATTGGCATCAGAGCGTCTGGTTCTGAGCTAAAACACTTAACTGTGTCAGTACAAGATCCAGCGTCAGAAAAACACAAATGGCAGGAACATATCAACACAGCAGCAATGACAACAATGAAGATAAAGACAGATTCAACGGCAAACCTCCAGTATTTGATGGAGAGAATTTTGATTACTGGAAAGAAAGAATCGAAAGCTTCTTTCTGGCACATGATGCTGATCTGTGGGACATGGTGACAGATGGATACACGCACCCAGTGAATGCAAGCGGTTAAAAGATTGACAGGAAAGCAATGTCTGATCAACAAAAGCGTGACTTCAAAAATCACCACAAGGCCAGAACCATTCTTCTCAGCGCCATCTCTTACGCTGAATATGAAAAGATATCTAACAGAGACACAACAAAGAACATGTTTGACTCACTCAGAATGACGCATGAAGGCAGCATTCAGGTCAAAGAAACTAAAGCTCTTGCGCTCATTCATAAGTATGAGGCATTCAAAATGGAAGAAAGTGAATCCATTGAAACAATGTTCTCAAGATTCCAAATTCTGGTGGCTGGTCTTAAGGTTCTGGACAAAGGATACACTACTGATGATCATGTCAAGAAGATCATCAGAAGCTTGCCAAAACAGTGGAGGCCAATGGTTACAGCGTTGAAGCTAGCTAAAGATCTAAATAAATTTCTCTGGAGGAACTTATCAGCTCCCTCAGAAGTCATGAGATAGAGCTAGAAGCTGATGAACCTCAGAAGCAAGGTAAGCCTCTAGCATTAAAATCTAACAGAAAATCTGACTCTAAAGTTTTGCAGGCAGTTGAAGAAACATCTGATGGGTCCTCATCAAAAGAAGACGAACTTTCCCTCCTCTCCAAAAGAGTGAACCAACTATGGAAGCAGAGGCAAAGGAAGTTCAAGAATCCTAGAAGATATGATCAAAATGAGTCCTCTTCCAGATACAGAAGGTCAGACTCTTCCTCGGGATATAGAAGATCTGAAGGCTCTTCAGGAAGCAGAAAGCCAAACACCAAGGACATCACTTGCTATGAATGCAACGAGCAAGGACACTATAAGAGTGACTGTCCAAAGCTTCAGAGGGAAAAGCCCAAAAAGAAGTTTGGAAGAGAAAAGAAGAAAAGTCTCATGGCTACATGGGATGACTCTGACTCGTCTGAAGCTGACTCAGAATTAGATGATGAGAGAGCAAACATAGCTCTCATGGTAAAACATATCAGAAGATAGTGAAGCTTCTGAATCAGACTCAGAATCAGACACCGAAGAGGTATTTCCTGACTTTGCAATTAATTTTACTAAGGCTGAACTTGCTGAAAGCCTTAACGAAATTCTGGAAAGGTACCAGCAGATCAGAGTTAAATTCAGAAACCTGAAATGGAATCTTGACTCTGACTCTGACAAAACTGAGAGTCTCAAATTGGAAAATTCTGAGTTGAAAAATAAAATTTCAAAATTAGAAAATGTTTTACAAAACTCTCAGAAGGAAACAATTTCTGAAACTCCCAGCAGTGCTGATGAGATCATCAAGGAGTATGATCATAGCTTTCAAAAGTTCCTTGCTAAAAGCATAGATAGAAGCAAAATGGCTTCAATGATCTATGGAGTTAGCAGAAACGACAGAAAGGGAATAGGATACCAAGGTAAGGTTCCTACACCAAAGAATGCCATGGATTTAACTATTAAACACACTCCTCTGAATTCACACTTTGTGTATGGTCACACACATGACATTAAATATACTAGTAGTATTTATTCTGTGAAACCAAAATTCAACCAGAGTTTTGGTAAAGTTAACAAATCAGGACCCAAGAAAATATGGGTACCTAAGGATAAAATAATACATGTTGCAGATATCTTTAGCAGCAAATCAGAAACACCAGTCATGGTACCTGGACTCTGGCTGCTCACGACACATGACGGGAAGAAGGCATATGTTCCAAAGCCTGGAACTTAAGCCTGGAGGCCACGTAGGCTTTGGAGGCAATCAGAGGGGAAAGATCATTGGCTCTGGAACTGTAGGTAATGGAAATCTTCCCTCTATAAACAATGTTCTGTTAGTAGATGGATTAATGCATAATCTGTTATCCATAAGTCAATTAAGTGATAACGGTTATGATATAATCTTTAATCAAAAATCATGTAAAGTTGTTAGTCAGAAAGATGGGACTATCCTATTTAATGGAAAGAGGAAAAACAACATTTATAAAATCAAACTTTCTGAACTGAAAAGTCAGAATGTAAAGTGTCTTCTGTCTGTTAACAACGAGCAATGGATCTGGCACAAAAGATTGGGGCATGTTAGTATGATAAGAATATCTCAGATTAACAAACTCAATCTGGTCAGAGGACTTCCTAATCTGAAGTTCAATTCAGATGCTCTGTGTGAAGCATGTCAGAAAGGCAAGTTTGCATAACCTTCTTTCAAATCTAAAAATGTTGTTTCTACCTCTAAGCCATTAGAACTTCTGCACATTGATTTATTTGGACCAGTTAAAACTGCTTCAGTCAGTGGCAAGAAGTATGGGTTAGTAATCGTAGATGACTATAGCAGATGGACATGTGTAAAGTTCTTAAGACACAAGGACGAGTCACACTCTGTGTTTGTCACCTTCTGTAACCAAGTTCAGAATGAAAAGGATCTTAGAATCGTTAAAGTCAGAAGTGATCATGGTGGAGAGTTTGAAAAAAAAGATTTTGAGTCATTCTTTAATGACAAAGGCATTCTGCATGATTTCTCTTGTCCTAGAACTCCCCAGCAAAATGGAGTTGTAGAACGAAAGAACAGAACATTGCAAGAAATGTCCAGAACCATGATCAATAAGACAAACGTTGCTAAGATCTTCTGGGCAGAGGAAATAAACACATCGTGCTACATTCAGAATAGAATCTCCATAAGACCTATTTTGGAAAAGACTCCATATGAATTGTGGAAGAACAGAAAGCCCAACATTTCATATTTTCATCCATTTGGATGTACTTGTTTTATGTTAAATACAAAAAATTATTTGAACAAGTCTGACTCTAAAGCACAGAAGTGTATTATGTTAGGATACTCTGAACGCTCAATAGGGTACAGAGTATACTATACAGAAACACAGATTGTGGAAGAATCAATCAGTGTTCGTTTTGATGATAAGCTTGACTCTGAAAAGTCAAAGCAGAATGAAGTATTTGCAGGTATGGAAATAGAATTCACAGGTTCTGAAGACAAATCATCAGAAGCTCTCAACAAAGACACTCCTTCAACATCTGAAAGGAGCACTGCAAGCAATCCAGCAACAGCTGCTGATCAACCTCAGAAAAGACTACCCAGAAGCAGCTTGGATCACCCAGAAGAAACTATCTTAGGAAGAAAGGAAGATCCAATCAGAACAAGAGCGAGCTTCAGAAACTCTGAAGAATCCCTCATGGGACTTGTGTCTCTGATTGAACCTTTCTCAATTGATGAAGCACTTCTGGACAACGACTGGATTCTAGCAATGCAAGAAGAGCTGAATCAATTCACCAGAAATGACGTATGGGATCTTGTTCCCATACCAAAAGGATTCAACGTCATTGGAACAAAATGGGTGTTCAGAAACAAACTGAACGAACAAGGTGAAGTTATCAGAAACAAAGCATGATTGGTAGCACAAGGTTATAGTCAGCAAGAGGGGATAGACTATACAGAAACCTTTGCCCCAGTCGCCAGGTTAGAATCTATCA
The DNA here is from genome assembly GCA_948472305.1 of Vicia faba. NCBI lineage: Eukaryota > Viridiplantae > Streptophyta > Magnoliopsida > Fabales > Fabaceae > Vicia > Vicia faba. The sequence goes on along the minus strand of OX451736.1, from coordinate 1,290,018,943 downwards.
GACTTTTAATTTCGTTTGCTGTTAATAAAGGCATCACTCTGTATCAGATGGATGTCAAGAGTGCATTCTTAAATGGATATATAGAAGAAGAGGTTTATGTGCACCAACCCCCTGGTTTTGAAAGTACAAAAAATCCAGAATATGTTTTCAAACTAAAAAAGTCACTATATGGTCTGAAACAAGCTCCCAGAGCTTGGTATGAAAGACTAAGTAACTTTTTGTTAGAAAAAGAATTCACCAGAGGGAAGGTGGACACTACCTTATTCTGTAAGTCAGTTAAGAATGACATCTTAGTTTGTCAAATTTATGTTGACGATATTATTTTTGGATCTACTAATCCTTCTCTTGGAAGAAAATTTGCTAAGTGTATGCAGGCAGAATTTGAGATGAGCCTCATGGGGGAACTGAAATTCTTTCTGGGAATTCATATCAATCAAACTCCAGAGGGATCTTACATTCATCAGAGCAAATATGTCAGAGAACTTATGAAGAAATTTGATCTCTCAGAATGTAAGTCATCAAAGATTCCAATGCATCCCACGTGCATTCTGGAAAGAGAAGAGGTAAGCAAAAAGGTAGAACAGAAGGTCTACAGAGGTATGATTGGTTCTCTTCTTTATCTGACGGCTTCAAGGCCTGATATTTTATTCAGCGTATGTATTTTTGCAAGATTCCAATCAGATCCTAGAGAATCTCACTTAACAGTTGTTAAGCGAATTTTCAAGTATCTGAAAGGTACTACTAATCTGGGTTTATTTTATAGAAAATCTGGTAATTACATCTTAGTAGGTTACTGTAATGCTGACTTTGCTGGAGACAGAGTAGAGCGTAAAAGTACTTTTGGAAGCTGCCCGTTTCTGGGAGAAAATCTGATCTCTTGGTCCAGCAAAAGGCAATCCACAATTGCGCTATCAACAGCAGAAGCTGAGTACATAGCAGCAGCTGGATGCAGCACACAAATGCTCTGGATGAAAAGTCAGCTTGAAGACTTCCAGATTTTTGAGAGTAACATTCCTATACTCTGTGACAATACTTCTGCCATTTGCTTAAGTAAAAATCCTATTTTGCATTCTAGGGCTAAGCATATAGAAATAAAACACCATTTCATTAGGGACTATATTCAGAAAGGAATTTTGAACTTAAAATTTATTGATATAGACCATCAATGGGCTGATATCTTCACTAAACCACTTTCTGAAGATAGGTTCAACTTCATTCTGAAACATCTCAGCATGAAGCTCTGCCCAAAGTGAAAATGTTTTAATTTTATATATTAACCGTCATAATGTGTTCTATTTTACTGTGAACTTCTGATCAATCTTCTTTCAGAAAGTTAGACATGCAGATTGTATCAGAGTCTATCCATAAAGATCTGAGCGTCTCATTTCAAGGATAGATGTGTTGTTCACCAAATCAAACAAGTGTTATCCAGTCATCAGCAAATCTCTGAAGCAGAACACGCGTGCACGCTTCTGAGAAGGCAAAACGCTGATTGGATGCATTGAGACACATGTCACTGGTAACCGTTCCAAATATCTTTCTCAAATCCCCCAAAATCAGCAAACATTAAATGCGTGTAATCATGAGTTAAATTGTAATCATGAGTTAATTCTCTCTCTTAAAATCGTTTATGTTTTCAAAACACTTTTTGAAACTTATTTAAACACCATCACCCCATTCATTCACTCTTTACCGTCTCTTGCAATCATCCAAATATTTTCTGCATTCTTACTTGTGTGTTCATATTTTTTCAAAGAAACCCTTTTTCAAGCTTTTCTCAAAGAAACCCTAAGTGTGAACATGGCAACTTCTAGCACCGTTTCTGCAGGTGCCCAGCAAGAGGCTTCATATGAACAATATCAAATTCCCTTCAGAACTCTACTCACACCGGTGAAGAACTTGGAAGTTCTGTCTGAACTAATCGTTGATTTCAACAGTCTGAAAGAAAATGGCTTTGATTTGACTGAAGAAATTAGGGCACAAGGATGGGAGAAGTATTTTGATAGGTTGGTGGGTCCAACATTCCCCATTCTGGTTAAAGAGTTATGGATTCATGCGTCTGCTTCAACTCATCAGGTTACATCATACATCATGGGAAAGAAGATAGTGATCATTGAGGATCACATTGCTAGGCTAATTGGATACAAAGGTGGTGGCATCCGCTGTATTGACATGGCAGAAAGAGCTGGAAACACTGGTATAGTTGCTAGACCGATTTTCACGCATGGGGTTCCCAGCAGCAAGATCAGAGATTTGTTGGATCAGAATAGAATCTGGGCAAAGATCATCTTGGGCTGCTTCAACCACAGGAAGCCCACAAGCTCTCCTGACTACATCAACATAGATCAGCAATTTCTGCTCTATTTTATTGCAAAGAAGACCAAGATCAACCTAGCTCATCTTCTGTTCAATCATCTAAAGACCAGCGTCAAGGAGACGAGAGAAGAAGAAAAGACTAAAAGGGATTGGATACCCTTCGGAAGATTAATATCAGATATTCTAACTGAGAATAGGCTGATAGAACACCTGACAGAAGCACAGGAAATAAGCTCTTTGGAACCAGCGGTTGGCAAGCAGCTGAACGCCAAGAATCTGAAAAAGATGAAACTGATAGAGAATATCAGAAAGGAGCCCAGCGTCACTCCTCTTGCTGACATCACCAGTAGAAGAGTCCCTCTGAGCGACTTTCCCATATTCTCAGAGATTTACTCTAAACCAGTCATCATTCTCAGATACTTGGATACGTGTAAAGCTGATGGCACAGATCCTGATCTGAACATCAAAGATCTGCACCAGCAAACACCAGAGGTTACTTTGAAGAAGAATAAGAAGAGAAAGGCTGCTTCATAAGGACCATCCCAGCAGACCCCAAGGAAGAGAGGTAATCTATCTGCTGTTAATGTTTTAAATTCATCTGCTGTTCCAACATTGATTCCAACCCCAGCTTCATATGAACTCCCAAATCCCATACCAACCATTGATGATACCGAACCAGAGTTTGACCCTTATGAGTCACTAACTCTCAGGAGATCCCGCACCAAACCTCAAAATCCAAAACCCACAACATCAACAGAATCAGAACTTGATAAAGTTCTTTCTGAAATTGATCAACGTTCTTCCGCTCCCCTCTCGGAAAATCCAAACACTAAACCAGAAACTGCCCATTCACCTCAACTAGAATATACACTCTCACAAATACCAGAAAATCCACATTCACCAGAACCAGAAACTACTCCACCTCCCTCTCCACAACCAGAACTTCATCCACCTTCACCTCAACCATCATCTCCATAACCTGAGTCTCAACACTCTGAGTCTCACCACTCTGAGGCTCAAACCCCTGAACCTCATTCACCTCAATCCTCTGAACCACAACCCTTGGCAATTCAACTGCCTTGTGGTACAACTGTAAACATACCCCAACTGCCATCCTCACCAGAAACTACCCCTCCTAATACTCCTCAAAGTCCAATAATCATTTGACTCTCCTACTCCCTCACCCAAACAAAATCCAAATGACCACATCAAGACTTTCATTGACCTAACAGTCCTTGACCGCCTTGCTAGCCTTAAATATAAAATAGCCATTCCCAAACCCAAACAACCAGATGTTGGTTCTAGCATCTTGGATTTTGAAACAGGAATGCATAATTGGATTGCTTCTCTAAAGGAGGTTTGTCCTGGAATGATTGATCCTGCTGCTTCAGACCAACTCTGGACACGATTCAGAAGTTGGGTACGCGCTGAAACCTTCAAGCTGCAAGACATAAACTATGAACAGGCTCAACAGAACTTCAGCAAGCTGCTGAAAGAAGTTGAAGGTCCAGTCATGAGTCAGCTGCTGAAGGAGGAAGTGCTCTTTCTGGATAGTGAGCCATGGTCTGAAAAGCGTCCAGCTTCAAAAGTTCAACCAGCAGAAGATCAGACAATTCCAGCTGAAGACCTTAGTCAAGAAGAATATGTTGTAGAAAGCTCTCAGAAGCATCCTGTTTCTGACGTCTCTCAAGTTGCTTTGGACAGGCAAACTCTTGAAGAGCTGAAGCAAAATGACATTCGTCTGCAGCAAAGAATGGATGAGAATGATCAACGGATGAAGGAAAGGATGGATGTGTAAGACAATAAGATTGATACAGTAGTCAGCATGGTGCATCAGCAGAAGGAAATTGTTGATCAGATTAAGAACATGCTAGAAGCTCTGTTCACACGCCTTCCACCCCAACCTTAGATTTTGTTTTTCATTGTTTTCTTTCCATGTTTTCTGTACTATCTTCTAAGCTTTGAACTAAATACAAGAGTTTTTCTGCACTGATCATTTTAACTTCAATTACTTGCACTTTTTGATTGCTGACAAAAAAGGGGAGAAAAAGAATGATATTTTTCTATAACGGATTACTGAGACAAAGTCTCAAACATTCTAACACTCTGATACACTGAAGCTATGCTCGAGTAAAAGAAAGTTCAAAGAAAGATCTGATGTTCAAAGAAAGTCAATAAAGATCTGATCCTAAAGAAATCATAGAATTAAAGGGAAGTAATAAATTCAGGGGGAGTATTTCCGATCTAAACTCTGATACCTCTTTACCCCTTATCTTCTTATCTTTGATAACTTCCTATTTAATTCTGATACAATTTATTATTTGGTTATCTCTGCTACTTTTCTCGTTAACTTTCAATTGAAAAAAAATCTAGTTTTTGTCATCATCAAAAAGGGGGAGATTGGTAGAACAAAGTTCGAATCTACTACCCTAAGTTAAAGTTTTGATGATAACAAAATGCAAGAATATATAAATTGTATGATTCATGTAAGACATATATGCTACCTAAAAATTATATTTTGTTTTACAGAAACTCTGATGAGTATCAGCATAAGAATATCATCATCAGCATTAGAAGATGAAATATCAACATCAGCATCAGAGGATGTTATATTAGATGCCAGAATCAGAAGATCAAAGCATGTGCTTACGCTGAAGCTTGATGAACAGATCTGCGCGTAACAATCTAAACACTGATCAAGACCACAACATTTCATCAGTACCTAGCAGCGTCAGAATAAGCCAAAGCCAGAACACGCTTAATTGGAAATGGTACTGTGCATTCAAGATACTTTATTATCAACGACATTATTCCAGACAAAGATATGCTCAATATGGAAAGAATGTAATTGGCATTGAAACGGAATAACTAACTCCAACGTATCATTTCCAATGCTATATAAACAAGCAAGTGAGGAATGAATTGGCTAATGCTCTACAACTCTCTACACGCCTAAAGCTATTCATATTCATCCTCATTCCCAGTTTGCTAAAAGCTATTAAATTACTTACTCTATTGTTTTAGCATTCTAGTTCTCATAAGCTTAATTTGTGTAGTATCACAGTTGTGATAAACAGTTTTGTAGAAAACATTCAACACACTTAGATTTCATTTATGTGTAAGAAAGTATTTCCTTGAGAAACCGGTTTGTGGTTTTGACTCAAGAAGGCTTTAGCAGTTGTTAAAGCAGTTGTAATATTCAGTTGAATATAGTGGATTAAGACCTCGTTGGAGAGAGGCGAAATCACCTTGACGGGTGGACTGGAGTAGTTTGAGATCAAACAAACCAGGATAAAAATAACGTGTTGTCTGCATTTGATTTCAAGTTTTACAATTCAACCCCCCTTCTTGTGTTTTTCACTTCTTCAATCACAAGTCTGGCCTGCTTTATAATAAAATGGTAAAGGTGATGGTATAGCAGGGGGAGGTCTAGTCTGCACCAATTTCTTTTGAATTAAATTCGAAATTTTTTTTGCATAACTCATCAGAATAGGGTTAAAAGCTTCTCTCCATTGACCTTGCCCTTGATTTCCTTGAGGAGGTGGTCTCTGATAGGCAATAGCAGTCGGAGCTACATTGATGACTGGAGTCACAGAAGCAACCTATTGTTGGTACTAATGAGGTCTTTCTAAAGTTTCTTTCTTTAACAACAACATTTGCTTCGCTTTCTTTCTTTCTAGAAAACCCATATGGGGATTTCTTTTTTCCTTCGTCATTTGTCAAGCATCCTTCCCTAAAAGCTTGCTCTAGACGAACACCCATACCTACTATATCAGTGAAATTATTTGGTGCACTGGCTACCATCCTTTCATAATAAAATGATCCAAGGGTTTTCAGAAAGACCTTGGTCATCTCTTGCTCTCCCATCGGGGGTACCACTTAGGCAGCAACCTCATGCTAACGTTGCACATATTCTTTGAACGACTCCTTATCTTTGTGAGCCATCGTTCTCAATTGGTCACAGTCAGGTGCCATAAACATATTTTACTTATACTGCTTGATAAAATCTTCACCTAAATCATTGAAGGTGCGAATATTGTTGTTGTCAAATCCCATATACCATTTCAGTGCAACACTGATTAAACTATCCCGAAGAAATTAATAAGAAAGCGCTAGTCATCACTATGAGTGGACATCTTTCTGATATACATCACCCAGTGGTCACGGGGACAAGAGTTGCCCTTGTACCTTTCAAATTCTGAACCTTAAATTTTGCTGGCACTTTTACGTCAGGAACTAAGCAGAATTCACTAACGTTATATTTGAATAAATCTTTCCCTTAGAGAGCCTTCACTTCTTTCTGAATTTCATTAAACTAATCCTGAAAATCATCCAATCGGTCCTAGAAGCCCAAAATTTCTCTTGGTGGAGGAGCATGATGATAAATTTCATCATTGGTAACAGGCATATCATTAATTGTAGGAGGCATAATATGATGAATCTCATTTTTAGAAACAGGAGTAACGTGCCCCACAAGAGGTGCCGAAATATTAACAATTTGAGCAAATGGAGAAACTTGGCGTCAGGATTGTAACCTTATGGAATGAAATTCTCAGGCATTCCCCACGGATAATCTTGAGGCATAGAATATTGAGCAGCGATAGCTAGAATAACATAAATGGGAACTAACAGAACTTCAGAAGTTACAGTTGACTATTGTGGCTGAGTAGCATGAGGAGACAGAGGAGCAGGTGGTGGTTGATTCTGAGCAACCACCAATGATTCCACCAAAGCAGTCAGATTGGACATACTGGCCCTCAAAGTAGTAACCTTTTCGCACATCTCGCGATTCTCTTGTTCAAAATCTCCATTTTCTTGCTGGAATTAGCCTAGCAATAGAGAAAGCGCTAGGGTTTCAGATGTTTAAACCCTAAGCAGCAATCAACAAGAGTTTGTGGCGACAGTTAAGCCTCCTTCTTCTCTGTTCTTCACTCGCTGTCAAAATTACTTCCTCTGTAAAAAGATTTCTCTTTGTAAATTTTCTTCTGCTTTCTATCTTAGAGTCTTAGATTTTTATAGTGTTTAGCTTTAGGTATATTAGTAAGTTTTTTTTATCATAGCGTTACTTAGGGTTGATTAGTAAATTAGGGATTTGTTTTGATTTTGTATGAATTTGTTTTGATTTAATTGTAATTTGTTTGTAATTTGTACAACAATTTGATTCTGTTACAATTTAGTCTGATACTATGTTGATAAGTTTCAAATTTGATTAAATTTGTAATTTATGATAATTATTCTTGTAAAATCTAGACGATTTAATGTACAAAGATTTGATTTTGTTTGGATCTAAACAATATATATTTTCCTTTAAAACATTCATTTTTCCTTCCTTAATCCGAACAGTGATGGTTTTTGCTTTGAAACTAATGTTTTTTCCTTCCTTGATTTCAATTGGGCCTGTTTGAGTTTGGGCTTGAAATTAGAAAAGGGCTGGACTGTTTGACTGAGCGACTAGGATTGAAAGTTTTAACATTACTTTTCTTTAGTCAACGTTCTTTTCTTAATAAATAAAATAAAGCACAATTTTTAATTAATTTTATAAAATAATGATGGTTTTAATAATAATAATATAATAATCATCCAAAGACAAAACAATTTGTAAAAACCTGAAATGGGCCAACTTGTTTTAAATAAATGGCCTTAACAAAACCAAATTGTTTATGGGCCTCCCTGATTAGAAACTGTTATATTCTAAAATTTTCCCTCCCATTTTTCAAAGACAAATTACTCCAAGATACCTTCTCATGCTCCTAAGGTGCTCAAGTACTCAAGACTACTCGAGAATTGATCAGAAGAACCCTCTTCCTAAGCAATGACCTATAATTAGGGTTTCGGTTGTCTCAGAGGAAATTGGACTTCTAATGCCTCAAGTGGACTTCATTATTTCTCACATGTATCAATGGATCCTCATGTAAAATTTCAAGCATTACATCACAAATTTGCTCAATCAATTTCTCAGATGATTGAAAATAAACTATAATGGGTAAAAAGTCAATTGTGGTCAACATACAGTCAAACTTCAAGGTTTTTGGGCAACATCAATATTTTGAAGTTAAATTCATCATTTGATCAAGGGTTAATTATAACTCATCAAGAAAACTCAATATTCAACAAAAGTAAAAAGTTACAAAATTAGGGTTTTCTTAAGGAGATGTCAGCTGAACTTTGACCAAGCTTAAATTTCACATGCTCCATTAGAAAATTCTCAACCAAAGCTCATTCTGATGGAAATTCAATTCTCTACAACTTTGTCCCTTTATGCTTAAGGCCAAAAAATGCTTCATCCAATTCTAACCCTTATTTCATTGATTTTTCTGCCACTAATTCTTTTTGGCTAAACTGATTTGTTTTTAATTAACCATTAAACACAAAAATACTTTTTTTAAACCCTAATTGTTTAGGTTTAGATTTTTAATTAATTTTTTTTAATTAATTCATTAAATATATTTTTATTTTAAAATTAATTAGATTTTAGGTTTTTTAATTCATTACTATCATTAACTATTTTCTTCACAAAGTCACCAAAAAAAAGTTTTTGCACATTCTTTTCTAGTTTACTTTCCTTTTTCTGATTTAAATTTCATAGATCAATTGTATAGGTCGCGCGTTTTCTATGTAATAGCTTAGATCTTTATTTCCCGCTTTCTTTTTCATTATTATGTAATTGCTTCGAGTATGTAATAAATTAGGGTTTATTTTCATGCATCTATACTTATGTAACTTCCCCAAAGCCTTGTAGTAGTCTTAGGTTTAAATTATGTCTTTACATCCTACTATTATATTTTTTATGCAAATGCTAGTAATTGGGGTTTGTATGGTAAGATTAAAACCAATCGATAGCAAAACCCTAATTTCAAGATAAACATAACTGAGTCAATCACACTTTGCACACTTACACCTTTAGGGTAACCTCTCTTCGTTGCCTTTCGGAATAATGGTCACGTCCCTCGAAAATTGGGATACTTTAGAAAAGTCCCTTCGAATAAAAGATCATAGTCCCTCGATGACCCTTCGATGTCGCCTACGAAAAAATGATCTAGACCCTCTGATAATTGGTAAAGTATCCTTATTTGTTTCCTTCGATGACCATACGATGACCCTCTATTGTCCCATCACATCCAATAAATGGGGCTACCAACCAACTAATGGTAAAGATAGCACTATCTCTAAAGGAGAACGAAAATAACAAGAATGACCTTGAGTGGGTAAAAGAATTGTTAATTGCTCGCTCACAACCTTTCTAAAAAACATTTTCACACATCACGTTCAAAAATCTTTTCTAAAAACACTTTGAATGCGTTCTTGAGGACTGATACAAGAACCATTACAAAGTTAGCTGTATTTGGCTTTTCAAAATATTTTTCAAAACACTTACACAAAAAAGAAATTTTCTAAAGTGAGTTAGCGATTAAGAGCCCGTAGATAACTATGGATGAAAAGGGTGCTAACACCTTAACTTTTCATATCTTACCCCCCAACTCAAAATCATTAAGGTCTTTCTTGTTCTTTTCACCCTTTCCATATTGAATAAAAGAAAAGTCAGTGGTGACTCTAGGTATCTGAACATTTGCGACAAAACGCAAAACAAGTCAGTTCTCCCACCGTATTACAAAACTGGAGACTCTGATGGGGAATACATACTTAAAAAAGAGGGGTTAACCTAGAGTCTAGATCAATTTTAATTGCTTTAATTGTCTTAATTGTTTGCTATACTTTAAAGGGTTTCTTGGGTTAACTTTCTTGCAAAGATCCTACACACGGATCTAGGTTACCTTAGGTAAGTAGCAATAGATCATGGAAATTGTACGGTAAAGTGATAGCTAGGGTTAGTGCGGGACGTTGTATTATACTAATGTTCCTTGAGTCAGTCAAGGATAACATTAGGCTTCCGCGTGGTGTCAATAGCATTAACTATACTTTTAGAACCTTAATTGACCCATGTTTGCCATTAGAAGGTAGTGAGATGGCCGACTTTGGTGTTTTCCAAGGTTGTTTGATACTTGATGCTACACTCATTGAGATTCGACTCGCAAAATGTTTTGATGGAAAATCAGTTGCTATACTAAAATAAAACTTTCGAGAAATATCTGTGATATGAGATCCCTAGAACCCGGTTAATATTTTAGGACAGGTTGAGCCAACTTGACTTTAATAGACAAGGGTACTTACCTATAGACCCCATGCAAGCCTTTAAACCTAAGGCTCTTGTGTGGCTTGTTTGTGTTTTCTATTCATTTAAACATAAACATAACATCATGACATCATAACATCTGACATAGCATTTACTAACCATTTCAGGGATCTTAGGGATCTTTGTTGTAGGATTTCAAGCAGGATTGCTAGCAAGGAGGCAAGAGGATTTATTTTCCTCTAACCAAACGTCATCAAAGGTCAAAATATGTTCTTTGAGTCAAAGGCTAGGACTCAGTTGATATGGTGAGATTGATACTTATAGAAGGACATCCAAAAATGAAGGCTCAAAGTTCCATAAGTCAAAGCTGCAACCAAATTCATCTTCAATCATTTTACCCCGCAATATCCTTGAAAACATTGCATTTGCATCTACATATCATGCATCTCATTACATAAAAGATATTTTCTAGACAGGTTTTCTCATCTCCTTGTTGTTTATTTCAGCAGAAAAAATGGATCTTGAATAAAAAGTTCGAGATCTCCAAGCGGTGAATGTCCAATTCCAACAGATGTTCTTGAACTTAGCTAAAGGGCAAGAAGAGTTGAAAGTACTGGTCACCACTAAAAAGAAGAAGACAGAGAAACTGACCGGTGTTTTGAACATGGGAAGAAGGTTCAGAGGTCTTGTCCAGCAAGCTCGGGATCTTAACATTCCATCTGATGAAGAGGAAAAACAGGATGAAGACGGTAAAAGTGTGAAGACTTAAAGAAGACATCCTCATTCTAACAAATGTTCTGATGAAAAGGAAGATGATTACTTGGATGAGGAATATCCTCTTGCTGATGAGAAATACAAATTGCTGGAAGAGTGTCTGAGGTCTATTGAAATCTAGAAGATGCCTGGTTTAAATTTTGATGATTTGGGTCTGGTTTCAGGAGTTGTCATTCCTCCTAAGTTCAAGACCCCCTACCTTTACCAAGTATGGTGGCATTTATTGTCGAAAGCTGCATCTGAGGTCTTATGTTCCAAAATCCAACTGCGCACTATTAATAAGAAATTGTGGGCTCATTTCTTTCAAGAGAGCTTGTCTGGAACAGAGCTAGAGTGGTTCTATCAACTGGAAGGGACCAGTATTCTCACATGGGAAGATTTGGTTGTTGCTTTCTATAAGCAATAACAATATAATGCTGATCTTGTGCCAACCCATATGCAATTGCAGAGCATGGCCATGGGTTCTGATGAAGGTTTTAAAGAGTATGCCCAGAAATGGATAGATCTTGCGGGGAGAGTTCAACCACCTTTGGTTGATAGAGAGCTGGTTGATATGTTTATGAGCACACTGACATGTCCCTTTCACAATCATCTTCTAAGAAGTTCTTTGGCTGGTTTCACTGATTTGATTTTGACAGGGGAACATGTGGAAATTGGAATTAGAAGCGGTAATATTCAAGTGGCTATATCCTCAAATGATGTGAAGAAGCCCTATAATGGTAAGAGGGAATCCAATGTTGTGTATAGCCAGATGTGTCGTAATAAGAGTGATCGCATCCAATTTGTGGGGGCAATACTGATCTCCAATCCTGCGCCAGGGCAACAACAGAATATCAACGTAGGCAGGAAGCACATAGAATGCAGTTTAATAAGATCAACATGCCATTAGCTCAAGCTTTGCAACACATGTTGAGAGCAAGGATGGTTATCTTGAGAGAACCTCCTCTGAATCCCATCACTTCCTCTCCCAACTACAATCCCAACATGAGTTGTGCATACCATTCTGATAGTCTCGGGAACGACACTAGCAACTATTGGGCCTCGAAGAATAAAATCCAAGACATGATTGGCACCAAGGAAAATAAACTTGATCCTCCTGAAACCCCTAATCTGATTACTGCACCCATGACTAATCATGACAAGGGTGTTAATGCTATTGAAGATATTTCTTATGTCTCGGTTGTGGAGAATTTAACTACTCCCCTGATGATTATTAAGGAGAAATTGCTGCAAGCCGGTTTATTTTCGGGTTGCATGGAAGACTGTTACTAATGTGCATTCCAATCCAATGGTTGTGCATTGTTGAAAGAATGTTTCAGTGTTTGATGGATGACCATATGATTCTAATTGAGAAGATTAATTTTGAGAAGACTCCTTCCGTGGAGAGTACATCCCAAGACCTGAATCTTGAAGACGTGTGTACAATTTCCGATACCCCTACAAGGGTCACTTCCAAGGTTCTTGTGAATATTACTTCCGAATCTAAAGTTTCTCCTCTGATTATTACTGCGTATGGCCCAATTCGGTATTCCTATGATAAGGCTATCCCTTGGAATTATGGAGATGATGTCTACTACCACGGAGTCAAGCAGGGCCCATTGACTGTTGAAGAGGAAAATGTTGGTTACTAATCCCGATGTTGTAAATATTGTGGGGACTAGTAAGGTTACTAGAAGTGGCATGATTTTCTCTCCAGAGATATCTCTGAAGGCTGTCACTACACCAATTTGTATCACCACTACAGAATCTACTACTGAAATCTGAAATAAAGAACATATGACCGAGCCTGCCCATATGGAGGCACCAAAGGAGGTTATTGGTGAAGACCCCTGTTGTACCCCAAAATTTGCCCTCCCATATTCTTCAAGATTTGCAAAGAGCATGCTTCAAAATCTCCCCAAGGGGTGCACAGTTCAAGGGTCTCCTAACAGTCAAAAACTAGGGTTTTGGTTCTGACAAAGAAAATGAAGTTTCCAAGGGTGCAAACAAGTCCCACATGCCTATAAACATGGTCAAGCATCCATATGTCAAGTTTCAAGACTTACAGCACAAAATTGCACAGTCAAAAACCCTAATTGCTTAACAGTCAACTGCAGGGGCAAAATGGTCATTTGACAGTCAAAAGTCCAAATTTTTGGTCAACATCCTATTTTGAAGCCACAAACATCATTTTATCAATGCTTGATCATGATTTTCAAAGTATGGCTCAAAAAGTCTCAAGATGCAAAAGTTTCCATATTTGGACAGTTGAAAAAGTCAACTGTAACTTGACCAAGGCATAACTTCCACATGGTTCATCAGAAAAATTCCATCCAAAGCTCATTTTGAAGAGAATGGCATTTCCTACAACTCCTCTTCACACTTCAAGTCCAAGAAATGCTCTCACAAAAAGTTATCAATTTCAACATTATAGGTCATTTTCAAAAGTCAACAAAAAGGGACTTTAAGTCAAAGACCATAACTTGAGATTGGTAAATCAAAATGACATGGGACAAAAGGCATTGGTTAGAGGACTTCAAGACCTTTCCAAAATGTCCAAGAACATGATCAAAGATTAAAAATTGAGCAAGATATGCCTTGTGGAAGTCGGGATATTTTTGGGAATTTTGAAAAGTCAACTTTGCTTCAAATGTCTCAAAATTGCTAATGGGCCACATTTTCTTCCAAGAATCATTATCCAAAGGCTATGCACGACCATTTGGCCCAAAATGGAATTATTTCATCATTTTTCATTATTTATTTGAATTTTTAATCACTATTAATTCATTTAATGAAATAAAATATGACAAAAATAGAAAACCATGTTTTTTAATCCCTTTTTTGTAGCATATTCTCTCCATAAAACCTCAAGATTCGTGCACACCCAATTTGGAAAGGTTTGGCCATGATTGGTATCAAAAACACATGGAAAAGATTTGAAAAGATGCCATTAAAAATCAAATATTTGATTCATGATTACAAGGGTTTTTGGACTGGATTTGCAACCCTAATTCGTCCCATACATAAGTCAGAATGCAAACCTAATGGCTGGAACCTGGAAGCTGCGCTCAGAAAAGAAAACCAACTTTGCATTTTTCAAAACTGAAAACGATATTGCAGGGAGTTTCAAGGCGAAAGAACTATTCCAAAAGCTTTCCAAGGTTGCCAGGAATCGTTTCCAATCAGAATCACACTTCCATACTCCAAGAATTGGTAGAGGGGAACTTGACTTTCTTTTAAAAATTGCATATTCGTGTTTGAATTTATACATACTTTTCATGCATTTTAATGTTTGAACTATACTAATGTGATGATTCTAAAGCTAATGATGTGATTCAATTGGAGAATGGTGGTCTGAATAGGATGTTGCCATAGAAGCTCTTTAGGGTTTCAGAGCTGTAAAATTAGGGCTTTGCGTTTGGGGAAAAATTGGCCAACAAGACCTGGACCACTGAACTCACGACCTTCATACGAATCCATTACACATGTCGCGCTCAATTTATGAGCAACGGCGGCCTATTCGCTATTTTTACGTTTACCATTTAGTGGGGGTTTAAAACCCTCGCTATCTCTTTTTATTTTGCAGGCAACATGAAGAAGATGGAGGACGTGTCCGTTGCTCACAGGCGCGTTTGAATTTCGCGCGAAATACACCACTAACCATTGTTTTGCATTATGTTGTTTATTTGTCATATTATATTACAAGCGCGTTAATGGCACATTTGGTAGAGAAGAGCATTGGTAAGCCTTGGGACATGGGTTCGATTCCCAGGTCCCCCATATTTCTTTCTATTTTTCCTTACAATGTGATTAGGTGCCTAACATGTCCTGAAGACCATCATGCATCCCACGCTGACGCTGGCCACATGGCCACTGAGATCAATCCAAGAGCCAAAAATCAAGGTCCCGGGAACACCCCAGTCAACGCATATGCACGTGGCCAGAAAAGTCAAAAGAGGCCTCCAATAATTGGGCCTGATTTCTCACAACATAACCTCCAAATTGGGGTCAACACCCCCCATTGGTTTGCTTTTTTCATTCTCTTTATTTTTTCTATTTTATTTGTTTTATTTAGTTTTAGTTTAATTCTTTAAATTAATTTTTTCTTTAACATAAAAAAAAATAATAGAAAAATCAGAAAGACAATAAAATAAAAAATATATTTTATTTAAATGTTTTTTTTTGTAAATAAATTTTATCAATTAATTTAGTTTTTCTAGGTTTAATTTTAATGTTTTTTTAATAAACTAAAAAATGTAGAATTAGGGTTTTAAATATTTGTATCCTTTTTTTTCTTTTCTTTTACCATTATTAATAATTAATTATTTATTTTGTAAATAAATTTGCCATGTAAATAATTAGGTTAAAATTAGGGTACAAACTTAAACATTTTTTTTAATAAATTAAAAACAATTTAGAATTAGGGTTAATTAACTTTTCTTTTTAATTCCAATTTAATTTTCTTATTAAACTCCATAAATACAAAAACTCCACCAAAAAAAAACAAATTCTTTTTATTTAACTTAATTAATTTATTAATTGCAATGTAATTTCCTTTAAAGGGTCCAACGCCCTCGTTTTCGATTATAATCCCGTTTCGCGCGCTTATTTTATTTCTTTTCTTATAAATTCCATGTACTTGCCCCAAAGCCGTGTAATAGATTAATTAGACGTTTATCTTTCCGCATTATTTTTTTATTTCAAATCGGGTCTTGGATTAATTTGGCGATGTAGACCCGCGCCTTTGTAATAGCGTAGGACTTTTAATTCCGCATCTTTTAAACTGATAATAACTTGCATGAAAGAATGAATGTCAAAAATAAAAATAACGCGTAGATCACCGATGCATGAACAAGACAAAAATATCTGAAAACGACACACAAATCACACACCACCCCTAGGGTACGCCTCACTGTTGCCTTGCCCCTCGAAAGGTGGTCGTCGAGTAGAGGATGTTTTAGTAAGTCCTCATGTCCATGAACATGGCATGAGGGTAGCTTCTAAGGTGTCTTCCTATTGCTCTGATGATCACCATGTCCCGAACCCTCGAATTGACCCAAACACCTCCAACGGTGGTGCTACCTATCTCTCAATGGTGGGATGGCACTACTTTAAGGACATTTACACAGACGAATTCCTTAGGGTAGGTAGACAACTCATAGATACTTGCTCTAATTTCAAAACAAAATCAAAAAACTCTTTTCGCACCGACACTTTCAAAAAGCTTTCAAAAAGCAATTTTTCAAACACTCTTGAGGACTAATACAAGAGTCAAACTGAAATTTTCAAAGAAACTTTTTTAAACCCACAGTTGAAAAGCAAACAAACAATTTTGAAAACACAAATGAGCAAGTATCTAAGAGCCCATGGATAACCATGGATAGAAAGGGTGCTAACACCTTCCCTTTCTATAAATCTACCTCCCGAACCGAGAGCAATCTCTATATGGAATTTTTCTGTGCTTTTGTCCTTTCCATTTGGAGAAAATAAAAGACGGTGGCGACTCTTGCTTCCGCGACATTTCGCGAACCAGCGTTAAACAGTCAGTTCCAGATCCACCGATCACAGAACTGGCGACTCTGCTGGGGATATCCTTTAAAGTGAGGTGTACCTTTGGATAGTTCATAACTGTGTTTTCAATTGTATTGATTTGTTTGCTTTAAAATTGTGGGTTGCATGGGAGTTACATGGATCCTAACCCGGATCTGGGGATAACCTGTTTAGGTAGCATAAGCTGTGAGGGACCTGTCCGGCGTAGACCGACATGGGTGAAGCAGTGGCTACGTTGGTGTGGCACCTTGGTCTGTACCGATATCCCTTATGTCGCAACGAGGAGAATATGGGTCTTCCAAGGAGTCATTAAGCACCAACGGACCTTAGAAACTTAAATGACACAACTTGGCCATTAGAACAGTAGCAGTATGCTACGCCCATTGAGGCTACACTCTCGTGATGGTTCTGGCTGCAAGAAAAGATTGCGATGCTAAAGTTATGATCGACTGATGGTAGTCAATGATATTGGAATCCTCTAAGAACCCGGTTACTTTGATAGGACAGGTATGAACCAACAAACTGAAAGAGGGTAATACCTAGACCTCATGCTGGCCTAAACTTTAAGGGCTTGTCTTGTGTGACTTGTGTGCCTTATCATGTTTGCCTTTGTAAATATTTGTGGTGTGCTTTATCATAACATCATAACATCATGAGCATTGCATGCATCCTGCATAAGGACTGACCATTTCAAAGACAAGAGGGTTTCACCTTTGCTTTGTTTTGTAGGACATCATGATGCCTGTGCGAAGGAATACTACCCGGTTCAACTTTGTTCACCCACCTGAGTTGCTTGAAGAGTTGGTTAGCAGGATTCCAAATACCACTTCCTTCATTCAGAGGCATGGTTCTCTTCTCAGTTTAGTCACTGCAAAGCGGGATCAACAGTTGATGAGTGTCCTGACCCAGTTCTATGACCCTCTGTACCAGTGCTTCACCTTTCAAGACTTCCAGCTGGTCCCTACCCTGGAAGAGTTCTCCGATTTGCTTGGTATCCCTATCCTGGATCAGACTCCCTTCACTGGTTGGGAAAAGACCCTCAGGCTTGAGGAGGTTGCTGCAGCTCTTCCCTTGACACATCAAGAAGTAATGGACAACTGGGTGACTAGAAGCGGAGTTAAGGGTTTCTTGGCCAAGTTTCTAGTTGGTAAAGCTAACAGTTTATGGAATGACTTGGACTTTAGGGCATATGAAGATATCTTGGCTCTCTTAATCTATGGGCTAGTCTTGTTTCCTAATCCTGACAACTTCATCAATGTCACTGCCATAAGGATCTTCATGTCTCAGAATCCTGTGCCCACTCTCTTGGGTGACATCCTGCAACAACTTTATGCTCGTACTACCCGAAGACGAGGAACTCTATGGTGTTGTATCCCTTTGTTGGTGAGGTGGTTTATTTCGCACCTCCTTAAGTTCGTGCTGAAGAACCAAGAAGGAAGAGGTTGGGCTCATAGGTTAATATCTCTCACTGACAAAGACATCATTTGGACTTTCAGAGGTTTGGATGAGATAGCTGTTATTGACCGTTGCGGAGAATACCCTAATGTTCCTCTGATTGGTACTCAAGGAGGAATCTCTTACAATCCATGTCTAGCGCTCCGTCAGTTTGGAAGAGCCAGAAGAGCAGGGCCTCATGAGATGTTGGTGCCTCACATCAGTTTTGAGTTTCAGTTGGATAGTGACGAGCTACATCGGAGGTTCATCAAGGCTTGGGACAGAGTTCATAAAGCTGACCCACAAGAGTCAGGGCCAAAGACTTCTCTACCTATGGAAGCCTACTACAAATGGGTCCGCATCCGTGCTCAGAAGTTAGGTATGCCATACGAAGCTGTCAGACCCATCATTCTTGAGTATCCTGACAAAGATGGTGCTCCTCCAACTGTCCTCCCTCCTCAGATACCTACTGATTATGAGACATTAAAGAGGTCTTGGTCGCAACTGCGAGAAGAGCGGGATTCTTACCGGGAAAAGTTCAACGAGCAGGAATTGAAAATCCAGAAGCTGACAAAGCAGTTGGAGAATGAGCGAGCTCTGAATGACTACATCCGTACTGAGAAGAGGAGACCATGGGATCAATAAGGAGCTCTGGATGTTCTTTTACAATTTTATTTCCCTTTTCAGTATTTCCCTTTTATGTAACGCCTAAGGGCAACCTGTTGAACAATTTAAGTTTCAAAGTTGAATCTAATGAAGTGTGTTCCTTTTGTTTACAAAGTTGATTCCCGATTGTCTTTGAAAACATAAATCATACGCATTTCATTCATCATGTGCATAGCAGGTATTCTTCTTTTCAGGTTGCTTACTGTTCTTCGCTGTTTATTTCAGCATCATGAACCCTGACTCATCATCAACCGAGATGTCTATCAAGGCTCTTCAGGCGCAGAACGCGCAATTTCAGGAACTGATCATGGGTTTGGCCCAAGGCCAAGAAGAGCTGAAGGCTTTACTCCTGAAGAAGGAGAAGAAGAAGAAGAAGAGAACTGTTCTTTTCAACTCGGGCCGAAGGTTTGGCAACACTCTGCAGAATGAAGAGGATGGTTCTTCTATAAGTAAGAGCAGTCCCCAAGGGGGAAAAGGTCCTAGTCCGGTAGTCTCTGACAACGAGACTGACTTTAATGAGGAACAGTATCCTCCGGCTGAAGACCGGTATAAGAAGTTGGAAGACAGACTGAATGCAATGGAGATTCAACAAGTGCCTGGGATGGATTTCGGAGACTTGGGCTTATCTACTGGTGTGATTATTCCTCACAAGTTTAAGGCACCATCCTTCACCAAGTATGACGGGGCGTCTTGTCCCAAGCTACACCTCCGATCTTATGTGCGGAAGATTCAACCGTACTCAGTGGATAAGAACTTGTGGATCCACTTCTTCCAGGAGAGTCTTTCAGGGACTCATCTCGAATGGTTCTATCAGCTGGATGGGACCAAAGTTCGTAACTGGGAGGAGTTGGCTACTGCTTTCTATAAGAAGTATCAATATAATGCCGACCTTGCCCCTACGCGTACCCAACTCCAGGGTATGTCGCTAGGGTCAAGCGAAGGTTTTAAAGAATATGCACAGAAGTGGAGGGATCTGGCTGGCAGGGTGCAGCCTCCGTTAACTGACCGGGAGTTGGTAGACATGTTCTTGGGGACCCTATCTGGGCCATTTTTCAATCATCTTATCGGTAACTCATCTGCAGGGTTTACTGATCTTATTCTGACTGGAGAGAGAATAGAGGCTGGATTGAAGTCTGGTAAAATTCAGAAGGGTGCATCTGCAAGTTCTGAGAAGAAGCCCTTTAAGAAGGAGGCCAGTGCTGTATATGGGTCTAGAAGACAAGAGAAACCTGAGCGCCGCCAATCTGTCAATGCGGTGATGATTGCTAAACCTGCTGCCGATCCTCGGCAAACTAATCCACAAAGGGCTGAAAGACCCAGAAGAGAGTTTACCCGGCTGAGTATGACCCTATCGCAAATCTTGCCGCAGTTGCTATCCACCAATTTGGTGACTGTTAGAGAGGCCCCGAAGGTTGTGAATACGGCTTCTCCCAAGTACAATCCAAATGCCCACTGTGCTTATCACTCCGATAGCCCGGGGCATTCCAATGATGACTGCTGGGCCTTAAGGAATAAGGTGCAAGACCTTATCGATGCGAAAGAGATACAATTTGAAGCGCCTGAGAGGCCATATGTGGAGACTGCTCCTATGCCCCAGCATGGAGTGAACGCCATTGATGAAGATGTGTACGCCATTTCTGTGAATGATGTAGCTACTCCCCTGATGACTGTTAAGAGGAACCTACTGCTGGCCGGTTTATTTCCGGGTTGTAGTGAAGGTTGCCTTTTCTGTGCTGTTTCCCTTTCTGGTTGTCCTTTGCTGAAGTTGGGCATCCAAAGCCTGATGGAAAGCAAAGAGATTTTGTTCAAGAAGTCTGCTGTTCAGTTTGTTCCGGTGGAAGAAGTTTCTGTTGTTACAATCTTTAATAATCCAATCAAGGCTTTCCCGAGGAAGCCGGTTAAAATCATGATTGTCGCACCCATTGTGATTACTGTTCCCGGGCCTCTCCCCTATGAATCTGATAAAGCTGTCCCATGGCACTATGGGGCAGATGTGTATGTACATGGAATCAAGCAAGAGTTCAACACTGGCACCAGCATCAGCAATATCACTGGTCCAGCCAAAATTACCCGCAGTGGCAGGCTCTTCTCGCCTGACATTGCGCCACCTACTATCCGTAGACCTCTCACTATAACACCTACAAGTATACCTCTTCCCATTTCTGATCAAATTGTTTCCCCTGCCGCCGAGTCGTCTAATGCTCGGGGCAAAGGGATTGAAGATGAGCCTGCCCGGATGGAGGCACCAAAATCTGTGAATGCTGAGGCCTCCCAACAAGAGATGGAGGAAATTATGAAAATAATCAAGAAGAGTGACTTTAATGTTGTCGAGCAGCTGGGGCATACACCCTCCAAAATCTCTATGCTCTGCTTGTTGCTGTGCTCAGAGGCCCATGCTAAGGCCCTGATTTCATTTCTCAAGACGGCTCATGTGCCACAGGAGACATCTGCAGTCTAGTTTACTGATTGCATAGCCAATCTGACAGTGGACAATGGTTTGGGTTTCTCGGATGCTGACCTTACCGCTAAGGGAAAGGACCACAACGACGCCCTGCATGTCTCTATTGAATGCAGGGGCACTACTCTTGCGCACGTGTTGGTGGACACTGGTTCTTCCCTAAATGTGCTACCCAAAAAGGCCTTAGACCGTTTGGATTGTGAGGGCCTGGAGCTGAAACCTAGCAACATCATTGTCAGAGCCTTTGACGGTTCTAAGAGGATGGTTCATGGAGAGGTAGACATTCCTATTCGTGTGGGTTCTCAAGTATTCGATTCTACCTTCTATGTGATCGATATCCGTCCGTCGTATTCTTGTCTACTGGGTCGACCTTGGATCCACAAAGCTGGGGCAGTGACCTCTACCCTGCACCAGAAGCTCAAGTATCCCGTCAGAGGGAAGATTGTCACTGTGCAGGGAGAGGAGGAGTATATGGTGAGCCATTTGAATTCCTTCAGGTATATTGAGATGGACGGGGAGTTTATTGAAACCCCCTTTCAGCATTTCGAAGAGGTACCTCCAACATTGGCAGCAGCGGAAACAGTGGTCGAAGAGGATGTTCCTTTGAAGATGGCTTCCTTGAAGGATGCCCGGGCTGTGATCAAGAAAGGTGAATGTGCTAACTGGGGCAGGCTCCCTGATTTTACACAAAAAACTGACAAGTTCGGACTGGGTTTTACTGCAGAGGGTCAGAAGGCTGTGCGTAGGGCAAAGACCAGAAGACCTCCTGTGCTCATTACCAACCCAGGAGTGAATGCCATCGGGGATGAAGATGAAGTGGGAGAGTCAGAGTTCAATAGCTGGATCTACCCGACGACTGATGGTGGATTGACCAATTGGACTGCTAAAGATCATACTCCTGTTACTTTTGTTACGCAGTAATAAACTCCTTTGTTTTGTTATCTGTAATAAACAATTAAAACTCTATGGCCCGGTGTCTTACCCGGGGCACCGTGGCTTCATTTGTGAGGGTATATTAAATTGTCATTTCATATATCATGAATAAAGATCTTGGACGTTTTCTAGCATTTCAAATCTTATGCTCCTTTTCTTTCTTTCCTTTCTTTATATATTGCAAAACAGCTGTATTTACACACACACACTCATATAGGTTTCAATCCACTCTGGATCTCACTGGTAACGACTCTGCTACTGCCAGCTATGACTTCGAAAATCCGATCAACTTAGCCGAAGACGAAGGTGAAGATGATTGTGAAGTGCCTGGCGAGCTTGCCAGACTGTTACTCCAGGAAGAGAGGGCAATTCAACCACATGAAGAGCCGGTGGAAACGATAAATCTGGGTACTGAGGCAGACAGAAAGGAGGTAAAGATTGGTGCCAACCTAGAGCTCAGCGTGAAGCAACGATTGACTCAGATGCTACATGATTATGTGGAGATATTTGCATGGTCCTACGAAGACATGCCCGGGTTGGATACCGACGTTGTGGTCCATCATTTGCCTACCAAGGAAGACTGCCCTCCGGTTAAGCAAAAGGTCCGCCGTATGCGTCCAGAGATGTCTGAGAAGATCAAAGCCGAGGTTATGAAACAGTTTGACACCGGGTTCCTTGCAGTGACTTCTTACCCTCAGTGGGTTGCTAATGTGGTGCCGGTACCAAAGAAAGATGGAAAGGTCAGAATGTGTGTCGATTACAGGGATCTGAACAGGGCCAGCCCCAAAGATGACTTCCCTCTGCCTCACATTGATGTCCTGGTTGACAATACGGCTCAGCACAAGGTGTTCTCTTTCATGGATGGTTTTTCAGGCTATAATCAGATCAAGATGGCTCCTGAAGACATGGAGAAGACTACCTTTGTTACTCAGTGGGGCACCTTCTGCTACAAGGTCATGCTTTTTGGACTGAAGAACGCTGGGGCAACCTACCAACGTGCCATGGTTGCTTTATTTCATGATATGATCCATCACGAGATAGAAGTGTATGCTAGCGACATGATCGCAAGGTCCCAAACTGAGGAAGAACACCTTGATCATCTGCAGAAATTGTTTGACCGCCTGAAGTTGTACAAGCTGAGGTTGAACCCGAACAAGTGCACCATCGGGGTTAGATCCGGGAAGTTGCTGGGCTTCGTTGTAAGTGATAAGGGTATTCAAGTGGACCCTGCCAAGGTTAAGGCCATTCAAGAGATGCCAGTTACTAAGACAGAGAAAGAGGTCAGAGGCTTTCTAGGACGCCTGAATTAAATTGCTCGATTCATCTCACACCTGACTGCCACCTGTGAACCAATCTTCAAGCTGCTGAAGAAAGATCAGGTAGTACGTTGGAATGATGTATGTCAGGCTGCTTTTGACAGAATCAAAGAGTATCTCCAAGAACCACCCATTCTTATGCCACCGGTTGAGGGGAGACCTCTGATATTATACCTGACAGTACTTGACAACTCAATGGGGTGTGTGCTGGGGCAGCATGATGAGTCTGGCCGAAAAGAGCATGCCATTTATTACCTTAGCAAAAATATTACCGACTGTGAGACCCGATACTCACTGCTTGAGAAAACTTGCTGCGCTTTGGTATGGGCTGCTCGCCGGCTGAGACAGTATATGCTGACTCACACTACCTTGTTGATCTCAAAGATGGATCCTATAAAGTACATATTTGAAAAGCCTGCTCTGTCTGGGAGAATAGCAAGATGGCAAATGATCTTGACGGAATACGACATCCAGTATACGACTCAGAAAGCCATCAAAGGAAGTGTATTGGTAGACCACTTGGCACATCAGGCAGTAGACGACTATCAGTCAATGAACTTCGAGTTTCCAGACGAGAGTATCATGATAGTGACTGATTGTGAAGTACCTGGACCGGATGAAGGACCTGAGGAAGGTTCCCGATGGTCTATGCACTTTGACGGAGCCTCCAATGCTTTGGGTAACGGTATCGGCGCTGTGATCATATCCCCTCAAGGCACTCATACTCCACTTACTGCCCGGCTATGTTTCAACTGCACCAACAACATGGCGGAGTATGAGGCATGCATCATGGGTCTCCAAGCTGCGATCGACTTAAGGATCAAGTTTCTGAGTGTCTTCGGAGATTCCGCTCTCGTGATCAATCAGATCAAAGGGGAGTGGGATACGAAACATCCGAATCTTATTCCTTACAGAGAATGTGTATTGACATTGATCCCCCACTTCACAGAGATAACCTTTGAACACTTTCCGAGAGAGGAGAATCAGTTGGCGGACGCGTTAGCTACGATGTCTTCCATGTTCAAAGTCAAATGGGACAATGAGGCTCCCCGGATCATCATCTGGAAACTGGACGAACCGGCATACTGTTGTGATCTTGAGACTGAATTGGTGACTGAGAAGCCCTGGTACCATGAGGTAAAGAGATACTTGGAAGCTCAGGAATACCCTGAAGGTGCATCGGTCAATGATAAGAAGTTTCTGAGAAGGTTCGCAGCGAAGTTCTTCCTTAGCAACGGTATCCTGTACAAGCGAAACCATGATTCGACCTTACTGCGTTGTGTGGATAAAACTGAAGCAGAAAGGATAATGGAAGAGCTACACGAAGGGACATTCGGAACACATTCCAGTGGACACACTATGGCGAAGAAAATCCTTCGGGCAGGGTATTTCTGGTCCATAATGGAAGCCGACTCTTACCAACACTCTCGGACATGCCATAAATGCCAGATATATGCAGACAAGGTGCATGTTCCTCCAGTTCCTCTAAATGTTCTGACTGCGCCTTGGCCGTTTGCAATGTGGGGCATAGACATGATCGGTGAGATTAAACCAACGACATCTAATGGGCATCGCTTCATCCTGGTGGTAATTGACTACTTCACGAAGTGGGTTGAGGCAGCTTCCTACGCCACAGTAACCAAGAATGTTGTGGCACGGTTCATTCGGCACAATCTGATCTGTCGATACGGCGTCCCAGAAAGGATCATTACAGACAACGGTACCAATCTTAATAACAAGATGATCACTGAGCTCTGCGAGCAGTTTAAGATACAGCACCACAACTCTTCTCCTTATCGACCGAAGATGAATGGGGTTGTAGAAGCAGCAAATAAAAATATCAAGAAAATCGTGCAGAAGATGACAGTGACTTATAAAGATTAGCACGAGATGTTACCGTTCGCTCTACATGGGTACCGTACCTCAGCCAGGACGTCAACCGGGGCAACTACTTTCTCCTTGGTCTACGGTATGGAGGCAGTCTTACCGATCGAAGTGCAGATACCCTCTCTCCAGATAATGAAGGATGCAGATCTGAACGAAGATGATTGGATCCAGACACGACTTGACCAGCTAAACCTTATTGACGAAAAGAGACTTGCTGCTATTTGTCATGGTTAAACGTACCAAAAACGGATGATCAGGGCATTTAACAAAAAGGTCAGACCACAAGAATATCAAGTGGGGGATCTGGTAATCAAGCGCATCATCCTTCCTCAGAGTGATCCAAGGGGCAAATGGACCCCTACGTACGAAGGGCCATTTGTGGTTAAACATGTGTTCTCAGGAGGAGCCATGATTCTAACCAACATGGATGGTGACGACCTTCCTCACCCCGCTAATGCAGACATAGTAAAAAGATACTACGCATGAAAAGAGACCCGCTAGGTTGACATACCTAGGCAAAAATTAGGGCTTCCCGGCGAACCAAAAGGGTTCGGGCAAAATGAAGGGATGAAATGAAAAAAATTTGTACACCCGGTAAGTCGAAAACCTGAAAAGGCGGCTTGGGCAAAAATGGGTATCCCGGTGGACTGAAAACCCGAAAGGGCGGTCCAGGCAAAAGTTAGGGATAAAGCGTAATACTATGTCTCATTGGATCACTTTGCATCCATAATCCGGTATCAACATCAAATTCAGACGGCATTGATCAATCAGCTTCATCCTCGACTAGGTCATCAAGTGATGAGACGCTCGGAGATATAAAGGCGATAGCAGAGTTGGAACCCAGTGCGATCATTCATTTCACACAGCTGTTTTGTTTTCTTTTGTACAAATTTGTATAAACTCTTTTGTTTGGCGGCGTTCTCTTACTAAGACGTCAGCCTCTTGTACATAAACGCCTAGTTTACAGGCAAATTCAAAAAAATCAATACAAAATCACTTTTCAGCTACAAATTGCCTTTTGTTTTTCCTTTTTTTGTTTTGTTTTGCGAAGAACGTCCAAGGTTCAATTTGTGATATATGCATTGACGATAATTTGCTAACTCATGAATATTTGCATACGAAACAAAGGATCAATTACGGGTAACATTAGAAACAGGGGCAATAAAGAGTTGTCTAAGCGATCTAATTGTTCTGTCCTCCAAGGTACCAAGGTAAGTTCAGCTGAAGAACACAACCAGTACATCTTAAATTCCCCAGAGAGTGAACCAGCAAGTCAATACACTCTCCCCAAGCAAAGTTACAGTCAACCTTAAGGAAGTTGGGTACCCCAGCAAATCTCAACATTCCCTAGCAATATACAGATATTCTTAGACATGCATCCCTGACAGTTTTGACCTAAAGATTGTTCCCCGGCGGTTTACCAAACATTCAGTGGAGTCACTTCCCCGATAAAGTTCAAAATTTCCCCAGGAGAGTCCAATCCAGTTTCCCCAGGAAAGTTGAGATCCATCTCCCCAAGCAGTAAGCTTATCCCCAGTAGATTCTGGAAGTTATCCCCGTAAAGCACGAACGCGTCTCCCAGCTTTATTCAAAGAGTTATTTCCCTACCAGAATATAACTGGGTTATCCTCAGCCAAAAGCCACGGAAAGATCGTTCTCGGTGAAGTCTTCTTATCCCCAGCGAAGTCTACTAAAACTTCCAACATAATAATGGTATCCCCGGCGAAGTTACCATCAACATTTCAGCAACGTACCTCTCTCCCCACAGAGTGTTGTTCCCCAGCAAGATCACTAGAATAATTTTCTCCCCGCAAAGTAATCCATTCGCCAAGTTTATTCCCCCAACGGAGTTATCTTCTCCTACCGGTATTCTTGCAACCATCATCCCCAACAGAGTCGCCAGTTCTGTGATCGGTGGATCTGGAACTGACTGTTTAACGCTGGTTCGCGAAATGTCGCGGAAGCAAGAGTCGCCACCCTCTTTTATTTTCTCCAAATGGAAAGGACAAAAGCACAGAAAAATTCCTTATAGAGATTGCTCTCGGTTCGGGAGGTAGATTTATAGAAAGGGAAGGTGTTAGCACCCTTTCTATCCATGGTTATCCATGGGCTCTTAGATACTTTCTCATTTGTGTTTTCAAAATTGTTTGTTTGCTTTTCAACTGTGGGTTTAAAAAAGTTTCTTTGAAAATTTCAGTTCGACTCTTGTATCAGTCCTCAAGAGTGTTTGAAAAATTGCTTTTTGAAAGTGTCGGTGCGAAAAGAGTTTTTTGATTTTGTTTTGAAATTAGAGCAAGTATCTACGAGTTGTCTACCTACCCTAAGGAATTCGTCTGTGTAAATGTCCTTAAAGTAGTGCCATCCCACCATTGAGAGATAGGTAGCACCACCGTTGGAGGTGTTTGGGTCAATTCGAGGGTACGGGACATGGTGATCATCAGAGCAATAGGAAGACACCTTAGAAGCTACCCTCATGCCATGTTCATTGACATGAGGACTTACTGAAACATCCTCTACTCGACGACCACCTTTCGAGGGGCAAGGCAACTGTGAGGCGTACCCTAGGTGTGGTGTGTGATTTGTGTGTCGTTTTCAGATATTTTTGTCTTGTTCATGCATCGGTGATCTACGCGTTATTTTTATTTTTGACATTCATTCTTTCATGCAAGTTATTATCAGTTTAAAAGATGCCGAATTAAAAGTCCTACGCTATTACAAAGGCGCGGGTCTACATCGCCAAATTAATCCAAGACCCGATTTGAAATAAAAAAATAATGCGGAAAGATAAACGTCTAATTAATCTATTACACGGCTTTGGGGCAAGTACATGGAATTTATAAGAAAATAAATAAAATAAGCGCGCGAAACGGGATTATAATCGAAAACGAGGGCGTTGGACCCTTTAAAGGAAATTACATTGCAATTAATAAATACAAAAACTCCAAAAAAAAAACACATTCTTTTTATTTAACTTAATTAATTTATTAATTGCAATGTAATTTCCTTTAAAGGGTCCAACGCCCTCGTTTTCGATTATAATCCCGTTTCGCGCGCTTATTTTATTTCTTTTCTTATAAATTCCATGTACTTGCCCCAAAGCCGTGTAATAGATTAATTAGACGTTTATCTTTCCACATTATTTTTTTATTTCAAATCGGGTCTTGGATTAATTTGGCGATGTAGACCCGCGCCTTTGTAATAGCGTAGGACTTTTAATTCCGCATCTTTTAAACTGATAATAACTTTCATGAAAGAATGAATGTCAAAAATAAAAATAACGCGTAGATCACTGATGCATGAACAAGACAAAAATATCTGAAAACGACACACAAATCACACACCACCCCTAGGGTACGCCTCACTGTTGCCTTGCCCCTCGAAAGGTGGTCGTCGAGTAGAGGATGTTTTAGTAAGTCCTCATGTCCATGAACATGGCATGAGGGTAGCTTCTAAGGTGTCTTCCTATTGCTCTGATGATCACCATGTCCCGAACCCTCGAATTGACCCAAACACCTCCAACGGTGGTGCTACCTATCTCTCAATGGTGGGATGGCACTACTTTAAGGACATTTACACAGACGAATTCCTTAGGGTAGGTAGACAACTCGTAGATACTTGCTCTAATTTCAAAACAAAATCAAAAAACTCTTGAGGACTGATACAAGAGTCGAACTGAAATTTTCAAAGAAACTTTTTTAAACCCACAGTTGAAAAGCAAACAAACAATTTTGAAAACACAAATGAGCAAGTATCTAAGAGCCCATGGATAACCATGTATAGAAAGGGTGCTAACACCTTCCCTTTCTACAAATCTACCTCCCGAACCGAGAGCAATCTCTATAAGGAATTTTTCTGTGCTTTTGTCCTTTCCATTTGGAGAAAATAAAAGACGGCGGCGACTCTTGCTTCCGCGACATTTCGCGAACCAGCGTTAAACAGTCAGTTCCAGATCCACCGATCACAACCCCTCCAATCAAGAGATGGAGGAAATTTTAAAGATTATCCAAAAGAGTGATTACAAGATTGTTGAACAGCTGGGGATGACCCCTTCCAAAATATATATGTTATCCTTGTTATTATGCTCTGAAGCTGGTGCTCAAGCTTTGGTGAAATTATTGAAATCTACCCATGTGCGGCAAGAGATCTCTGTTGACCAATTTAAAAATCACATTGCTAGCCTAACGACTGATAATGAGCTAGGCTTTTCTGATTGAGACATAACTCCTATAGGAAAGAATCATAATAAAGACCTGCATGTCTCTATTGAGTGCAAGGGCACTACTTTATCTCATATGTTGGTAGACACGGGTTCCTCGTTGAGTGTGTTGCCAAAAGTTTCTTTGGACAAACTTGGATGTGAACGGATTATTCTAAAACCCAATGATATTGCGGTAAGAGCTTTTGATGGTTTTAAGAGAACAGTGCATGAGGAGGTTGATCTCCGAATCAAGGTGGGTTCTCAGGTCTTTGAATCTACTTTCTTTGTGATAGACATTTGTCTAGCCTATTCTTTTTTGCTGGGATGCCCTTGGATCCATGGGGCAGGTGTTGTTACCTCTACCTTCCACCAAAAGTTGAAGTATCCCATGAGGGGAAAGATCGTCATAGTTTTCGGAGAAGAATAATATATGGTGAGCCATTTGAATTCTTTTAAATATGTCGAGGTGGATGGTGAATTCATCGAGACTCCTTGCCAGACCTTTGAAGTTATTTCTCATACAACCTCGGTTGATAAAGCTGCTTCTGCTGTTTATAAAACTCCATCAAAAATGGCTTTGCTGAAACACGCTAGGGTTGTGCTTGAAGAAGGTGGTTGCACTGTTTGGGGTCAGCTTCCTGAAATTCCTTACAAATCCAACAATTTTGGCTTGGTTTCCATTTCTCAAGCTCAGAGGGTTGTTCGTCATGCTCGTGCCAATTCTGGGAGACCGCCATTCCGCATCAACAGTAATGGAGTTAACAACAATCATTTTAATGTTGTGGAACTGATTCTAGATTCCCTTCAGATACAGTTCAAATACAATCTAGATATATATTCATTCTCACACTCATTCCAGATTCTCTTGCAGATACGGTTCAGATACGATCCATATATGGATGTCATTCTAATACCCATTCAAATGCATCTTCTAGATACAGTTCAGATACAATCTAGATATAGATTCATTGTGACACTCATTCCAGATCCTCTTACAGATACGGTTCAGATACGATCCAGATAGGGATGTCATCTTGATAATCATTCAATGCATCTTTGAGATACAGTTCAGATACGATCTAAATATGGATTCATTCTGAAACTCATTCTAGATTTTGTTACAGATACGGTTCAGATACGATTCAGATAGGGATGTCATCCTGATACTCATTCAATGCATCATTGAGATACATTTTAGATATAATCTAAATATAGATTCATTCTGGCACTCATTTTAGATTGACTCCTAGATACAATTCATATATGATCTAGATATAGATTTATTTTGATACTCATTCAGTACATCTTCAGGTACAATCAAGGCACAAATTCATTCTGACACTCCCCAGCTTGAGTGTTTCTTCTACCATAAATCACCAGCAAAATTCCTCTCTCCAGTGAAGTCGTCACTATCCCTAGAGAGTTTCTACTGAATCTAAAACTGGATTAGATGTCAGTCAACTTTATCCTCCTCGGACAAGCTAGATGTTTATCCATGTCTTTTATCCAAAGTCAGGGTATAAACTCCCTAATAGAGCAATGAACGACCAACGTTCTTGAACTTTTCTCCCCAAGCAGGAATTAACATTCTCCAGCAGAGTTTCCTCAAGCAAATAGAAGAAATCAATGTTCGCCAGCGGATTTTCCTAAGATAAGAAAGTAGGAGTCCCCAGCAGAAACAATCCTCGAAAGGTTGAAGATACACATACTCTTCATCCCCAGCGACAGTCAGGGATTTATTTTCTCCAGACAAAGATGCTGCTCAAATTTACAAATGCATTTCAATAACATGTCATATTCATACAACATTTATTTACCAAATATCATAGCATATGCATACGAAATGCATATAGCATAGTCTCATTTATTTTTAGAACATTGTTACACAATGCATTTCATATGTCATGACGTTGCATACAGTTAACTCTTTACCCTTTCAAGAAATACCAATCAACAAACATCATCAACTACTTATATGACCCGACAGTCTTCACAAAGGCTACATCTGACAAAGGGCTATTTCAGCATTTTCCTCAGAAGGTCTTTCTCAAAGAGACATATGCTGGTTCATTTCAAATCGACAAATGATTTATTCTGATTCTTTTCCAGTAGAAACTTTTTCTGGGTCAGTATAAATCGCCCGAAGATTTTTTATGATTCTTATCCAGTTAAATACAATCAAGACCTTTCTCTAGTTCAATTTAAATCGCTCAAAGATTTATTTTGATTCTAATCCAGTTAAAGTTAAGTGCAAACATCTACTGGCTCAATTTAAGTTGACTAATGATTTATCCTGATGCTTTTCCAGTAGACCTTTCTCTTGTTCTATTTAAATTAACTAAAGATTTATTCAGATTCTTATCCAGTTGAAGACAATCAAGACCTTACTTTGGTTCATCTTAAATCGCTCAAATATTTATTCTAATTCTTATAAAATAAGAGATAATTATAGACCTCTGCTAGTTCAGTTTAAATCAACAAATGTTTTATCCTGATGCTTTTCCAGTAGGAACCTTTCTCTAGTTCAGTTTAAATCGCCCAAAGATTTCTTCTGATTCTTATCCACTTAAATATAATTATAGACATCCGCTGGTTCAGTTTAAATCGACCAATGATTTATCCTGATGCTTTTCCAGTAGACCTTTCTCTGGCTCAGTTTAAATTAACCAAAAATTTATTCTGATTCTTATCCAGTTGAAGATAATCAAGACCTTGCTATGGTTCATCTTAAATTTCTCAAAGATTTATTCTAATTCTTATCAAGTTAAAGATAATCATATACCTTTGTTGGTTCAGTTTAAATTAATCAATGATTTATCCTGATGCTTTTCCAGTAGGCACCTTTCTCTGGTTCAGTTTAAATCGCCCGAAGATTTATTCTGATTCTTATTAGTTAAAGACAATCAAGACGTTTCTCTGGTTGAGTTTAAATCGCTCAAAGATTTATTCTGATTCTTATCAAGTTAAATTTAAGTACAAACATCTTCTGGTTCATTTTAAATTGACCAATGATTTATCCTAATGCTTTTCCAGGAGACCTTTCTCTGGTTCAGTTTAAATCAACTAAAGATTTATTCTGATTCTTATCCAATTGAAGACAATCAAGACCTTTCTCTGGTTCAACTTAAATCACTCAAATATTTATTCTGATTCTTATTCAGTTAAATATAATGATATACCCTTGCTGGTTCAGTTTAAATTGACCAATGATTTATCCTGATGCTTTTCTAGTAGGCACCTTTCTCTGGTTCAGTTTAAATCGTCCAAAGATTTATTATGATTCTTATATAGTTAAAACAAGTATAGATATATGCTGGTTCAGTTTAAATCGACTAATGATTTATCCTGATGCTTTTCCAGTAGACCTTTCTCTCATTAAGTTTAAATCAACCAAAGATTTATTTTGATTCTTATCTAGTTGAAGACAATCAAGACCTTTCTCTGGTTCAGCTTAAATCACTCAGAGATTTATTCTGATTCTTATCCAGTTAAAGATAATCATAGACCTCTGCTGGTTCATTTTAACTTGACCAATGATTTATCCTGTTACTTTTCCAGTAGGCACCTTTATCCGGTTTAGTTTAAATCGCCCAAAGATTTATTCTGATTCTTATCCAATTAAAGACGATTATAAACATCTGCTGGTTCAGTTTAAATCGACTGATGATTTATCCTGATTCTTTTCCAGTAGACACTTTTTCTGGTTCAGTTTAAATTGCCCGGAGATTTATTCTGATTCTTATCTAGTTGAAGACAATCAATACCTTTCCCTGGTTCAACTTAAATCGCTCAAAGATTTAATCTGATTCTTACCTAGTTAAAGTTAAGTACAGACATCTGCTGAATCAGTTTAAATCGACTATTGGTTTATCCTGATGCTTTTCCAGTAGACCTTTTTCTGGTTCAGTTTAAATCAACCAAAAATTTATTCTGATATTTCTTCCAATTGAAGTTAACAGTTATTTTGGATGGAATCTATAAGCCCATCTCTGAAAACTCTCTGTCACCTCTCCAAATGGAATCTATAATCCCATTCCTAATACAATCAACCAATAATGTTACCGCTTGCACAACCGAGTGCAAATTTCTGGGCACTTAAGTGTTGAATCATCTTTTGCCTTCAAGTCACGAATGACAGACATGTCAATCTAACTCTTCAAGTTTAAGAAGATTGAATAGGGGCAGCTGTTGTACCCCGAAATTTTCCCTCCCCTTTTCTTCTCAATACATTCTTTCAAGGCTTCTTAGATATTCAAGACACTCAAGGGTTGACTAGTCAAGACGCCCTTCCTAAGCTAAAGGCCTACAACTAGGGTTTGGAGTTTCTCAAGGAAATTTGGTTTGCAATGTTCTCAAGTGGCTTCCATGGTTCTTCATAGGTCCTCAACAAGGTTCATGTAAAGTTTCAAGTATTGCATCACAAGTTTGCTAAGTCAATGGCTCAGATGATTGAAAATCAACTATATTGGGTAAAAAGTCAACCATGGTCAACCTACAGTCAAACTTCAAGATTTTTTGTCAACATCAACATTTTGAAGTGATATTAATCATTTGATCAAGCGTTGATTATTATTCCCCAAGGAAAGCCCTCATATCATCAAAAGTCAAGAATTGTCAAATTAAGATTTCCTTAGGAGAAGTCAACTGAACTTTCACCAGGCATAACTTTCACATACTTCATCAACATTTCCCCAACCAAAACTATTTTGAATAAAATTCAATTCCCTTCAACTTTGTTTTTATGCTGAAGTCTAAAAAATGCTTCATTTGAAAGATATGAGCTAAAACATTATAGGTCATTTTCAAAAGTCAACAAAAGACACTTTTTGTCAAGGCAACTTACATCAAGATAAATTCTTCAAAAGTAAAAACTGATCAGCATAGAGATTGTAGAGGACATCTTGAGCTTTCCAAAAAGTCCGAGATCATCTTCAAAAAATGAAAATTGAGGAAGTTATGACTGGCACAAGTTGGGAAATTTTGAAGAAATTGATGAAATGAAAAATGAGAAAAATTGAAGTTTTTAACTAGTGGGTCTAAGTTTTGATGTTCAAACATGTTCATAATGTGTTAGAGGACCTCTAAATCCATTCACATATTTTTTATTTTTTTTATTTTTTTATTTGAAATTTTATTCATTTAAATGCAAATAAAATCAAATAAAATATGAAACAATGGTATAAATGATTGGGCTTTTTGTTTCAACTATCCAAAGTCCCAAGACAACTCATGACAACTCATTACAACCTTTCCAAACCGTGCAATACTCAAAATGGCAAAGAAATAACTCAAATTGGCAAGTTTTCAAAAATTGATTCTTGTTTAAACCAAGGCTTCATGAGTTGATTCCATGTCATATTTGTCAGCCCAAATACAAGCCAACAACACTTCCATATTTGTGAAAGGCATCCAAGAGACAAGAATCATGCAAAGAAGGCAAGTTTTCAATGTGTTGTAATATTGATCTCATGGGCATGAATACCTTGTCCCTTTCCATACTTGTTGACTCCTATTTCATTCTCTATATAAAGGCAAGCAAAGCCATGCAAAGGACCATGAAATATTGCTTCAAAATACTACTAAAAAATTCTTAAAAAATTCAAGGAAAAAGCTGCCTCAAAATTGTCAAAAAATATCCACTCCATTCTCTTCCAGCAAGCATATAGAGTAAGTTTGGACCAAGTGTGATTGTCCAAAAGACGTGAATCGCATTACATGGCATCGCTGGTTTTCATAATATGCATAATATTCATATCTTGATTTTTTTTTTGATTTAACATGTACTAACATCCCTAATGTGTTTATGAGGTTTAATAGTACAAGTTAGAACAATCACGGAGGTCCCATGCATGGTAAATCATGAACCACCAACCAACTCACCAACAGATCGGTATAGATCTGATCTAACGACCCTAGATTTGCAAACACATGGTAAACCTCCTGCAGCTGCCCACGCCAGATTCAATGCTGGAGCTTATTGGTCCTAAACATCTTTCAGATTCTCACTCCCCCCCCCCCCCCCCCAAATTTACTTTCAGTCCCATTTCTTTTTGTTTTCATATTTATTTTGTTTTAATTTTATTTTTAACATAATTAACTTTTTTCTTCTAATTAATTAATTAAATTAATTTAGTTTTTCCTTTTAATTAAAATCAAACGATAATAAAAAATCAGGATATTTCATAAAATCAAAAAAAGATGTTTTTTTTATGAATTAACTTTTTTTAATTAATTTAGACTTAGGTTTTATTTTATTTAATAATTTGTAATTTAATTTAGAATTAGGTTAATTTATTTTTAAAAAATCATTTAACAAAATACCAAAAATATCAAATCAGGTTTTTAGATCTTTGAAAATATTTTTCTTAATATTTATATTCTTTTCTATTTAAATTTCTTAGATCAAATGTATAGGTATCTGGTCAAATTGTAATAATTTTAGATTTAAATTTCATGCAATTTTTATTATTATGTAACTGCTAAAGATTTTAATAGCTTAAATAGGATATTTCTTTGTTTTCTTCCCCGTTTTATGGTTTGTACCCCCCATCCCTGAAGCGATTTATTAGCGTAGTTTACTTCCCGCACTTTTATTTTTTGCCCTTATGTATATATCTAATTGCTAGATTAAATAGGCGTTCATGGCACGACTTAAAAATAAAGGGTAGAAAACCTAACATCTAAGATAAACATAACTGAAACAAAACACACTTTGCACCCGCGCACCTTAAGGTACCTCCACTTGTTGCCTTCAGAAAATAAACAGTCACGTCTCTCGAATGTGAGAAGTTTTAGCAAAGACCCTTTGGTTAAAAGATCATAGTCCCTCGATGACCCTTCAATGCTTCCTCGGTAAATGATCTTTGTACCTTAGAGTAATTGCTAAAATATATTATGAGTTGCCTTCGTGACTGTACGATGACCCTCGCCTGTCCCTCAAACATCCAATGATAGGGCTACCTACTATCCAATGGTGAGATATCACTATCTAAAGAAAAAGAGGAAAATAAAAAATATCATTCGAGTAGGTAGACAACTCATAGTTGCTTTCTCATAAAACAAAACAAAATTTCTCACACATACA
The DNA here is from genome assembly GCA_948472305.1 of Vicia faba. NCBI lineage: Eukaryota > Viridiplantae > Streptophyta > Magnoliopsida > Fabales > Fabaceae > Vicia > Vicia faba. Next base: position 1,289,982,217 of record OX451736.1, on the reverse strand, counting down.
CTCTCTTTTTCTAAATATTTTCAAAGACAAAAACACTTTGTATGCATTCTCAGTGATACGAGAATCATTACAAAGTTCTCCGCACTAAGGTGTCTTTCCAAAAATATTTTCAAAAATACACTTACACAAAAAAGTATTTTCAAAATGAGCTTGCAACTAAGAGCCTGTAGATAACTACAGATGGAAAGGGTGCTAACACCTTCCCTTTCCATAACCTACCCCCCTTACTCAAAAAATATTTTCGAAAGGTCTTTCCTGTTCTTTTCACCCTTTTCTTTATTGCATAAAAGAAAAGTCGGTGGCAACTCTTTCTAACAGCAACATTTGTGATAAAACACAAAACCAATAAAGTCAATTCTCTCACCGTATTACAGTACTGCTGATTAATATTGATATAATTTGGAGAACTTGTAGGCTTCATGTGATTGATGCAACCCAAAATTAGTTTAGACCAAATTCTGAGGTAATCCTTCAGGTCTTTGATTTTGTTGAACGGGTGGACAGAAGTAAATATTTCCTTTGAGATCTTGGTTAGGTTAGAACTTTTTTCAGCCATATCACTACATCGAATACCGCCTCCGTCATGACCTATTAGTTTCCCAATGAGATCTTCAGAGTTGACAATTTTCTTTCCCATAACGAAGGATGTAACCTGATGATTTGAAGTTGTGGCATGGATCCAGAATTCTTTAACAAGTTTTGGAAAAAATAGACCTAGGAGGCGATCAAAGTACTTATTCCATGCTTGGAACTCAACATCAGGGATTAAATTATACCCATTTTCCTTCATGTTTATGAAATCTACAATAAGCTCACCCAGAACTTCCAAAGACTCAATGGGTGCGAGAAGAGTTCTTGAGGGTTCAATGTACCTTTCTTCTATTGAGGAGTAAGAACTAGGAATGCTTTGAGAACATTGAGAAAATTCTTGAGAAGAAGCCATTTGTTCACACAGACTCTTCAAGAGTTTTTGAAATATTGAACAAATAGAAGAGAGAGAAAAATTGAGAGTGAATGTGTGATGGTGATGGTGAACGAACAAAGTATATATATAGCCAATGGAAAGAAAATAATAGTATTAATTAAAAATTAAAAGATTTAAAGAAAATGATTACGTGCATTTAATGATTCCTGAAAAGAGGGATAGTGTGAAGATATGGAATAGTTACCGATTTGACTTGAGCCTCAATGAATCAACTCAATCATTTCATTCTCTTCAAAATTTGAACTTGTGTTCAGCCTTAGAGAAAGACCTTGCGCATAGAGTTGAAAGATGTTGATATTGTGAACTGCATGCTTCTATCTTTGAAATGAACTGTATTTGGAGAACATTATGATCTTTTGGTTAGATCCTGATACAACTTTCCTTCTTATTTTTGAAGAACTATTAATCAGATGTTCACAAAAGGAAAATTAAAGCATAAAATTCTAAGGGTTAAAGTATACAGAAACAAAATTATCATTATGGGCATAATTTCATGCTGAGATGTTTTAGAATGAAGTTAAATCTATCTTCAAAAAGGGGTTTAGTGAAAAAATCAGCCCATTGATGGTCTGTGTCTATAAATTTTAACGAGATAATTCCTTTCTGAATATAGCCCCTAATAAAATGATGTTTAATTTCTTTATGTTTAGCCCTAGAATGTAAAATATGATTTTATGAAAGACATATATCAGAAGTATTGTCATAGAGGATATGAATGTTACTCTCATATATGTTAAAGTCTTCAAGTTGACTTTTCATCCAGAGCATCTGTATCATGCATCCATCTGCTGCTGTATATTTAGCTTCAGCAGTTGACAATCCAATGGTGGATTACCTTTTGCTGGACCACGAGATTAGATTGTCTCCCAGAAATGGGCAGCTTCTAGAAGTACTTTTGTTTTTATTCTGTCTCCAGCGAAGACAGTATCACAGTACCCTAATAATTTGTATTCTTTGGATTTCCTATATCAAAGACCAAGATTAGTAGTACCTTTCAGATACTTGAAAATTTTCTTAACAACTGTTAAGTGAGATTCTCTAGGATCTGATTGGAATCTAGCACAAAGACAAACGCTATACAGAATATCTGGTCTTGAAGCTGTTAAATATAAGAGATAACCAATCATACCTTTGTAGAGCTTCTATTCTACCTTCTTACTTACCTCTTCCTTTTCCAGAATGCATGTGGGATGCATAGGAGTTTTGGATGGCTTACATTCTGAGATGTCAAATTTCTTCAGAAGTTCTTTGACATACTTGCTTGATAAATGTAGGTTCCTTCTAGAGTTTGATTGATTTGGATACCCAAAAAGAACTTGAGTTCACCCATCAATCTCATTTTAAACTTTGTCTGCATAGACTTAGCAAAGTCTTCTCCCAAAGAGGCTTTAGTAGATCCAAAAATTATATCATCTAGGTAAATTTGACAGACCCAAATGTATTTTTTATATAGTTTACAGAATAAGGTTTTGTCCACGTTCCCTCTGGTAAAATCATTTTCTAATAGAAAATTACTTAGTCTTTCATACCAAGCTCTGGGATCTTGTTACAGACCATATAGTGATTTCCTAAGTTTATAAACATATTCTAGATGTTTTGAATTTTCAAAGTCAGGGGGTTGGTGCACATAAACTTCTTCATCAATGTAACCATTTAAAAACGCACTTTTAACATCCATTTGATAAAGAGTGATGCCATTAGTTACTGCAAAAGAAATTAAAAGTCTAGTAGATTCTAACCTTGCGACTAGAACAAAGGTTTCTGTATAGTTTATCCCTTCTTGCTGATTATAACCTTGTGCCACCAGTTGTGATTTGTTTCTGACGACTTCTCCTTATTCATTTAGCTTGTTTCTGAAGACCCATTTGGTTCCAATGATATTAAAACCTTGTGGTTTAGGAACTAGATCCCACACATCGTTTCTTGTGAACTGATTTAGTTCTTCATGCATTGCGATTATCGAATCATTATCCTGAAGGGCTTCATCAATGGAAGTTGGCTTATTCAAAGACACTAATCCCATGAGATATTCTTCATAATTTTTGAATGTAGATATTGTTCCGATTGCGTCTTCTTTCTTTCCCAGTATCGTGTTTTTCAGATGAGCTAATCTGCTTCTGGATTGTCTTTTCTTGATGGGTTCTTCATATGTTGTTGTAATATTTGTGACATCCTCTTCTGGATTTTACTGTGATTCTTTATAGAGAACTTATGATGATGTGTTCTCAGTACCTGTAAATTTAACTTCTATATCTTCAAAAAATTACCCAGCTTTGACTAATGAGAGCCAAGCTTATCATCAAGTCTGACACTGATAGACTCTTCCATGAGCCATGTTTCTGTGTTATATGCTATTTAACCTTTTGAGCATTCAGAGTATCCTAACACGAGACACTTTTGTGATTTAGAGTCAAATTTGTTCAAATGTTCTTTAATGTTTAGAATAAAACAAGTACATCCAAATGGATGGAAATAAGAAATGTTGGGCTTTTGGTTCTTCCACAGTTCATATGGAGTCTTATCTAGAATAGGTCCTATTGAGATTCTATTCTGAATATAACACGTTGTGTTAATTGCTTCTGCCCAGAAGTTCTTAGCAATGTTAGTCTCATTGATCATGGTTCTGACCATTTCTTGTAAAGTTTTATTCTTTCGTTCTACAACTCCGTTTTGTTGAGGAGTTCTAGGACAAGAAAAATCATGAGAGATGCCATTATCATTACAAATACTTCTAATTTTTTGTTTTCAAATTCCCCACCAAGATCACTTATGACTTTAACAATTCTAAAATCTTTTTCGTTTTGAACTTGGTTACAAAAGGTAAAGAACACAGAGTGTGACTCGTCCTTGTGTCTTAAGAACTTTACCCATGTCCATCTGCTATAGTCATCTACGATCACTAATACATACTTCTTACAATTGATGGATGCATTTTTCACTGGTCCAAACAGATCTATATGCATAAGTTCTAATGGTCTAGAGGCAGAAACAACATTTTTTACTTTGAAAGAAGGTTTTGCAAACTTTCCTTTTTGACATGCTTCAGACAGAGAATCTGAGTTGAACTTCAGGTTAGGAAGTCCTCTGACCAGATTGAGTTTTTTAATCTGAGATATTCTTCTCATACTAACATGCCCCAATTATCTGTGCCAGACCCATTGGTCGTCGTTAATAGACATTAGGCATTTTACATTCTGACTTTTTAGTTCAGAAAGTTTTATTTTGTAAATGTTGTTCATTCTCTTTCCATTAAAGAGGATAGATCCATCTTTCTGACTAACTTCTTTATAGGACTTTTAATTGAAGATTATATCATAACTGTTATCACTTAATTGACTTATGGATAACATGTTATGCATTAATCTATCTACTAACAAAACATTAGTTATAGAAGGAAGTGTATTGTTACCAATAGTTCCAGAGACAATAATATTTCCTTTCATATTTCCTCTGAAACATACATAGCCTCCATATTTAAGCTCCAGACTTTGGAACATATGCTTTCTTCTCATCATGTGTCGAGAGCATCCAGATCCTAGGAGCCAAGATTGGTGTTTCAATTTTGTTGTAAATGACATCTGCAATATAGACAATTTTTTTCCTTAGGTACCCATATCTTTTTGGGTCCTAGTTTGTTAGAGTTACCAAAATTTTGTTTGAATTTTGGTTTAGCAGAAAAAGCATTACTAGTATACTTTATGTCATGTGTATGTCCATAGGTGAAGTGAGAATAAAGAGGTGTGTGTTTTATGACAAGATCATTAACTTTCTTTGGTTGAGATTCTTTACCCTTATATCCTATCCATTTTTTCCATTTCTGCTAACTCCATAGAATATTGAAGCCATCTTGCTCCTATCTATGTTTTTATCTATGATCATATTCTTTTATGATTCTATTAGAGTTACTAGAAACTTATGAGACAGTTTCTTTCTGAGCTTTTGTAATTTATTTTTAATAACATAATTTTCATTTTCGAGTTTAGAAATGGTTTCTTTTAGCTCAGAGTTTTCTGTTTTAAGTCTCTTAGTTTCTTCAGAGTTAGAAACTAGATCCTTTTTCAGGTTCTTGTTTTTGACTCGAAGTTGTTGATATCTTTCAAGAATTTCTGACAAACTTTCTTCTAATTGAGATCTAGAAAAGTTAGAGAATACCTCTTCTTCCTCTGAGTCTGATTCTGATACAGATGATGTAGTTTCATCTGATACATTAGCCATTAAGGCTATGTTGTCTTGTTCATCTTCTGATTCTGTTCCAGCTTCTGAAGATTGTAAGTCATCCCATGTAGCCATAAGGCTTTTCTTCTTTTCTTTAAAGAACTTCTTTTTAGGTTTTTCTTTTTGAAGATTTGGACAATCGCTTTTGTAATACCCTTGTTCATTGCATTCTTAGCAAACAATATCTCTGTTACTTGATTTTATGTATCCAGAAGACGGTTCAGAATGATTCCATGTTCTTCTGGGAGTTCTGAACTTCCTCTGCTTATGCTTACATAACTGATTGACTCTTCTGGACATAAGGGATAGTTTATATTCTTCTTACGAGGATCCACCCGAGTTTTCTTCTTTTTCCTGCAAAACTTTAGGTTCATATTTTTTATTAGATTTAAGAGCGAGAGACTTACCTTGCTTCTGGGCTCATCTTCTTCTAGTTCTATCTCATGACTTCTCAGGGAGCTGATAAGTTTTCAAGAGATATTTTGTTCATATCTTTGGCCAGTTTTAAGGCTGTGACCATGGGTATCCATTTCTTGGGTAAAGTTTTGATGATTTTCTTTACATGATCTACTATTGAGTACCCTTTATCCATAACTTTTAATCCAGCAACCAGAATTTGAAATCTTGAGAACATTGTTTCAATGGTTTCCTCTTCTTTCATTTTGAAAGCTTCATACTTCTGAATGAGAGAAACAGCTTTGGTTTCTTTGACTTATGTGTTTCCTTCATGCGTCATTCTTAAGGAGTCAAACATGTGTTTTGCTGATTCTCTATTTGTGATCATCTCATACTTGATGTTCGATATAGCACTCAAGAGAATTATTTTGGCTTTGTGATGATTTCTGAATTCTTTCTTTTGATGATCTGTCATTCTTTTTCTGTCGATCTTCTGACCTCTTTTGTCAACTAGTTGTATGTACGCATCAATCACCATATCCCAGAGATCAGCGCCATGAGATAGAAAGAAACTTTCGATTTTGTCTTTCCAATAATCGAAGTTTTCACCATAAAATATTGGAGGTTTTCAGTTGATTCAGTCTTTCTCATCATGACAATCATCTCTAATGTTCTAACTTGGTCCCACCATAGTGTTTTTCTTGCTTGGACCTTTTTCTGACAAGGTTAAGTGTTTGCACTCTGAACCATGCGCTCTTATACCAATTGAAGAATGGAGAAACACAAGAAGGAGGGTTTGAATTGGGGTTTTTAAAACTTAAAATAAAAGACACATTGGTTATCCTGGTTCGTTTGAACTCAAACTACTGCAGTCCACCCGCCATGGTGATTTCTCCTCTCTCAAATTTGGTCTTAATCCACTAATCAAACTGTCAGTGTGAAGTGCGCCTAAGGGGGGGGGGGGTGAATTAGGTACCTTATAAATTTTATGGTTTAAGTGATGATGGATATTATTTTTCTGGTTTATGGTGATTTTCCGAAAGAGTAAAGTTTAAAAAAATAAAGAGACACAAGCGATATATCCTGGTTCCCCTCACAGTCCGAGAGTACTCCAGTCCCCTTTCAACATGAAAGAGATTTCCTTATAGTTGGCAAACTTAAACAAGAACTACCAAAACCGAGAGCAATCCTCTTGGACAAAGAACAATCCTCTTGGAATTTTCACTATGTAAAAAATGAGAAAAATCCTCTCAAAGTGACTGTACTTGTATCCAACAATCTTTGAAAAACATGATTTCAAAATCACTTGAACTTATTTTCAACAATCCTGAAAAATAAGCAAGTATATAGCAATATTTGATTTGAGTGAGTTTGTGTAGAAATGATCACTTTAAGTGATTTTATCAATGAATTGATCTTCTCTTCCAACAACAATAGTATACAATGACTCAAGATATATAATGCTCAAAGTTTTCATGTTGACAATATGTGAAAGTGTGATGAAAACTTGTGTATGAAAGTGTATAAAAGCTTGATATTGATTTTTGAAACTTCAGAAAATATGATTGGAATAGGTACTTAAAATGATTTTGAAAATGAGTATTTATATGTTCATAGCACCTCTTTGAAACAACATAAATTTCTGCAAATAAATCATGAACAATTGCCAAGATTCAATGAAAGGTTTCCATGAAATGGTGTTATGAAAAGGCATGAGTAAAGCTGATGTTTTTCAAAATCGTCCAGCATGCAATTGATTGCACCCTTATGTAAATCGATTTCACGGGGTTTCAAAAGTTAAAAATTTCAAATATTTTGAGTGACCAATCGATTGCACAAGTGTTTAAATCGATTGCACTTGAAATCAGTAGCAAAAATTGATTGAGAGCAATCGATTGCACAAACATGTAAATCAATTGCACTTAGAAACAGTAGCTAACATTTTGAAAACGTGAAGTAGGTAATCGATTGCACCAATATGCAAATCGATTGCACATAAGTAAAAACTAATTTTTTGCTTAGAAAACTTGGGAAAAAGTTTGGGCAAGATAAAATATTTATTTTGACCATTGAGTATCTGTGTCTTAAGTTCAAAGTAAGTATTATCATTTAACCTATAAATTTTCTAAGTGCTTGAACCAAAGACTTTATCCAAATATGCTTTTAGCTTGATCAATAATCTTTGCCTTCTTCTCAAAATTGTTTGTCTTCATCAAAACAAAAGTGCATTTGAGAAGCTTGATTTTACACAAACTTGATTACACAAATACAATGACAACCGTCAAAGTCTTCTTGAGTTTAACCAAAAACCGGATTTTCTCAAGATATTACACAGTAATATATTTGAAAGTGTTTACAAATATGTTTTCTAACAAAAAAAATCACAACATTGATGTATTACACAATTGAAAAGAAATAGATTTAAAGGTAGTAATATTTCTCTTTTTCAGTGCACAGCAAAATCGTCAATGATTTCTTCTTCACTTCTTCTTTATATAGGCAATGCATAAGAAGGCGCTTTTGGAAGGTTGATAGTAGTTAATGTACTTTCCAAACATAGAGATTCTTGTCTTCTTTCATCCGTTACTATTGAATAGCCATGAATAAAATGTAACGCTTCAGAACTTGCTTACTAAAGATCACATGAAAAGATGAATGTTACCGTTGAGACTCCTTTACTTCTTTCCAGAATTTTACGTATCAGAATATCAGAGTTCTTGTTCACAGTGTTAGTTCACTCATAAGTTGTAACTTCAGAACTTTTTTAATTAAGTGTGTTACACAAAATAAGGCATTTTAATAATAACTTTCGAATGGATTACAATTTTTAGTATAAGTTTCAATAATCTTAAGTACAAGAGAATAAAGATAGAATTTAGAAATCCTAAGAAGCCAAAGCTGATGAAGATCCCTCCACACACTGACGCTTTCCCTTGAGTCTTGCAATATGAGCCTTCAACTGCTTGTTCTCTTCTGCATACTTGTAGCCGACTTCTTTCCATCCATCATAATCAGAAAATGGGTGACTGGGACTTGGCTGCACTCTAGAGGAAAATAAGTCCTCCTACTTCTCCATCATCTCCACAACATAACTCTCAAGAAACTCAATCAAGTCATCATTCTCTTTAAATTTTGTTGAGTAAGAAATCTCTAAAGTCTTGTACTTGTTCTTCCATGCTTCCTTCTCTTGCTGCATCCTAACTAAGGCAAGCTAAAGTTCTTCCACATCACCAAAGAGAAGAGTAGTAGTCCTCATGAACATATCAGGTATAGGTTCTTCATGAGAATAAGGCATCTTCAACTGAATTGCCCTTGCTTGTACCCAATAAAGATGAGGCTCTAAGGAAACAACTCCTCTTGGTACCAAATCTTTTGTACCCTTCATATGAATATGGCGCCAAGCCTTTCCAATCTCTTCTTAGCTGCCTTGTGATCTTCTCCTTCTTTGAAAAAGAAGCCACTCATATGAATGTTGCTTGGTTTGTCTCTCATTGGATATCCATGTTGGCCGCATGCAAGAACAAAATTGTAGTTAATTCCTCCCTTTGTACCAAGAAGAGGCACATTAGGAAAACACCACAACTATCAATAATCTTCACATCATAATAAGCTTCATGATACCAATCAATGTCAGAATGAGTGAGATCCATAATCTTAGGTGCCCAACGTGGTTCCTTCTTGATATCCCAAAAAGCAGGAGACCGAGGTAAGTGAGAAATAAACCATTGATATAACAATGGTGTTCAATAAGTTATCAACCCTTCCTGGTAGATAATCCAAAGACAGATGGAATAATAAGTATCTCCTATTAGTGTAGGGACTGAGTTTCCAATCAGAAAGATCCTAATGGCATTAACATCCAAAATTTTGTCGACGTTTGGAGACAATAACAACCCATAGGCAAGAAAAGCAAAGATAGCCTCAAAAGCAGTTGTACTCTTCATATTGATGAAGTAATGAGATTTCTCCAATAGAAATTGACCAGGTAAACCTCTGATTCTTCCTTTGGTAGTCATGTTGGCCTCAATCTCAGACTTCCTCAAGTGAGTTATGGTGGCAATCTCATAAGACTTGGGCTCTCCTTATAAGCCGGTGAAAGGAACACAATCATTAATTGGTAAACCAAGTAAGTAAGAATACTCCTCTAATGTGGGCATCATCTGATAATCAGGAAAAGTAAAATACTGGTATAACGAATCATATAATTGGACCAATGTAGAAAGAATAACCTCCTTCATCTTGAGCTTCATAAGAGGCACAATGGCTCCATACTTCTTCCAGAAATCTGTAGGACTCTCATTCTCAGGAATCAAACTCATCTATTCCTCTACTTAGGATCCTTGAAATTGTACTTCCGGGTCTTTCTCCTTCCAAAATCCATTGTCAAAAAAGTACCTGAGATATTTGCATAAGTCAACCTTAAGTTCCTTGAAAAACTGTTTAAATAATTTTCATGGGTGCATGAATGCATGATGATGCAACAATCACACACAAGATCACAAGCATGGGAGGTTCATTGGTTTAACGCATGACCATGGAGTCAAAGGTTATACCCACAAGGTAAGGACTAGTGGTTGATCACCTTCCGAACAAGGTTCCAAGGAAATCCCAGAGTCTACATTCTTCCTTTGGATATTACTAACATCCAAATTAGCTCAATAATTAGTAATATTCTTAGGAAAAACTCTTCTGAGTGCAGCATCACTTGATAACTACTTCTAGATTGCTCCGTTATAGTCTCCGCACTACACCTAAAAGGCCAAGATGGGTTAAGGGTTCTACGGCCTATCAGCTTCACGGGCTCCAAGGTCAAATGTAGAAATGTCTTCCCGATTGCTCGGTAAATTAAAACTACAGTCAAAGGGGCCTCCACTTAGTGGAGGATGTCATGTCTCCTTTTTCACAATTCATCCCTCAAAGTTTACATGACTATACTGCTCGTCCTATCTTAAGATTTCCCGAGTACGTGTATAGGACTTATAAGAGATCACCAAGCACCCTAAAAACAAGAAAAATCTAGACATTCATGTATATAACAAATAATATACAAAAAATAATAGTCAATACACAAATGAACAAAGATTGCTCAACCCACTTAGAGATGTTTCACCAGAGAAGTCACCAGTTTTCTGTAGTAGTGGAAATGTTAAGACAAAGACATTGGATTGACTTAACTCGGACAGATCAAATAAAAATCGTCACGACACTTTATTGTTTTCAAGGGAAATGGAAAAAGAGCGAATAAACCCAATATTAATAGGGGGAATCTAGGTAAGGGTGTTGGTTATGCAAAATCTGTGTATTTTGGCTATAAAAGGTATATACAAAATAAAATGGTGGAAATGAGAAAAGGAATTTTTTTTACAATCTTTGCACCTTCCGCGGCTGCGAACCTTTAGTGCCTACGTACCACCTTCCGTGCAATAGGGGATCAGGGTACTCGTAGTTCACCTCAAAAAATTTAAAACAAGTGTGTGTTGGTTAATTTTAAGAGAAGAGACATCATCGTCATATCTGAGTGGAAAACATACTCACTACCCACATTTATAAAAAAGAAGAATCTGCGTTATCTCAAAGTGGAGGATATAACTTGGATTTAAAATCCATCACTCAACACCCAAGTGGAAAATAGCTCTCTTCACATACATATCATAGAAGTATAGTAGCTTGCATCACTACAAGAATCGACAAGAATCTAATATTTGAGAAACGTTTTAGTGGCAAAAATGGTTTGAATGAGGTTAATGACTTTTAGTCTTTAAAAAAAAGATGTCAAAGTAAGATTAAATTGATTAATGTTTGATTAAGAAAATATTTTTGAAAAGCATGGACCTAAGTCTAAGTTTATTATGAAAGCGGTTCAAGTGAGAAAACAAGAAGAGTTTTGAAAAGGAGGGAGAAGATTTTTGAAATTAAAGAAGATAGGAAGACATGAAGGGACTATCCTAAAGCATAAAGTAAAAAGCTAGAGAAAAGAATGACCTAACCAACAAGAAGCTGACACTTGACATAAAGAAGTCAATGTAGAATTCTTATCCTTTGGATTAAAACCAAGCAAGCAAAAATACTAAAACTCAGAGGAACGTCAAGCTTCAGAAGAATTAAGCCTTCACAAAAATTGGGCAGAGTAACGCTTGTATACAGAGGAACTCTTAATCACAGACAAAGCATAAAATCAAAATAACCTGCACAAAAAAAATCAACCATATGCCTTGGAGTAAACCGCAAGAACTTCAGACAAAATAACAATAAAGCAACAAGGTCCATAAGTATCAAGACTTCTAATCCTAAGTCCGAGAGATTCACAACTCCATAATGCCAAGGATAGTAACCAAGTAGTCCATAAAGAAATAAGTCTCTTAAGGTTCAAGTTGATTATTAAGTGTCTTTAAAAGAAAATAAAACCTTAAATGAGCAAAGAAAAAATGACTAAAAAATAAATGCTCAAGTGAACAAAAGAAAAATGGCATGAAATGTATATACTAAAAAAATAAATGGTACATAAAAGTAAAGGCACAAAGTAAAGGCATAAAATAAAGTTAATTGTTAGTGAATTAGAACTTAGAGGTCAAGTATAACAAATGGTTAGTTGAATGACCTTCTTGAGCTTGCTTTTGAAAACTCATTAGAAGATTGATAAAATCATAGCCTCTCAACAACAAGTTTAATTTTATTTTTGTCAAGTATATCATTCATATCAAGTACTCAAGGCAAACACATATGATCAACGATGTTCAAATGATTCGCTTAGACCAAAATTCTTGAAGTTCATTAGAGGATTGATAAAATCAAAGCCTCCTAAAAAAGAACTTCAAAGTTTTTGGATCCAAGGTATCAAATTAAACATACTTGGGCTTGCAAACATATGTTTGGGCCACAAATGATCATTTTTCGAATCGGGACAAATTTAGCGCTATGTTAAGCAATCGTAAGTGGACTTATGTAGAAGCCACACCTATTTTGAGGCTGGTCAATAACAATCTATGTACCAAATATGTTAGAGAAATAATATGTATATCATTCTCCAAAAACATGTAGCACAAGTAAAAAAAAGAAAGGGATGACATGAATAGGGAGGGGAATGATAGTGTAACCAATGTATTAGATGAAATTAGGGTTTCAAATATCATCAACATCATTCATCCATTTTGGTGGATTTGGTTTTTCAACCTATCAACACCAAATATCCAATGAGGTTGAGGAACTTGTCCCAAAATAACACTCATGTGTCTTTAAATCAGGACCAATCAAAAAATTATAAAATGTATTTGACATAAAAAAAAATTTAAATGATTTATAAAAAGGAAATAATTGGAAAAATACACAACATGTATTAAAACACCAATTAATAATCCTAAAAAAATATCAGAGGTCAAACATGAGTTAACAAGTGTTGACAAAAAATTTTAGAATTTTTTTAAGTCAGAAATTGTTTTTAAAATATAAAGAAATAAGCAAAATAAGCCAAAATTTGTGAAAAATAGTAAAATAAAAAATATAAATAAAATGAGGTCACCAATGTTTGTCAAGAGGTTATTGGATCCTTCCATAATTTTTTCATAATTTTAAATGACCAAAAAGTATTTTTAAACAATTAAGACAAGTCAAATAAAGTGAAAAATCATTAAAAAAAATTACAAATCACAAAATAAAATTGTGAAAAAATAAAAACCAGGAAGAAAAAAATCAAACTATTTTTGATAATTTTTTATTAATTTTAGAAGTTGAAATTAATTTTTTTTATAATTTTTTAAACTTTAAAACAATTAAATAGAAAAATTATAAAATAAAAATAAAGCTAAAAAATGTAGACACTGGATCAATGTCAAAATGCGTTAGTAAGAAAATTTGATCGGTCCGACACGTTGTGCATGATATGGTCCCTTTTGAATTTCACACTGGATCAGTGTTTTAAAAAAAGAAAAAAAATATAAAACAACAAAAATGATACGCATTGGATCTAAACTCACTTATACACGCTTCACATCCAAAGGCCCTCAGGTGATGCAGTATGATGGATCCAAGTCAATGCACGCACATATCACACAAAAAATTCATGCTAATATAGTTAAAATAATTGGTTGTGTGTCATTGGTTGAAGAATGACATAGGTCGTCTTCAACATCCAACCACCTACAACTAGGGAAAGTATGGAATCCTTCAAATTCAAAATTTACATGTTCATAGTGATACCATTAGATGCGTCTCTACAAGACGATCATAACTATATGCTCGCGAAATATTTCTTTAAATCACAACTTAGTCGATTTGGAAAAAACCAGAGTATTTTGAGAAATTTGAATTCGAAAATATATGCATCAAATGCATCAGTTAATCAAAATTAAACCATCACCAAGCATCACTGAACATCATAGAACATTCGAGTAATTTGAGTTAGAAGATTTAGTGGATTAAACTACCTCAAAGACGTCTAAGAATTTTGCTCTAAAACTGGACTTGGCTAGCACGATTTAGAGCACTCCAATGCTTGGTTCTTCTTCTATTAGCTTCAGCAGAGTTCAATGGTGAAGAAACAATCAAGAAAAAAAATTGAGAACCCAGAAAAGAGAGAGAGATGGAAGAAGTTTGACATAGATTATTTGGCTATCCAAGCTTTAGGGAAAGAGTGAGGAATGATCCTCTATTTATAGAGAAATGCATGGTGAAAAGAATTGGAAGAAATATTTAGGTTTGAAGGGCAATTGAGTGAAGCCCAAAAATGAGAAAAGTGTGACTTGAACTTGCTCAAAACTTAGCTAATTATTGTGTTTCAATGCCCTAATCATGCTTTGCAACTTGGTTAAACATGTTTCAGTTAAAAACAAGCAACAATTTGATCATTAGAAGCCACGTTATGAAAATCCAATTCTGAATTCAAGCAAAAACTCAGTTTCATGGAAGGAACTTCAAGAGCATGGGGAACACAATGTAGGAGGCTTTATGATCTCATTCTTTTTGAAATGGAAATATATCACAAAAAACTTCACAATGTGCCAAGAAATGTAGCATTTGGATGCTTCAGCAAAAAGTTATTCAAGTTTGAAATCATGAAAGACACACAGGTATTTGAGACTTAAAAAAATTCTAAGTATGAAGCCTCAAAATGACCTATAATGTTCTTCAAAGTTACATGCCCTTCCACTCAAAATTTGATCTTTATACTTGAAGATGAAATGAAATAGACCCTTTGAATTGAATTGTGAAATTGACATCATTCAAAAATCATAAAAAAATGAAAGAGTTATGTTCTTTGGAAGATGATGAACAAATTTGAGGAAATTCCCAAAAGACCTATAATATTTTAAATTCTTAAACAACTTTCCAAGCATTTTCAAGTCTTGCATATTGAAATCAAGTTGTAGTAGACATCCTAAAGACTATTGTTGAAAAAGAAAGAGCTCAAGGAGATAAAAATTAACCAAGTTATGATCCTTTGAAGTCACACAAGAGAATTTGATAGCCTTTTCAAAGGACTTGTAATCTTCTTCCACCATTAGTAATCTTCCATTTAAAATTATCCTTAAAACATTGAATATAACTTGCAAAAGACCATTTAAATAGAATAATGGCTTTGGAATCAATCAAAAATCTCAAAGAATGAGCAAGATATGGTCCTTGGAAGTCAGCAAACCCTAGCTCATAGAGTGTCAAAATGACTTGGAACCCCTTTTAACTTTGATGAAATTCCTTGCACAATTAGATCTTGTCATGTGAATATAAGTTGTTATAGGTGATGATAAGAACCAATAGAAAAAATAACCAACTCAAAATATTGAAAATTGAGAAAGTAATGCACTTGTGATCACTAAATCAAGTACTTGCTCAATTAGGTCAAACTTGTTGAATCAACCTTGAATCTTTTGATCTTTCTTTGAAAAATAGGGCATGATGGATTACATTAGCCCTTGAAATGATGTTATCTTGAAGCAAAATCAAATGTGGATCTTAAGTCTCAATGAAATTTATTGAAGAAGGCATGGAAATAAACACATGAACGTATGAATCTTCTTGATTAATACCACCACCAACCTTGAGGAAAACTTGACCTAAATAATGGTGACAGAGCTCTTTGAACAAAAAAACTTTGAAATCATAGACATATCCTTAAATCTTAAGCTCTTGCAATACATTGAAGAACCATTTGACTATGGACCTTCCCTCAAAATCCCAGGTTAGATGGTGAGATGGATGCATTTGTGTCATCACTTACAATATGAACATCCAAAGAAACATATATACATATTTTGATGTTAGTTGAAAGAACACATGTACAAGATGAAGAATTCAAGGTGCTTGGTGATCCCTCAAGAGCAAACTTAAAGATAATATGAAGTAGAAAGGGAGAACCAACCCTAATGTGTGATCCTGATGTATAGATAATATGAGATAATGAGAGATCTTAGGGGAAAAAAGTGGGGTACAACAGGTTTTTAAACAAACCCAACTAACTTTTCCATTTCTTGGGTTGCTCACTCCACTTGAGTGACATTTGTTTCACTTTTAATGGCTTTAATTTCTATTTAAATAGGCTTTCAAAAACTCTTGGTTCCTTTCTTATCCTTCTGCTTCATTTTTTAAAACTTTGTAGTTTCTGAAAATATAACGGAACTTACTTTGTTTCCAAAATTATCGCTCCTTCTAGTACTCCCTTCAATACTAGTACTAACCCCATATATTATTCTATTTCTACAAAACAAAGTCTGAACTTCATCCTGGAGCCCCCCTCTAAAGTGAAATCCATGGTTGAGGAATGGCAACACCAAATGCTTATACCTTTTGTTGTTGCAAAGAGACTCTTGGAATTCCCTGGGCCTTATCCAGCCCCAGGAACGCATCCTAAGACAGACAATTAGTATATTCATTGTCTTATCCTTACTATCCCTTCTGCTTTTAACCATACAAAACCCATTGATGTAAGGTTTATGGCCTCTGATGCCACGGTATTTACATCCATACCTACTCCATGTTATACGGCGTATCTTGCTTAGCTCAATAAAGTCCAGGGGCAACGAATCTCTCAATGGAAAAAGCTTGGAATTTTCCATGAAATTCAAATTTCACGAAGCACACATACAATCAATCCCAACTTTATTCTTGATTCTCTTTTCTTTTTTGAAAGTTCAACTAACACTGTCCAACTTCCCCATGGGATGTTGACACCTAGTATGTTTGTTGTGGCAGCCATTACTGGGATTTTCCTGTTATCATACTCCAAATTTTACCTATCAAATAATCACATTATGTTACTTTTCTTTTTTTAATCAAGGTATTTATAATGTTCTATGAGGGGTTTAAAGTCAAAGAGAGGGGTGTTGATCCAAAATGGACCATCAATATCTGATGGCCCATTGGGTTTTTAAAAGTCCATTTCAACTTAAAAAGGGAGGTGCATTGTTGTATAGGGGTTTGTGTTTTAATTAAGAGCTGATGGGCTTTCTAAAATTAGAAAGACCATTTTAGTCTCTTGTCCATGCAAGGTTTTGGTCCATTTAGAATAAGTTATGGAAGAGGGGGTGTATATTTAATTTAGAAAAAGCCCATATTCAATTTATTTTGTTAAGGCCCATTAAGCTATTTAGTCGGCCCATTCGTTTTTGGTCGTTCAATAATAAGGTGGGGGGTACGTTTTTTTTGTTGTCATTAAACTGGCCCATATCATTTTACTCTAAAGACCCAATATACCAGGAGTCCATTTCAAGTTATAAAAGGGGTTGGTGCATTGTTGATCAAATAGGCCCATATCATGTTTGGAGGCCCATTAAGCTAGAACTGACTAGAGATCAATCTCTGATTTTTTTTAATATTTTAGTCATGGACATAATTAATTTTATTATTATTTTAGTTATATTACTAATATTTTTAATATTATTATTAAAATAAATTATTCATTATTAATATTTACCGTTATTAGGCATTATGGGTTATTATTATTAAAACTAATTTTGTTATTAATTTTATTTTTATTATTATTATTTGTAAAAGAAAAAGTTGACTAAGTCAAAATTGATTCAACAACGCCCAACCCATTTCGCCGTCATTATTCATCATCCTTTCCAAACCCTAATTTCGCTCAAGCACCTTCAAGCCCATAACTCCTCAAAAGCCCAGAGAGTGAATCAAAGGAAACAAGCGGAATCAAAACAAGAACGAATCGAATCTCTAGAAACGAAAATTATAAACAACTTTTATCAAATAGTATCAATAATATAAAACTGAATCAAAACTTGATACAAATTACAAAACCATATCTGCAATTTCTCTAAGTAACGAAAAAATTATAAAATTTCCTATAATAATC
Source organism: Vicia faba (assembly GCA_948472305.1). Classification (NCBI taxonomy): domain Eukaryota; kingdom Viridiplantae; phylum Streptophyta; class Magnoliopsida; order Fabales; family Fabaceae; genus Vicia; species Vicia faba. The sequence continues at coordinate 1,289,964,323 of OX451736.1, read as the reverse complement.
TAACCCTAAAACTATATAAACCCTTAAAAATTTCTAAGAAATAAAATTATATTCTCACTGAAAATTCCCAGAAAGAAGAAGGAGATGAGAGACTTAGGGCTTCAAAATCTGAAACCCTAACTTCCTTCATTCATCTGATGCGACCTACGCTCTTGAGACTTGCAAACACGAAAAAAAGATGGAGGGATCAGCAATCAGAATTGAATAAAACGAACACAAAAAAGTACGATTGGAGGTAACGAATATGTAGCTTAATTTTGTTTAGTTTTTGTGGTTTTGCCTTGATTTGGGTTTAAGGTGGTTAGATCATCACATAAGGTTAAATACCGGGTTTTTTGGGTTGCGCCGCCGCACTAGGGTTTCAGGTTTGGGTTTTTTTATCTGTTAGGGTTAGGAAAAGGCGAGAGATAGAAGAAAGGTGATGGCTGAGAAAGACTAACGAAAATGAAGAAAATGTTTGTAAAACAAATAATATAATGATCTTCAATCCAGTGCGCGTAAGCCTACCACAATAACCATACTCCCTCAATCATAACAATGCAGTCTCTATTGAACGTCCCTAATTTGCATGTCTATCGTGCTACCGTGCAGCCGTCCACACGGAGTCCAAACAGACTCCCAACCCTCCTTTTGGGCCTAGCCCATTGCTAACCAAACCTACTCTTTATTTTGTTTTGCTCAACACGCGCAGACTAAAACCCCTTTGGCCTAATGGGCCAAGTCCAATATATGGGCTTAGACCCATACTCCCTGCACCCTCCATTTTTCTATATGGTTCAAAAATACACCCCCATGTCTTTTGGGTCTGAATTCAATATCTGAATTCAGGGCCCTGCTGCTCACACCCCCATACTTTTACCAGCCTAACACAATTTTCACCCCCTGTGTTTTTAATTATTTTGTTTTTATATTTTAATATGTCATTTTATTACCATTATTATTAAAAAAGCAAATAATATTTTTCCAAACTCACCCAATATTTATTTATTTATTTGCATTAAATTATTTTTAATCATTCATTTAATAAGACATTTTTTACAATTAATACATAAAAAATATTCAACTGACATTAAACTATTTTTAATAATAATTTAAATTCAACAATTAATTTTCAAAAAGGATTACAAATATATTTTAGTTAACTGTGCACTTTGTCTAAAATCTCTGCTATTCACACACTCAAACTAAGTACAAGGGGAATTAAAATATCTTTGTAACCCATAAAAAACACAAACTCATGCGAACTACGAATTGAGAATCTGATTCCTCCTAAGAGGATACGTAAGCATACGATTAAAATCGTGGCGAGTTCCCCTAATTAAAAATTAAATCCATTACCCTAAACCTTTAAAATCTACACCCTAGTATATTTGCAAACAAGGTAGATGAGGAGTGTGCCTAACACCTTCCCTACGTCTAAACGAAGTAAGAACCTAAAATCTCTATGTACCAAATTAGGGTTTCCTATTAGATTCACTTCTTTAGGATAAAAACTAGTAGTGGTGACTCGATTTAAAATCCAGTTACAATAGTTGGTAACTTTGCTGGGGACTCCAAATTTAGGGTTTAGTTTCTTTTATTATAGGTTTAGGGTTTTGGTGTTTTATATTTTTGTTTTTATTTTATTTATTTATTTTGGTTTATTTATTGCATTCATTTATTTTTTGTAATATTTATTCACGGTGGTATTTTTATTATTGCAAAAATATTTTCAAAAAACCCTTAGAAAGAAGGTTTGTCAATTAGCCAAGAGGATACATCATCCCTATGAGTTTATCTGACGACTTCTCCTAGAGCTAGTGGAATTCTGCAAAAGTAGTACGTCTTAAGAGACATCCTCTTGGGAAGTAGGACTTTGGAATGAAACCTATGACTTTTTGTACAACCTTTTAACCAAAATCTCACGATGAGACCATTCATGACTTAGAGACGAATGTTTCGGTCTGTAAAGAGGCTCCACTTAACGGAGGCCCTTGTGCCTTTCCCCCTAGTGTTATTTATGATACCCTTAAGGAAACTACCTTATGGTGAGGGTAGAATATCCGTAGGCCAAAAATATGAGCCTACCTTCAAAGGGTACCATTCATAAAATCCCGTCACTAAACCCTACATTTATGCATTCATACGCTCTTTGCATTTTCATATATTCATTATCCTCTATTTTCTTAGGTTTGTCTTATTCACATGGGTTAAAAAAAACAATAGTCAAAGGTTTTGGAGAGTGTCTTAAAGATAAATACCAAAGGGAAACAACTTGTCTGTGTCAATTTCATTAAGCCAAACATGACAAAAATTAAGAGATGCTACTTGGAGACTAAGGCTTTGGATTTTGCTAATAACAAAGAATGGGAGTCTTGTATCAATTGTTTAGGACTGCTTGTATTTGGTATAGTTTTATTTCCACATACTTTGGACCATATTGACCCTGCGACTATTAGCATATTTCGGGGTGCAAAAGCTTTTATACAGATCCAACTCCCGCTTTGCTTGCTGAGATTTATTCTACACTTCATGATTCCAAATCTGACAAGGTATGATAGGCCTAAAAAATTAAGGTCTCTTACTGCTAATTTTGTATTATGGTATGCAAGGAAGCTGGACATTGGTGATATTGTTTATAGCTGTGGGGACTTTCCTAATGTACCATTGATCGGATCAAAGGGTTTCATTAATTACAACCCTACCTTGGCCCTACGACAACTAGGGTATCCTTTGGAAGATAAACCCTCAGATGAACAACTTCAACAAGATCCACAGATTCAAAGTTTGGACCAAGCCTCTCTAGACCAAGAAGAGAAAATGTAATACATTACTACGAGACTCTGAGATATCCAAGAATCAGATGTAGGGGAATGCCTCAAGAGGATGAAGGCATAAAGGCTTCTTTCCTAAAATAACGAAGAGTATGAGAAAGTATGCCTTGAATTAAAAGGCCTCTGAAAAGATATCCTAATACAACGGAGACTTAATATGGAGATGAAGGCTGGAAAGTTATATTGGGAAGAGCAATATGTGAAGATCTCCAAAGCGGGAAAGGATAATCACAAGATAATTCCCGATCTTTACTGAGAGTACCAATACTACAAAGACAACCATGAAAGACTCACATTATTAGGTAACAATCTCATTGAAGACATCCCTAGAAGATTGAAAGATGCAGGAAATGTGATGCCCCACTTCCAAAAGACGTTGAAGACTTCTTCAAACTCTGAAGGACAATGGTAAATCGTTTCAGAGCATACTTTTGTAGGTGCACCTAGAAGATTTTATTTCCCTTATTATTCAGTAGTTTAATTTTAATGTTATACAATATTTTTTAATATCTGAATTGTTTTCTTTTTCAAGATAATTATTATTTCAATAAAGGAATTTTGTTTCCGTATCTCGTTTATGTATTTATTTTTTAGATGCTCACCAATAAAAAAGCAAAACCTATATATATATATATATATATATATATATATATATATATATATATATATATATATATATATATATATATATATATATATATATAAGTGGATAAGACATTCGGAAAAAATCTTAGCATATTCATACATATTCGTGTGCTTCCATGTATTCACAAACATTTGTATTTCATACAAAAACTCATCTTTTTTCCAAATTCTCCAGTTAAACCATTGGTAGAAGAAAATCACCACCTCTCTGACCACCGTACCAAACAAGAGCTCATCAACTGAGAGTGATGGAACAAATTGAGGAAAACCAAGCAACATTCAAAGAGGATTTAGAACAAGTCGAATGAAACATCGACTAAATGAGAGGAGATATGAGCCAAGTTCTTATAGCCTTGAAGAACATCATTGACAGACAAGAGAAAATTCTTCGGGTAGCCTTTAAGGAAATAGCCCAGACTATTGGTGCATCAAGCGGTTACCAAGTGAGGAAAGAATTGGAGGGAGGACTTCAAAAAAATTTAATGGCTCAACAAGAGACAAGACAAGTTGATACTGAAGGGTTTGTCCCATCTCCACCGAAGTTAGGTGCATCTCATACCCTACAGATTCCGATTAATAACGCAGACAACTACTTGGACCTGTAGTATGGACACCACGACTTAGAGGATGTCAATCAAGAACCTCAGAGAAAAACCCATACTCATGCTACTAAGAATCCCTTGGTGATCAGCCAGTACAAAGCTCTGGAGGAAAGGTTAAAAGTTGTGGAGGGTTATGATTCCTTCGATGTATACACTCTCGAAATGGGTCTAGTACCTGATGTGGTGATCCCGCCAAAGTTTGAAGTATCTGACTTTGGGAAATACAAGGGGCTCACCTTCCTAAGCAACCATTTGTGCATGTATTGCAAGAAGATGTATGCCTATGCTCATGACCAGAAGCTGATGATTCATTGTTTTCAAGACAATTTTAGTGGGGCGTCCTTAGATTGGTACATGCAGTTGGAGTGGGTTCATGTTCAAATGTGGGAAGATCTTGCTAATGCCTTCCTAAAACAATACAAATACAACTTGGACATGGAACTTACCTGCATGCAACTTCATAACCTATCTCAGAAGAAAGAAGTGTCCTTCAAGGAATATGCCTAAAGGTGGAGAGGAATGGCATCCTGAGTTCAACCACCACTTTTGGAAAAAGAACTAGTTGATTTATTCATAGGAACCTTGCAAGGCGTATAATATGAAAATATGGTAGGAAGCATCTCATCCGTATTTTCTGATTTAGTAACCATTGGTAAAAGGATTGAAGCAGGTGTCAAAAGTGGAAAGATACAAGGGGCATCACCTAGTACCCCTTATTATTCAAAAAGACATATTTCTAACTTCTCGAGAAAGAAGTCATTACGGTAGCATCACATCCAAGTTCATAACATCCATTGGTGATTCCACGACAACAACAACAAAATAGGTTTGAGAGGCCTCCAAGAAAATTTGATCCTCTCCCCATGCAACACAATCAATTATTACAACACTTAGTCAAGGCATCTTTGGTAGAGCTAAGACCTCTAGCTCCTCTAGTTGTGGCACTCCCACCAAGGTACAATGTCAATGCCAGGTGAGAATATAATTCAAATTCTCCAGGGAACACCATAGAAAAATGTTGGGCCTTTAGACATAAGGTTCAAGATTTCTTGGATGCTCAAGATATCACCTTTGATAAGCCGAATATAAAGTCAAACCCCATGCCTCCGCATGTTGGACCAACAATAAATGCAATTGAATTTGTAACATCCATAATTTAATTATTTATTTAACTAAATTATTTTTGAGTTATTTATGAAGTTGTGTTACGATGATAGATATTGTGTGTGATTAATTGAATTAATCTATTCTATTAAGTTGTGGAATAATATTAGAATAATAATATTATTTGATATGGGCTTATTTTTAAGGATTAGAAGTAGTAGAAAAGGGGTGTAGTAGTTTTAAGCCCATTAAGACATAATGTGAATTATAGGGTTATTATATTAGTTGTTTAGAATTAATAAGAAAAAAGAAGTAGCATTAAGAAGAGAAGGAAATAAGGGTTGGAAGGGAACATGAAAGTTGCAGAAAAGAAGGAAAAGCACAAAACAGAATTCAATCGGAAAAGAATCATAGAGCAACCTTCAATCCAAGGTAAGGGTGGGGTTCTGACTCTATAATTGGGTTTATGATGATTAGTATGTGGGATTGGATTTGAAAAGTTGTTTTATTTATGATTGAAATATATACATTGTTGTTTGATGAGGATCAATGATTTAGAGATGAATAATGATGCCCTAATGTTGTATGATTGATGTAGAAACATAGGATAATTATGATTGAGGATTACCTATGATTAGAGGATGTTTTGAGGACCCAGGGCAGGGAAATCACAGTGAAAACCCAGTGAAATCGCAGAAAATATTCAGCACAGGTCAGTATGAGTCGACCTCAAAGACCATGCATCGACACATGCAGGAATTAAGACTCGGGATGAGTTGATACATAGGATCATGCATCGATACATGCAGTGTTTCAGACTCAGCATGAGTAGACACAAGGGGATTATGCATTGACTCATGAAGGATTCCATACCAGTGCGCGTCGACTCAAAGAAGTATGCATCGACTCATGCAGTCTGATTTTTGACAAATTCTTCCAAAGGCTTTAACTTGAGTTTCCGAACTCCGTTTGATGTGTCGTTTGAAGCGTTGGATAGCTAACGCGATGAACTTCATTATTAAGGATTAAAATTAAGGATAAGAAGAATAATACTAGTACCAAAATTAGGATTAGAGTTAGCTTCCCGCATTAATCGCTATGATGATTTTGTGAAGTGAGATAAAGATAAGACGGTGTTAGATTATCGCATGGTTTATGACAGTAAGATTTATAATGATAATGATGTAGTATTACAGAATAATAATATGTAGTGGTTTGGTAATTAGAGATAAGTCTTAGATGATAAATTAATTATAGGCATTATCATATTGTAGGCCTATGGCCAATGTTGAGGAATTATTGATCTGTCGTTGTATTGTTGTTATGGCTGAGTTGCTATGGAATTATGTTGATGAATTATGTTGATGAATGATTTTTAGATGCCTCTAATAATTGGAAGCTATTAAGATGTAGGCTTCTCACGAACAATGATGTTGTGTTGAGATTTTGTTAATTGTGGTTGTTATTAATACATTCATGATTGTGTCGCATACATTGCATATCAAGATGGAGATGATGCTCGTTAAGATGGCATGTATTGGCGAGTATTAAGATGAAGGCTTATGACTTGTTGATGCCTCTATTTATTGGAAATTATTTTAAGATGGGAGTTCTGCTCCAATGGTACCACATGCATCTGCATAGTATTGAATCACATTATACGATTGCATAAATAAGTTGTGTATTGATGCGGTAAATGTTATATATTGTTGGTGCTCTGTTGCGATTATTGTTGTTTATAAGATGTGAAGTGGTGATATCATGTGATCTGATTTAATATATCATTTATCATACATTTTATTATATTGTTAGATATCTCACCCCTTCTATTTGAATGTTACCCTTATGTTGGTAACGTGCAGGTAATCCAGAGTGAAGGTGGTCTACCTTCAGTAGTTCGATTTGGTGTCATTGCTCTGATACGTAAAACTCGAGGTGATGAACTCTTGTTGTTTTTAATTATTGATTATTTCAGTTGTTGAACTTTAATTTGATTGTTGCTAAGTACGTGTTATTTTGAAGTTGCTGTAATGTTGGACAAAGATGTTATTATGATTCCGCTGCGTAGTTGTTCAATTTGTTGAATTAAGAGATTAAATTATTTTGTGGTTGGTTCATCCGAAGTTTTAAAAGTGTTATGTATCCATGTTGAATGCAATGGTTTTTAAGTTGAATTTGCGGCATCCTGATTTAGTTGTATGAATTTTAAAATTCTGATTTACATTCATAATTTTCGGGTAGAATTAGGGTGTTACAAAGTTTGTATCATAGCAAAGGTTGGTCCGTCTGACCAAGTTATCGAGTCGTAGTTGTCTAACAATCGAGTATTGTTAATTTGAGTTCTAACTGTTGTTTATGTTGTAGTGATAAGTTGAGATGGCTGGAAGGAATGATGTTACACTTGCTGCTGCTTTAGAAGCAATGGCGCATGCTATGGAGAATCAGTCGAATGCTGACGGAAATGCTGGATCTCGTAGTTTGGCGTCTTTCTAGAGAGAGAATACGCCTAACTTCAAGGGAAAGTATGATCATGACGGAGCATTGGATTGGCTGAAAGAGATTGAGAGAATCTTCTGTGTGATGGACTGCACTCCATCGCATAAGGTTTGGTATGGTACTCATATGCTAGAAGTCGAAGCTGATGATTGGTGGCTAGAGACATGTCAGAGGTTGGAAGCTGCAGGTGGAAATGTCACTTGGGATGTGTTCCGTAGGGAATTTCTGAGAAAGTACTTTCCTGAAGAAGTTCATGGTAAGAAGGAAATTGAGTCGCTTGAACTGAAGCAAGGGAGTATGTCGGTTGTTGAGTATGCTGCAAAGTTTGCTGAGTTGGCTATGTTTTATCTGCACTACGGTGAGGCAGATGCTGAGTTTTCGAAATGCATAAAGTTTGAGAATGGGTTGCGCCTAGAGATTAAGAAAGCAGTTGGATACCAGAAAATATGTGTCTTTGCTGATTTGATTGACAGTTGCAGAATCTATGAAGAGGATAATAATGCTCATTACAAGATTATTAGTGAGAAAAGGGGTAAGCACCAACAAAATCGTGGTAAGCCTTATGATACCCTAGTTGTTAAAGGTAAACAGAAAACTGCTCAGGGTCAGAAGACTAGTGGGGGAGATGCTCATGCTGGTGTGGTTTGTTTCAAATGTGGAAAACCTGGGCATAAGAGTAATGTGTGTACTGCTGAGGTAAATAGGTGTTTCTGTTATGGTAAGAGTGGACATGTTGTATCCAAGTGCAAGCATAAGGAGGTGATTTGTTTCAATAGTAGTGAAGAAGGGCACATTGGTAGTCAGTGTCAGAAACCAAAGAGGGCACAAACAAGTGGTAAAGTGTTCGCTTTGGTTGAGGATCAAGAAGCTGCTGAGGACAAACTTATCAGAGGTACATGTTTCATTAATAGTACTCCTTTAATTACTATTATTGATAGTGGTGCTACTCATTTCTTTATTGTTGTTGATTGTGTTGAAATATTGGGTCTCATGTTGTCTTCTTTGAATGGAGAGATGGTCGTCGACACTCTAGCCAAGGGGTTGGTGACTACTTATTTTGTGTGTTTAAAATTTCCTTTGTCGATTTTCGATAGAGACTTTGTTGTTCATTTGGTTTTTTTGCCTTTAAGAGGGTTGGATGTGATTTTGGGTATGAACTGGTTAGAGTATAACTATGTTCATATTAACTGTTATGACAAGTCTGTGAGGTTTTCTACTCCTTAGGAAGAGGAAGATAGTTTGTTGTCTGCTAGATAATTGAGGAAGTTGATGCAAGAAGAAGTACAGATGTTCTCGTTGGTGGCATCACTATATGTAGAGACTCAAGCTATAATTGAGGAATTGCAGATGGTGCATGAATTTCCTGATGTTTTCCCTGATGAAATTCCAGATGTACCGCCAGAGAGGGAAGTTGAATTTGCTATTGATCTTGTACCTAGTACCAGACCTGTGTCCATGGCACCATACAGGATGTCCGCATTTGAGTTGTTAGAGTTAAAGAAGAAATTGGAGGAGTTACTTGAAAAGAAGTTTGTAAGACCAAGTGTATCACCGTGGGGAGCTCTAGTGTTGTTAGTAAAGAAAAAATATGGAAGTATGAGACTTTGTGTTGATTATAGGTAGTTGAATAAAGTGACGGTTAAGAACAAGTATCCACTTCCAAGAATAGACGACTTAATGGACCAATTGGTGGATGCTCGTGTGTTCAGTAAGATTGATTTGAGGTCGGGTTACCATCAGATTAAAGTGAAGGATGAAGATATCCAGTAGACGGCTTTCAGAATGCGTTATGGACATTATGAGTATTCGGTGATTCCTTTTGGTGTTACTAATGCGCCGGGAGTATTCATGGAATACATGAATTGTATCTTTCATACTTATTTGGATCGATTTGTAGTGGTGTTCATTGATGACATTTTGATTTACTCTAAGTCAGAAGAAGAGCATGTAGAACACTTAAGAGTAGTATTGCAAGTTTTGAAAGAGAAGAAGTTGTATGCAAAGTTATCCAAGTGTGAGTTCTGGTTAAAGGAGGTTAGTTTTCTTTGTCATGTGATCTCAGGTAGTGGCATTACTGTAGATCCATTGAAAGTTGATGTTGTGTTGCAATGGGAAACTCCAAAGTCAGCTACTGAGATTAGAAGCTTTTTGGGATTAGCTGGTTACTATAGAAGTTTTATCGAAGGTTTTTCTAAGTTGGAACTTCCATTGACTAATTTGACTTGTAAAGGTAGAGCTTTTGTGTGGTATGTCCAGTGCGAAGAAAGTTTTACCGAATTGAAGAAGAGATTGACGTCGGCTCCGATTTTGACATTGCCTAATCCAGGAGAACCTTTTGTGGTATATTGTGATGCTTCTAAGATGGGTTTAGGAGGTGTGCTTATGTAGAATGATAAGGTAGTTGCTTATGCGTTAAGGCAATTGAGGGCTCATGAGAATAAATATCCTGCGCATGATTTAGAGCTTGTTGTAGTTATTTTTGTGTTGAAGATTTGGAGGCATTATCTTTATGGTTCTAGATTTGAAGTGTTTAGCGACCATATGAGCTTAAAGTATTTATTTGATCAGAAGGAATTGATTATGAGACAACTAAGATGGTTGTAATTGTTAAAGGATTATGATTTTGGTTTGAATTATCATCCAGGAAAAGCAAATATGGTACCTGATGCATTGATTTGAAAGACTTTAGATATGTCAACAATGATGGTTAAAGAGTTGGAATTAATTGAACAGTTCAGGGATATAATCTTAGTTTGCGAGGTGACACCGCAGAGTGTTATGTTGGGTATGTTGAAGATTAATAACGAATTTCTAGACAGTATCAGAGAAGCTCAGAAGTTGGATGTGAAACTGGTAGATTCGATGGTTAGGATCGATCAGTCTGAGAATAATGATTTTAAGTTAGATGCGTAAGGTGTGTTGAGATTTTGCAACCAGATTTGTATTCCTGATGATGCAGAGATGAAGAAAGTGATACTTAAAGAGAGTCATAGAAGTAAGCTGAGTATTCATCCAGGAGCTACAAAGATGTATCAAGATTTGAAAGGTTTGTTTTGGTGGCCTGGGATGAAAAGTGATGTGGCTCAGTTTGTGTATGCAAGTTTGACTTGTCAAAAGTCTAAAGTTGAACATCAGAAGCCCGCAGGGTTGATGCAACTGTTAGAAGTTCCAGAATGGAAATGGGATATCATTTCGATGGACTTTGTGACGGGGTTACCTAATACTTTAAGAGGACATGATTCAATTTGGGTGATTGTTGATAGGCTTATGAAGTCGTCTCATTTCATTCCTATTAACATCAATTTTCCAGTTTCAAAGTTTGCTGAGATTTACACTAGTAGAATCATGAAGCTACATGGTGTTCCTTTGTGCATTGTGTCGGATAGAGATCCGAGGTTTACTTCTGATTTTTGGAAGAGTTTGGAAGAAGAGTTGGGTTCTAAGTTGAGGTTGAGTTCGGCGTATCATCCTCAGGCAGATGGTCAGACTTAACGGACTATTCAATTGTTAGAAGATTTGTTGAGGGCGTGTGTTCTTGAGCAGGGAAGTTCGTGGGATACGTACCTTCCGTTGATAGAGTTCACTTATAATAGCAGTTACCATTCTAGTATTTGGATGGCACCTTTTGAAGCGTTGTATGGTCGAAGATGTAGAACTCCTTTATGTTGGCGTGAATTTGGAGAAACTGTAGTACTTGGACCTGAACTTGTTCGTGAGACTATGAAGAAGGTGAAGTTGATTCAAGAAAAGATGAAAGCTACCTAAAGTAGACAGAAGAGTTATCATGACAAGCGAAGGAAGGACTTAGAATTTCAAGCGGGTGACCATGTGTTTTTGAGAGTTACACCTGTGACTGGTGTTAGGCAAGCATTGAAGTCTAAGAAGCTCACTTCTTGTTTTATTGGACCATATCAGATTTCAAAAAGAGTTGGGAATGTTGCTTATAGAGTGGCTTTACCGCCTAATATTTCGAATTTGCATGATGTGTTTCACGTGTCGCAACTCCAGAAGTATATTTCAGATCCATCTCATGTGATTCATATGGATGATGTGCAAGAACGCGATAATCTTACAGTGGAGACGATGCCTGTACGGATCGCGGATCGTGAAATAAATACTCTAAGGGGGAAAGAGATTCCTTTGGTTAAAGTGGTTTGGCTAGGAGCTGCCAGAGAAAGCATGACTTGGGAGTTGGAAAGCAAGATGCGAGACTCCTAGCCTGAGTTGTTTGATTAAGGTAAATTTTAGAGGACGAAAATATTCTAAGTGGGGGAGAGTTGTACCGCCCGTAATTTAATTAATTATTTAATTAAATTATTTTTGGGTTATTTATGAAGTTATGTTACGATGATAGATGTTATGTGTGATTAACTGAATTAATCTATTCCTTAAGTTGTGGAATAATATTAGAATAATAATATCATTTGATGTGGGATTATTTTTAAGGATTAGAAGTAGTAGAAAGGGGGTGTAGGAGTTTTAAGCCCATTAAGACATAATGAGAATTATAGGGTTATTATATTAGTTGTTTAGAATTAATAAGGAAAAAGAAGTAGCAGTTAGAAGAGAAGGAAATAAGGGTTGGAAGGGAACATGAAAGTCGTAGAAAAGAAGGAAAAGAGCAAAACAAAATTAAATCGGAAAAGAATCGTAGAGCAACCTTAAATCCAAGGTAAGGGTGGGGTTATGAATCTATAATTGGGTTTATGATGATTAGTATGTGGGACTGGATTTGAAATGTTGTTTTGTTTATGATTGAAATATATACATTGTTGTTTGATGAGGATCAATGATTTAGAGATGAATAATGATGCCCTAATGTTGTATGATTGATGTAGAAACATAGGATCATTATGATTGAGGATTACCTATGATTAGAGGATGTTTTTAGGACCTAGGGTAGGGAAATCATAGTGAAAAAGCAGTGAAATTAGAGAAAATATTCAGCACAGGTCAGTATGAGTCGACCTCAAAAACCATGCGTCGACACATGTAGGAATTAAGACTCAGGATGAGTCGATACATAGGATCATGCATCAATACATGTAGTGTTTCAAACTCAGTATGAGTCGACACAAGGGCATTATGCGTCAACTCATGCAGGATTCTAGACCAGTACGTGTCGACTCAAAGAAGTATGCGTCGACTCATGCAGTCTGATTTTTGACAGATTCTTCCAAAGGCTGTAACTTGAGTTTTTGGACTCTGTTTGAGGTGCCGTTTGAAGCGTTGGATAGCTAACGCGAAGAACTTAATTCTTAAGGATTAAAATGAAGGATAATAATAATAATCCTAGTAACCAAATTAGTATTAGAGTTAGCTTCCCGCATTAATCGTTATGATGATTTTGTGAAGTAAGATGAGGCTAAGATGATCTTAGATTATCGCTTGGTTCATGACAGTAATATTTATAATGATAATGATGTAGTATTGCAGAATAATAATATGTATAGGTTTGGTAATTAGGGATAATATTAGATGATTAATTAATTATATGCATTATCATGTTGTAGGCCTATGGCCAACGTTAAGGGATTGTCGATCTGTCGTTGTATTGTTGTTATGGCTGAGTTACTGTGGAATCATGTTGATGAATTATGTTGATGAATGATGTTGAGATGCCTCTAATAATTGGCAGCTATAAAGATGTAGGCTTTTGGCCAACGATGATGTTGTGTTGAGATGTTGTTAATTGTGGTTGTTATTACTACATTCATGATTGTGTCGCATACATTGCATATCAAGATGGAGCTGATGCTCGTTAATATGGCCTGTATTGGCGAATATTAAGATGAAGGCTTATGCCTTGTTGATGCCTCTATTTATTGGAAATTATTTTGAGATGGGAGTTCTGCTCCAATGGTACCACATGCATCTGCATAATATTGAGTCACATTATGCGATTGCATAAAGAAGTTGTGTATTCATGTGGTAAATGTTGTATATTGTTGGCATTCTGTTGCGATTATTGTTGTTTATAAGATGTGAAGTGGTGATATCACGTGATCTGATTTAATATATCATTTATCATACGTTTTATTATATTGTTAGATATCTCACCCCTTCTGTTTGAATATTACCCTTATGTTGGTAACGTGCAGGTAATCCACAGTGAAGGTGGTCTACCTTCAGTAGTTTGAGTCGATGTTATTTCTCTGATACGTAACACTTGGCGGATGAACGCTTGTTGTTAATAATTATTGATTATTTCAGTTGTTGAACTTTAATTTTATTATTGCTAAGTACGTGTTATTTTAAAGTTGCTGTAATGTTGGACAAAGATGTTATAATGATTCTGCTGCATAGTTGTTCAATTTGTTGAATTTAGAGATTAAATTATTTTGTGGTTGATTCATCCGAAGTTTTAAAAGTGTTATGTCTCCATAGTGAATGCAATGGGTTTTAAGTTGAATTTGTGGCATCCTGATTCAGTTATATGAATTTTAAAATTTTGATTTACATTCATAATTGTCGGGTAGAATTGGGGTGTTACAGAAGTAGTCATTGACTTTGGGGCAGCCAGATGAGTAAAATCCACAATAAATTTGTTAAAGGAATGTTTGTTGGAATGTGTGTTCCTTTTGGAACATAATGAAGCTTTTGAGAGGACATTATAATATTTGGTGGACCAGGGGATAGTCCAATTCAGATCATATCCTGAAGGTGAATATGTAGCAACAATTGAGGGAATTACAAAGAAGCCATTGGTGATTCCTTACCAAGGGCCAAACCATAATAAGAAAACTCTTATGATTCCATTTGGAGAATTAGCAGAAACGTCAGTAAAAACACCCAAGCAAACTCTGAGGATATTTGTAGTTCCAAAGACTATAATGGTTATTGAAGATGAGAAAAACACAAGAGGGGGGGGGGGGGGGGGGTTGAATTGAGATATTGAATCTTAAATGCTTAATGACACAATATTTTTATCCTGGTTCGTCTGATCTCAAACTACTCCAGTCCACCCGTCAAGGTGATTTCACCTCTCTCCAACGAGGTCTTAATCCACTAATCTCAACAAGATTACAAAAGCTACTTTAACAACTGTTAAAGTCTTCTTGAGTACAACCACACTCCCCGTTAATCTCAAGGAACACTTTTTCAATATAATTATACAATATATGTTGTTATTTTTCTAACAAAAACTATTTATCACAATTGTGATAAATTACACAGGTTTATAGCTTAGAAAAGTAAAATGAAATTGCTTGCAGCTTTGAATATGCGTGAGTGCTTATCTAGAAAAAATCATTGTTTCATTTTGAGAGCTGACTGTGTTTATATAGGCAGTGGAATGACGTTGATCATAATGCATGTTTAATGTCATTAACACACTTTCCTTTTGGAGAAGATCCTGTCTGAAAGAAGCCGTTGGAATTGATGCTGTCTTGAATGATCAGTAACGCTTCAGAACCTTATCTCCTTACTTCTGATGATGCTTCAGAATATTGATGAATTGGTTTGATATGTTTCTTGTTCAGAATCAGAGTTTACTTTGATTAAGCGCAGGTTCTGGTCATCAACCTTCAGCGTATATTCTGATTTCTTCAGCGTGTAGCACTTTTGGCTTATCTTCTGATGCTGATTTGATCAGAACTTCTGCATACATAAAACATAATTTTTAAGGTGCATATTTGTTCTTTTTTATTTATTTATTCTTTGTATTTGTTATCATCAAAACTCTAACCAAGGGTTGTAGAATCAAACTATGTTCTAACAATCTCCCCCTTTTTGATGATGACAAAAACCAAATTTTCCAATTAAAAAATAAAGAATAAAAGGTTTAGAGGAAAACTCCCCCTGAGTTGATTACTTCCCTTAAGTTCCTTGAGCATTAGTGTTTAACTGCGTCTTTCATCAGAGTTTGTACCTGTTCAAGCTTTTCAGAAAATAGATGTTAATAGTCCAGAATGATTGAGACTTCTGTCTCAGTAAACCGTTATTGAAAATATCTTACTTTCTCCCCCTTTTTGTCAGCTATCAAAAAGGCAATATAATCAGAGCCAAAATAGTTGATTTATATTAAAAACAAGAAGCAATGATAAGTAGTCCAGAACAGAAGTGGTAAAACAAACGTTACAAATAAACAGATTTAAAACAGAAAGGAATCTAAGAGGGAGGAGGAAGGCGTGTGAACAAAGCTTCCAGCAAGCCCTTGATCTGGGTATTAAATTCTTCTTGTTTGCCCAAGATGCTCTTAATTTCTTTTTTTGTGTCCTCCTTCTTATCCAACCTTTCCTGGATAATAGAATTTTCTCTTTTCAATTCTTCCAGAGTTTGCATGATTGAGGAAGGTGCTGGAGATTCTTCAGTAGTTGGACGCTTCTCAGAGCATTCTGCAGCTTGATCACAGTGAACCATTTCCTCTGCTGTGATCATCTCTTTTGGAGCAGCAGTCAGGGAGAGACCTTCTGATTCTGGTTGAACTTCATCTGAGGGAAGATGTTCTGACCAGGGAGCATTATCTAGAGGGAGAATATCCTTCTTAAGCAGATGGCTCAGAACTTGGTCTTCAAAAACCTTTAGCTTAGCACTGAAATCATGTTGAACCTGTTCATAGCTCTGTTCTTTTAGCTTTAGTGTTTCAGAACTTAGCCAGTTTTTGAATCTTGTCCATAGATAATCACAGGCAGCAGGATTAGTCATCTCTAGACTAGCATGTCTCAAGGAATTTATCCATTCCTGTAACGCTGTTTCAAAATCAACAAATTTGTACCAACATCTGGTGTGGTTTCAGTTGGTTTTGGTTTGGGAATGGCAGTTTTGTGAGAGATAGCAGCTAATATTTCCAACGCAATTGGACCAACGACAAGTCTTACGTTGTCAGCTGGATTGCTATTGGGTGAAGGAGCGGGAGAGTCAGGTATGATGATTGGAATGGTAGGAAAGTTTGGTGGTGTGGATTCCAGAGAAGAAGGAATTTTTGGAATGTCGTGGATGGTGAGGGGAATGTGAATGGAAAGTGGTTCATTGATTCCAGGTATTGGAATTGTATCAGAATCTGACTGAGGTTCTTCATATTGGTTTGTTGAAATGTGGTGATGTTCTGGTTCATGGATATTAGAGGATTGATTCTCAGAAGGTTGAGCTTCTGGTTGTTGTTGTTCAGGTTGTTCAGGTTGTTGTTGTTATGGAGAGAGAGGTTGTGGAATATCTGATGTAGTTTCAGAGTTTGGATTATCAGGGAGTTGAGGATTTGGATTTTATGGCGCGGGAGCTGAAAAGTCTTGGTCAAATGAATCAATATCAGACAGAACTTTGGCAAGTTCTAGTTGAGTTTGTTCAGGGTTTGGATTATGAGAAAGGGAGGGAGTTTCATTTAGACCTAGAGTTTCTGATGGATCAAATCCTATGTCAAAATCTTCAAAAGTTTGTGGGGTTGGATGTTCTGGTTGAGTAGTTATGGTTTCAAATGTTGATAAAATAATTGATTCTAAAACAGGAACAGAGGAAGGATTACCTTTCTTTTTGGCAACTTTTTGAGTCCTCTGGGATGATCCTTCTACTGCAGCTTTCCTTTTCTTGGTCTTCTTCAGAACAACTTCTGGAGCAGCCTGATGCAAAGTCCTGGATATTTATCTCTGGTGCAGTGCCATCTGCCTTACACGCATCCATATATCTGACAATTATCTCTGGCTTGGAGTCAATCTCAGAGAAAAAAGGAAAATCATTTAGAGGAATTCTTCTTGAAGTGATGGTTGCAAAAGAAGTAACGTTGGGTTCCTTCTTGATATTTTCAATGATTTTCATCTTCTTCAGATTTTTTGCGTTCAGAGGCTTCCCAGCAGTTGCTTCTAGTGAGCTGATCTCCTGAGCTTCAGTCAAATGCTCTATCAGCCTATTCTCTGTCAGAATATCTGGTATGAGTCTTCCTAGGGGTATCCAGTTCCTTTTGGTACGTTCATCTTCTCTTGTTTCCTTTACACTAGTTCTCAGATGATTAAACAACAAGTGTGGGAGGTTTACCTTAGTCTTCTTTAAAATAAAATAGATCAGAAACTGTTGATCAATGTTTATGTAATCAGGAGAGCTGGTTGGCTTCCTGTGGTTGATACACCCCAAAATTATTTTAGCCCAAATTCTGTGATGATCCTTCAGGTCTCTGATTTTTCTGGAGGGAAGACCAAGAGTAAATATTTCCCTTGCAATAGAAGCTACATCAGAGCATCTTTCAGCCATGTCAACACATCTGACACCTCCACCATTATACCCAATAAGCCTTGAAATTAGGTCTTCAGTAATGACGATTTTCTTCCCCATGACATAAGAGGTAACTTGATGATTTGAGGAAGAAGCATGTATCCAGAATTCTTTGATAAGAATAGGAAATGTTGGCCCTAGAAGACGGAAAAGTATCTGTTCCAACCTTGAGCATTGGCATCTTCATACAGATTGAAGTCGTTTTCTTGTAAGCTTTCAAAGTCAACAATCAGTTCTGAAAGAACTTCCAGATTATCAATGGGAGTGAGTAGCGTTTTGTTCCATAGAAACAGATTCTTGAGTATTGATGTTATGGACGCTTGAAGAAGCCATTGTTCACTCAATTTTTGAGAAAGATGAAAGGGTTTTTGAAAGTACGAAAATGATAGAAAGTATTTGAGAGAGTAAAAGTGAAGGAATGTAAAGAGTGAAATTTGAGTTTAAATAGTTTTTCTTGAAATCATAAATAGTAAGAAAGAGAAATAATTAGTCATGATTATAAGCATTAATGACAGCTGAAATTAGGGGATTCAGAATGATACTGGAACGGTTACCCATGACGTGTATCTTAATGCACCCAATCAGTGTTTTTGACCTTTCAGAAAAGTGAACGCGTATTCAGCCTCAGAAGGTAGCTGATGAATGGATGACAATTGTTTGCTTATGTGAACAACACACTTCTATCCTTGAAATGAAACGTTCAGATCTTCATGAATAGATTCTGATGCAATCTGTACATCTAAAACTCTGAAGGCAGATTGATCAGTAGTTCACAGAAAATAACGAAGTTCTGAAGGTTAAGATATGTAAATAAGATAATTTATTATGGGCATAACTTCATGCTGAGATGTTTCAGAATGAAGTTAAACCTATCTTCAGAAAGAGGTTTTGTAAATACATCAGCCCATTGATGGTCTGTGTCAATGAATTTTAAGTTAAGAATCCCTTTCTGAATATAGTCCCTATTAAAATGATGTTTTATTTCTATATGCTTAGCCCTAGAATGAAAAATAGGATTTTTACTGAGACAAATAGCAGAAGTATTGTCACAGAGGATAGGAATGTTACTCTCAAATATATTGAAGTCTTCAAGTTGACTTTTCATCCAGAGCATTTGCGTACTACATCCAGCAGCTGCTATGTATTCAGCTTGTGCTGTTGATAGTGCTATTGTGGATTGTCTCTTGCGGGACCATGAGATTAGATTTTCTCCCAGAAACTGGCAGCTTCCAGAAGTCCTTTTACGTTCTACTTTATCTCCAGCAAAGTCAGCATCACAATATCCTACTAAGCTGTAATCATTTGATTTTCTATTAAACAAACTCAGATTAGCAGTACCTTTCAGATACTTGAAAATTCACTTAACTGCTGTTAAGTGAGATTCTCTAGGATCTGATTGAAATCTATCACAAATGCAAACACTAAATAGAATGTCAGGCCTTGAAGCCGTCATATAGAGAAGAGAACCAATCATACCTCTGTAAACCTTATGTTCTACCTTTTTACTTATCTCTTCCTTTTCCAGAATGCACGTGGGATGCATTGGAATCTTTGAGGGCTTACATTCTGAGAGATCAAATTTCTTCAGAAGTTCACTGACATATTTGCTCTGATGAATGTAAGTTCCTTCTGGAGTTTGATTTATCTGAATGCCCAGAAATAATTTGAGTTCCCCCATTAGGCTCATCTCAAACTCTACCTGCATACATTTAGCAAACTCTCTTCCCAGAGAGGGTTTAGTAGATCCAAATATAACATCATCAACATAAATCTGACATACTCATATGTCATTCTTAACTGTTTTACAGAATAAGGTCGTGTCTACTTTCCCTCTGGTGAATTCCTTTTCTAACAGAAAGTTACTTAGTCTTTCATACCAAGCTCTAGGAGCTTGTTTCAGACCATAGAGAGACTTCTTTAGTTTGAAAACATATTCTGGATTTTTGTAATTCTCAAAACCCGGAGGTTGGTGCGCATATACCTCTTCATCTATATATCCATTTAAGAATGCACTTTTTACATCCATCTGATATAGAGTGATGCCTTTATTAACAGCAAATGATATTAAAAGTCTGATAGATTCTAACCTGGCGACTGAAGCAAAGGTTTCTGTATAGTCTATCCCCTCTTGCTGACTATAACCTTATGCTACCAGTCATGCTTTGTTTCTGATGACTTCACCTTGCTCGTTCAGTTTGTTTCTGAACACCCATTTTGTACCAATGACGTTGAATCCTTTTGGTTTGGGAACCAGATCCCATACGTCATTTTTGGTGAATTGATTTAGTTTCTCTTGCATTTCCAGAATCCAGTCATTGTTCAGAAGTGCTTCATCAATTGTTGTTGGTTCAATCAGAGAGACCAGTCCCATGAGGGATTCTTCAGAGTTTCTGAATGTTGATCTTGTTCTGATTGGATCTTCCTTCTTTCCCAGTATTGTATCTTCTTGGTGATCAATGCTGCTTTTGGATAGTCTTTTCTGGAGTTGATCAACAGACGGTGCTGGATTGCTTACAATGACTCTTTCTGATGTTGAGGGAGAGTCTCTATTGAGTACTTCTGATGAATTGTCTTCAGTACCTGTGAGTTCAAATTCCATACCTGCAAGGAGTTCATTCTGCTTTGACTTTTGAGGGTCAAGCTTATCATCAAACCTAACACTGATTGACTCTTCAACAATCTGTGTTTCTGTATTGTATACTTTGTACCCTCTTGAGCGTTCAAAGTATCCTAACATAATACACTTTTGTGCTTTAGAGTCAAACTTGTTCAAATAATTTTTTGTATTCAAAATAAAACATGTACATCCAAATGTATGAAAATAAGAAATGTTGGGCTTTCTGTTCTTCTACAATTCATATGGAGTCTTTTCTAGAATAGGTCTTATGGAGATTCTATTCTGAATGTAACACGCTGTGTTAATTGCCTCTGCACAGAAAATCTTAGCAACTTTGGTCTCGTTGATCATGGTTCTGGCCATTTCTTGCAATGTTCTGTTCTTTCATTCTACAACTCCATTTTGCTGGGGAGTTCTAGGACAAGAGAAGTCATGCAAAATTCCTTTTTCATTAAAGAATAATTCAAATTTTTATTTTCAAATTCTCCACCATGATCACTTCTGACTTTGACAATTCTAACATCCTTTTCATTCTGAACTTGGTTGCAGAAGGTAACAAACACAGAGTGTGACTTGTCCTTGTGTCTTAATAACTTTACCCATGTCCATCTGCTATATTCATCTACGATTACTAACCCATACTTCTTTCCACTGACTGAAGCAGTTTTTACTGGTCCAAAATAGTCAATGTGCAGAAGTTCTAATGTCTTAGAGGTGGAAACAACATTTTTGGATTTGAAAGTAGGTTTTGCAAATTTTCCTTTCTAACATGCTTCACACAGAACATTTGAGTTGAACTTCAAATTAGGAAGTCCTCTGACCAGATTGAGTTTGTTGATCTGAGATATTCTTCTTATACTAACATGCCCCAATCTTTTGTGCCAGACCCATTGCTCATTGTTAACAGACAGTAGACATTTTACATTCTGACTCTTTAGTTCAGAAAGTTTTATTTTATAAATTTTATTTTTCCTCTTTCCATTAAATAGGATAGTCCCATATTTCTGACTAACAACTTTGCATGAATTTTGATTGAAGATTATATCATAACCATTATCACTTAATTGACTTATGGATAACAGGTTATACATTAATCCATTAACTAATAAAACATTACTTATAGAGGGAAGATTTCCATTACCTACTGTTCCAGAGCCAATGATCTTTCCTCTCTGATTTCCTCCAAAGCCCATGTGGCCTCCAGACTTAAGTTCCAGGCTTTGGAACATATGCATTCTTCCCGTCATGTGTCGTGAGCAGCCAGAGTATAGGTACCATGATTGGTGTCTTAGCCTTGCTGCTAAATATATCTCTTCAGTGTCTGATTATGAGTCTGAACCAGAAGCTTCACTGTATTCTGATATGTTTGCCATGAGAGCTATGTTTGCTCTTTCATCATTTGATTCTGAGTCAGCTTCAGATGTGTCAGAATCATCCCATGTAGCCATGAGGCTTTTCTTCTTTTCCTTGAGAAACTTCTTTTTGGGCTTTTCCTTCTGAAGCTTTGGGCAGTCACTTTTGTAGTGCCCTTGCTCGTTACATTCATAGCAGATGATGTCCTTGTTGTTTGGCTTTTTATATCCTGAAGAACCTTCAGATCTTCTGTGTCCAGAGGAGGACTCAGACTTTCTGTATCTGGAGGAGGATTCATTCTGATTTTCCGATCTTCTGGGATTTCTGAACTTCCTTTGTCTCTGCTTCCATAGTTCGTTCACCCTTCTAGAGAGGAGAGATAGTTCATCATCTTCTGATGAGGATCCATCAGAAGTTTCTTCCACAGCCTGCAAAACCTTGGAGTCAGATTTTCTGTTAGATTTTAAAGCTAATGGCTTACCTTGCTTTTGAGGCTCATCTTCTTCTAGCTCTATCTCGTGACTTCTGAGGGAGCTAACAAGTTCCTCGAGAGAGATTTTGTTGAGATCTTTGGATAGCTTAAGTGCTGTGACCACTGGCCTCCATTGTTTGTGCAAGCTTCTGATGATCTTCTTAACATGATTAGCAGTAGAATACCCTTTGTCAAGAACCTTTAGTCCAACAACAAGAATTTGAAATCTTGAAAACATATTTTCTATTGATTCACTATCTTCTATCTTGAATGCCTCATACTTCTGAATGAGCGCAAGGGCCTTGGTGTCTTTGACTTGAATGTTGCCTTCATGTGTCATTCTCAGAGAGTCAAACATATTCTTGGCAGTTTCTGTGTTTGATATTTTCTCATATTATGAATATGAGATGGCGTTGAGGAGAATTGTTCTGGCCTTATGGTGGTTTCTGAATTCACGATTTTGCTGATCAGACATCATTTTCCTGTCTATCTTCTTACCACGTCCATCCACAGGATGCATGTATCCATCAGTCACCATGTCCCACAGATCAGCATCATGGCCCAGAAAGAAACTCTCAATTCTGTCTTTGCAGTAGTCAAAGTTTTCTCCATCAAAGACTGGAGGTTTACCACTGAATCTGTCCTTGTCTTCATTATTGTCATTGCTGATGTTTTGGCTTGGTCCCACCATAGTGTTTTTCTGTTGCTTGGATCTTGTACTGACACGATTAAGTGTTTAAGCTCAGAACCAGGCGCTCTAATACCAATTGAAGATGAGAAAAACACAAGAAGGGTGGGTTGAATTGAGAACTTGAATCTTAAATGCTTAATGACAAAGTATTTTTATCCTGGTTCATCTGATCTCAAACTACTCCAGTCCACCCGTCAAGGTGATTTCGCCTCTCTCCAACGAGGTCTTAATCCACTAATCTCAACAACATTACAAAAGCCACTTTAACAACTGTTAAAGTCTTCTTGAGTACAACCACACTCCGGTTAATCTCAAGGAACACTTTTTCAATATAATTATACAATATGTGTTGTTGTTTTTCTAACAAAAACTGTTTATCACAACTGTGATAAATTACATAGGTCTATAGCTTAGAAAAGTAAAATGAAATTGCTTGCAGCTTTGAATATGCGTGAGTGGTTATCTAGCAAAAATCGTTGTTTCATTTTGAGAGCTGACTTTATTTATATAGGCAGTGGAATGACGTTGATCATAATGTATGTTTAATGTCATTAACAGACTTTCCTTTTGGAGAAGATCCTGTCTGAAAGAATCAGTTGGAATTGATGTTGTCTTGAATGATCAGTAATGCTTCAGAACCTTATCTCCTTACTTCCGATGACGCTTCAGAATATTGATGACTTGGTTTGATATGTTTCTTGTTCAGAATCAGAGTTTACTTTGATTAAGCATAAGTTCTGGTCATCAACCTCCAGCGTATGTTCTGATTGCTTCAGCGTGTAGCACTTATGGCTTATCTTCTGATGCTAATTTGATCAGAACTTTTGCATACATAAAACATACTTTTTAAGGTGCATATTTGTTCTTTGTATTTATTTATTATTTGTATTTGTTATCATCAAAACTCTAACCAAGGGTTGTAGAATCAAACTATGTTCTAACAGTTATTAGGGGGCCATCTCTTACTCCTTATAAAAGTGACAAAGCAGTACCATGGAGTTACAATTCGACCGCACACGTCAATGGATTAAAACAAGAATGTGAGCCATCGTCAAGTCGAGGACCTGCAATCTCAAATATAGCATGGATAGGGGGTATGACACGTAGTGGTCAAGTCTTTGGATTTAAACCACTAAAGAAGAATGATAATATGGTGAAAAATAAAAACGATACGTTGATGAAAGACAAGGGGAAAGCGGTGGTGGAAGCAATTCAAGAACAAGAGCCCCCGAGCAAAAACTTTATTGATCAAGAGGCAAATGAATTTCTGAAGATAATCAAGAGGAGTGATTATAGGGTGGTGGATCGTTTCACCAAACCCCAGCCAAAATTTCTATACTCTCGTTGCTCATTAATTCAGAATCGCATCAAGATTCTTTAATGAAGGTTATGAGTTCTGCCCATGGTGGAGAAGAAATTACTTTGAATCAGTTCGACAATTTTGTAGCAAATCTGACGTCTGGATCATATTTGGGTTTTAATGATAATTAGTTACCTCCACAAGGCCGAGCTCACAACAAAGCATTGCACATATCCATTCAGATAGGTACTACAAGCATGTCCAGGGTACTCACCAATACTGTTTCCGCCCTCAACATGTTACCAAAATCTAGTTTGATGAAGTTGACACTAGATGGTGTTGTGGTGAGACCAAGTTCTATGATAGTTAAAGCTTTTGAAGTTTCTCAAAGTACAATACTTGGAGAAGTGGACCTTCTTGTCAAGATTGGCCCACATATGTTCTACATTACTTTCCAAGTCATGGATATAGAACCAACGTATACATGTTTACTCAGGCGACCTTGGATTCATGCAGTAGGGGCAGTCACTTTAACTTTACATCAGAAATTGAAGTTCTTCATTGAAGGAAGATTGGTCATAATTGATGGTGAAGAGGACATCTTTGTAAGTCACATAGAATCATACATGTATATCAATGCTGATGAAGATTGCATAGCCACACCATTTCAAGTCTTAGAGGTGGCCTTAATGGTAACCTTACTAGTGGAAAAAATCAAGAAACCTATTGTGACTTCGTGGAGAGATTTATAGATAGAAGTGGAAAGTGCTGCCTCAAATGGTTGGGGAAATCTCGCAGAAATAAATGACAAGAAGAATCATTTTGGTTTGGGTTATGAATTATTAAATGCTTCTATGAAGGGCAAAGCACAGTTTCCTCCAATCTAGGAGACCTTCATCAATAAAGGAGTAGAGCATGGAGGATAGGTGGCAATGATATCTAACAAAGACAACATTAAAAAGGCATCTGATTTCATCCACCAATGTACCCTAGGAGAAGAACTCAAGAATTGGACAGTTGTGGATATTCAAGAGATCTTTCCAAAGTAATTTTTCTTGTTTTTGAAAGAACCTACATCAAGCCCGAGGCGTAGGGGTTACTTGTAAGGGTCCCACATTTTGATTCAGAAATTATTCACGATTAATAAAAGTTATATTTCGCATTCAATTAAGATCCATGTCTTTCTCTTGCATTTATCTCTTACATTTAAAAATGGCAATACTTTTTATGCATATGCATTTATTTTAAAAACTCACATACTAAAAGCTGCACCAAAACATGATAAATGTGCAGATCCATGCCTAAAATCACCGATAATGTTACTGCTTCTATCTGATATAATTTTGATGCACCCATCAACCAAGGTGAAGAGGAAAATGATGAAGATCTTAAACTTTCAAGAGAGTTAGCATGGGAAATAGAGCGAAAAGCTTACTATATAAACCGTACCAGGAACCCATTGAGACCATTAATCTTGGTACAAAATAAGATCCGAAAGAGATCAAGCTAGGGGAAACATTGGAGAAAAGCGTCAAAGAAAGGCTGATCAAGTTGTTACATGAGTATGTGGATATATTTTCCTTGTCTTACAGAGATATGCCAGGGTTGGATACATATATTGTGGTGTACAAATTACTTCTTAAAGAAGGTTGCTCCTCGATTAGGCAGAAGCTCAGAAAAACTCGTCCAGACATGTCCAACAAGATTAGAGAAGAGGTCCTTAAACAATTTGATGCAGAGTTCTTAGTGGTGGTAAATTATCCACCTTGGATAGCTAACATCGTTCCAGTACCCAAAAAGGATGGTAAAGTATGAATGTGTGTGGATTATCGGGATCTAAACAAAGCTAGTCCCAAAGACGATTTCATGTTACCTAACATAGATGTTTTGGTGGATAATACAATATAAGCTTCAATATTCTCGTCCATGGATGGTTTCTCGGGTAATAATCAAATCAAAATGGCACCCAAAGATATTGAGAAGACTACTTTTATGACACCTTAAGGCACTTTCTATTACAAAGTAATTCCATTCTGTTTGATGATCGCAGGGGCAACCTATCAATGGGCTATGGTCACACTATTCCATGATATTATTCACAAAGAGGTTGAGGTGTACGTAGATGATATGATTTCCAAATCCTGTACAGAGGAGGATCACATCATACATTTACAAAAGTTATTTGATTGTCTGTGAAGGTTCAAACTAAGGTTGAATCAAAACAAGTGTACATTTGGTGTCAGATCAGGAAAATTACTGGGTTTCATTATAAGTCAGCATGGTATTGAAGTGGTCCCCGATAAGGTAAAAGCCATACAAGAAATACCAGCTCCGAGGACAGATAAAGAGGTTTGTGGTTTCTTAGGATGATTGAACTACATTTCAAGGTTCATATCGCACCTAACTACTACATGTGAGCCTATATTCAAATTACTTCAAAAAGATCAGACAAAAGTATGGAATGATGATTGTCAAACAGACTTCAAGACAATAAAAGCAATATTTAAAAGAGTCACAAATCTTAATGCCACGTGTCCCTGGAAGACCACTCATCATGTATCTAAAATTACTTGAAGGATCAATGGGATGTGTATTGGGACAACATGACGAAACAGGTAGGAAAGAGCTTGCAATCTACTACCTCAGCAAGAAATTCGCTGAATGCGAAACCAGATACCCACTTCTCGAGAAAAATTGTTATGCACTGGCTTGGGATGCTAAAAGATTTAGGCAGTACATGTTAACTTAAACCATATGATTAATACCAAGAATGGATCCTTTAAAGTATGTGTTTGGAAAACCGGCTCTTACAGGTTTTCCCGATAGCAGAGGCTACTATCAGAATACGATATCCAATATTTTATTCAGAAGGACATCAAAGGTAGTGTACTAGCTGATCACCTCGCTCATCATTCATTACCAGAATATCAACCAATGAAGTTCGACTTTCCAGACGAAGATGTTATGGTTATAGATGATTACAAAATACCAGGGCCCGACAAAGGACTTGAAACAGGGGCATGTTGGACACTCATGTTCGACATAGCTTCAAATGCATTGGGGCACGACATTGGGGGAGTTTTGACTTCCCCGAATAATTATCACAAACCTTATACTGCGAGGTTATGTTTTGATTGCACATATAACATTGTCGAATATGAAGCTTGTATCCTGGGGTTAGAAGTTGCCATCAATCTAAGAACTAAACATCTCGAAGTATTTGGAGACTCCGCACTAGTCATATACCAAGTCAACAATGAATGGGACATTAAAAATCCCAAATTGATTCCATATCAGGTTCATTTATTAAAACTAGCTATGAAATTCACGAAGATCACCTTTAATCATATGCCATGAGAAGAGAATCATATGGAAGACGCCTTGGTAACTCTATCAGCCATGTTCAAAGTAACTTGGCAAAACCATAAACCGCGCATTACAATCAGACATTTTAAAGAGCCTACACACTGCCTTGCTATTGAAGAAGGACCAGATGACAAGCCTTGGTTCTATGACATCAAAAAGTATCTTGAGAAACAAGAATACCCAGAAAATGCCTCTATCATTGATAAACGAACTCTGTGGAAGCTAGCCTCAAAATTATTTCTAAGTGGTGATGTCTTGTACAAAAGAAATTATGATATGGTGCTACTCAGGTGCGTGGATAAACAGGAAGCCGATACACTTATGAGAGAAATCCATGAAGGTAATTTTGGAACTCAAACAAATGGGAGTGCCATGGTAAGAAAAATCTTGCGAGCAGACTATTATTAGTTAACGATGGAAGCTGATTGCTACCATTATAAAAAGACATGTCAGAAATGCCAAACCTACGCCGATAAAATGAATGTTCCACCAACCCCTCTGAATGTCATGAGGTCTCCTTGGCAATTTTATATGTAGGGAATTGATATGATAAGCATGATAGGATCGAAAACATCTAACAGACACCGGTTCATATTGGTTGCCATTGGTTACTTCACCAAATGGGTAGAAGCAGCATCCTACGCATATGTGACAAGTCAAGTGGTTACTCGATTCATCAAACAAAATCTCATATGCAGATATGGGGTTCCATTCATAATCATTACAGATAACGGGTCTCATCTGAACAACAAAATGATGAAGGAGTTATACGATAATTTCAAAATCGAGCATCATAATTCCTCACCATATCGCCCCAAGATGAACAGGACCGTTGGAGCTGCCAATAAAACATCAAGAAAATCATTCAGGAAATGGTGAAGACATATAAATATTAGCATGAAATGCTTCCCTTTCCTCTATATGGCTATCTAATTCGATGGACACGTCAAAATGTGAAAGTCCTTTCTCTCTAGTATGTGGCATAGAGGCAGTACTCCTAGTCGAAATAGAGATTCCATCACTTCGGGTTTTCAATCCCAAGCAAAAATTATGGACATACATAAAAAATAGTATCCCAGTGGATTGAAAACTCGAAAGGGTGGTACAGGAAAAGTTAGGGATCATATTCAAAGAAATAAAGAATAAAAATACTTCGATCTACAAACCACGACTACGACCATGAAGGATAGATAAGGGTCTCAATCATTTGATTCGGAAGCAAAGGAGATTAGAGCTATCAAAAGGACATTTGGGATACAATAGTAGCAATTATCATTTTCATTTCCATTTTCAATTTTTATTAAAACTTTCTGCAATTACCTCTTTCAAGGAATTTCATCTTGTACTCTTGCCTATTTAGAGACATATAAATAAAACATTTACTTTTTCCATCTTTCAAAATTGTGTTTTTCTTTTCAGACTTGTTTGAAAAATACTACGATTATTTTTGTGAATACTGCCGTGAAATCATTTTGGGAAATTGACATACATATAAAAGCATCAAAAAGAACTTTTATTAGAAAAACATTGAAATAAAATCAACGACATCCACACCTACGCCTGCCGTACAATTGGCACGTTGACATTATTCACCAGGCCTTATCAAAACTCAAATTGACTTGGAGATACAACAACTAGCAACAAACGACATTGGAAAGTTGGTGACTACAGGAACCCGATGGTTTAAAAAAGGAGAATTATCAAAAACATTTTCAAAATGCTTAGGGCCTACACATACAAAACACTTGGGGCATATACACATTTGGTACATATGTAGATGTATGGGGCACATACACACATAAGCATTTTGGTACATGAGAATATTAAAATATTTTGGGCATATATCACACTTGGGTAGCACATCAATTTAGGGCACTATGCATATACATTGTGCATGGCATCTTACAAGACTATTTTTCTTGGGGTCCATCATTAGCATGTTTATCTGTACGAACTATATAGTTCAAATTTTAAGCGATTTAGGGTTTATTTTTCTTCATGTTGATAGTCATGGTTGAGGACGACACAACCGACACCATCAATGAATTTGGGGTTTATTTTTCTTCATGTTGATGGCCATGGTTGAGGACAACGCAACCGACATCATCGATGAATTTTGGGTTTATTTTTCTTCATGTTGATAGTCATGGTTGAAGATGACACACATACATTATCGATGAATTTGGGGTTTATTTTTTTTCATGTTGATAGTCGTGGTTGAGGACGACACAACCGACATCATCGATGAATTTGGAGTTTATTTCTTCATGTTAATAGTCATTGTTGAGGACGACACAATCGACATCTTCGATGAATTTGGGTTTATTTCTTCCTGTTAATAGTCTTGGTTGAGAGATGACACCACTGACACCATCAGGGAATTTTGGGGTTCATTTCTTCAAGCCCGACATATTTCATTTGGTTATCGAGTCTACATTGAGGGCTGACACAACCGACATCATCTTTATAAGTTCCAAATATCTGGTTTCAAGCTCATAACATCTATCTGTAAGTGTTTGTTGGTAGCAATTTTGATAAAACAAGGTCTTGATAATTTTTTTCTAAATGCCTTGACAATTGAAGATAATTCTTTTGAAAGATGTCAAAGAAAATGTCTTGACATCTGCCTCCTGAACTGAACTCAGCCCAATATCAGTTTAAGTTTTATGTTTCCTGTTTTCATGCGCGCCATAATTCAGGATTTGTGACTCATAGGCTGCAAAAATATGGATGATTTTTTTTCTATTTGAATTATCTTTATGGATTATATCTTGGCCTATTTTTATGAAAATATTCAAAAGATTAAAATATTTGAGTTTCATGCCAAGCCCATTGCTGCACATATATAAGGATCTGCTTCCTTATTCATTCAACTGCAACTTTTAAAGAAGAATACTTTCTTTCTGTTTTTAGAAGTCTAAGTATTTTAATTGTCATACTCTCTAATATTGATTTAATACTTGAGTTGTTATTTGAGTTGTTAATTGTGTATCATTCATAAGTTTTTAAGCATTGAATAATTAAAGTATTTAAAACTTATTATTTCAGTTGTTTCGTCACTGTAAGTGATTGAAGGGATTTGAGAAGGGCCTAATACCTAGGTGAGCCTTAGGTAGAAGTATAACACGGGTAGTGATTAAGTGATTAGATTGTAAACTGGTTGTTTACTGAGGGTCTATGCATTGATATTATGTAGTGGACTTGTCCCTTGCTTGGTAGCCCCTAGAGTAGGTGTTGTTGTACACTAAATTGGGTTAAAAATCCTTTGTGTTTTTACTGCTTTTATAATTATTTCACTATACTTAGATATTTGTGCTGTGACATCTCCTTCGATATCACATATCTGATACAAGAATTTCAATTGGCATCAGAGCAGGCATCTTGCTCTTTATCTGGGTGAGATCTAGGGAAGATACTTTATGGTACTATGGACAACAAAGGAGGATTTGTGAACAGACCACCCATTCTGGATGGAAGTAATTATGACTATTGGAAATCACGTATGGTTTCCTTCTTAATATCTCTAGACAATAGAGTTTGGAAAGTTGTTTTAAAAGGATGTAAACACCCTGTCAAATTGGGAGAAAATGGAGAATCTACTTTTAAGTTAAAACCAGAAGAAGATTGCTCTAAAGAAAAAGATGAAATTGCTCTTGGAAATTCTAAAGCCTTGAATGCTATATTCAATGGAATTGACAAGAACATTTTCAGATTAGTGAACACATGTGAAGTAGCTAAATATGCATGGGGAATTCTTCAATCTACCTATGAAGGCACATCCAAAGTTAAGATGTCAAGACTTCAGTTGCTCACCACAAAATTTGAGAATTCTAGAGAGATCTTGAAGAGGACTCAGAGAGAGATCTTGAAGAATCTGCCATGTATGTTAAAGCATTGATAGGGAAATATATATCTGATGAAGAGTCTAATGATGGGGAACTAACCTTTGATGAGTTAGCTGCTTCATACAAAGTATTATGTCTCAGAAGTGTAGAAGTGTGCCTTGAAGGGGAGAAACATAAATCCCTCATAACTCAGCTGAAGGCAGAAGGGGAAGAGCATCTAAAAACTATTTCTAATCTGGAAAGTGAAGTGATTTCTCTAAATTAAAATCTTGATATAATGGTAAAATCTCTCAAGATGTTGAATAATGGATCTAACACATTAAATGAAATTCTTCAACTGGGGAGAGGGATAGGAGACAAGAGTGTTCTAGGGTTTAATAAGAAAAAGAAACCTGATTCAGAAGAACCTTCATTAGATTCCACTCATGCCAAGTATAAACCAAGGATGTCGAATCAAATGTCTAAACATCATGGCAAGAAAGGACATCATGGCAAACATCATGGCAATAAAAAGTTTAATCACACCAGAGGGAGTTCCCAGCCCTAGAGATGTCATCACCGTGGAAGGCTTGGTCATATAAGGCCCTTATGTCCAAGTTGTATGGGTACCCTAAGACTACTCCTAATCCCAAGACTGATAAGATTCCCCAAAATAACAAAAAGAATAAATAATGTGCTCCCAAGTCTAATGTTTCTAGTTTCATAGCTCATACCTCTCTCAGAGTATCAATCAAAGATGACTGGTACTTTGACAGTGTCTGTTCTAGACACATGACAGGTGTCAAGAATATGTTGGTAGATATCAAATCTCATTACACCAGTTATGTGACTTTTGGTGATGGAGAAAAAGGTGAAATCAAAGGTGTTGACAAGCTGGAATGTTTAGGAGTCCCTAAGCTTGATAATGTGTTACTTTTTAAAGGGTTAATAGCTAACCTGATAAGTATAAGCCAATTGTGTGATCAAGGATTCAAAGTTAACTTCACCAAGGAAGAATGTCTTGTTTGCAATGAAAATAATGAAGTTATTATGAAAGGAATCAAATCTAAAGAAAACTGTTATTTATGGGTTCCTCAAGAGTTGAACTTCTCCTCAACATGTGTTTTAGCCAAAGAGAATGAAGTTAAAATATGGAATCAAAAATTGGGGCACTTGCATCTGAATGGTATGGAAAGAATTATATCTGAAGAATCAGTGAGAGGGATTCCTAAGCTCAAGATAGAAGAAGAAAGAGTATGTGGTGAGTGCCAGATGGAAAGAAAACTAAGATGTCACATCAGAAGATCCAACATGTTACTACATCAAAAGTTTTGGAACTTCTTCACGAGGACTTGATGGGACCTATGCAGGTTGAAAGTCTTGGTGGAAAGAAGTATGCATATGTTGTTGTAAATGACTTCTCTAGATACACATGGATAAGTTTTATTAGAGAAAAATCAGAAACTTTTGAAGTGTTTAAAGATCTATGTCAAAAACTTCAAAGGGAAAAAGATAGTCATGTCATCAAAATCAAAAGTGATCATGGAAAGGAATTTGAGAACAACAAATTTGCTGACTTTTGCTCTTCTGAAGGAAACATCCATGAATTCTATTCTCCCATTACTCCTCAATAAAATGGGATTGTAGAACGAAAAAATAGAACCCTTTAAGAATCTCCCAGAGCCATGATTCATGCTAAGAAGTTACCCTACCACTTTTGGTATGAATCTATGAATACTGCATGATATATCGATAACAAAGTCACTCTAAGGAAAGGCACCTCATCCACCTTGTATGAAATATGGAGGGGAGAAAAACCTACTGTCAAATACTTTCATGTTTTTGGAAGTTAAGGCTACATCTTAGCTGAATGTGAACAAAGGAGGAAGATAGATCCCAAGAGTGATGAAGGAATATTCTCGGGTTACTCTAAAAATAGTAGAACCTGCAGAGTTTTTAACTCCAGAACCAAAGCTATGATGGAGTCAATAAATGTTATTGTTGATGATAGATGATGGAATGTTGTAGGAGATGTCTTAGAATATGTTGGAACAACTTTGTCTGATATTCCAATATAATCAAATGACAGAAGTATTGATTCTAATCCACCTCAAGAAGATCCTGAGCCTAGTCATCTCAATAAAGGACATTCAATTAGAACCTAGAGAGATCATACTAAGGAGCTTATCATAGAAGATCTAAATAAAGTAGTTACTACCAGATCAAGAGATGGGATATCAAACTATTGCTTTGTGTCAAATATTGTACCTAAGAATGTCAAAGAGGCCCTAACTAATGAGTTCTAGATTAATGCTATGCAGGAAGAGCTAGAACAATTCAGTAGAAATGAAGTTTGGGATTTGTTCCAAGACCTGAAGGGACAAATGTGCTTGGCACTAAATGGGTGTACAAGAATAAATCTGATGAAAAAGGGGTGGTCACTAGAAATAAGGCTAGGCTATTTGCACAAGGATACACTCAAATTGAAGGAGTTGACTTTGATGAAACCTTTGCTCCTATGGCCAGACTTGAATCAATCAGACTACTCTTGAGAGTTGCATGCATACTAAAATTTAAATTGTTTCAAATGGATGTAAAAAGTGCCTTCTTAAATAGCTATCTGAATGAAGAAGTTTATGTGGAACAACCAAAGGGATTTGTTGATCCAAGTTTTCCTAAACATGTTTACAAACTGAAGAAAGCTCTGTATGGATTAAAGAAAGCTCCAAGAGCTTGGTATGAGAGATTGACAGCTTTTCTTGGTGAGAATGGATACAGGAAATGAGGTACAGACAAAACTCTTTTTGTCAAGGAAGAAGAAGGGAAGATCATGATTGCACAGATTTATGTTGATGACATTGTGTTTGGTGGGATGTCAAATGAGATGGTTCAACATTTTGTCAAGCAAATGTATTCAGAATATAGTAAAGAAATTTGGGATGGAAAATGCCAGCAACAAAAGAACTCCTGCTCCCACACATGTGAAGTTGTCTAAAGATGAAAAAGAAGTAAGTTGATCAAAGTCTTTACAGAAGTATGATAGGCAGTCTTGTATATCTCACAGCTAGAAGACCTGACATTGCCTTTGATGTAGGGGTGTGTGCTACATATTAAGTTGATCCCAAAGTTAGTCATGACAACCATGTGAAGAGAATTCTTAAATATGTGAATGGGACAAGTGACTATGGTATGTTATACTCTCATGGATCTAGTTTTCCTTAATTGGTTATTGTGATGCTGATTGCATAGGAAGTGCTGATGATAGAAAAAGTACATCATGAGGATGCTTCTTTCTGGGAAATAATCTCATATCTTGGTTCAGTAAGAAGCAAAATAATGTTTCCCTGTCCACTATTGAGACTAAGTATATTGCTGTAGGAAGCAGTTGTTCTCAATTAGTTTGGATTAAACAAATGTTAACAGAATATAATGTCAAACAAGATGTCATGACATTATTCTGTGACAATCTAAGTGCCATAAACATATCAAAAAATATTATTCAACACAGCATGACCAAGAATATTGATGTCCTTCATCACTTCATAAGAGAGCTTGTTGAAGAAAAGATTGTTACCTTAGAACATGTAGCCACTTAATTGCAATTGGCTGACATTTTCACTAAGGCTTTCGATGCTAATCATTTTGAGAACTTAAAAGGAAAATTAGGGATTTTCCTATATGGGGGTTTGTAGCAATTAAATGCTTGTGGGAATATCATTAAAGTGATATTATATTATTTATGTTTCCAACAAATCAAATTTAGAAAACAATCATTACAAGACTGTCTCAAATTGGTTTCCACACGCTACGAAGTCATATCACTCTACTTTCACGAACTCTTCATTCTCCTCTACAGAAAACGAACCCTTTTCATTCTTTATCTCTTTGCTCAAAAATATTCAAAGATATCTCAACATCATACATCGTCTACCTCAAAATCTTTCAACCTCCCTGAAAATCTCTCCCTTGACAGAGTACTTGACGTTACTCCTCTAACAACTATCCCACCTCTTGAGAAGAAGGTCAAGAAACCCAGATCATCACCTAGAAGTAAATCCAACGATGATAAAGGTAACTCTTCTAATGCTACTAATGATAGGATAGAAGAAGAGATTGTTAATGTTGATAAAAGCATTAGAAGACTACTAGATAGAGTATTAAATGAAGGTTTTGTTGTGCCTGGGATTTGTACTCCTCTTGCTTGTATGCCTCCTCCGGCTGACAAAGGAAATGACCCTAAAAGTGCTGATGCTGAATCATGCACCTTCATGAAAGATACTGCTAAAACAAAACT
Source organism: Vicia faba (assembly GCA_948472305.1). Lineage (NCBI taxonomy): Eukaryota > Viridiplantae > Streptophyta > Magnoliopsida > Fabales > Fabaceae > Vicia > Vicia faba. The sequence goes on along the minus strand of OX451736.1, from coordinate 1,289,928,546 downwards.
TGAGAAGCTTGCTACCTCTGCTCTAAAGGAGGTGGAAGAAGAAAATGTTGATCAAGATGTTGAGGAAAACTCTCCTACTAAGGAAGATTTTTCTGCCTCCAAGGTTGCAGAAGGTCAAAATGCTGAGAATATGGTTCATGTAGATGAGTTATCTGACAATGAGCTTATTGCTAATGTGGTGCCTGGAATTGCAAAAAGGCTCAAATCCAGGAAAGTGAAGGATGTAAGTGTCACACCCCCTGCCAAGACAATCAAGAAGAAAACCATGTATGGTCCCCCAAAGGCCGGAAGTAAAGTGGTTCCTCCCACCAACAAGAGAAAGGTTAGACCTGATGGCTCCTCAGATGATGATGAGGACGATATCCAGAACATCTCTCCTGTGAATAGATCAAAAATTAAGAAGAAAGTTGTATTGGTTGAAGAACCTAACTCTTATTTTGATGTCAAGTAAGATGTCCTGGACATCTCTCCTATCAAAAAATCTGCAAGCAAGAAACTGTCTGTTAAGGTACCTGATGCCCCTCTTGACAACATTTCCTTCCATTCTATTGGGAATGCTGAAATATGGAAGTATGTGTTTCAAAGAAGAATTTCCATGGAAAAAGAATTGGGAGCTAGTGCTCTGGAATGTAAAGAAATCATGGAGCTGGTATCTTATGCTGGATTGATGAAAACTGTTACCATGTTTGCCAAATTCTATGAGACTCTTGTTAAGGAATTTATTGTTAATATTGTTGTTGACCGTGTTGATCATAAAAGTAAGGAGTATAGATTGGTGTATGTTAGGGGTAGGTGTGTAGAGTTTTCCCATGTTATCATAAATAGATTTCTGGATAGGTCTGAAGATGACTTTTGTGAGCTGGAAGTAACATATAATAAAGTGTGCAGAGCCATCACTACTAATCAAGTGAGTGAGTGGCCCATGAAGAACAAACTTCCTGTTACCAAGGTAAGTGTGAAATATGATATTTTGCATAGAATTGGAGTTGCTAATTGGGTTCCTGCTAATCATACTTCAACCATCACTATTGGCTTAGGAAATTTTATTTATGTTGTTGGAAATAAGAAACTGTTTGATCACTGAAAACAAGACCTCCACCAAGTATGACATGATCACTGAATTAAGGGAAGCATGCAAAGAACTAGATGATGTGATCAGAGTTAGTTCAGCAAGGAAGCTAAATTTTGAAAATATGATCAAGGAGATGCAAAAGGACAACAACCTTGATGATTGAGTGAGCTTTGAAGAAGAATATTCTAGTGAGGAAGGAAGTTCTGGCTCTGCCAAGTCTATTGGGCCTGAAGACAGTTAGACTATTTGTTGTTTAATCATTTGACCCGTTTGTTTCTTTTTGGCAGTCGCATGTGCTTGACTTTTGAATTATATGGTATGTACCTATATTACTGATACACTCTTGAATGCATCCTTTTATTTGGCATATTATGACTAACAAGGGGGAGAGAAATTGTCTGACTTCTGACTAACTGACTATTGACTGACAACTGATTGAGGGGGAGCTTAATAATTGAGGGGGAGCCTCATGTCTCAGAAGATGTTTTAACATTTTCCTTTGCTAACAGCTAACAGCTAATTGCTAACTGAGTTTTTGCTTTGCTTATGTTGCTGCTCTGATAATGTTTTAGCCAAAATTTGCCAAAGGGGGAGTTTGTAAGTGTTTGTTGGCAGCAATTTCGGTAAAACAATGTCTTGATAATGTTTTTAAATGTATTTACATTTGAAGTAAAATGTTTTGAAATATGCCAAAGCAGATGTCTTGAAATCTGCCTCCTGAACTGAACTCAGCCCAATATCAGTTTAAGTTTTTTGTTTTCTGTTTTAATGCGCGCCATAATTCAGGATTTGTGAGTCATAGGTTGCGAATAATATAGAGGAATATTTTTCTATTTGAATTATCTTTATGGATTATATCTTGGCCTGTTTTCATGGAAATATTCAAAAGATTGAAATATTTGAGTTCCAGCCCAAGCCCACTGATGCGCATATAAAAGGACCTGCTTCCTTATTCATTCAACTACAGCTTTTAAAGAAGAATACTTTCTTTATATTTTTAGAAGTCTAAGTCTTTTAATTTTCATACTCGCTACTATTAATTTAATACTTGAGTTGTTATTTGAGTTTTTAATTGTGTATCATTTATAAGCTTTTAAGCATTGAATGATTAAAGTCTTTAAAACTTATTATTTCAGTTGTTTCGCCACTGTAAGTGATTGAAGGTATTTGAGGAGGACCTCATACCTAGGTGACTATTAGGTAGAAGTATAGCACGGGTAGTGATTAAGTGATTAGATCGTAAACTGGTTATTTACTAAGGGTCTATGAATTGATACTATTTAGATGACTTGTCCCTAGCTTGGTAGCCCCCAAATTAGGTGTTGTTGTACACTGAACTGGGTTAATAATCCTTTGTGTTTTTACTGCTTTTATAATTATTGCACTACACTCAGATATTTATGTCGTGATATCTCCTTCGAAATCACATATTTGATACCAGAATTTCACTATCCTCTAAACTATGGTAGGTGTTGTATCCCCAAAATTTCCCCTCCCATTTTTCAAGACAAATTGATTCAAGATACCTCCTCATGCTCTTAAGGGTCTCAAACACTCAAGACTATTAAAGAATTCAATAGATGAACTCAAGACTATTAAGCTTCTAATGCCTCTAGTCAGTTTCATGGTTCCTCATATGGTTCAAAGAATCCTCATGTTAAGTTTCAAGCCCTGCATCACATGTTTGATCAGTTAATTGCTCAGATGATTAAAAATAGACGGTATTAGATAAAAAGTCAATTATGGTCAACATACAGTTAAGATTCAAGATTTATGTTTAACATCAAGATTTTAAAGTCACATTCATCATTTGATCAAGGGTTGATCATGATTCATCAAGAAAACTCAAGATTCATCAAAAGTAAAAAAATTTCTAATTATGGTTTTCTTAAGGAGAAGTCAACTAAACTTCTACCAAGCATCACTTTCACATGCTTCATCAGAAATTTCTCAACCAAATCCAATTTTGAAGTAAACTCAATTATCTACATCTTTGTCTCTCTAAGCTCAAGGCCAAAAATGCTTCATTTGAGAGATATGGATCAAAACATTATAGGTCATTTTAAAAGTCAACAAAAAGAAATTTTTTGTCAAGGCAATTTACATCAAGTTAAAGACTTCAAATGAAAAAATGGCCAACATTAAAGTTGTAGGAGACATATTAAGGTTTCCAAAAAGTCAAAGATCACCTTCAAATGACAAAAATCATGATTTATGGTTGGCACAAGTTGGACAATTTTTGAGAAATGCATGAAACCTCAATTGACCAATTTTGAATTTTTGGAATAATGGGACAAACGTTTTAGGATAAAACATGTTTATGACATGATAAAAGACCTCTAAGTCCATTGGAACATGGTAATATTTTTTATGCTATTTATTTAAATTTTTATTTAATTTTTGGAAAATAATTAAATTAAAAATAACAAATAGTTAGATTAATGTTGGACTATGATCATTTGGACATCTTCTAGAAGGCCCGAGACCTCATAAAAGCCTTCCAAAACTTTGAGATATATGTTTGATATAAGGATCTTCAAAAATGGAAAGTTAGAAAACATGTTTCATTGATTTTTGGTAAGACCATGATCACTTGATTTTTTCCTTCTTTGGTGACATAAATCTCCTCCTTTATAAATAATCAAGCCCTCACACTACAATGACACACATATTTTTCCTCAAGAAAAGTCTCAAAAATCATAAATTTTCAAAGAAAATGCACCATTGAATCTCAAGTTCCAGTTTGATTCAGTCCAAAACCCCACCTCAAATCACTTCCAAAACATCTCAAAGGTAAGAATAGGTAACTTTTCATGTCTATTGTACCTAAAACTTGCATACACGCCATATCCGGTTTGCATTATTTTTTATTATTTGTATTATAAATTATATGTATTGTTAGCGGATTCTAACAATTTAGATCGCTTAGCATGACTGTTTAGAACAGGTTTGAAGCCATACATGCAAGTTTTAACATGAGGAATACGAGATGCCATTGTTAGGGCATAAAATTCTACTTTTTTCATGGCGCAGTGGTAGTGTTCTTGCTTGGCAAAGGAGAGGGCGTGGGTTTGAGTCTGGGCACTTGCAACCATCTTTTATCTGTTTTTAAATATTTTCCACTTTCCATTATTTTTACTTATTTTCTTACTTAATTTTCTACTAATCGTTTTAATCCATAAAAAATAAATTAAAAAATAGCCTTAGGGTTTTTATTATTTAATCTAATTTTGGACATTTTTTTAATTCAATTTTATTAGACTTAGTTTTTTTAATTAATTAACCTTTGTAATTAATTTATAATTAGATAACTAATTATTTTTTAAATGCTTAAAATTAACCCAAAATACAAATAAATAAAATGTGACATTTTAGACATTTAGGTTTTTTTTTTAAATAACTTTTAACATGTATTTTTATTTATTTGATATTTATTTTTAGACAAGTGCATAGGTTGTATAAAAATTGTAATAGCTTAGTGTTTAATTTCTCGCAAGGTTTTATTAAATATTATAATTTCCTCGAAGCCATGTAATAGTCCTATGGCTTTACTTTCTACACTTATATTTTATATACCTGTATACATAATTGTTAGATATATGCTAATAGGGTTTGTATGGAAAGACAAAAATAAACGTTAGAAAACCTTAACTCGAGATAATATAACTGAACTGAATCACCTTTGCCCACTTTGCAACTTCTAGGGTAACTTCTCTTCGTTTCCTTCAGAAACATGGTCATGTCCCTCGAAAGTAAGGGTACTTTAGCAAAGACCCTCGATTAAATCATCATAGTCCCTTCAAATAAAGATCATAGTCCCACGATGTCCCTCGAGTTTCCTAGGAAAAGATGATTTAGTCCCTTGTTGTCTACGAATAATATGATGACAGTCTCTTCAAATTGCTAAAGTATCCTTACAAGTTGCTTCCTATGACCATTTGATGACCCTTCGCTTGTCCCTTCACATCCAATAGATAGGGCTACCTACCAACTAATGGTACTAATAACACTATCTCTAAAGGAGAAGGAAAAGAATAAGAACGACCTTGAGTGGGTAAGAACTTTTAATCGCTTGCTCACAACTCTTTTCCGAAAAATTAACATTTCACACATCACGTTTTCAAAATTAACATTTTCAAACACTTTGTACACGTTCTTGAGGACTGATACAAGAATCATTACAAAGTTAGTCCTACTTTGGCTTTTCAAAAATATTTTCAAGTCGCACACACAAAGAAAATTTCAAAAAGTGAGCTAGCGATTAAGAGCCCATTGATAACTACAGATGAAAAGGGTGCTAACACCTTCCCTTTTCATAACTTACCCCCCAAACTCAAAATCTATCAAGGTCTTTCTTATTTCTTTTCAGTCTTTCCTTGTTGGATAAAAGAAAATTCGGTGGCGACTCTTTCTAACCGTAACATTTGCGATAAAATGCTAAGAAAGTTTGTTCTCCCACCGTATTACAGAACTGACGACTCTGCTGGGGACTACTTAAAAAGAGGGATTACATTAGGGTTATATCACTTTACTTTCTTAATTGGTGTGCTTTGTCTTCTTTAACTGTAAGGGTTTGCTTAGGTTTATTACTTGTAACATCGTACACCCGGATCTAGGGATGCGTTAGGTAAGTAGCAATAAATCATGAAAATTCTACGGTGTAGACCAATATGGTTAAGGTGATGGCTACGGTTAGTGCGAGACTTTGGTGTGTACTAATGTTCCTTGAGTCAGTCAAGGATAACATTAGGCTTTTGCGTGATGTCATTAGCATTAACTTACTTTTAGAACCTTAATTGACCCATCTTGGCAATTATAAGGTAGTGAGATAGCCAGCTTTGGTGCAGTACAAGGTTGGTTGATACTCGAAGCTACGCTTATTGAGATTCAACTTGTGGGATGTTTTGGTGGAAAGCCAGTTGCCATGCTAAAATAAAGCATGTGGGAAAGATAAGTGATATGAGACTCCTAGAACCCGGTTACTATTTTTAGGATGGGTTGATCCAACTTAACTTCAATAGAAAATGGTACTTACCTATGGACCTCATGCAAGCCTTTAAACCTAAGGCTCTTGTGTGATTTGTTTTTATTTGCTACTTGTTTAAACATGAACATAACATCATGACATCATAACATTTTCACTAATAGTTTCAAGGAGCTAGGGATTTATCTTTGTCCCTTGTTGCAGGACATGGCTTCCGCTTACAAAAATATTATCTGAATCAACTTTGTAAGGGTACCTTCCAAGCTTAAGGAGTTAGTAACAAAGGTTCCCGAAAACTCTCAATTCACAAAAATTCATGGCTATATACTCAGTTTGGTTACTCCCAATTTCAAAAAAGACGTGATGAGTGTTCTGCTCCAGTTCTTTGATCCTAAGCATCACTGTTTTACCTTCCCAGATTATCAGTTGGTTCCCACAACGAAAAAATTATCTAAGCTCCTTGGAGTGCCTATTCTTGATCATACACCCTTCACCGGTCTAGAGAATGTTCCAAAACTTGAAGATATTGCAAAATTGGAGACTTTGAACTTATAAGGAATGACGACTCCTTAAACTAAACCAAAATACTCAAAATCCAATCTAGGCACTTTCTGGTTCTCCATAGCATTTAGACGTTCTTATAGCTGCTTGTATCTTTGATCAGCAGGGGATATTGTTGATGAGAAGGAAGACGATTATCTGAATGAACAATATCCCCTGCTGATGAAAGATACAAGCAGCTAGAAGAACGTCTAAATGCTATGGAGAACTAGAAAGTGCCTCGATTGGATTTTGAGGATTTTGGTTTAGTTTAAGGGGTCGTCATTTCTTATATGTTAAAAGTCCCCAATTTTGCAAAGTATGACGCTATTTCTTTCCCAAAGCTTCATCTGAGGTCATATGTCCGGAAGATTCAACCACACACCGCTGAAAGAAAGTTATGAGTGCATTTATTTCAAGAGAGCCTATTTGGAACATAATTGGAATGGTTCTATCAACTAGAATGGACAAATATCCATACCTGGGATGATTTGGTTGCTGCTTTCTATAAGCAATACAAGTATAATACTGATCTTTCACCAACCCATATGCAGCTACAAAGTGTAACCATGGGCTCTAACGAAGGCTTTAAAGAGTATGCCTAGAAATGGAGAGATCTAGCAGGAAGAGTTCTGCCTCCCTTGTTTGATAGGGAATTGTTTGACATGTTTATGCGAACTTTGACATGTCCTTTCTTCAATCATCTGATTGAAAGCTCTTCAAGCGGGTTCACCGAGTTGATATTAACAGGGGAACATGTTGAAGGTGGAATCAGAAGAGGAAAAATTCAGGTGGCTGCATCTTCAAGTGCTACAAAGAAGTCATTCAACGGGAAGAAATAAGCTAATGTTGTGTACGACTAGAAAGGTCGTACTAAAGGTGACCACTATCAATCTTTGGAGGCAGTAATGATTTCCAATCCCATAACAATGTAACATTAACAACAAGGCAATCACCGTAGGCCGGGTGCACCCAGAAGGCAATTCACCAAAATCAATATGTTTTTGTCTCAAGCATTGCAACACCTATTGAAGGAAGAGCTGGTTACGTTGAAAGATCCTCCTCAGAATCCCAACACTTCCTCTCCGTGGTATAATCCTAGTGTAAGATGCACCTATCATTCCAATAGTCTCGGACATGACACAAATGTTTGATGGGCCTTGTAAAATAAAATCCAAGATATGATTGACTCTAAGGAGATTGAATTTTATCCTCTAGAAACTCCTAATGTGATCACTACACCTATGCCTAATCATGACAAGGGTGTCAATGCTATTAATGTTGTGGAATATGCTGATAGCGACAATGACCTAGACAAGTGGATCTTCCCGATTACTTACAGAGGGCTCACCAACTGGACAACTGAAGACTCTGTACCAATCTCCTTTAGTCAGAAGTAAATTCCATTTTCTGTTTTCTATTTCAAAGTTTTTGGTTATGTAATTTAAACAATAATTGTAATCCTTGTGCCTTACCTGGGGCACGATGGTCCATTTGTTAGAGTTGTCATATTTTCATTCGCATGTTTTCATTTAATATAATCATTAGACGTTTTGCATTCAAATTTTGCACTCTTTGTCTTTCTTTTTTACTTTATTTCTTCAAAAATAGCTATATGTTCTTACACACACCCACACAACAAATTGAAAATCCATATCCACCATGGATCCCATTGATAACAATTCTGCTATTGCCAATTATGACTTTGAAAATCTGATCTACCAAGCCAAGGACGAAGGTGGGGAAGATTGTGAAGTGCCTAGAGAACTTGCTAGACTATTAGAGAAAGAAGAAAGAGATATACAACCACATGAAGAGCCAATATAGGTTGTGAACATGGGTACTAAAAAGGACATAAAAGAAATCAAGATAGGTGTCGACCTAGAAGACATTATCAAAGAGAGGTTAATCCAGATGTTGCTTGACTATATTGAGATTTTTGCTTGGTCGTATGAAGATATTCCAGGGATTGATACTAACATTGTGGTTCACCGTCTACCGATGAAGGAGGGTTGTCCTCCTATAAAGTAGAAAGTTCGTCGTATACGTCCCTAGATGTCTGAAAAGATCAAGGCTGAGGTTATGAAACAATTCAATGCATGTTTCTTAGATATTATGTCCTATCCTCAATGGGTTGCAAATGTGGTTTCAGTACCTAAGAAGGACAGTAAGGTGCATATAAGTATAAACTATAGAGACCTGAATAGGGCAATCCTGAAAGATGACTTTCCACTTCCACACATTAATGTTCTTGTTGACAACAACGCTCATCACAAAGTATTTTCTTTCATAGATGGTTTCTCTGGTTATAATCAAATCAAGATGGCACTTGAAGACATGGAGAAGACCACTTTTCTCACACAGTGGGGCACTTTATATTACAAAGTTACGGCTTTTGGTTTTAAGAACGTCGGTGCAACGTATCAGCATGCTATGGTATCTTTGTTCCATGATATGATCCATCATGAAATAGTGGTTTACATTGATGAAATGATATCCAGGTCTTGGACTCAAGAAGAGCGCCTTGATCACTTGCACAAGCTACTCGAGAGGTTGAAGAAGTACAAGTTAAGGCTAAATCCAAACAAGTGCACCTTTGGGGTATGATCCAGTAAATCCTAGGTTTCATCGTTTGTGGTAAAGGTATTGAAGTTGATCCCGCCAAGATTAAATATATTCAATAAATGACATCTCCCCATGCTGAGAAGGAATTCAGAGGTTTCCTGGGATGATTGAACTACATTGCTAGATTTATTTCCCATTTGAGTGCTACTTGTGAGTCGATCTTCAAGTTATTAAAGAATGATTAAGTAGTGAAATGGAACGACCAATGTCAGATAGCATTTGAAAAAATCAAGGAGTACCTTCATAAACCTCTGATTCTGATGGCACCAGTTGAAGGAAGACCTTTTATCATGTACTTGACAGTGTTAGAGAACTCAATGGGGTGTGTATTGAGGCAACATGATGAGTCTGGTCGAAAAGAGCATGCAATATACTATGTTAGCAAAAAGTTTACCGAATGTGAAACAAGATACTCACTGCTCGAGAAAACTTATTGCGCTTTGGCATGGGCTGCTCGCCGACTAAGACAATATATGTTGACCCATACTACCTTGTTGATCTCTAAGATGGATCTGACAAAATACATATTCGAGAAACCCGCTCTCTCTGGAAGAATAGAAAGATGGAAATGGTCTTGACTGAATACAACATTTAGTACACTATTTAGAAAGAAATCAAAGGAAGTGTATTCGCAGGTCATTTGGCTCATCAAGCTGTAGATGACTATCAGTCTATAAACTTTGAGTTCCTGGATGAGAATATCATGCTAGTTGCAAATTACGAAAAAACCTGGACCGAATGAAAGACCTGAACCGGGATCCTGATGGACTATGGTTTTTGATGGAGCTTCTAACGTGCTTGGTAATGGGATTGGCGTTTTGATTGTATCTCCCAAGAGTTTCCATACGCCCTTCACCTCCAGGCTATGTTTTGACTGTACCAACAACATGGCAGAGTATGAAGATTGCATCATGGGTATCAAAGTTGCCATCGATATGAGAATTAAATTTTTTAGTGTATATGGGGACTCGACCCTAGTAATCAGTCAGATTAAGGTAAAATGGGATACGAAACATATAAATCTCATTCCTTATCAAGAGCATGTGTTGACATTAATTTCATACTTCTAAGAAATCAGTTTTAAACACATTCCACGAGAAGAGAATCAATTGGAAGACACATTGGCTACCATGTCATCTATGTTCAAAGTCAGATGGGACAATGAAGCTCCTCGAATCACTATTGCGAGACAAGATGAACTGGCGCATTGCTACAAATTTGATACTGATGAAGTAGAGGAAAAGCCTTGGTACCACGAAGTAAAAGGATACCTCGAGACTCAAGGGTATCCTAAAGGGGCATCTACCAATGATAAGAAATTTATAAGGAGGTTCTCTGACAAGTTACTTATATGTAACAAAATTTTGTACAAGCACAATCACGATTTGACTATGCTTCGTTGTGTAGACAAGAACGAAGTTGAGAAGATTATGGAAGATATGAATGGAGAAGTCCTTGGTACTCACTCCAGTGGACATTCAATGGCTAATAAGATTATGAGGGCAGGTTACTATTGGTCTACCATGGAAACTGATTGCCATCATCATTCCAGAACTTGTCATAAACGCCAGATTTATGCTAACAAGGTACATGTACCTCTGGTTCCCTTGAGTGTCTTGACTTATCCTTGGCCATTTGCGATGAAGGGCATTGATATGATTGGAGAGATTAAGCCCACGACTTATAATGGACATTGTTTCATCCTGGTCGCTATTGATTATTTCACGAAGTGGGTTGAAGCAGCCCTGTTTTCTTTTGTTACCAAGAATGTTACGGCCCAATTCATTAAGCATAACCTCATTTGTCGGTATGGAATACTTGAAAGGATTATCACGAATAATGATATCAATCTTAACAATACTATGATCACGGAATTCTACATGCAGTTCAATATTAAGCATCATAATTCTTCTCCATATCGACCAAAGATGAATGGCGCAGTGGAAGCCGCCAACAAGAATATCAAGAAGATTTTGCAGAAGATGATAATGACATACAAATATTGACACGAGATGTTACCATTTTCTCTTCATGGTTATCGCACTTCAGTATGTATCTCGACTAGGGAAACCCTGTTCTCTCTAATCTACGGTATGGAGGTTGTCTTACCTATCGAAGTCAATATTCCTTCCCTAAGGATTATGAAAGGTGCAGGTTTAGATGAAGACGAGTGGATTCAGACTAGGATGGACCAGATAAATTTGATTGATGAGAAAAGGCTCACGATTGTTTGTCATGGTCAGATGTATCAATAGTGTATGATCAAGGCCTTTTACAAGAAATTCAGACTGTGAAGGATATGATACTTACCACCATAGACTGTGAAGATTTTCCGCACCATGTGAACATGGACATAGTAAAGAAATACTACGCATGAAAGAGACCCGCTAGTTGACTAGCCTAGGCAAAAATAAAGGCATCCCGGCGAACCAAAAGGGTTCGGGAAAAAAATTAGGGATATATATGAGAATTGTACACCCGGTAAGTCGAAAACCTAAAAAGGCGGCTTGGGCAAGAAAAGGGTATCCAGGTGGACTGAAAACCCGAAAGGGTGGTCCATGCAAAAGTTAGGGATTAAAGCGTATGACTATGCCCAGTTGGATCATCTAGTTACATCAGGCTTTGTTATCAACGTCAAGACAAAAAGTACAGATCAATCTAGTCATCTTCTTGTAACAGCAAGTGATGATATGCTTGATTACATAGAGGCAATAGCAGAGTTGAAACTCGATGGGATCATTTCCACATAGTTGCTTTTATTGTTTATCACTTTGTATTTTTTTTTCAACTTCACAACTTCCTCTTACTAGGATATTTATCTCCTTATATAAAACTGCCAGTTCATAGGAAAACTTTCAAAATCAATACAATTCAGTCTATTTCAAAATTCAAAACTATTTGTTTTTACCTCCTCTATTTTGTTTGCGAATACTTATAATGGTTACTTTGAATGAATATATGCATTTCAATATGATCACCATTTACAAATATTTGCATAAAAAACAGGATTAGCATTTATCGAAGACTCTAGGAGTTGGGATAATGTTTAAGTCATTCATAAATCCCCACAGAGCAATCTCCATGAAATTATCTCAACAAAGCTATCTTCGCAAGCTCATCCCTAACATAGATATATTCCCCAGCAAGTCTAATATACCCTCAGGCAGAAATTAGGGCATCCTCCATCATTTCACTTCCATAATCCTAATGGATAGCTTGATCTGATCATCATCCCTAATAGGTCCCTTAGCAGATAAGTAAGTTTGATCATTTCCCCAACATACACTGGAAACTTCCTCAGTGCAGCCTATAAAATTCCAATCCCCATCAGAATTTCTTTCCTCAACACCGTTTATAGGATTTTAATTCCCCAGCGGAGTTTATTACTCAAACGCTGTAAATCCCTACCAAAATCCTCTTCTCCAGCAGGGTTTAATCAAAGTTATTATCTCTAGAAGAGTTGCTACGGTATCTGAAACTTTGACATTTAGCACACCGGAGGAATATCCATCTCTTTTATCCTCATTTAGGGTATGTAAGAATTAAATCTTTCAACAAAAAGAACAAAAAAGATTGACTCCTTGAATGCCTCTATCCTCAAGCAGAAGAAGGAAATCCTCAGCGAAGCATCTTCAAACAAGAAATATGGAATCCCTAGCAAAATTATTCCCAGCAGAAATTGAAGAATCACTTTCTTCATCCCCATCAATAGTACAGGATTTATTTTCAGCAGCTAGACATTGTTATAAGGAACTATCAATACGCTTCAAAGACATATTGTGTCCATACATCATTTCACAATAAATCATGGCATATGCATACCGAAATGCACATAACATTCTCATTTATTTTGAGAGCATCATTACACAGTGCATTACATACTTCATGATATTATATAAAGCTAATTCTGTCTTTTCAGGTAAAATTCACAAACAGACGAATATCATCAACAATTTTCAAACAAGTCAAAGATTAATTCCCGAAACAAGACGGGGCAACTATCTATATGACCAGGCGATATGAATTCCCGAAACAGGACGAGTTTACCAACAAAAAAGGTTGCATATTAAATCCTGAAATAGGATGTGGCGAATATCTATATGACTAGGTGATATAATTCTCAAAACAAGACGAGTTTACCAATGAAAAACAGATCGCAGATTAATTCCCGAAACAGGATGGGGAGACTATCTATATGACCAGGTGGTAAGAATTCCCAAACAAGACGGGTTTACAAATGAAAAACAGATTGTAGATCAATTCTCAAAAAAGGATGGGACGACACTCTACATGACCAAATTATTTTCTTCATAGACTGAATTCTGGCGAGCATCTCCCTTCAGAGATTGAATTCTGAAAAGTATCTTCCTTCAGAGGTTTATCTTGAAAAGTAATCTCCTTCAGAAGTTATTCTGAAAAGCATTTCCCCTAGATACTAAATTCTGGAAAGCATTCTCCTTCAGAGGTTTATTCTGAAAAAAATCTCCTTCAAAGATTCGTTTTGAAAAGCATTCCCCCTAGAGATTGAATTCTGGAAAACATTTTCCTTATGAAAAGGATTCTTCAGATACAGTCAGGCGTAGACTCATTCTGATACTCCTGTCAACAGTTACTTTGGATGGAATCTATAAGCCTATCTCTGGCAACACTTTATCACCTCTCTGAATGCCATCTTTAAGCTCATTCAATCAATATAATTAACTAACAACGTTAATTCGTGCACTGACAAGTGCAAATTTTTGGGCAATTAAGTGTTCAATCCTCTTTCACCTTTAGATCATGAATGGCGGACATGCCAATCTAACTCTTCAGGTTTAAGAAGAATGCACAGGGGAAGCTGTTGTACCCCAAAATTTTCCCTCCCATTTTTCAAGACTAATTTATTTAAGATACCTCCTCATGCTCTTAAGGGTCTCAAACACTTAAGACTATTCAAGAATTGATCAGATGAACCCTCCTCCTAAGTAGTGGCCTACAATTAGGGTTTTGGTTTTCTCAAATATAATTTAGATTCTAATGCCTCAAGTGAGTTTCACGGTTCCTCATATGATTCAAAGAATCCTCATGTCAAGTTTTAAGCCTTGCATCACAAGTTTGCTCAGTTAATTGCTCAGATGATTGAAAATCAACTATATAGGATAAAAAGTCAATTTTGGTCAACATATAGTCAAGACTCAAGATTTTTGGTCAACGTCAATATTTTGAAGTCATATTCATCATTTGATCAATTGTTGATCATGATTTATCAAGAAAACTTAAAATTCATCAAAAGTCAATAATTACTAATTAAGGTTTTCTTAAGGAGAAGTCAACTAAACTTTTCCCAAGCATAACTTTCACATGCTTCATCATAAATTTCTCAACCAAATCCCATTTTAAGGAAATTCAATTCTCTACAACTTTGTCTCTCTAAGCTCAAGGCCAAAAATGCTTCTTTGAGAGATATGGATCAAAACATTACAGGTCATTTTAAAAGTCAACAAAAAGATATTTTTTGTCAAGGCAATTTACATCAAGTTAAAGACTTCAAATGAAAAAATGAACAAAATGAAAGTTTTAGGAGACATCTTGAGGTTTCTAAAAAGTCAAAGATCACCTTCATATGACAAAAATTATGAGAGTTATGGTTGGCACAAGTTGGACAATTTTTGAGAAATGCATGAAACCTCAACTGAGCAATTTTGAATTTTTGGACTAATGGGCCTAACTTTTGAGGATAAAACATGTTTATGATATGATAGAAGACCTTTATGTCCATTGGTACATGGTCATATTTTTTATCCTATTTATATAAATTTTTATTTAATTTTTGTTAATAGAATTAAATTAAAAATAACAAATAGTTGGATTAGTGTAGGACTATGATCATTTGGACATCTTCTAGAAGACACAAGACCTCATAAAAGCTTTCCAAAACTGTGAGAGACATGTTTGAGACAAGGATCTTCAAAAATGGCAAGTTAGAAAACATGTTTATTGATTTTTGGTAACACGGTGATCATTTGATTCATTCCTTCTTTGGTGACTTAAATCTCGTCCTCTATCAATACTCAATCCCTCACACTACAATGACACGAAAATGTTTCCTCAAGAAACTCAAAAATCACAATTTTTCAAAGAAAGAGCACCATTAAATCTCAAGTTCCATTTTGATTAAGTCAAAACCACCAAGTCAAATCACTTCGAGAACATTTCCATTATAAGAATAGGTAACTTTCCATGCCTATTTCTACCTAAAACTTGCATACATGCCATGTCCGGTTTGTATTATTTTTTATTACTCGTATTACAAATTGTACACATTGTTAACTGATTCTAACAGTTCATATCACTTATCATGACTGTTTAGAACAGGTTTGAAGCCTTATATGCAAGTTTTAACATGACGAATACGAGATGCCATTGTTAGGGCATAAAATTCTGTTTGTTTCATGGCGCGGTCGTAGTGTTCTTACTTGGCAAAGGACAGGGCGTGGATTTAAGCATGGGCACTTGCAACCATATTTTATTTGTTTTCTAATCTTTTCCACTTTCCATTATTTTTACTTATTTTCTTATTTAATTTTCTACTAATCGTTTTAATCCATAAAAAAAATAGTCTTAGGGTTTTTATTAATTAATCTATTTTTGGACATATTTTTAATTCAATATTATACTTAGTCTTTTTAATTAATTAACCTCTGTAATTAATATAGAATTAGATAACTAATTATTTTCTATATGCTTAAAATTAACCCAAAATACAAAAAAATAACATGTGACATTTTAGACATTTAGGTTTTTTTTAAAAATAATTTTTAACTTGTATTTTGATTTCTTTGCTATTATTTTTAGAAAAGTGTATAGGTTGTATAAAAATTGTAATTGCTTAGTATTTAATTTCTCGCAAGGTATTATTAAATATTGTAACTGCCCCGAAGCCCTGTAATAGGTCTAGGGCTTTACTTTTCGCAATTATATTTTATATACTTATTTACATAACTGTTAGATGAATGCTAATATGGCTTGTATGGAAAGACAAAAACAAACGTTATAAAACCTTAACTCGAGATAATAAAACTAAATTGAATCACCTTTGCACAGTTTGCACCTTCTAGGGTAATTTGTCTTTGTTGCCTATGGAAACATGGTCTTGTCCCTCGAAAGTAAGGGTAATTTAGAAAAGACATTCGATTAAATCATCATAGTCCCTTCGAATAAAGATTATAGTACAGCGATATCCCTCGAGTTACCAACAAAAAGATGATCTAGTCCCTTGTTGTCTACGAATAATATGATGACAGTCTCTTTGAATTGCTAAAGTATCCTTACAAGTTGCTTTCTATGACCATTCGATGACCCTTCGCTTGTCCCTTCACATCCAATAGATAGGGCTACCTACCAACTAATGGTACGTATAGAACTATCTCTAAAAGAGAAGGAAAATAATAAGAACGACCTTGAGTGAGTAAGAACTTTTAATTGCTTGCTCACAGCTCTTTTCTAAAAAATAAACATTTTATACATCACCTTTTCAAAACAAACATTTTCAAACACTTTGTATGCATTCTTTAGGACTGATAAAAGAATCATTACAAAGTTAGCCGTAGTTTGGCTTTTCAAAAATATTTTCAAATCACACACACAAAGCAAATTTCAAAAAGTGAGCTAGCGATTAAGAGCCCATAGATGACTACGGATGAAAAGGGTGTTAAGACCTTCCCTTTTCATAACTTACCCCCCGAACTCAAAATTTATCAAGGTCTTTCCTATTCTTTTCAGCCTTTCCATGTTGGATAAAATAAAAGTCGATGGCGACTCTTTCTAACCACAACATTTGCGATAAAACGATAAAAAAGTCATTTCTCCTAACGTATTACAGTAGGTATAAGAAAATCTCTAGGTCATTGTGTTTGTCTCGAAGCAGTAATAAGTTATCTTTCTCAGTAACATAATTCATTGTGTTAGTCTACATGCGGCAATGTATTATCAAGCTTTGTGTTACTCATCCCCTGGGTTGCAATGAATATCCAAAATTTGTGTCACAATTTTACTATATTAGTCCCAAAGCATTAGTAAGTCAGCTTTTCAAAACTTGTATCATTTACCTCCTGGGCTATGGTATATATGAAAAAATTAAAATCTCTTTTAGATATTGACGATTTATTCATGTCTTCATGTCTAAATTAAAACGAACTCTGGTTCAAACATTGGTAATATGATACATCATCATTTATGCCTATTCATCACAACCATGGGAATGCTGCACAACGTATCCTTATAAAATTTCTGACAAATTTTGGGGTCTTTCAATATCTAACAAAATTCCGATCAGAATATGTGAGACATGTGAATTCTCACACTATTCACTCTAAAGACAATTAAATAGGGGAATTTGTCATACCCCAAATGAACCCATCAAATAATCACATTATGTTACCATTCTTTTTTTGATCAATGTATTTATAATGTTCTATGAGGGGTTTAAAGTCAAAGAGAGGGGTATTGATCCAAAATGGACCATCAATATCGGATGGCCTATTAGGTTTTTAAAAATATATTTCAACTTAAAAAGGAAAGGGAATTGTTGTATAGGGGTTTATGTTTTAATTAAAAGTTGATGGGATTTCTAAAATCAGAAATATCATTTTAGACTCTTGGCCCATGCAAAGTTTTGGTCCATTTAGAATAAGTTATGGAAGAGGGGGTGTATATTTAAATCAGACAAACCCCATATGCAATTTATTTTGTTAAGGCCCATTAAGCTATTCAGTCAGCTCATTTATTTTTGGTCGTTGAATAATAAAAAGGGGGGGTAAATTTTTTTTGTTATCATAAAATTGGCCCATATCAATTTTCTCTAAAGACCCAATAGACTTGGAGTCCATTTCAAGTTATAAAAGGGGTTGATTCATTGTTGATCAAATAGGCCCATATCATGTTTGGAGGCCCATTGAGCTAGAACCGGCTAGAGATCAATCTCTGATTTTCTAACTATTTTAGTTATGGACATAATTAATTTTATTATTATTTCAGTTATATTACTAATATTATTAATATTATTATTAATATCAATTAGTCATTAAGTAGTTACTGTTATTAGGCATTAAGGGTTATTATTATTAAAACTAATTTTATTATTATTTTTATTTTTATTATTATTATTATTTGTTAAAGAAAAAGTTGAATAAGTCAAAATTGATTCAACGACGCCCAACCCTAATTGCCGTCACTATTCATCATCCTTTCACCACCCTAATTTTTCTCAAGCACCTTCAAGCCCATAAAGCCTCAAAATCCCAGAGAGTGAATCAAAGGAAACACGCGGAATCAAAACAAGAACGAATCAAATCTCCAGAAACGGAAATTATAAACAAATCTTATCAAATTGTATAAATAATACAAAACTGAATCAAAACTTGATACAAATTACAAAATCAAATCGGCAATTTCGCTAAGTAACGACATAATTTAAAAATTTTCTTAAATAATCTAACCCTAAAACTATATAAACCCCGAAAATTTCCAAGAAAAAAAAACAAAATTTCACCAAAAATTCCTAGAAAGAAGAAGGAGAAGAGAGACTTAGGGCTTCAAAATCTGAAACCCTAACGTCCTTCATTCATCTGATGCGACCACCACTCTTGAAACCTACAAACACGAAAAGAAGACGAAGGGATCAACAATCGAAATCGGATAAAACAAACACGGAAAATCACGATTAAAGGTAACAAATACTTAGCTTTATTTTGTTTGATTGTTGTGGTTTTGGGTTGATTTGGGTTTAGGGTGGTTAGATCATCACATAAGGTTGAATACCGGGTTTTTTGGGTTGCGTCGCAGCACTAGGGTTTCAGGTTTGGGGTTTTTTCTTCTTCTTTCTGTTAGGGTTAGGAGAAGGCGATAGATAGAAGAAAGGTGGGGGCTTAGAAAGAGGAACGAAAATGAAGAAAATGTTTGTAAAACAAATAATATAATGCTCTTCGATCCAGTGTGCGTAAGCCTACCACAATAAGCATACTGCCTCAATCAATACCATGCGATCTCAATTGAAAGTTTCTAATTCACATGTTTATAGTGCTATCGTGCAGTCGTCCACACTGAGTCCAAACGGACTCCCAACCCTCCTTTTGGGCCTGGCCCATTGCTAACCAAACCTCCTTTCTATTTTGTTTTGCTAAACACACGAACTCACACCCCTTTGGCCAAATGGTCTAAGTCCAATATGTGGACTTGGACCCATACTCCCTTCACCCTCTATTTTTCTATATGGTTCAAAAATACACCCCCCTGGGCCAGGATTCAATATCTGAATTCAGGGCCCTACAGCTCACACCCCTACTTTTACTAGCCTAACACAATTTTCACCCCCATGGGTTTTTAATTATTTTATTTTTATCTTTTAATATATTATTTTTATTACCATTATTAATAAAAAATCAAATAATATTTTTCCAAACTCATCCAATATTTATTGATTTATTTGCATTAAATTATTTTTAATCATGCATTTAATAAGACATTTTTTACAATTAGTACATAAAAAATATTCAAACAACATTAAACTATTTTTCATACTAAATTAAATTCAACAATTAATTTTCGAAAAGGATTACGAATATATTTTAATTAACTACGCACTTTGTCCAAAATCTCTGCTATTCACACACTCGGACTAAGTACAAGGGGAATTAAAATATCTTCGTAACCCATAAAAAACACAAACCCATGCAAACTATGAATTGGGACTCTAATTCCTCCTAAGAGGATATGTAGGCATAAGATTAAAATCGCGGAGATTTCCCCTAATTAAAAAATTAAAACCCTTACCCTAAACCTTTAAAATCTAAACCCTGTTATCCTTGCGAACAAGGTAGATGGGGTTGCCTAACACCTTCCCTTCGTCTAAATGAATTAAGAACCTAGAATCTCTTTGTACAACATTAGGGTTTCCTATTAGATTCCCTTCCTTAGGATAAAAACTAGTAGTGGCGACTCGACTTAAAATCCAGTTACAACACCCACTGGGTATAACTTTCAACCTAAGTGAGTTAACGAAACATACATTTTGCTTCGACCATTCAGATTTCATCAATTATATTATTGATCACCATCTAGTGAATACAATAGACGTCTCTAACATTGAACACATAGCCTTTCTGACCCTCTAGCTATCCCATTTCTTATTTTGCACAAGATCTTTAACAATAGTTCAGGTTTTCACACCTGTGGCGATTCAACTTCATGAGGGGCACAACATCTCACTAAGAAAGCTTTTGCTAGAGTCTCTTTATCAAACTTTGGGCAATGCTTCCACTCATCTGAAGGCATTTCGCCGATCATGACAATGGCTTCACCCTCTCAGAGCCTCTTTTGCTTCTACAAAACATTGGTTGAATGCCACATTCAAATCTCTATTGGGTTATCCTGTTTCTGAAATAATTTTGCGTCTAAACAAAGTTAGACTTATCGAAGGCCTGAGGCTATCCTTGACCACTCACCGCCATAAGCTTGATCATTTTGTTTTCATTAAGCCATGGCCTATTTTATGGAGGGTTGATTTGGTCTAGACTGGTTTTGAGAACCTTTTCTTAACACTTCTCAAAATGCCACTCTCATAAACGCAATTTGGAAGGCCTTTCTAACACGCATCGTGCTTTTCTATTGCATTAATGCTAGCTCATCAGGATATGGTTTCATGGGTTACCAACCCAACTTAGTGTCTCGACAGCTAGGCCTTAATCAAAAGTTACCTTCCTCTTTGTTCTACCGTTATGCTGACATTGTCTTGGTTGGAAGTTAACTCACTGCTAAGGAGTATCGGGCTTACCTCAAATTCCATCAGGCAGCTCAAACTCTTGAACTTCCAGTATTTAACTTTGAACATTCCTTTTTTACTTTAGAGTTGTTCGACCAGTGGTGGCCTCAATACCAAAATAAATACTTCTCCATACTAAACTTTCTTTATTGGCTTATCGACACCTTTAATGCCCTAAAGACTCAACAACCATTTACACCATCAATCTCTCATGAACGGGAGAACCCTTCATCAGTCGAAACGCCCCAAGATTTTCCTCCCAATAATGGTACAAAGGATGATGCTCACCTTTTTTGTCGACTTCGTCTTACCATAGCACCACGTTGTGCAACCAAACTTAGAGGTATTTTTCTTTCCCTTTTTCCATTTTATCCTCTAGTCTAATTCTTTATCTTTAATGTGAAATTCTTCCCAAGGGCTTCCCTGCATAGGCGATGTCGAATTGAATTTGACCGGAACTGCTCCTATCGATGATAACACTGCAAAGTCCAATCATCCAACTTTTTCCAAGACTACCTGTCACGTCTTGAACGATGCTCCGTCCTTCAACTCTATCATCCAAAACAAAATCGAAGCTTTGAAGAAATGAGATCCAATGGAAATATTTAGGAAGATTCAGCTTCTTCGTCATATGCCAATGGCTTCACCAAACCCTGGCTCAGCATCTTTATCCCTCGCTGAACTGGACGTTCAAGTAATCCATGTGCTTCACCAACTAAGGTCTTATCTGTTTGAGAGTGAGTTTTTAGCTGTTGTCGAGGAGGACACTTTCATTGAAACTATGATGTTTAAACTTCTCGACACTATTTCCCAATATCATATTCCCGATTACTTGGCTCAATACTTGGTCGACTTTGAAGCTTTCTTCAACCAACTTTCAAAAGATCTCTCATTTTGTCGACACAATGACCTCTAACTTAAAACCAAAACAAATTAAATGAGAGTTGAGTAGGACTTGAGTGAAATATGCATGCAAAAGGCTAATGATATTGAGGCAAAGATAAAAACCCGTCTTGAGCAACATTCTACTTTTGACCAAGAAATCTTGTGCTATAAAAACCAAATCGAAGCGATTAATCAGAAATTTTTTGATGTCGAGCGGAAGAAGTCATTATTGGATTCATGTGATGGCCATTCAAACAACGAAATCCTACAATCCACTCTTGAGGGAATAACCCATGGTGAGAAATCCTTTCAGCTTAGGAGCAAGATTAGTCACCTGACAGCTAAGAGGACGCGTCTTGACCAGAAATTATCTATGAAAAAGACCATTTGGAAAACCTTAAACTCCAATTTCCTTTGTAATTTCGTTATTTGTCACATACCAACTGAGATTCGTTTTTTGAATATGTAATCCTATTGGAAATTTTAATAGCCATCTTGGCACTTGTCCATTTTGGCTAACGATATTTTGATATGGTTTATTTTGCAGTAATTTGAATCTCTTGAAGCATATTTTTATACTTTTTCAAATATGTATCATTTACTTTAAATATTCTTTGATTGAAGCCTAACTCTTCGATCTCATATGCATTATTGGTGAACACCTATCTCACATGCGTAATATGGCCATTTTGTATAAGGCAACCAAGTGAAGTTTACTCTAGGGGTGTTTGTGTGCAAGTGCATTATTTTTCATGCTTGATTTAGTCTTGAATTAGGGTTCTGCTAAGTATTGATTTTAGTCTTTCCATACAAACCCTAATTACTAGCATTGCATATATGAAAGCGATAAATTGCGAAATTTAAAGTTACTACGCTATTACAACATCTGTGGGGAGGGGGTATACAATTTGTAAATGGGGATTGCAAGAAATTAAACCCTAATTAGTCTATTACAACCAAATTGAATTTATACAATAATTGAAATAAATGTACAAAAATGAATATGCAAGAATGTAATTGCAAAGAAAATGGATCTTTTATTTGTATTTTTATGAGAAAAGGTTTTTTTTTGTTTAACCTAATTAATTACAAGAAAATAATTAATTAAAATAACGAAAGAAAACCTAATTTAATAAGAAAAGATTTTAAGTAAAACCTCAAGTCTATTAATTGATTAAAATAAATTAAGTTTAAGAAAAGTATTTTTGTATTTTTGTCTTGAAAATAATATATGGAGTTGTAAAATATTTTTGGCCTTTTTTATATTAAAATAAATATATTTTAATTAGTGTAAAAGAAAATAAATAATAACCTAGTTTAAAAATAATTAGTAAAGATAAATAAAGTATGATGAATAAAAATAATTTTTTGTGTGAGAAAAATATTTAAATTATGTCAAAATAAAAATCTACTATTTTTATATTTTTATGATTTTTTTAGTATTTTATAAAATATATTTAAAAGGAAAAATGAAATAAATAAATAAATAAATAAATACAAATGGGCCAGGGGGTGCCAAAAGTAGGCAGGGAGTTAATCAGCAAAAACAAAAAAAAAAGAGGCAGGCCCAAAAGGCCCGGCGCCTGCAAACAGAACAAATCAAAAATGACAAAAAATATGAAAAATGAAAAAGGGTACCATTGGGGCTCGAACCTAGGTCCCATAGGTTAACAGGCGCGCGCTTTACCACTAGGGTGGCTATACATCCGTTTATATAAACAAAACAATAAATATGTAAGGAAAATGAAGTCCTGATGACTTCATCTTCAACCTCTAGCCGATGTACCTGTAACTTCTTCATTTCTCAACAAAAATGGAAGATGACAAAATGAAAGTTGTTGCATTCTTCCTCACGAATCTAACCATGTAATTAACTAAAGCTAAAAGTCAAAGATAAATGAGAATTTCTCTGACCCTAATTTGAACCCTAAAAATTCCAGAAACTTCAACTCTAAAATTCTCTAAGCTCAAGCCATGTAAATGCAAACTATGTATATGTACAGCTTCGTGGCAATGAGGTCTACATTTTATCTTCACAAATGAAAGCCTAACAATGCCTAAGTAATGAGATAGAAGTTCAAGAAAAATACCTCAAAATTGGAAATCGTGAAATGGATTTGAGCTTGTTTCAGGCAGTGTTGATGACCAGGTTAGCTTCCTTGGACCTCTAGAAAGCTAATGTAATGGTTGGCTTGAGCTGAGGATGGCTGGAATGGTTTGGAGAAGTCCAACTATGATGCTTTGTTTTTGGTTATCGAAGACAGCGAAAATTGTGTTACAGAAGTGAAATAGGTACATGGATGAGTTACTCTTGATGCAAGGAAGCTTTAGAAAGTAAAAGGCTAAGAAACGCATGAGGGAAATGTGAGTTTGAAGTTCAAGGTTAGAAACTGTGCAACAATGGAGTTTTTGGGCAATTTCTGGTTTGAGAGAGTTTTGGTGTATTTTAGGGTGTTCAAAATCGTGTTCTAGCTCATAAATAGTGATTTTATTTATAAGCAACAAGTTTGGAGACTTGTTGTTGATTAGAATTTGAATTTGCATTCTTAAGCTAAACATGTGATTTTTTGAGAAAACAAGTTTCAATGCCTTGTGTACTTGCTAAGATAGAGTGGTTATGCTTTAAACACACTTGCTTCTGACTTTGTAGATGAAGTGTGATCAGAGGGAACAAGTTAGAGGCTCAAGAGTGGACTTTATGCATAAAGCTTGCTTTTCAAGAATGGTATTGTTAACTTTCTTCCCAAAATGGCAATGTGAATTGAATAAAGCTTAAATAACTTGGATTATAGCTCAAAAGTTTGTGTAATCCATTAATTATGGAGTGAAAAACATGTTTAAGGCTTGCAAAGCAAATATTATGCAGCCTAACATTGATTTGCATTTGTGTTCATCATGAAAATGAGCTATAATTCAAGTGACAAAAGACCAACATCATCTCTTCGATTCTCCCTACTCAAGAATGATCTCAAGGAGTTGTTGGATATTTTGGAAAGCTTGCAATGTTCTCTAGAACTCATATTTGAATTGCTTTTGAAGATTCCCCTTGTAACTATGTGAAAAACTGCCATGAAGTTAGGTCAAAAATCTGCCTAACTAGGGCAAAATCTCACTAAGTATTTTTTAGTTCATGAGCATGAATTCATAAAATTATAACTTGAGATCCAAGAACTTTTGAAAGAAGTTATGTGAAGAAAAGTTTTATATTTCATGGAGATCTACAACTTTCATGTTAGAAGCTTCCTTTGAATCATCTTGCATCATAATGAAAAAAATAAGAAATTTTTGACACTTAGAAAAATTTCTAAGTTTAGAAATTTTGTCTTTTCAAAATGAATTCTTGATTTCTTGATTTCTTGATGAATAATTTTCCTATTTTGACATGTTTTGATGAATTGTGATCTTTGGTGCTTCAATTTGACCAAAAAGTCAAAGTTTGACTTTTTAGTATACAGTTGACTTTTGATCAGTTGACTGCAAAATTCATCTGTCAATCCAATGGATTTGCAATGTTTTAAATCATTTCATTAGGTTAAAATGATTCAATTCGACTCTTGAGATCATGCTTTAAACCATTTGACCATTTGCTAGGTCAAAAATCAGAAATTGCCCTTTCCCAGTCAAAACCCTAATTTTGACCATTTTGCCCTTTTGGAGATTTGATTAAATTTTTTGAGGAATTTTGGTCTAAACTTGATCAAATGATACATATGGGTTTAAAATGTTGATGTGGATCAACAATTATGAAGTTTGACTGTAAATTGGCCATGGTTGACTTTTTCCCCAATACAATTGATTTTTAGGTCAACTGTTCAATTGACTGATCAAAAGTGTGATCCAAGGCTTGAAACTTGACATGAATAATCTTGGGGATCCATAATGGTCCATGAGAGTCATATGAAGCATTGATAGTTCAAAAATACTTGTGAAAACTCAAACTCTAATTTTGGTAATCAGTGCATAAGGAGGTGTCTTAAGCTGATCAAACCCTGGTGTAATCTTGAGCCCAAGGAGATCTTGTGAGTAAATTCTTGATAAGTGAGAGGGAAAATTTTGGGGTACAACACTATCAAAAAGGCGTCGACCCAGTCGCCTCCTTGGGAGACGTTCGACAAGCCAATAAAGCTTGATCCAACGTCTTATGCACATTCTTGGGTTTCTTAGAGACGTATTTCTTAAGTAACCCAATTATTACTTTATTGAAAATATCGACCTAACCATTGGCTTGAGAGTAATAAGGCATGGATGTTGCCAACTTGAAGCTATTTCAGATGCAAACTTTTACATCTTACGCTCAATGAAAACCGACCCTTGGTTTGTAGTGATTGTCTCAGGAATTCCAAATCAATAAATGATGTGATTTTGAATGAAGTCAATCAGTGATTCATGGTCGACGTGACCAATGGTATTGCTTCTATTAATTTGTTAAATTAGTCTATCTCCACCAGGATGGCCGTTTGTTGTTTTGATGAGGCTGGGCAAATTTCTCCTATGATATCTAGCACCCATCCTCGAAAGGGCCATGGCTTAATAATTATGTGCAATTCGCTTGCAGGTACATGTCGAATACCATCATGATTTTGGCACTCTTGACACCCTTTAGAAAATTCAATACAGTCTTTCAGCATACTTCGCCAATAGACACCCTGTCGGAATAACAACTATTTCATTTTATGACTGGTTTGGTGGGTACCACAAGTCCCACTATGGACTTTGACCATTTCCAAATATGCTTCAATATCTCCTAAGCACTTGAGCAAAATCCCTTCAGGAGTCATCTTGAACAATTCATTTCCCATGCACACGTAGCTCAAACCCATGTACTTTATTTTTCTATCAAATGATGTCAGCCTTGTTTTCTAAATTCAAATCATGTTTAAAATTGGATTTTATAAATTTCTTTGGTTTATTTACACTAATATTTTGTGTTTTATAAATATTTGTTTTTAATTTATTTTGTCTATTTAATATATATATATATATATATATATATATATATATATATATATATATATATATATATATATATATATATATATATATATATATATATATATATATATATATATATATATATATATATATATATATATATATATATATATATATATATATATATATATATATATATATATATATATATATATATAGTTTATTTTAAATTATCTATATTTCTAAATAACAAATACTAGCCCGTCTTCTTATACTTTCAATTAATCTTTTATTTTTAATAAGTAATATAGCAAAATTGGTAAGGAATAAAGTTTGCAAGTATGAGGTCACAAGTTCGAATCTTGTAAATTCCACTTTGGATATTTTTTCTGTTATTTGTTATTAACTTTATTTTCATTTTTAATCACAAAAATCATGTTTTTTATTATTTAAATACTATTTCCGTTTTCTTTTATTTATTATATTTTAAAATATTATTTTTTTCTTAAAATCATTATTTTACATAAAAAATAGTCATAAAATCTAAAAATAAATAAAATCTTATTCAGCTTAAATATTTTTCAAATATATCTTGCATCTGGTCACAAATATGTCCAGATTCTTAGACTTGTTGACCAAGATAGAATCATAAAACTTTGAGCTTTTCTTGGTGTGAGTTATTTCATTTTTGGGGTGTTTTTAACCTAATTTCCCATCTATAAATAAAGTTCTCTCCACCCTAATTTCTCATCAACGGTTTCCCTATCATACACACACAATCCACGCTTCCCACTTTGTTTTTTTTTATAAAAAAAATCCATTTTTTCAAAACCCTGTTTCAAAATTGTTTTCAACTTTGGTCGATGATTTTCATATGAGGCCCCCCTCCCTTTTATTTTCAATTTTAATTTGTTTGTTATTTTAAACTATATGACGATTCTTAATGGTTGTCTTTTATTTAAAAATTATATTTTCTATATCAACAATTTTTCACTCATTCACTCACTTTCATCACTACTTTTTGCTTTTTTTTTTCAAAACCTTTTTCAAAATTATTGGTGGTTTTATTATATTTTTGGACAATGATTTTCGTATGAGGCCACCATTTTTATCTTTTTCTTAATTTTAATTTATTTGCATTTTAAACCATGTGATTATGATATTACCTGATGGTTGTCTATATTTTTTAAATTTTGTTTTCATACCAACAACTAACCAATTTCATAATTAACCATATCATTTTTTCATCAAACAATTTACAAAACAGTTCTAGCATTGCTAATATTTGTGATTTACCAACATTGTAAATTTTTACTAAATTTTTTTCCATCTATTGATTTAATATTTCTTTAATAAATTTTACTAATTATTTTATCTAACAATTTCCAATTCATCCTAACATTTCAGTTCAACAAAACCTATTTTCTTTTCTTTTTCTTTTTGTAGTAACAACAGGTTTGAAAATCAATAAATAAAAGAAGATGAAACCGAAAAACGGCATCAAAAGAAAAAACGTGAAGGAGTGAACACTAGTAACTCGGGAACGGCTTCTCTTTCTCAAAAAGGTTTTTGGTTTTAGTTTTTTTATTACTATTAATTCATTTATCTTATAGTTAGAAAGATTAGGATTTTATGTGGTAGTAAGCTTTGTGTCATGTATTTTCTTCTTCTATTCGCACACCCCTTCTACTCTTTCTATTATTTTAATTTTAGTTATTATTATTAATATTATTATTAATATTATTATTATTATTATTATTATTATTATTATTATTATTATTATTATTACTATTATTATAATTAAAGGTTTTTTAATTTCTAATTTAATTTGAGAAAGTGTCATAAAATTCTACCTTGCCTGTATGTGACCCTTCTAGAGACATTTAGGGTTAGATTTTTCTCTTCCTTATATATATATATATATATATATATATATATATATATATATATATATATATATATATATATATATATATATATATATATATATATATATATATATATATATATATATATATATATATATATATATATATATATATATATATATATATATATATATATATATATATATATATATATATATATATATATATATATATATATATATATATATATATATATATATATATATAATAATGACAATGTTTAATTGCAATTTGAGTTAACTTGTTTGTTTATTTATTTATCTATAATCATTATTATTTTAAATAAATGTATGAATTGACTTATTTGCATTATGATGAATTGATTATTTGTGAATATTTTCAAAAATTATAAAAAATACAAAGAGTACTTTTATTATTAAGTTTAATTTTATTTGTAAATAATCTAGTTATGTAATTATTTTAATTGGATTAATAATTACTAACCTTGTACACAATTCTAAACTTCTCAAATTAAATTAATTTCAATATATCTATAAATAATAGGATTGATGGATTTTACATCCACCATATCCTCGAATAATTCATTAATTGGTTTAACGTTTATAAATTAATTATTTAAATCAAAATATTTAAAAGTTTCCAAACAAATCAAATTAGTTTCTTTGTCCCGTACGATTTAATTCCAATAAGGATCAACTCCTTATAAAAATCAATTTCTTCGCTCAACGTGATTTAATTCCAATAAAGATCAACTCTTTATCACTAAATCGAATTCAAAACAGCTAACCAACAAAAAAAAAATACTTTTTTCACTAACTTAACAAAATTCAAGATATTTTCAAAAAAGAGTTAAATAGAATTGATATCAAACTTAACTGTGAACTGCGTCTACGATCACTCTTTTTCAACCAAGACAAGGCTCAAGGATAATTCGAAAGCAATTATACATAATCCTATAAAAAAACACCAACCAAACACTATGAACTACGAGTTGGACTCTGATTCTT
The DNA here is from genome assembly GCA_948472305.1 of Vicia faba. Lineage (NCBI taxonomy): Eukaryota > Viridiplantae > Streptophyta > Magnoliopsida > Fabales > Fabaceae > Vicia > Vicia faba. The sequence goes on along the minus strand of OX451736.1, from coordinate 1,289,898,815 downwards.
CACAAGGAGATACGTAGACATGCGGTTAAAACCAAGGCGAGTCACGCTATTAAAAAATTAAACCTTTTCTTATTTACATGGAAATAATAATTTTTAAATAAAAAAATTCATGATTTACCCTATAACCTAAATGGGAAGCCCCTTGAGAACAAGGGTGCCTAATATCTTCCCTTTGTCTAACCAACTCGTGAATCTAGAATCTCTAAACCAAATTAGGGTTATCCGTTTTTTCCCATCTTTAGGACAAAAAGTAGTGGTGGCGACTCGTATTTTTTTCCAGTTACGACGGCTGGAGACTCTACTGGGAACACAACCCTAGGGTTAGAGTCTACCCCCTCCTTTTAGGTCTATGTTTTTTTGGGTTCTTTCTATTTATGGCATATTCTTTGTTTTCATATTTACTTGTTTGTTTATTATTTGTTTATGGTTGTTATTATATTATTATCATATTGCTCGTATTTTGTTGGTGGGATTTAATTTTAAATGAAATATCAAACCTTAGAAGAAGGATTGTTAATTGGCCAAAGGGGTTTAATATCCCTATGAGTTTTTGTGATGAATTTTCCTAGAGTAGGTCCAATTCCGAGAAATATATTTTAGAGGGCTAGACTCACTTGGAGATAGAAATTTGGGACTTGACCAATGACTCTTTGTATAACCCAAAATAAAATTTCATGGTGAGACTTTGTACGACTTAAGAGACAAAAGTATCGGTCTACAAAGAGGCTCCACTTAAGGGAGGCCCTTGTGTGTTTTCCCCTTTGTGTATCCATGATACCCTTAAGAAAACCACCCTTATGGGGAAGGATAGAAAACCTTATAACCTCCGATAGAAGCCCTCATATAGGATGTTTTATTTACATCCTATCCTTCATAGGGAACCTTCCCGCGAAGGACATCTTGTTATTATCCCTAAACCCGTAAGGGTTTCCTTCTGTTTATCCATCCCTAAACCCGTATATGGTGTTCTTATTTCCATATCTCTCCCAAAATCGGGATAGGGTATTCACTACCCTGAACTCGTATAGCGTATTAACTACCCTAAACCTGTAAGGGTTCCCTTTTGTTTATTATAACCCCTATCATGTACGGTGTCCCTTTGTATGTCATAATCCCTAGCCTGTAGGGGTCCCCTTGTTTGTCATAATCCCTACCCTGTAGGGGTTTCATTTAAACTATCATCCATAGGGCTTCTTTTTGTGTCATAGTCCCTAGATTGTAGGGGTTTCCTATCCCTAAACTCATATATAGTGTCCATGTGTTTATCTTTATCCAAAGTCTACATTGCATCGAATCCCTGTGAAAATTTTTAGCATACCATGAAAAATATTTTTGCATACCCCTGAACTTTTATACATCCTATATATACATTTGTATAAAGTTCATATAATTTCCACTTTCTCCCTTTATCCACCTGTCAGCCATGCTAGCTGATTTCCCGAGACTCATAAATAAATTGAAGAAATTCCTCTACTATGGAATAAGGAGATTCACCATTGAAGATTCAAATGAGCTTGGCCCTACAAGTCTAATTGAGGAGATAAGGCAACCCTTCTCCATACAAGCCAAAGGCCTACCCAGCGCCTCAAAATGCCAATGCCATGGGTGATCCCCCCATACCAAGAACAACAATATCAACAATTGCACTATCAACAGAATAGAAGAGTCAAGGGTCTCCCCCTACTCTAACAAATCCAAGATCATCAAGGAGATATCCTAATATCATGTGGATAAACAAAATGGCCCATCCATAGGATCATTAGGGTTTTATCATTTCAAATTGTGATTTCTCAGTTGCTAAGTGTCATTGTTGTAAATTTGTACTTAAAATTAAAAAAATAATCATGCATGTTTTTGGAATCAATCCATTCATATTCACTCTTAATTTACAATCACTTTCCATGTCAACGAATTTCCATTTTCACTTCTCACCTTTCCATTTTCCTTTACTTTTAACAAACATGAGGAAGAATGATATAAACAAAACAACTGAATTATGTTGACGTATTCTTTCAATGGTAAGACCGAGTTGGCGATGTACAACATTATTTCACTTCCCAAACACTGGAGAAATAAGGAGTTAATCCGTAGGTAACCTCCTCGAGCCAGAAGTTGGAGTTGTTTCTATTTTAATAAAAACCTTTAATCTTAACCAGGGGCAGGTTAGATTTCAATTAATTCAACAATGCATTATAATCTCAAGAGAATCAAGTCAATCTAAACAAGAGGTTCAAGCACAAATCCTTCCTCACATACACCACCCAAGATCGAGGAAACGATAAAGATCACAAAGTCAAACACGGCAGTCACAAATGTCTAAATTCAAAAAATAAATCTGCAAGATTTATTTCCAAAGAAAGCATGTTAAGTAAAAAAAATGGAATTCAAAAAAATTGAAAAAATTGACATAGGCAAAAGTTAGGGTATCTCGATGGACCGAAAAATTAAAAAGAATCGATTCATGCAAAATAATGGATTGAAAGCAAAAGAAATTGGAGAATAAGATTGTGAATACAACAAACACCAATACTTCTCAACAACGCTTGAAATTTATCAATGCTTATCATCATCATCGCGACTAAGAAAACTCTCTTGCAGACTGGACGCATTCATTGAGTTAATTGAATTTAGAAACGGAGAACATCAATGAAAATGGGGTGGGTTAAATAAAAATTTGAGCCTTATATCTTTTGTTTCTTAAACCGTGAACCAGGCCACGTTACAACCCTCAAAGGTCCTAATTGAAGCTCGATTCACTATGAAAGCATACTCAGCGAAATTTGTGTTAAATTGACTCCTAATGTTTGTTAAATTATCGCTAAACACATTTCTCTTTCACATCTTCATATCTAAGAATCCATTTTTATTCCTTAAAACATTTCTATTTAAAAACATGCATGTGCTATCCGTTAGAATTACTTTTCAAAAAAGAATAATTTCGCTTGCAAATCAATACTTAGCATTAAGGAAATTTTCAATAATGGTCCGATCAAAGGCAATCCACTTCGAGAAGCTTCTAACTAAGGGAAAAGCATCTAAGAGGACCCCTACTTCAGAGGGAAAAATTAAAATACTCAGGGGTGTACTTCTCAAAGACCCAAACTTTGGGGAAGTCCTTATCAAGTTCCCTCAAAGGATACTTCCTCCAGACTCTAAAGATCGATGCATACCTCTCAAGATTCAAATATTGGGGAAAACTGTTGCAAGACTCAAAAACCGACTCAAAACACTTTATAAGAGTCGCCAATCATTCAAAGAGTCAATTAATCAGGGATATAACTTCAAAATTTGAAATAGTGGGGTCATCCATCTCAAGTACATATTGCGGTCAAACTACTTCCAAACTCATATAAAGGAGAATCTATGCAAAGACCTAACAGGATGGGGCAAGATAGGCCACAAAGAGGCAAGCTCTCTTCATACTTTCATAATCCACAGTGAAGCTCTCTCCTACATCATCATTCTTCGAGTTCAAAACGAGTATCAAGAAATCACGCTAGCATAACACCTTACCATCATGTAACAAGCAGCCTTGTTACACAAGCAACATCTTCATGCATTAACCATCCATAACCTATCATAGGGGCATCAGTCAAAAGCATCCAAGTCATCATAAGTCATCATCATGCATTAATCATGTCGCTTCACTCTAGTATCAAGCCATGTATATAACCTCATTCATATTTTCATGTCATGAATCTAACATTCATCAAATCCCAACCTTACTTGACACCTAACACCTACATATCAAAATATCAATTATTCATTTGTATTTCAAAGTCCAACATTCATTGATACATATCAAAAAACTCATTATATAAGCATAGTAAATCATAACACATAACATAAATCATTTCAAAGCCTGGTTCTCGTCTGGCGAATTATCATTTTCACTAGTTCCCGTTAGGTAGTCGATTCTCGTCTAACCCATATTATCTTTTAAAAGCAGTTCCTGTCTGGTAGTCAATTCTCGTCTAACGCATTCTCATTCTCACCAGTTCCTGTCTGGTAGTCAGTTATCGTCTAACGCATTCTCATTCTCACCATTTCCTGTCTGGTAGTCAGTTCTCGTCTGAAACGTTATCATTTTCACCAGTACGCATCTAGTAGTCAATTCCCGTCTGACGCATTACCATTTTCATAAGTTCCCATATGGTAGTCAGATCTAGTCTGACACATTATCATTTTCACCAGTTCTTGTTTGGTATTCAGTTCCCGTTTGACACATAATATTTTTTTAAACCAGTTCATGTCTGGTAGTCAGTTCTCGTATGATGCATTATCATTCTCACCAGTTCCCGTATGGTAGTCATTTCTTGTCGGACCCATTATCATTTTCACCAATTCCCGTCTGGTAGTAAGTTCTCGTTTGACACGTTATCATTTTCACCAGTTCTCTTTTGGTAGTCAGTTCTTGTCTGGCGCATTTTCATATTCACCAGTTCCCATATGATAGTTAGTTCATGTATGGCGCATTATCATTTTAACCAATTCTTGTCTAGTAGTTTTCCAGTTCCCATATGGAAGCTAATTTGTTAACCCCAGTTCTCGCCTGGTAGCCTACTAGTAAGTCGATAGTTCAAATAACATGTGTAATGCATTGATCAGTCATCACATGAGTCATTGTCATTTATTAATCATTTCACTTCACTCATGGCATTATCATTATCATATCAAGCATATATTACAAAAACATACCATGCTTTAACACATGCGTCAAGCATATCAAGGTATCAAGTGTTAGAACAAAGTTTGAATCTACTACCCTATATTTAAGTTTTGATGATAACAAAGTGAAAAGATATAGTATTTATAAGTTTCATGTATGAACTATCTGCTGCCTAAAATTATTATGTTCTGACTTGCAGATACTCTGATTGATATAAGCAAGATCACATCTATTCAGCATCAGAACTTGATTTCAGACACCAGCATCAGAAGTTGCCATATCAGAATGTCAGAATCAGATGATCAACTCACGTACATGCTGAAGCCTGATGAACAAGACTGCGCTCAACACTCTGATAAAGAAACACAACAGTTCATCAGCAGCGAAGCAGAGTCAGAATGAGCCAATCCAGAACTTGCATTAAGTAAGCAACGGTACTGTGCATTGAAAGCAAATTAATTCCAACGGCCTCATTCCAGACAAGATCTGCTCAATAAGGAAAGTTTGTTATTAGCATTGAATCAAGAATATTGCATCCAACGTTCATCATCTCAGTGCTATAAAAACAAGACTTTGAAGATTGAAATGGCTAATGCTCTCAAAATCTCTACACGCACAAAAGCTAATCATAATCTTCTTTCTCTCAGTTTTGCTAAACCACACATTCTGATATTCTATCATTGTTTAGCAATCTAGTTTCTAAGCTTCAATTTGTGTATACATCACAGTTGTGATACAGTTTTGTAGAAAACATCCACACACTTAGTTTTATCTCTTTGTAAGAAAGTGTTACCTTGACAAACCGGGTTGTGGTTTGGATCAAGAAGGCTTTAGGAGTTGTTAAAGCAGTCTGTAATATTCAGTTGAATATAGTGGATTAAGACCTCGTTGGAGAGAGGCGAAATCACCTTGACGGGTGGACTGGAGTAGTTTGAGATCAAACGAACCAGGATAAAAATATCTTGTTCATTGCATTAGATTTCAGTTTTACAATTCAACCCCCCCTTCTTGTGTTTTTCACCACTTCAATTGGTATCAGAGCTCCTGGTTCTGAGCTAAAACACTTAACCGTGTCAGTACAAGATCCAGCGTCAGAAAAACACAATGGCAGGAAACAATTCTCACATCAGCAATGACAACAATGAGGACAGAGACAGATTCAGTGGCAAACCTCCAGTCTTTGATGGAGAAAACTTTGATTACTGGAAAGACAGAATTGAAAGCTTCTTTTTGGCACATGATGCTGATCTGTGGGATATGGTGACAGATGGATACACGTACCCTGTGAATGCAAGTGGTCAGAAGATTGATAGAAAAACAATGTCTGATCAACAAAAGCGTGACTTCAAGAATCACCACAAGGCCAGAACCATCATCCTCAGCGCCATCTCCTATACTGAGTATGAAAAGATCTCCAACAGAGACACAACAAAGAATATTTTTGACTCACTCAGAATGACGCATGAGGGCAACGTTCAGGTCAAAGAAATAAAAGCTCTGGCGCTCATTCAGAAGTACGAGGCATTCAAAATGGAAGAATCTGAATCCATTGAAACCATGTTCTCTAGATTCCAGATTCTGGTAGCTGGTCTCAAAGTTCTGGACAAAGGATACTCTACTGCTGACCATGTCAAGAAAATCATCAGAAGTTTACCCAAGCAGTGGAGACCTATGGTTACAGCTCTGAAGCTAGCTAAAGATCTCAACAAAATCACTCTGGAGGAACTTATCAGCTCCCTCAGAAGTCATGAGATAGAGCTAGAAGCTGATGAGCCTCAGAAGCAAGGTAATCCTTTAGCATTAAAATCTAACAGAAAATTTGAGTCTAAAGTTTTGCAGGCAGTTGAAGAAACATCTGATGGATCCTCATCAGAAGAAGACGAACTCTCCCTTCTCTCCAGAAGAGTAGATCAACTGTGGAAGCAAAGACAAAGGAAGTTCAGGAATCCCAGAAGATCTGATCATAACGAGTCTTCTTCCAGATACAGAAGGACATATTCTTCCTCTGGATACAGAAGATCTGAAGGCTCCTCCAGTAGCAAAAAGCCAAACACCAAATACATCATCTGCTATGAGTGCAATGAGCAAGGACACTATAAGAGTGACTGCCCAAAGCTTCAGAGGGAAAAGCCCAAAAAGAAGTTTGGAAGAGAGAAGAAGAAAATTCTCATGGCTACATGGGATGACTCTGACTCGTCTGAAGCTGACTCAGAATCAGATGATGAAAGGGCAAACATAGCTCTCATGGCTAACATTTCAGAAGATAGTGAAGCTTCTGAATCAGACTCAGAATCAGACACTGAAGAGGTATTTCCTAACTTTGCTGTTAACTTTACAAAGGCTGAACTTGCTGAAAGCCTTAATGAGATTCTGGAACGTTATCAGCAAATTAGAGCTAAATTCAGAGACCTGAAAAGGAATCTTGAATCTGACTCTAATAAGACTGAGAGTCTCAAATTGGAAAATTCTGAGCTGAGAAATAAGATTTCAAAATTAGAAAACACTTTACAAAACTCTCAGAAGGAACCAATTTCTGAAACTCCCAGCAACGCTGATGAGATCATCAAGGAGTATGATCACAGTTTCCAGAAGTTCCTAGCTAAAAGCATAGATAGAAGCAGAATGGCTTCAATGATCTATGGAGTTAGCATAAACGGCAGGAAAGGAATAGGATACCAAGGTAAGGTTCCTACACCAAAGAATGTCATGGACTTAACCATTAAACACACTCCTCTGAATTCACAGTTTGTATATGGTCACACACATGATATCAAATACACTAGCAGTAAGCACTCTGAAACCAAAATTCAACCAGAGTTTTGGTAAAACTAACAAATCAGGACCCAAGAAAATCTGGGTACCTAAGGATAAAATAATACATGTTGCAGATATCTTTAGCAGCAAGTCAGAAACACCAGTCATGGTACCTGGACTCTGGCTGCTCACGACACATGTCGGGAAGAAGGCATATGTTCCAAAGCCTAGAACTTAAGCCTGGAGGCCACGTTGGCTTTGGAGGCAATCAGAGGGGAAAGATAATTGGCTCTGGAACTGTAGGTAATGGAAATCTTCCCTCTATTAATAATGTTCTACTAGTAGATGGATTGATGCATAATCTGTTATCCATAAGTCAATTAAGTGATAACGGTTATGATATAATCTTTAATCAAAAATCATGTAAAGCTGTTAGTCAGAAAGATGGGACTATCCTGTTTAATGGTAAGAGGAAAAACAACATTTACAAAATCAAACTTTCTGAACTAAAGAGTCAGAATGTAAAATGTCTTCTGTCTGTTAACAACGAGCAGTGGATCTGGCACAGAAGATTGGGGCATGTTAGTATGAGAAGAATATCTCAGATTAACAAACTCAATCTGGTCAGAGGACTTCCTAATTTGAAGTTCAATTTAGATGCTCTGTGTGAAGCATGTCAGAAAGGCAAATTTGCAAAACCTTCTTTTAAATCCAAAAATGTTGTTTCTACCTCTAAGCCATTAGAACTTCTGCACATTGACTTATTTGGACCAGTTAAAACTGCTTCAGTCAGTGGTAAGAAGTATGGGTTAGTAATCGTAGATGACTATAGCAGATGGACATGGGTAAAGTTCTTAAGACACAAGGACGAGTCACACCCTGTGTTTGTTACCTTCTGTAACCAAGTTCAGAATGAAAAGGATCTTAGAATCGTTAAAGTCAGAAGTGATCATGGTGGAGAATTTGAAAACAAAGATTTTGAGTCATTCTTTAATGACAGAGGCATTCTGCATGATTTCTCTTGTCCTAGAACTCCCCAACAAAATGGAGTTGTAGAACGAAAGAACAGAACATTGCAAGAAATGGCCAGAACCATGATCAATGAGACAAACGTTGCTAAGAACTTCTGGGCAGAGGCAATAAACACAGCGTGCTACATTCAGAATAGAATCTTAATAAGACCTATTCTGGAAAAGACTCCATATGAATTGTGGAAGAACAGAAAGCCAAACATTTCATATTTTCATCCATTTGGATATACTTGCTTTATATTAAATACAAAGAATTATTTGAACAAGTTTGACTCTAAAGCACAGAAGTGTATTATGTTAGGATACTCTGAACGCTCAAGAGGGTACAGAGTATACAATACAGAAACACAGATTGTGGAAGAATCAATCAGTGTTTGTTTTGATGATAAGCTTGACTCTGAAAAGTCAAAGCAGAATGAAGTTTTTGCAGGTATAGAAATTGAATTTGCAGCTTCTGAAGACAAGTCATCAGAAGCTCTCAACACAGACATTCCTTCAACGTCTGAAAGGAGCACTACTAGCAATCCTACAACAGCTGTTGATCAACCTCAGAAGAGATTACCCAGAAGCAGCTTGGATCACCCAGAAGAGACTATCCTAGGAAGAAAGGAAGATCCAATCAGAACAAGAGCAAGCTTCAGAAACTCTGAAGAAACACTTATGGGACTTGTGTCTCTGATTGAACCTTCTTCTATTGATGAAGCACTTCTGGATAATGACTGGATTCTGGCAATGCAAGAAGAGCTGAATCAATTCACCAGAAACGACGTATGGGATCTCGTTCCCAGACCAAAAGGATTCAACGTCATTGGAACAAGATGGGTGTTCAGAAACAAGCTAAATGAACAAGGTGAAGTCATCAGAAACAAGGCACGACTGGTTGTACAAGGTTATAGTCAGCAAGAGGGGATAGACTATACAGAAACCTTTGCCCCAGTCGCCAGGTTAGAATCTATCAGACTTTTAATTTCATTTGCTGTTAATAGAGGCATCACTCTGTATCAGATGGATGTCAAAAGTGCATTCTTAAATGGTTATATAGAAGAAGAAGTTTATGTACACCAACCCCCAGGTTTTGAAAATACAAAACATCCAGAACATGTTTTCAAACTAAAGAAGTCACTGTATGGTCTGAAACAAGCTCCCAGAGCTTGGTATGAAAGGCTAAGTAACTTTCTGCTAGAAAATGAATTCACCAGAGGGAAAGTGGACACTACTCTATTCTGTAAATCAGTTAAGAGTGACATCTTAGTCTGTCAAATTTATGTTGATGATATTATTTTTGGTTCTACTAATCCTTCTCTAGGAAGAAAATTTGCTAAGTGTATGCAGGCAGAATTTGAGATGAGCCTCATGGGGGAACTGAAATTCTTTCTAGGAATTCAGATCAATCAAACTCCAGAAGGAACTTACATTCATCAGAGCAAATACATCAGAGATCTTCTGAAGAAATTTGACCTCTCAGAATGTAAGCCATCAAAGATTCCAATGCATCCCACGTGCATTCTGGAAAGAGAAGAGGTAAGCAAAAATGTAGAACAGAAAGTCTACATATGTATGATTGGTTCTCTCCTCTATCTGACTGCTTCAAGACCTGACATATTATTCAGTGTTTGTATCTGTGCTAGATTCCAATCAGATCCTAGAGAATCTCACTTAACAGCTGTTAAGCGAATTTTCAAGTATCTGAAAGGTACTACTAATCTGGGTTTATTTTATAGAAAATCTAGTGATTACAGCTTAGTAGGCTACTGTGATGCTGATTTTGCTGGAGACAGAGTGGAACGTAAAAGTACTTCTGGAAGCTGCCAGTTTCTGGGAGAAAATCTGATCTCTTGGTCCAGCAAAAGGCAATCAACAATTGCTCTATCAACAGTAGAAGCTGAGTACATAGCAGCAGCAGGATGTAGCACATAAATGCTCTGGATGAAAAGCCAGCTTGAAGACTTCCAGATTTTTGAGAGTAACATTCCTATACTTTGTGATAATACTTCTGCTATTTGCTTAAGTAAGAATCCCATTTTACATTCTAGAGCTAAGCATATAGAAATAAAACATCACTTCATTAGGGACTATATTCAGAAAGGTATTTTGAACTTAAAATTTATAGATACAGACCATCAATGGGCTGATATCTTTACTAAACCCCTTTCAGAAGATAGGTTTAATTTCATTCTGAAACATCTCAGCATGAAAGTGTGTCCAGAGTGAAAATGTTTTAATTCCATATATTTACCTTCAGAATGTAATTGTTTTACTGTGAACTTCTGATCAATCTCCTTTCAGAAAGATAGAACATGCAGATTGTATCAGATGCAAGTCTAAAGATCTGAGAGTCTAAGCTCAAAGACAGACGTGCTGATCACTACATCAAACAAGTGTCATCCAATCATCAGCATATCTCTGAAGTAGAACGCGTGCACGCCTCTGAGAAGGCAAAGCGCTGATTGGGTGCATTGAGACACATGTCTGGTAACCGTTTTTAAGTATCTTTCTCAAATCCCCCAAAATCAGCAAGCATTTAATGAAAAGTAATCATGCTTTTAAAATGCAATCATGATTTTTCTCTCTCTTAAAAAACGTTTATCTTTTCAAAATAGTTTTGAAAACTCTATTTAAGCACATTAATCTCTCATTCTCATTCTTTACGTTTTCTCACTGATACTCAAGCATCTTCTGCATATTTATGTGTTCATCTCTTGCAAAACCTATTTTCCTCAGTTTATTCTCAAAACCCTTTTAGTGTGAACATGGCAACCTCCAGCAGTGCTTCTGCAGGTCCTCAGAAGAAAGCATCATTTGAGCAATATCAAGTGCCATTCAGAACTCTCCTCACTCCTGTGAAGAATCTTGAAGTGCTTTCTGAATTAATCATTGATTTTGGAAGCTTGAAGGAGAACGGTTTTGACCTAACTGAAGAAGTTAGGGCTCAGAAGTGGGAAATGTATTTTGACAGGTTGGTTGGACCAACATTCCCAATGCTAGTCAAGGAATTCTGGATTCACGCCAAGGCTTCAACACATCTAGTCACCTCCTTTGTTATGGGGAAGAAGATTGTGATCACTGAGGATCACATTGCAAGGCTAATCGGTTACAGTGGCGGTGGCGTCCGTTGTGTGGACATGGCTGAAAGATGTGCTGATGTAGGTGTGATAGCTGCAAGGATTTTCACTCATGGGGTGCCCAGCAGCAAGATTAAAGATCTGAAGGATCATTACAGAGTGTGGGCTAAGATAATTCTGGGGTGCTTCAACCACAGGAAACCAACCAGTTCTCCTGATTACATAAATGTGGATCAGCAGTTTCTGATCTACTTTATTGATCAGAAGGTAAAGATCAATCTGGCTCACTTCCTGTTCAACCACCTCAGAACAAGTGTGAAGGAAACCAGGGAAGAAGAAAGAACCAAGAGGGATTGGATACCTTTTGGAAGGTTGATATCAGATATTCTGATAGAGAATAGGCTGATTGAGCATCTGATAGAAGCTCAAGAGCTAAGCACTATTGAACCAACAGTTGGGAAACCTCTGAATGCAAAGAACTTGAAGAAGATGAAGCTGATAGAGAATATTCAGAAGGAACCCAGAGCTACTCCTATTGCTGATATCACCAGCAGAAGAGTGCCTCTGAGTGACTTTTCGTTATTTTCTGAAATTGAATCCAAACCAGAGGTGGTTCTCAAGTACTTGGATGCGTGCAAGGCAGATGGTTCAGATCCAAATCTGATTATCAAAGCTCTGCATCAACCTCGGCAAGAAGTGACTCTGAAGAAGACGAAGAAGAGGAAGGCACCATCAGAAGGATCATCCCAGCAGACACCCAGGAAAAGAGGTAATTCATCTGCTGCTTCTGTTTTAAATTCTTCTACTATTCCAGCATCTATTCCTCCTCAAACCTCTCATAGAATCGCAATCCCCATCCCTACCATAGATGAAACTGTATCAGAAGAGGACCCTTCTGAGGCATTAAAACTCAGAAGACCCAGAACCAAACATCCCAAACAACCAACAATCTCAACAATTGACCAAGTGTTGTCTGACATTGATCAATACACCTCTGATCAACCAATCTCTGAACCACAAACTGTTCCTCCTCCACAACCAGAACAACAGCAATCTGCTGAAGAATCATAAATTCCAACAACTTCTCCTCAACCAGCAATTCCGTCTCCCTCTCCCCAACCAGAAATTAATCCACCATCACCTCAAACAGAGTTTCATCACTCTGAAACTCCTTCTCCTCAACCATCTGAACCTCATTCACCTCAACCATCACCTTTGGCAATCCAGCTGCCAGGTGGAACAACTATCACCTTAGCACAATTGCCATCCTCATCAGAATCTACACCACCAAATACTCCCAAAACACCACCCAGTCCAATCATAATCTCTGATTCTGATACTCCATCTCCAAAACAAACAGCTGCTCAGAAAACCTCCGAAAACCCCAGCAGGACTTTCATAGACTTAACCAGTCTTGACCGTCTTGCTGATCTGAAACACAAAATTGCCATCCCAAAACCAAAACAACCAGATGTTGGCTCTGGTATTATGAATTTTGAAATAGGTGTGCTGCAATGGATTGCTTCTTTGAAGCAAGTCTGTCCTGGAATGATTGACCCAGCTGCTTCTGATCAGCTCTGGTCACAATTCAGACTTTGGGTACGTGCTGAAGCCCTCAAGTTGCAGGATATCAACTATGAGCAGGCACAACAAAATTTCAGCAAGCTTCTGAATGAAGTTGGAAGTCAGCTTCTGAAAGAAGATGTGCTCCCTCTAGATAGTGAACCTTGGTATGAGAAACACCAAGCTGCAAAGGTGCAATCAGAAGAAGACAAGACCATTCAAGCTGAAGAAAGTCAAGCAGAAGAGGTTGCTGAAAGCTCTCAGAAGCTTCCTGCTTCTGATGCTTCTCAAGCTGCCTTGGACAGGCAGACTCTGGAAGAACTAAGGCTGAATGACATGCGTCTGCAGCAGCGGATGGATGAAAGCAATCAGAAGATGAAAGAGAGAATGGATGTGCAGGATAGCAAGATTGACACTGTTGTCAGCATGGTGCACAAGCAGAATGAGACTGCTGAAAAGATCCAAGCCATGCTGGAGAACCTGTTCACACGCTTGCCTCCTCAACCTTAGTCTCTTTTTTCATTCATGTCCTTTTTCATGTTTTCCTTGATTTTCTGATGTACTGTTTGAATATGTTTTGTACTATTTTCTTGTTTTGATTCTGAACTATCTTAATATGATTAGTTTTTCTGATCTTAATTGTTTTAGCACATCACGTACACTTTTTGATTGCTGACAAAAAGGGGGAGAACAAGAATGATATTTTAATCAATAACGGCTAACTAGACAGAAATTCTCAAACATTCTAACTCTATTACTTGAAAATGTTTTTTTCTGTTTTGCTTAAAGTCTACAGGTACAAGGAAGCTCCTGGACACTCTGAAGACTAGAAGCTCTGAAGCTCTGATCACTATGAAGTTCTGATCCGCTCTGATATTCTGATCCAAAGCAAAGCTCTGACAAGAAAAGCTCTGAAGCTCTGCTCTGACATAAAGCTTCTGATAAGTCAAAGACTCTGATACTCTGATGTTCAAAGAAAGGCAAAAAGATCTGATCCTGAAGAACACGTGTAATCAAAGGGAAGTAATAAACTCAGGGGGAGTATCTCTCAACTCTGATATCTCTTTACTCCTTATCCTTTTACTTCTTACTCTGATACATATCTCAGATATCTTTTCACGTTATTTTCATTTAAAAATATCTAGTTTTTGTCATCCTCAAAAAGGGGGAGATTGTTAGAACAAAGTTTGAATCTACTACCCTATATTTAAGTTTTGATGATAACAAAGTGAAAAGATATAGTATTTATAAGTTTCATGTATGAACTATCTGCTGCCTAAAATTATTATGTTCTGACTTGCAGATACTCTGATTGATATAAGCAAGATCACATCTATTCAGCATCAGAACTTGATTTCAGACACCAGCATCAGAAGTTGCCATATCAGAATGTCAGAATCAGATGATCAACTCACGTACATGCTGAAGCCTGATGAACAAGACTGCGCTCAACACTCTGATAAAGAAACACAACAGTTCATCAGCAGCGAAGCAGAGTCAGAATGAGCCAAGCCAGAACTTGCATTAAGTAAGCAACTGTACTGTGCATTGAAAGCAAATTAATTCCAACGGCCTCATTCCAGACAAGATCTGCTCAATAAGGAAAGTTTGTTACTAGCATTGAATCAAGAATATTGCATCCAACGTTCATCATCTTAGTGCTATAAAAACAAGACTTTGAAGATTGAAATGGCTAATGCTCTCAAAATCTCTACACGCACAAAAGCTAATCATAATATTCTTTCTCTCAGTTTTGCTAAACCACACATTCTGATATTCTATCATTGTTTAGCAATCTAGTTTCTAAGCTTCAATTTGTGTATACATCACAGTTGTGATACAGTTTTGTAAAAAACATCCACACACTTAGTTTTATCTCTTTGTAAGAAAGTGTTACCTTGACAAACCGGGTTGTGGTTTGGATCAAGAAGGCTTTAGCAGTTGTTAAAGCAGTCTGTAATATTCAGTTGAATATAGTGGATTAAGACCTCGTTGGAGAGAAGCGAAATCACCTTGACGGGTGGACTGGAGTAGTTTGAGATCAAACGAACCAGGATAAAAATATCTTCTTCATTGCATTAGATTTCAGTTTTACAATTCAACCCCCCCTTCTTGTGTTTTTCACCACTTCATCAAGATCATTCATAACATTTGGTGAATCTAACATATGAAACTCAGATCAGAAGGAGAAAATTATCAAAAGCATTCACAAATATTTGGTGCATATACATTCGAAACACATGTCAATAACTTTGGGCATCATAAGCATATCAACAATACTTCCATTGGGAATCATGCATATTCATATCAATTATACATTGCACTTCAAGCTTCATTGGCTAAGACTACTACGAAATATCTTAAGGCCTATTAACAGCTAAGTTACCTGTGTGAATCGAACATTCAAATATTAGCATATCATATTAGCTACCTCGGTTGAGAATAGACATAGCTAGCAGAGGTACAAGAATCAAGTTACACTCGGTGGCATACCTGCGATTCATATCTATAACCTAGTCATCTTTCAACTATCAAACTTGTTTTAAATTTTTGAATCTTTTAAGTGTCAAATTTTTTCAAAATTATTAAAATCAATTTTTCAAATTCAAATTCAATTTTTTGAATTCAAAATTTTCAAGTTCAAACTTTTCAAATGGTCAAATTTGAATTTTTCAGACTTAAACTATTCAAATTGCAAACATCAAATTTCAAACTCGCATAATTTATCCTCTATATTGTGATAAGGGAAAGAAATCGCGAAAATAGAAATTTCTGCACTTCAGTATGCCCATACGCGTATGGCCATGCCCCATACGCATATGGCCTCACTCCCCGCCCATCTCTTATGTATCATATGCATAAGGACTTAGAGCCTTAGCCTCATACGTGTATCGTACGCATATGACCAGAGGCGGTTTTCCCTCCTAAACCCATCCATAACCTCTCATACGCGTAATGGCAAGCCCATACGCGTATGGCTTCCTCTCATACGCGTTTAGGAAAAATGACGTGTTGGCTTGGGGACATGGCACATACCATATGTGTACGGCCTCTGGAAACGTCCCCTATACGCGTATGGCCTCCCTCATACGAGTATGGTCAGTCTGTTACACCAAATATTCTGTTTTTGCACCAGTACAATTTCTTCTTATTTGGGGCACTTCCAGACTCCGAGTTTTGACCAAAAATAGTGTTTTTACACATAATAACTTATATTATCAATCTAATTTTATTAATTTATCATTCTACAACAAGTTTCTACATCCAAAGTCTTATTTTTCATCTTCTTCCTAAACCTATATTTTCTAGATTGGGGTTTTCATGGAACAACACTACAACAACAAAAATATCAAGAATAATCACATAATTAGCATCATTCAATTCCATAATGATCACATAGAAACAACATCAATCAAACAAAGAAGAACACCTATCAGTTATACACGAACCCTAAAGAGGGAAAGGAGCCCTCGCTACCCTCTCATGTAATAATCACCCTTTAGAGAACCCATTCTCCCACCTTAACTTAGTTTGTAGCTTTGATCCTTCAACAATGGTATAATCTCTCTTGCCCTATCTTTTCTCTTCTCTTCTCTGTGTCTACGTGACAACAGTTTTCCCAATTGCTTCTAGCACTCTCCCAAATAATGTTTTATTCCTAATAGAAAATAATAATAATAATGGAATAATTATAATAATAATAAATATAATTAATAATAATATTATTAGTGGTAATTTACCATATATCTAATAATATTTTTATTAATAATAATAGTATATCCCATCGTTCACCAATATGATTATTATTATAACATAGACTAAGTTTTAATTCTAACTATTTAACTAAAACTAAGTTCTATCATACCCTTAGCCATTCCTACACACCCTTAGTTAAGACATAATAATTCAAAGTCAACAAATAATGACTAAATATTTAAATGGGACGTTACAACCATGGTTTGGTGTAGCAGGTTATGCTGTTTGGTTTATTCTTGACAAATTTAAAATGATTCTACGAGATTTCTTTTGGTTTATCTCATTGATTTTTTACAGGTCAAGGATGTTTAAATTTGTATCAAATATTTTATCTCCAACTGTACACAGGTTTCTATAATTGGTTTATTGAGACTAATTAGGAAACCTTGTGTTTTTGTTCCATGATTCAAGGAGATTTTCCTGCACAGATTGATGCAGCCCATAACATGGACAACAAGGAATATTTGGGCGTGGTTGCAAAGCCCAAGAATTGCTGAGGAGTATTTAAAGAAACTACCTAGACATAATATGATCAATAACTTTGAAAAATAAGGGGAAGTCATATTTTCTCAATCTTAGAGTTTGGGGGTTCTTTAAGGGAGTTTATGTTTTTATTGTATGTCCTCATGTATCTCTGATACATTTAAGTTGATTGATTGTTCTTGAAAGTTTTTCAAGTTATTGTTCTCACTCGAAGCTTTTAATCAAGAGTTTGAGTATTATGATTGAAGTGTAAACTTCAGTTTTAGTTTGATTTAGAATCATTGTGTTTGTGAATGGATTATAGACTACTAAGGGGTTTGGGGTAGGTTTTTTTATCATTGTGGTGATTGGAAGTGAGTGGGTTTTCATGTCTAGGAGGTGCCTAGGTAGAAGTTGCAGTGGGTAGTGATTAAGTGATAAGTTGTAAACGGGGGAGTTTAGCTTAGAATTAATAATCCTAATAGTGGATTTCCTTCCCGGCTTGGTATTCTCCAGAGTAGGTCAGTTTTCACCAAACCGGGTTAACAAATTGTTGTGTTGTTTTGCTTCTGCAAGTTTTAAATTTTGCATTGTTATTTACATGTTGTTGTTCTATCAGCAGATGTCATAACATCTGTCGTGACTTTGTGCTTGTACGTTGAGACATCAATCTTGACATTTATATTGTGTGTGTAGAATTTCAATTGACATCAGAGCAGGCAACCTGTTCTGTCTATTGGGTGAGCTCCATGGAAATATTTTCTAGTACTATGGACAAGGAAGGAGGATATTATAACAAACCTCCTTTGTTGGATGGTACAAACTATGATTGGTGGAAGGTCAGAGTGGTGGCCTTTATGAAATCTTTAGACATCAGAGCAGAGAAGGCCATTTTGAATGGATGGGCACATCCAGTCGTGAAGGAAAAAGAGGGAAAGGAATCCATTAAACCTGAAGACAATTGGGATGAAAATTATTACAAAAAAGCCTTTAGGAATTTCAAGGCTTTAAATGCTCTATTCAATAATGTGGAAAAAATGTGTTCAGGCTAATTAGTACATGTACTATAGCCAAGGATGCTTGGAAAATCCTCAGCACAACTCATGAAGGTACATTCAAAGTAAAGATGTCAAGGCTGCAACTTATCACTATGAAGTTTAAAAGCCTTAAGATGATTGATGATGAAACTATTCAGGATTTTCATATGAAAATTCTTGAAGTGGCTAATGCTTCAAGCCTCTTGGGAGAAAGAATATTAGAATAAAAAATGGTATGCAAGATTCTTAGGTTTTTACATAGAAAATTTTACATGAAGGTTACATTCATTGAGGAAGCTCAAGACATCATAAGCATGAAGATGGAGGAACTTATTGGATCTCTTCAAATTTTTGAGTCGAAAATGAATTACAGTTCCGAGAAGAAGAACAAGAGTATTGCTAGTATTATTTAATCTAATGTAGGGTTGTTAAAAGTCATTATACTTCTAGAAAAAACATTTAACCAGTTACTAGACAAGATATGATCAAATCAGATGTTTAGAACATCTCTTCTGATATCAGGAAGAGTAGCAATGTTAAAAGTGTGGAAACTGCAAAGTATGAAGCTTTGACTAGCAGGTATGATATAATATCGATTCCTGTGACGAGGATCTTACCTACAAATAACTGTTAAGTCTCTACAAAGATCTCTGTGTGAAAAGTGAAGAAGTGTGTAAGATGAATGAAGAAGAGAATAAGGTCATAGCTTAACTTCTGGAGGAAAAAGAACATATTTTATCCATAAATTGTGAACTTGAGAAAAAGGTAACTTTGTTAATCTCTAAATTTGATGACAGCGGGTCTAGTTATTTTGATAAAGTTACTCAAATAGGAGAACAATGAAAACAATCCACTAGTGTAGACTCTTCCTATCAGACTATGAATCATAAGAAGAAAATCTCTGTGAACAAACATGGAAAGAAAGAGGACAAAATTGAAATGTCATACAAAATGTTCCAACATCCATCCAAGGGACAAAGAACTTGGAAAAAGTTAATTTTCATCCTTGGAGATGTCATTTTTGTGGGAAGTATGGTCATATAAAGCCCTTTTGTTTCATGTTGTATGGTTATTAAAGATATTATTCCCAACCCAGAGATAACTCTATAAAGAGGAGAATCGGGAAAAGAAAGAATAAGAAGAAGGATGCCACTAATCATGTTACATGTGCTTCTACTATGAGAGAATCTGGAGATATCTCATGTTTGTTTTCATATGTAACATACAATAATATAAAAATCATGACAAACAAATAGAATTGTAGGGACATAATTACCTTTTAGTCCAAGGAACATCAAAATTCATAAGAACTCAATTTCCCTCAAAAAGTCTTGACAACATTCTATGATCTTAAGGATATCCAAAATCAACGGTCAAATAACTTAAATTGCCTCTTAGGGTTAGACCAATATAAAGAATGTTTCTTTCACCAATTAATGATGCACTCTTATTTAGGAAAATCTTTTTTCCCTTATATAACCCTCTTCAACATTTTGTGTAAGCTCTTACGTTCTTCAATCTTCTCAAGTCCAACAAACCCTTCATGTTGTTCCACTCATTGTTATCCATCCTACGGTTGCCCGCCCATCATTATTCCTCCAGTCGCTCCTACTAAGAAAAGAACCAAGACTGTTGTAGTGAGAGCAAGAAGAACTCCATTAAAAGGTAAGTCTTCTCCATATTTAACCATCTCTGAGCAAACTAGAAATTATTAGACCCTTAATACGACTTTGAAAACCTCTGATGTTGAACCTAATGTTAAAAACCATATCAAAGAAGGAGTTGAAGAAAACCCTAGTGCATCTAATACTAGGCCGAATGATTATGACAATTGTATATTTTATTCAAAATTCTTGGGCATTAACCCTAATGCTGAGACATATATTGTGACATCTTTCCCAAAGCCTAGAGGTTTCACTCATAAACCAATTATGACCATTAACATTGAGCACTCAGAATTTATTCAGGATGAAAGGACCTTTAAAGATATTGTAATATGGTGGTGGAACTAACTTGGTTTTGCATTTTATCACAAATGTTACAGATAGTAAGAGTCCCCACCGACTTTTCTTTTATCCAATAAGGAAAGGATGAAAAAAACAGGAAAGACCTCAAAGATTTTGAGTTCGGGGGGTAGGTTATGAAAAGGGAATGTATCAGCACCCTTTTCATCCGTAGTTATCTACGAGCTCTTAATCCCTAGCTCACTTTGTTGGAAAATGCTTTGTGTTGTGTGTTTGTAAAAATATTTTGAAAATTTGAACTTTGTAATGATTCTCGCATTTGGCCTTGAGAAAGCGTACAAAGTGTTTCTTCGAAAATATTTTTGAAGAGTGTAATTGTGTGACAAATGTTTTGTTTTTTGAAGATCTTTGTGAGCAAGCGATTAATAGCGTTTTACCTACCCAAAGGTATTTCTTGTACTTTCCTTTTACTTTAGATAGTGTTATCCTACCATTAGTTAGTAGGAAGAACAATCTTTGGATGTGAAGGGACAGGCGTGGGTCATCGTACAGTCATTGAAGACCACTCGTAAGGATGCTTTTTTAGTTTATCATTAAGGTACTAGATCATTTACCAAAGGCAACATCGAAAGGGTCATCGAGGGACTATGATCTTTGTTTTCGAGGGACTTTGCTAAAGCATCCCCGTGTTCGAGGGACATGATTATTTTCTGAGGCAATAAGGGAAGTTACCCTAGAGGTGGGAGTGTGCAAGTGTGTTGTACTTCAGTTATTTTAATCTTTGATTAGGGTTAGCTATCCTTTTGTTTTTATGTTACCATACAAGACCTAATTACTAACAGGAATATAGTAAAATAGGAAACCGGTAAATATGCGGAAAGAAAACCGTAGACTATTACAATGCTTCGGGACAATTACATATAAGAAAAATATGACAAAGTAAACCCTAATTACTATTACAAACCGGGAAAAAGTTACAATAAAAATGAAAATAAATGCAAGATATAAAAAATTACGTTCGCACAGTCGATATGAAAAAATAGAAAAGCAGAAAAGAAAAGATTTTTTTGGTATTTTTATAAAAAAAATTATGGTTTGTGATGAATTTATTAAAAAAACCTAAGAAAATAATTAATTTTAGTGAACTCAATTAATTTAACTAGAAAAACATAAAAAATCTCCTTAATTTTAATTAAGAAAATAATTAATTAATTTAATTTAATTAAAAAGGGTGATTAAAACTAAACCTAATTAATTAAGCTAAACTAGTTTAAAAACATAAGAAAACTAACTAATTTTAATTTCTCTGTGCTATGTAGAACTTGTTTGGTCTTTGAAACAAAAACCAATTAGCCCAAAAAATCAAGTTTGGTCACTTTTAGTTTCATGCATTTACTCAAAATTTCCCAACTTGCACTGGTCATAACTCTCTCAATTTTCATCATTTGAAGGTGATCTTAGACTTTTTGTAAATCTCAAGATGTCCTCTAAAATCTATATTTTAATAATCTTTACATTTGAAGATTTTATCTTGATGCAAATTGCCTTGACAAAAAGTGTCTTTTTGTTGACTTTTGGAATGACCTACGATGTATTAGCCCATATCTCTCAAATGAAGCATTTTTTGGACTTGAGCTTAGATAGACTAAGTTGTAGAGAATTTAATTTCTTTCAAAATGAGCTTTGGTTGAGGAAAATCTGATGAAGCATGTGGAATTTATGTTTGGTCAAAGTTCAGTTGACTTCTCCTTAAGAAAACCCTAATTTGGAAATTTTTTACTATTGATGATTTGAGAGTTTTCTTGCTGAATCATGATCAACCCTTTATCAAATGATGAATTTGACTTCAAGATATTGATGTGGACCAAAAATATTGAGGTTTGACTGTATGTTGGCCACAATTGACTTTTCACCCAATAAAATTGATTTTTATTCATTTGAGCAATTGATTGAGCAAACGTGTACTGCAAGGCTTGAAATTTGGTATTAGGGTACTTTGAGACATATGAGGAACCATGAATTCCACTTTAGATCTTAGAAACCCAATCTTCCTTCAGAAACACAAAACTCTAGTTGTAGGTCAATTTCTTATGAGAAGAATTTGTCTGATCAATTCTTGAGCCACCTTGAGCATCTGAGAACCCTAGGAGAATGTCTTGAAAAAATGGGAGGGAAAATTTTGGAGTACAATAGCTGCCCCTGTTAAATATTCTTAAACCTGAGGAGTTTGATTGAACATTTAGTGCCCAGAAATTTGCACTCGCCTGTGCAAGAAGTAATGTTGTTCATTGATAATATTGCTTGAATGGCCTTAAAGATGCCATTCGGAGAGGTGACGAAATGTCAGATATGGGCTTATAGATGCCATTTAAGGTAACTATTGATAGGAGTATTAGAATGAGTCTACACTTAACTATATCTGAAGAATGCTTTCCAGAATGAACCTCTGGGGAAGAGGCTTAGGTAGCTGCTTGTCAAATTTAGTCTCTGAGGGAAACGCTTGTTAGATTTAGTCTCTGAGGGAAATGCTTGTCAGAATTCAGTCTCTGAGGGAAATGGTTTGGTTATGTAGATAGTCGCCCGGTCCTGCCTCGGGAATTGATCTACAACCTATTTTTTGTTGGTAAATATGTCCTATTTCGGTAATTCATACCACCTAGTCATGTTAATAATGTCCCTGTCCTGTTTCGGGAGTTAATATTTTCCTGGTTATATAGATAGTTTCCCCATCCTATTTTGTGAGTTAACATTTTCCTGATCATATAGATAGTTTCCCCGTCCTGTTTCAGAAATTAATCTTTGACCTGGCTTCTGTTGGTGAACCTGTCTTGTTTTGGGAATTCATACCGCCTGGTCGTATAAATAGTTTTCCCGTCTTGTTTCAGGAATTAATATTTGACATGTTTGAGAATTGTTGATGATATTCGTCTGTTTGTGAACTTTACCTGAAAAGATAGAGTTAGTATTTATGAAACGTCATGATATATGTAATGCATTGCATAGTGATGTTCTCAAAAGTAAATGAGAGTGTCATATGTGTGTCGTATGCATATGTTATGATACTTGTAAATGATGTATGGATGTGAGATGTCGTAGAAGTGTATCAGTAGCTTTGTATGACATATTTGATCGGGGAAAATAAATCCCTAACTGTTGTTGGGGGTGAAGCATATGAAACTTATTTAGAATGTCTCCGCTGGGGATTCATGCTTTCTGCTTTGAGGATACTTCGTTGGGATTGTTTGACTTCAGCTTGGGGATAGAAAAGTTCTGGAACATTGGTCGTTCGTCACTCTACTGGGGAATTTAGTTCTTATATACAATGACTGGGAATAAGGGAGATGGATAACCTTCTAAGGTTCTGTATGACCGATTTTTTGATATGGATACCAACTCTTCTAGGGAGGACAAAGTTAAATGATATTTGGCCCAGTTTCAAATTTCGTAGCAACTTTCTTGGGATAGCAACCTGGACTACACTTTGCTGGAGAAGAGAATCTTGCTGGGGATTTACAGTAATCGAAGAGATGAACTCTGCTTGGGAAATTAAATTCCATTGGGGAAAAACCTGTTGAGGAAATAAACCATGTTGGGGAAATAAATCCTGCTGAAGAAGAGAGTTCTGTAGGAGATTTTGCAGTGTTGGAGAAATAACTCAACTGGGGCATTAAGTTTTGTGGATTGTACTAAGGGAATCATTTCTGATGGGAATTGGAATTCCGTAGGCTGTGCACAGAAAATTTACACTATATGCTGGAGAAATTATCAGACTCCTTTATCTTCTAAGGGGATTTGCTGGGGAGTATGGTTATATTAATAGTTGGAAGATGCCCTAATTCCTGTCAGAAAGCATATTAAACTTACGAGGGAATGTATCTTCGTCGGGGATGAGCTTGTGAAGGTAACTGCGTGGGGGATTTTCTTGTGGGGATTTATGGACGACTTGAATGCTATCCCAACTCCTAGAGTCTTAAGTACATGCTTATTCCTGATTTTTATGCGTATATTTGTTAACAATAATCATATTCATATGCATATGTTCATTCAATTTAGTCATTGGACGTTTTTACCAAAAAATAGAAAAAGTAAAGCAGATTTTGAAATGGTATTTGTATTGATATTTTGCCTATAAACAGGCGATTTTGTACAAAGAGACGGAAATCCTAGTAAGAGGAAGTCGTCATCAAATGAAAAGAGTACAAAGTAAAACTAAACATATACCTATGTGTAAACGACCCCATCAAGTTCCAACTCTGATATTGCCCTTATGTCTTAGAGCATCTCATCCCTTGTTGTCGGAATAAGTTGAATGGATTGATCTGTATCATCTGAACTTGAAGTTAGTACCAAAGCTTGATGTAAGTAGATGATCCAACGGGACATATTCATACGCTTTAATCCCTAACTTTTTCCTGGACCGCCCTTTCGGGTTTTCAATCCACCGGGATACCCTTTTTTTCCCAAGCCGCCTTTTCAAGTTTTCGATTTTCTGGGTGTACAAATTATTTATATATATCCCTAATTTTTTCCCGAACCCTTTTGGTTCGCCGGGATACCCTTATTTTTTCCTAGGCCAATCAACCTAGCGGGCCACTTTCATGCGTAGTATTTTTTGAATATGTCTGCATTTACAGGGTTCAGATAAATCTTCACTGTACATGGTGGTAAGTGTCATAGCACCACCAGAAAATATATTCTTTGCTACAAATGGCCTTTCGTAGGTGGGAGTCTATTTTCCCCTGGGATCACCTTGTGGTAGGATAATGCGCTTTATTACCAACTCACCAGCTTGATATTCACGATGCTTGACCTTCTTGTTGAATGCTTTGATCATACGTTTCTGGTACATCTGACCATGACAAATAGCTGCAAGTCTTTTCTCGTCAATCAAATTCAGCTGGTCCAGCCTAATATGAATCCACTCATCTTCGTCTAAGTATGCGTCTTTCATAATCCTCAAAGAAGGAATGTGGACTTCGACGGGTAAGACAACTTCCATACCGTAGACTAGAGAGAATGAAGTTCCCCCCATTAATGTCCATACTGAAGTGTGTTATCCATGAAGAGCAAATGGTAACATTGAAGATGTGAAAAACACAAGAAGGGGGGGGGGGGGGGGGGGGGGGGGGGTTGAATTGAAAAACTTGGATCAAAAACAGCTTAATGACACAGTATTTTTATCCTGGTTCGTTTGATCTCAAAATACTCCAGTCCACCCGTCAAGGTGATTTCGCCTCTCTCCAACGAGGTCTTAATCCACTAATCTCAAAAGATTACAACAGCTACTTTAACAACTGTTAAAGTCTTCTTGAGTACAACCACAAACCGGTTAATCTCAAGGAAATCTTTTACAAATAATTGAACAAGAATGTGTTCTTGTTTTATAACAAAACAGTTTATCACAACTGTGATAATTACACAGGTTAAGCTTATAGGATACAATAAATTTGCTAGAGCTTGAATATGCTTGGTTTGGAATTCTCTGCAAATTGATGTGTGCGTACGTACGTGCTTCTTTTGCAAGCAAACTTGTTTATATAAACAAGCAAGACACGTTGTCCATAAAGCAAGTTTAATGTTAATAACACACTTTCCTTTTGTAGAAGATCTTGTCTGAAGAAAGCCGTTGGCATTTAATTTTGTCTTGAATAATCAGTAACGCTTCAGAGTCTTCTTTGCTTTAACTATTGATGACGCTTCAGAGTGTTAATGACTTGGTTGATATGTCTTTGTTCAGAGTCAGAGTTTACTTGTTTAAACGCAGATTCTGGTCATCAAACTTCAGTGTAAAAACTGTTTTGCTTCAATGTGTAATACTTTAGCTTATCTTCTGATGCTGATCCCATCAGAACTTCTGTATACATAGAACATATTTTTAAGGAGCATATTTGTTCTATATATATATTCTTTGTATTTAATTATTCTTTGTATTCGTTATCATCAAAACTCTAATCAAGGGTTGTAGAATCAAACTATGTTCTAACAATCTCCCCCTTTTTTATGATGATAAAAACCAGATTTTTCAATTAAAAATAAAGAATAAAAAGTATAGAATTAAGAAGAAAAACTCCCCCTGAGTTGATTACTTCCCATAAATTCTTTGAGTCCTTGAGCATCAGAATCTGACTACGTCTTTCATCAGAGTTTTGTACCTGTTCGAGCTTTTTAGAAGAAAGAAGTTAAGTAGTTCAGAATGTTTGAGACTTCTGTCTCAGTAATCCGTTATTAAAAATATCTTATTCTTTCTCCCCCTTTTTGTCAGTTATCAAAAAGGCTATATAATCAGAGCTAAAAAGGATTTATATTAAAAATAAGAAGCAATGATAAGAAGTTCATAACAACAGCAATGTAGAACAAATATTACAGATAAACAGATTTTAAAAACAAAGGAAAAAATCTAAGAGGGAGGAGGAAGGCGCGTGAACAAAGCTTCCAACAAGCCCTTGATCTGGGTGTTAGTTTCCTCTTGCTTGTTTAACATGCTCTTGATTTCTTTGATTGTATCATCCTGTTTATCCAACCTTTCCTGAATAAAAATATTCGCTCTCTTCAGTTCTTCCAGAGTTTGCCTTTCATAGGAGGGAGCTGGAGAATCTTCAAAAACTGGATGCTTCTCAGAGCATTCAGCAACTTGATCATTTTGAACCAATTTCTCTGCAGAAATCATCTCATCTGGAGTAACAGTCAGAGTGAGACCTTCTGACTCTGGTTGAACATTGTCTGATGGATGATGTTCTGACTAGGGAGCATTGTCTAGAGGGAGAATCTCTTCCTTGAGCAGTTGGCTCAGAACTTGGTCTTCGAATACCTTTAGCAGATTACTGAAATTCTGTTGAACTTGTCTGTAGCACTATTCTTGCATTTTATGAGTTTCAGAACTTATCCATTTTCTAAAACTTGTCCAAAGATAATCTGAGGCAGCAGGATTGGTCATCTCAAGACTAGCTTGCTTCAGGGAGGTTATCCATTTCTGCATTTCTGTTTCAAACATCAATAAACTAGTACTAACATCTGGTGTGGGTTCAGATGGTCTTGGTTTTGGAATGGCAGTTTTATGAGTTATGGCAGCTAGGCGTTCAAAAACAGTTAGGTCAATTACAAGTTTAGTGTTGCCATCTGGGTTTCTTTTTGGTGAGGGAGTGGGAGAGTCTGGTATAATTATTGGACTGGTTGGAGAATTTGGTGGAGTTGATTCTAGTGAGGATGGAATTTGGGGAATGTCCAGAATGGTGAGGGGCATACGGATGGCCAGAGGTTCAGTGATTCCTGGAATGGGAATTGTATATGAATATGAAGTAGGTTCTTCATATTGGTTGGATGTAAGATGGTGAGGTTCAGTTTCATAGGATTCAGAAGGCTGGGTCTCAGAAGTTTGAACTTCTGGTTGTGATTGTTCAGGTTATGGAGATAGTGGATGAATGGCTGGTTTAAGAGATGAAGGTAGTGGTATTTCATGTTGAGGAGAGAGGGGAATATCTGGTTGTGGAACTTCTGTGGTGGTTTTGAAGATTGGATTTTCTGGGATTAGAGGGTTTGGATTTTCTGGTGTGGGAGCAGAAATATTTTGGTCAAAAGATTCAATATCTGACAGAACTTTTGCAAGTTCTGGTTGAGTTGTTTCAGTATTTGGATTGATAGGAAGGGAGTGAGTTTCTCTAAGACTTAGAGTTTCTGAGGGGTCAAACCCTATGTCAAAATCATCAAACGTTTGTGGGGTAGGATTTTTTGATTGGGTAGGTAAGGGTCCAGATGTTGATAAAGATATTGATTCTAAAACATTTACAGAAGAAGGATTACCTTTTCTTTTAGCAGCTTTTGGAGTCCGCTGGGATTATCCTTTTGCTGCTGCCTTTCTTTTCTTGTTCTTCTTCAACACAACTTCTGGAGCCGCCTATTGCAAGTCCTGAATATTTACCCCTGGTGCAGTGCCATCTGCCTTGCATGCATCCAAATATCTGACGATAATCTCAGGCTTGGAATCAATTTCTGATAACATAGGGAAATCATCCAGAGGGATTCTTCTGGAAGTAATGGTTGCAAAGGATGTAACATTGGGTTCCTTTCTGATGTTCTCAATAATTTTCATCTTTTTCAGATTCTTTGCATTCAAAAGCTTCGCAGTTGTTGCCTCTAGAGAGCTGATTTCTTGTGCTTCTGTTAGATGCTCTATCAGCCTATTCTCTGTCAGAATATCTGATATTAGCCTTCCAAGGGGTATCCAGTCCCTTTTGGTACGCTCATATTCTCTAGTCTCCTTAACACTGGTCCTCAAATGATTGAATAGCAAGTGAGCCAGATTCACCTTAGGCTTCTGGGAGATAAAGTAGATCAGAAACTACTGATCAATGTTTATGTAGTTAGGAGAGTTGGTTGGCTTCCTGTGGTTGATGCATCCCAGAATTATCTTAGCCCATATTCTGTGATGATCCTTCAGATCCCTTATCTTGCTAGAGGGAAGACCCAAAGTGAAAATTTCTCTTGCAATTGAAGCAACATCAGCACATCTTTCAGCCATGTCTATACACCTTACGCCACCACCACTGTAACCTATCAGTCTTGCAATTAGGTCTTCAGTAATAACTATCTTCTTCCCCATTACATACGAAGTGACTTGATGGTTGAAGGATGAAGCATGAATCCAGAATTCCTTCACAAGGATTGGAAATGTTGGACCTAGAAGACGGTCAAAAGACCTGTTCCATCCTTGAGCTTTTACCTCTTCAGAAAGATTGAATCCATTTTCTTAAAGACTTTCAAAATACACGATTAGTTCTGAAATCACTTCTAGGTTGTCAATGGGCTTGAGGAGAGTTCTGAATAGTTCTTCATATTGTTCCATAGATTTTGTTCTCTGAGTACTGGTATTTGGGATGCTTGAGGAAGCCATGTTCACAAGAGATTTGAGAAGAAAATTAAAGGGTTTTGAAAGTACAAGCAGAAAACAGTTAGAATAGATTGTGAGAGTAAAAGTGAAAAAGTGTAAAGAGTGAAACTTGTGTTTAAATAGATTTTTAAAAACATAAACGGAAAGAGACAGAAATAATTAGTAATGATTATAAGCATTAATGACAGCTGATTTTAGGGGATTCAGAAAGATATTGGAACGGTTACCCATGACATGTGTCTCAATGCACCCAATCAGCGCTTTTGACCTTTCAGAAAAGTGAACGCGTGTTCAGCCTCAGAAGGTAGCTGATGAATGGATGACAACTGTTTGCTTGCGTGAACAACACACATTTATCCTTGAAATGAAACACTCAGATCTTCATGGATAGATTCTGATGCAATCTGTACTTCTAAGATTTCTCAAATATATTGAAGTCCTCAAGTTGACTTTTCATCCAGAGCATTTGTGTGCTACATCCAGTTGCTGCTATGTATTCAGCTTCTGCTGTTGATAGAGCAATTGTGGATTGTCTTTTGCTGGACCATGAGATCATATTTTCTCCCAGAAACTGGAAGCTTCCAAAAGTGATTTTACATTCTACTCTGTCTCCAACAAAATCAGCATCACAGTATCCTACTAAGCTGTAATCATTTGATTTTCTATAAAACAAACCCAGATTAGCAGTACCTTTCAGATACTTGAAAATTCGCTTAACTGCTATTAAGTGAGATTCTATAGGATCTTATTAGAATCTAGCACAAATGCAAACACTGAATATAATGTTAGGCCTTGAAGCCGTCAGATACAGAAGAGAACCAATCATACCTCTGTAGACCTTCTGTTCTACCTTTTTACTTACCTCTTCTTTTTCCAGAATGCACGTGGGATGCATTGGATTCCTTGAGGGCTTACATTTTGAGAGATCAAATTTCTTCAGAAGTTCTCTGACATATTTTCTCTGATGAATGTAAGTTCCTTCTGGAGTTTGATTAATTTGAATGCCCACAAAAAATTTTAGTTCCCCCATTAGGCTCATCTCAAATTCTGCCTGCATACATTTAGCAAACTCTCTTCCTAGAGAGAGTTTAGTGGATCCAAATATGATGTCATCAACATAAATTTGACACACTAATATGTCATTCTTAACTGTCTTACAGAACAAGGTTGTGTCCACTTTCCCTCTGGTGAATTCCTTTTCTAACAGGAAGTTACTTAGTCTTTCATACCAAGCTCTGGGAGCTTGTTTCAGACCATAGAGTGACTTCTTTAGTTTGAAAACATATTCTGGATTTTTGGAACTTTAAAAACCATGGGGTTGGTGCACATATACCTCTTCTTCTATATAGCCATTTAAGAATGCACTTTTAACATCCATCTGATACAGAGTGATGTTTTTATTAACAACAAATGATATTAAAAGTATGATAGATTCTAACCTGGCGACTGGAGCAAAGCCTTATGTATAGTCTATCCCCTCTTGCTGACTATAACCTTGTGCTACCAGTCGTGCTTTGTTTCTGATGACTTCACCTTGTTCGTTCAATTTTTTTTCTGAACACCCATTTTCTACCAATGACATTGAATCCTTTTGGTTTGGGAACCAGATCCCATATGTCATTTCTTGTGAATTTATTTAGCTCCTCTTGCATTGCCAGAATCCAGTCATTGTCTAGAAGTGCTTCATCGATAGTTGTTGGTTAAATCAGAGAAACTAGTCCCATGATGGATTCTTCAGAGTTTCTGAAGGTAGATCTTGTTCTGATTGGATCTTCCTTCCTTCCTAAAATTGTTTCTTCTGGGTGATCGATGCTGCTTCTGGATGGTCTTTTCTAGAGTTGATCAACATAAGGTGTTGGATTGCTTGTAGTGACTCTTTCTGATGTTGAGGGAGTGTCTCTATTGAGAGGTTCTGATGAGTTGTCTTCAGTACCTGTGAGTTCAACTTCCATACCTGCAAGGAATTCATTCTGCTTTGACTTTTGAGAGTCAAGCTTATCATCAAACCAAACACTGATTGACTCTTCAACAATATGTGTTTCTGTATTGTATACTCTGTACCCTCTTGAGCGTTCAGAGTATCCTAACATAATACACTTTTGTGCTTTGGAGTCAAACTTGTTCAAATAATTTTTTGTATTCAAAATAAATCATGTACATCCAAATGGGTGAAAATAAGAAATGTTGGGCTTTCTGTTCTTCCACAATTCATATGGAGTCTTTTCCAGAATAGGTCTTATGGAGATTTTATTCTGAATATAACACGTTGTGTTTATTGCCTCTGCCCATAAGATCTTAGCAACGTTAGTCTCGTTGATCATGGTTCTGGCCATTTCTTGCAATGTTCTGTTCTTTCGTTCTACAATTCCATTTTGTTGGGGAGTTCTAGGACAAGAGAAATCATGCAGAATGCCTTTTTCATTAAAGAATATTTCAAAAATTTTATTTTCAAATTCTCCACCATGATCACTTCTGACTTTGACGATTCTAAGATCCTTTTCATGCTGAACTTGGTTGCATAAGGTAACAAATACAGAGTGTGACTCGTCCTTGTATCTTAAGAACTTTACCCATGTCCATCTGCTATAGTCATCTACGATTACTAACCCATACTTCTTGCCACTGACTGAAGCAGTTTTCACTGGTCCAAATAAGTCAATATGCAGAAGTTCTAATGGCTTAGAGGTGGAAACAACATTTTTGGATTTGAAAGCAGGTTTTGCAAACTTGCCTTTCGGACATGCTTCACATAGAGCATCTGAATTGAACTTCAGGTTAGGAAGTCCTCTGACCAGATTGAGTTTGTTAATTTGAGATATTCTTCTCATACTAACATGCCCCAATCTTCTGTGCCAGATCCATTGCTCATTGTTAACAGACAGTAGACATTTTACATTCTGACTTTTCAGTTCAAAAAGTTTGATTTTATAAATGTTGTTTTTCCTTTTTCCATTAAATAGGATAGTCCCATCTTTATGACTAACAGCTTTGCTTGATTTTTGATTGAAGATTATATCATAACCGTTATCACTTAATTGACTTATGGATAACAGGTTATGCATTAATCCATCAACTAATAAAAGATTACTTATAGAGGGAAGATTTCCATTACCTACTGTTCCAGAGCCAATGATCTTTCCTCTCTGATTGCCTCCAAAGCCCACGTGGCCTCCAGGATTAAGTTCCATGCTTTGGAATATATGCCTTCTTCCCGTCATGTGTCGTGAGCATCCAGATTCCATGTACCATGATTGGTGTCTTTGCTTTGCTGCTAAAGATATCTGCCACATGTATGATTTTATCCTTAGGTACCCATATTTTCTTGGATCCTAATTTGTTAGTTTTACAAAAATTCTGATTGAATTTTGGTTTGGCAGAATAATCACTACTCGTGTATTTTATGTCGTGTGTGTGCCCATATATAAAGTGTGAATCAACTGGAGTGCATTTTATAACTAAGTCCATGGCATTTTTTGGTGTAGGTACCTTACCTTGATATCCTATCCCTTTTCTGTCATTTCTGCTAACTCCATAGATCATTGAAGCCATCTTGCTTCTGTCTATGTTTTTAGCCAGAAACTTCTAAAACTTGTGATCATACTCTTTGATGATCTCATCAGCATTGTTGGGAGTTTCAGGGATTGTTTCCTTCTGAGAGTTTTGCAACTGGTTTTATAATTTTGAAATTTTTTCTTTTAACTCAGAATTCTCTAATCTGAGACTCTCAGTCTTATTAGAGTCAAAAGCAAGATTCCTTTTTCAGGTTTCTGAATTTGACTCTGATCTGCTGATACCTTTCCAGAATTTCATTAAGGCTTTCAGCAAGTTCAGCCTTGGTACAGTTTATAGTAGAGTCAGGGAATACCTCTTTAGTGTCTGATTCTGAGTCTGAACCAGAAGCTTCACTGTATTCAAATACATTTTCCATGAGAGCTATGTTTGCTCTTTCATCATCTGATTCTGAGTCAGCTTCAGATGTGTCAGAATCATCCCATGTAGCCATGAGGCTTTTCTTCTTTTCTTTGATAAACTTCTTCTTGGGCTTCCCTTTCTGAAGCTTTGGGCAGTCACTTTTGTAGTTCCCTTGCTCGTTACACTCATAGAAGATGATGTCTTTGTTGTTTGGCTTTCTGTATCCTGAAGAACCTTCAGATCTTCTGTGTCTAGAGGAGGATTCTGACCTTCTGTATCTGGATGAGGATTCATTCTGATTTTCTGATCTTCTGGGATTCCTGAACTTTCTTTGCCTCTGCTTCCACAGTTGGTTCACCCTTCTAGAGAGGAGAGACAATTCATTTTCTTCTGATGAGGATCCATCATAGGTTTCTTCTACAACCTACAAAACTTTAGAGTCATATTTTCTGTTAGATTTTAAAGCTAATGGCTTACCTTGCTTTTGAGGTTCGTCTTCTTCTAGCTCTATATCGTGACTTCTGAGGGAGTTGACAAGTTCCTCCAGAGAGATTTTGTTGAGATCTTTGGCTAGCTTAAGCGTTGTGACCATTTGCCTCCACTGTGTTGGCAAGCTTCTGATGATCTTCTTAACGTGATCAGCAGTGGAATACCCTTTGTCAAGAACTTTTAGACCAGCAACAAGAATTTGGAATCTTGAAAACATAGTTTCTATTAATTAACTATCTTCCATCTTGAATGCCTCATACTTTTGAATGAGCCAAGGGCTTTGGTTTCTTTGACTTGAATGTTGCCTTCATGCATCATTCTCAGAGAATCAAACATATTCTTGGCAGTTTCTCTGTTTGATATTTTTTCATATTCTGAATATGAGATGGATCTGAGAAGAATTGTTCTGGGTTTGTGATGATTTCTGAACTCACGCTTTTGCTGATCAGACATCATTTTCCTGTCAATCTTCTAACGACGTCCATCCACTGGGTGCGTGTATCCATCAGTCACCAAGTCCCACAGATCAGTATCATGGGCCAAAAATAAACTCTCAATTCTGTCTTTCCAGTAGTCAAAGTTCTCTCCATCAAAGACTGGAGGTTTGCCACTGAATTTGTCCCTTTCTTCATTGTTGTCATTGCTGATGTTTTGACTTGGTCCTGCCATTGTGTTTTTCTGACGCTGGATCTTGTACTGACACGGTTAAGTGTTTAAGCTCAGAACCAGGCGCTCTGATGCCAATTGAAGATGTGAAAAACACAAGAAGGGGGTTAAATTGAAAAACTTGGATCAAAAACAGCTTAATGACACGGTATTTTTATCCTAGTTTGTTTGATCTCAAACTACTCTAGTCCACCCGTCAATGTGATTTCGCCTCTCTCCAACGAGGTCTCAATCCACTAATCTCAAAATATTACAACAGCTACGTTAACAACTGTTAAAGTCTTCTTGAGTACAACCACAAACCGGTTAATCTCAAGGAAATCTTTTACAAATAATTGAACAAGAATGTGTTGTTGTTTTCTAACAAAACAGTTTATCACAACTATGATAATTACACAGGTTAAGCTTATAGGAGAGAATAAATTTGCTAGAGCTTGAATATGCTTGGTTTGGAATTCTCTGCAAATTGATGTGTGCGTACGTACGTGCTTCTTTTGCAAGCAGACTTGTTTATATAGACAAGCAAGAGACGTTGTCTATAAAGCAAGTTTAATGTTAATAACACACTTTCCTTTTGTAGAAGATCTTGTCTGAAGAAAGCCATTGGCATTTAATTATGTCTTGAATTATCAGTAACACTTCAGAGTCTTCTTTGCTTTAACTGCTGATGACGCTTCATAGTGTTGATGACTTGGTTGATATGTCTTTGTTCAGAGTCAGAGTTTACTTGTTTAAGCGCAGATTCTGGTCATCAAACTTCAGCATAAAAAATGTTTTGCTTCAGCGTGTAATACTTTAGCTTATCTTCTGATGCTGATCCCATCAAAACTTTTGTATACATAGAACATATTTTTAAGGAGCATATTTTTTCTATATATATTCTTTGTATTTAATTATTCTTTGTATTTGTTATCATCAAAACTCTGATCATGGGTTGTAGAATCAAACTATGTTCTAACAAACATCTCATGCCAATCATTAAATGTCACCGTCATCTTTTGTATAATCTTCTTAATATTCTTATTGGCGGCTTCCAATTTTCCGTTTATCTTTGATCGACGGAGAGAAGAATTATGGTTCTTAATCTTGAACTGAATGCAGAGTTCCATGATTATAGTATTGTTGAGATTAGTATTGTTGTCTGTGATAATCCTTTCGGGGATGCCATACCGACAAATAAGGTTATGCTTAATGAATCGGGCAACCACATTCTTGGTAACGGAGGTAAATGAGGTTGTTTCAACCCACTTCATGAAGGAATCAATAGCGACGAGGATGAAGCGGTGTCCATTAGAAGCAGTAGGTTTAATCTCTCCAATCATGTCAATGCCCCACATTGAAAATGGCCAATGAGCAGTCAAGACATTCAGAGGAACCGGTGGAATATGTACTTTGTCAGCATAGATCTGGCATTTGTGACAAGTTCTTGAGTGATGATGGCAATCAGTTTCCATGGTCGACCAATATATCCCACTGTCAGAATCTTCTTAGCCATAGTATGTCCACTAGAATGAGTATCGAAGACTCCCTCATTCATATCTCCCATAATTTTCTCAGCTTCCTCTTTGTCCACCCAACGAAGCAGAGTCGAATCATGGTTGCGCTTGTACAAAATTATGTTTCTCAGGAAGAACTTAGAAGAGAACCTCCATAGGAATTTCTTATCATTGATAGATGCTCCTTCAGGATACTCTTGAGCTTCGAGGTACCTCTTTATTTCATGAAACCAAGGCTTCACTTCTACTCTGTCAGTGTCAACTTTGTAGCAGTATACTGGTTCATCTAGTCTTTCAATAGTAATTCGAGGAACTTCGTTTTCCCATCTGACTTTGAACATAGATGACATGGTAGATAATGTGTCTGCCAGTTGATTCTCTTCTCGTGGAATATGCTCAAAGGTAATTTCCTCGAAGTACGGAATTAGTGTCAATATGAACTCCTAATAAGGAATGAGATTTGGATGTTTCGTATCCTATTCTCCCTTGATATGACTGATCAGTAGGGTTGAGTCTCCGTATACATCCAAAACTTGATTCTTAGATCGATAACAACTTTGATGCCCATGATGCACGCTTCATATTCTGCCTGTTATTGGTACAGTCAAAGCATAATCTGACGGTGAAGGGTGTATGAAAACATTATGGAGAGGTAATTATAGCACCAATTACATTTCCAAGTGCGTTAGAAGCTCCATCAAAAACCATAGTCCATTGGGATCTTGTCTCCGGTCCTTCATATGGTCAGGGTTCTTCACAATCGGTAATTAGCATAATGTTCTCATTCGGGAACTCAAAATTCGTAGATTGGTAGTCGTCTACGGCTTGATGGGCCAAATGGTCAGCTAGTACACTTCCTTTGATTTCTTTGAGTCGTGTACTGAATTTTGTATTCTGTCAGGACCATTTTCCATCTGGCTATTCTTCTAGAGAGAGCGCGCTTCTCGAATATATACTTTATAGGATCCATTTTAGAGATCAACAGAGTGGTAATAGTCAACATATACTGTCTTAGTCGGCGAGCAGCCTATGCTAAAGCCCAACAATTTTTCTCGAGCAGTGAGTATCTTGTTTCATAGTCGGTAAACTTTTTGCTAAGTTAGTAAATTGCATTCTCTTTTCGACCAAACTCGTCATGTTGGCCCAGTACACACCCCATTGAGTTCTCTAACACTGTTAGGTACATGATCAGAGGACTTCCTTTAACTGGTGGCATCAGAATCAGAGGTTCCTAGAGGTATTCCTTGATTTTGTCAAAGGATATCTGAAAATCTTCGTTCCACTTCACTACCTGATGTTTCTTCAGTAACTTGAATATTGGCTCACAAGTAGCGGTAAGATGGGAAATAAATTGGGCGATGTAATTCAGTCATCCCAAGAAACCTATGACTTCCTTCTCAGTATGGGGAGCGGGAATTTCTTGAATGGCTTTGACCTTGGTGAGATCAACTTCGATACCTTTACCAATGACAACCAAACTAGGAGTTCACCGGATCTTACCCCAAAGGTGCACTTGTTCGGATTCAGCCTTAGCTTGTACTTTTTCAACCTCTCAAACAACTTGTGTAGATCGTCAAGATGTTCTTCAGTATGAGACCTGACTATCATGTCGTCGACGTAGACCTCTATCTCGTGATGAATTATGTCATGGAACAGAGCTACCGTGGCACGCTAATATGTTGCACCTGAGTTCTTTAAACCGAAAGGCATAACCTTGTAATAGAAAGTTCCCCAGTGTGTGATGAAGGTTATTTTCTCCATGTCTTCAGGTGCCACCTTGATCTGATTATAACCCGAGAAACCGTCCATGAAGGAAAATACCTTGTGGTGAGCGGTGTTGTTGACCAAAACATCAACGTGTGGAAGTGGGAAGTCATCTTTGGTGTTCACCCTGTTCAAATCCCTATAGTCTACACACATACGCACTTTTTCGTCTTTCTTTGGTACCAAGACCACCTTCGCAACCCACGGAGGATAGGATGTAACAACCAAGAAACTTGTATTGAATTGTTTCATAACCTCATCCTTGATCTTCTCTGACATCTCGGAACGCATACGACGAACCGTTTGCTTTATTAGAGAACAACCCTATTTCATCGGTAGACGGTGACCCACAATATCAGTATCAAGCCCCGGTATGTCTGCGTATGACCAAGAAGAGATCTCAACATTGTCATGCAACATCTGGATTAACCTGTTCTTGACACCGTCCTATAGGTTGGCACCTATCTTGACTGCTTTCTTGTCTTCTTCAGTACCCAATTTCATAACCCCGACTGGATCTTCATGCAGTTGTATAGCCTTTTTCTCTTGCACTAACAGTCTGGCAAGTTCTCCAGGTATTTCACAATCTACCTCACCTTCGTCCTCGGCTTGGTAGATCATATTTTCAATTTCATAAGTGGCAATAGCAAAATTGTTATCAACGAAATCCAGAGTCGATGTGGATCTGCAATTTATTATGTGTGTGTGTGTAAGAACATATAGCTATTTTAAAGTGTAATAAAGTAGAAGAAAGGAAAAGAGCACAAAATTTGAATTCAAAACGCCCAATGCTTTATTAGATGAAAATATGTTTATGAAATTACAACCCTTAACAAATGGACCGTTGTTCCATGGGTAAGGCACAAGGCTTAAAGTTATTATTTAAAGATTGAATAACCAAAACTTGAAAGAAATAAAACAGAAAGTAGCATTTACTCATGGATAAAGGAGATTGAGATAAGGTCTTAAATCTTCCAGTTGTTGAGCCTGTTACCAATGGTGGGAAAGATCCAGTTGTCAAGGTCGTAGTCACTATAAGCATCTTCTATCGCGTTGAGTCCATGGTTGCTAACACGGAATGGTGGTCTTCCAGCGCGAGTGTGACAAACAGCCTTCTGAGCCTCTTTAGTAAATCCCAAACCAAACTTGTTAGATTTATACGTAATTTCAGGAACGTGACCCCAAGTAGTACAACCATCTTCTTCTACAATAGATTTAGCATCCTTCAAAGAAGCCATTATAGGTGGAACCCTGGTAATCTTGGGAATAACATAAACATCTCCAGTTTCGATAGGAGGGATTACTTCAAAAGTATGGAAGGGGTTTCGATTAATTCACTGTCCATCTCCACATATCTGAATGATTTTAAATGACTCACTATATACTCCTCTTCACCACAAACAATAACAACCTTTCCTTTCACGAGATATTTCAACTTTTGATGCAACATTGAGGTAACAGCACCTGGCCCATGGATCCAGGGGCGTACAAGTAAAGAAGAATAGGTTGGTCGAATATCCATTACATAGAAAGTGGAGTTGAAGACTTGAGAACCAACTTTTATTGGGAGATCCACCTCTCTATGCACCATCCTCTTTGAACCGTCAAAGGCTCAGACTATAAGATCACTGGGTTTTGGCACAACCTTTTCACAGTTAAGCCTGTCGAGAGAACCCTTTGGTAGAACATTTTGCGAGGACCCAATATTAACTACTACATGAGCTAGAGTAGTTCCTCTGCATTCAATAAATACATACAAGGCCTTATTGTGGTTTCTTCCTTCAGGAGTCAAATCTGCATCAGAAAAGCCTAACCCATTGTTAGCCGTTAACATAGTAACATAACTTCCAAATTGATAGGCAGAAATTTATTGTGGCACATGAGCAGATTTTAAGAACTTTACTAAAGCCTGAGCATGGGCCTCAAAACACAGTAAAAGGGATAACATGGATATCTTGGAGGGATTCTGTCCCAACTGTTCGAAAATCTTGTAATCACTTTTGAGGATAATCTTTAATACCTCCTCCAACTCTTTCTTGGAAGTATCATCAGTGGTTACTTGTTTAGGTGCCTCCATTTGAGCAGGCTCATTCATTTGTTCTTTTCCCCAAGTCTCATTAGTTGAATCGGTCGTAGTAACTCGTACCGGGGTAGCAGCAGTCTTTGGAGAGAATTTTAGAGAGAAAACCCTTATGCTTCTAGTTATCTTACTGGTCCCAGCAATATTGACAATGTTGCGATCAACAGCTTCAGTATCTTTATTCTCAACGGTCAACGACTCTTACTTGACACCATGGTAGTAGACGTCAGCTCCATAGTTCCAACGGACATCCTTGTCGGAGGAATACATAATTGGTATGGGTGAAGTGATTATCAGGGGAGCAGCTTTGGATTTGGCAGTGATTCTTACAAGACCCTTGGAAGTGATCTTGATATGAGTGCTTGATATTACAGATACTTCTTCCAGCCCTAGGTCTTGCAACAAATTCACAGCAGACGGAATCTTCTCAATCAGAATTAAGTGATTTTCCATAAGACGCTAAATACCTTCTTTCAGCAACGTGCAACCATTGGGTTGAGCTGCGCAGGAATAACATCTTTCAATACAACCTGGAAATAACTAGAATGGTAAAAGTAGGGACAAGAGTCACCATCATATTTGGAAAAAGTAGGCACCTTGAACTTGTGAGGGATGACAACCCCTGAGATAAGACCTAGATCTTCAAAATCTAGTCCAGGAACTCTCTGGATTTACATGGCA
Source organism: Vicia faba (assembly GCA_948472305.1). Lineage (NCBI taxonomy): Eukaryota > Viridiplantae > Streptophyta > Magnoliopsida > Fabales > Fabaceae > Vicia > Vicia faba. Next base: position 1,289,858,545 of record OX451736.1, on the reverse strand, counting down.
TTCAGACAATGTTCCAGTTGTTTGTAATTGTCATCAGCGAGAGGATATTGTTCATCAGACTAGTCTTCTTCATCAGGAATTCTATCAGAACCAAGGTTGCTTCACCCATCAGCTTTGATACTTCTACCGTCTTCCTCTTGATTTTCATCTTCATCTGATGGAATATCAGAAGCTTGAACCTGTTTGGCGGAACCTTTGAATCTTCTCCCCATATTAAGGATACCAGCCAGTTTCCTATTCTTCTTATTCTTGGTGATGAGCGCCATCATCTCTTTCTTCCCCTTGGTTAAGTTAATAAGTTTCTCTTGGAAATATGAATTTTGAGCTTGAAGGTCTTTCACAGTTTGTTGGAGATCCATCTTTTACGGAAATAAAACGCAAGAAGATGAGAAAACTTCTCCCGGGAAATACCTGTTGTGTAATGACATGCATGATATGTGGATGCAATGTTTTTAAGGATCTCGTGAGATTTAAATTTCTTAAACAAAAAGGAAACAAAGAAACTTAGTATTAAGCTCAAATTATGATTGCCTTCTATGCTTACAATGAAAACAAGAGAGTTAAATTACAAAAATAATGAGGCCTAAGGTATCATGTTCCCATGGACGCTTCCTCTTTGTGTTAACATATGCATTAAGGATCTACTCTTTGTGGGGTTATTTTGTCACCTCCATTACTTTCTTCTCACTAGCATAGAACTGAGTCTCAAAGGTATCCCTTTCTTCCTTGAGCTGAATCCATGAATTATGTAGTTCTTCGAAGTCAGTAGCCATATCAGGATGAAGAATGGTATGAGGAACGTCTCCTCAAACAAAAGGTTTTACGATCACTGGTAGGATAGAAGGTTTTGGCATCATAATATTTTGAGCACGAGATCGCACCCATCTAAGGTAGGAGGAATGGAATTCGTATGCCCCCAAGTCTTGTTATCAGTCTTATTTATCATGCCCCAAGCACGTATAAACCTTTGATGGTAACATTGAGGATCGTTCTCATAGTCGAATACTATATCCAGGACGAGCATATAATGAAGGTTGTCTCTTCGAGCATAACCAAACTGACGTAGAGCTAAGGAAGGGTTGTAAGTGACACATCCTTTTATGCCAAGGAGTGGCACATTAGGGAATATCCCACAACAGTCAATAATAGTGATCTCCTCCTTAGACTGGGGACACCAATGAATATCTGAATGAGTGAGTGACATCACTCTTTGAGACCACCTCAAGTCTTGTTCATTCATCATTACTGATCGGGGGAGGTGTGAAATAAATCACCTAGAAAGTAGAGGTACGCAACACATGAGAGTCCATCGCTTCCTCATATTACGAGTGTGAAGAGAATGCAGAATATCTCCAAGAAAAGTAGGTACAAGATTATGGGCAAGAAATATTTTGATGGTGTTCACATCTATGAGTTGGTTCTCATTAGGGAATAGTACCAAACCATAGATTACAAAGCTAAAATATCCTCAAAAGCATGAAAACTCATGGCATCTAGGAACCACTGAGCCTTCTCTACCAGAAATTTAGGAAGAAGACCCTTGACTCCATTTCTTGTTTCCCAATTAGATATGATGTCTGATCATTTCAGATGTAAGGCTGTTGCAATGTCTTCACATTTTGGAACTGGTTCTAGACCGATGAAAGGTATCTAATCAAGAATAGGCACTCTGAATAACTTAGAGAATTCTTCCATTGTGGGAACCAATTGATAATCCGGGAAGGTAAAACAATGATGCTTAGGATCAAAGAACTGGAATAGAACACTCATCATGTCTTCTTTGAAACCGGGAGTAACCAAACTGAGTAGATGACCATATCTTTTGGTAAATTGAGAATTTTCGGGAATTTTTGAGACTAACTCCTCAAGCTTGGAAGGTACCCTTACAAAGTTGATTCAAATAGTATTTATGCGATCGGAAGCCATGACCTGCAACAAAGCACAAAGATAAATCTCTAGATCCTTGAAACGATTAGTGAAAATGTTATGGTGTTATGATGTCATGATGTTATGTTTATGTATAGATAAGAAGTAAACACAAACAAATCACACAAGAGCCTTAGGTTTAATAGCTTGCATGAGGTCAATACGTAAGTACCCTCTTGAAGTTTAGTTGGCTCAACCTGTCCTAAAATAGTAACCAGGTTTTAGGGATCTCAATATCAATGATTTTTCTCACAGGTTTTGTTTAGCACAACTACTGACTTGCCACCAAAAAAAATCCGAGAGTCGAATCTCAATGAGCATAGCATCGAGTATCAACCAACTTCAGACTACGCCAAATTCGGTTATCTCACTATCTTCTAATGGCCAAGTTGGTTCAATTAAGGTTCTAAAGGTCAGTTACTGCTTATGACACCACACGGAAGCCTAGTATTATCCTTGTGACTCAAGGGAAACCATTACAAACCAAAGTGTCACACTAACGTAGCCATCACTTCAACCATATCGGTCTACGCTGTACAGTTTCCATGATCTATATCTACTTACCTAGGGTCCCCAGATCTGGGTATAGGATCTCTGCAAGAAAGTAAAACCTGAGCAACCCTCAAATGTAAAGCAAACAATTCAAGCAAAGCAAATAAAGTGATCTAACTCTAAGGTAACCCCACTTTTAAGTATTTCCCCAGCAGAGTCGCCGGTTCTGTAAAATGGTGGGAGAACTGACTTGGTTTTATGTTTTATCTCAAATATTGTGGATAGCAAGAGTTACCACCGACTTTTCTTTTATCCAATAAGGAAAGGGTGAGAAGAACATGAAAGACCTCGAAGATTTGGAGTTCGGGCGGTAGGTTATGAAAAGGGAAGGTGTCAGCACCATTTTCATCCATAGTTATCTACGGGCTCTTAATCGCTAGTTCACTTTGTTTGAAAATGCTTTGTGTTGTGTGTTTGAAAAAATATTTTGAAAATTTGAACTTTGTAATGATTCTCGTATTTGTCCTCGAGAGAGCGTACAAAGTGTTTGTTCGAAAATATTTTTGAAGAGTGTAATTGTGTGACAAATGTTTTGTTTTTTAAAAAGCTTTATGAGCAAGCGATTAACAATGTTCTACCTACTCAAAGGTATTTCTTGTAGGAAGCCCTATCGTTGGATGTGAAGGGACAGGCAGGGGTCATCGTATAGTCATCGAAGGTAACTCGTAAGGATGCTTTAGCAGTTTATCATTAAGGGACTACATCATTTATCGAAGGAAACATTGAAAGGGTCATCGGGGGACTATGATCTTTGTTTTCGTGGGACTTTGCTAAAGCGTCTCCATGTTTGAGGGACATGACTATTTTCTGAAGAAACAAAGGGGGTTACCCTAGAGGTGCGAGTGTGCAAGTGTGTTGTAATTCAGTTATTTTAATCTTTGATTAGGGTTAGCTATCGATTTGTTTTTATCTTGTCATAAAAGACCTAATTACTAACAGGAATATAGTAAAATAGGAAAGCGGTAAATATGCTGACAATAAATTCGGAAAGAAAACCCTAGACTATTACATAATAGAAAAATACGATGAAGTAAACCCTAATTACTATTACAAACAGGGAAACAATTACAATAATAATGAAAAGAAATGCGAGAGATAAAAAATTACGTTCGAACAGTCGATATGAAAAAACAGAAAAGTGGAAAAGAAAAGATTTTTTTGGTATTTTTATTTAAAAAAATGGTTTGTGATGAATTTATTAAAAAACATAAGAAAACTAATTAATTTTAGTGAACTCAATTAGTTTAACTAAAAAAACCATAAAAATATACTTAATTTTAATTAAGAAAATAATTAATTTAATTAATTTAATTTAAAAAAGGGTGATTAAAACTAAACCTAATTAATTAACCTAAACTAATAATTTAATATTTTAATTAATAATAAATAATAAATAATTAAAAGAAAAGAAGGAAAATATAAAAAGAGAAAAGAAAAATTGGGCTTGATTTGAAACAATTTGGGGGGTGCAGATTGCAATCTGACTCCAAAGCCCAATAAGCTCAGTGCTTGATCCAGTATGTTCAACCCTATGAGGTTCACCATGTGCTTGTAGATCTGGAGGCATTGGAGTAGATCTTGAGAAGAACTAATGGTGTTACGTGGTTTGGCGCATGGTAGACTCATGTGATGCACTACACTGGATCTGCAGAAAATAGAAAATAACATGAAAAATGCAAGGGGCAGGGATCGAATCCATGCCCTTGCACACGAACGCTCTATCGCGCATTGCCTTACCTCTAGGACATTATGTTATTTGTGTTTAAATATGACTATCAATAAAAGTATATTAAACATGCGTGTTAGTTTGTAAAATAGAAAAAATAAATGTCAAAAGCTGGAATCGAATCCACGCTTTCAACATCACTAACCATGTCCTTCACCATTAAGCCAATTGTTGTTGCGCATCAAGCATGTGACTATTAATATATATAAAATAAAATTAAATCAAAAAGTCAGAATTCAAATAAACATGAACACGCGCGCAAGGGTAAGGCCAAAGAATTTCAAATGGGCCAATTGAAACATGCCACGCCTAGGGCTAACGGAGTCATAGGAAACAAACAACCGTGGAGGGTGGAAAATACCATCATCTTCGATGGGGTGTTTTTTTCAAACCCTGCAAAATCAATCAAAAAGAAAAAATAAAAAGCATAGATCGATTATATTGGACCCTGCAAACTCAATGGTAGGGTTAGTTTCACCTAAAAAGGCATTTATCATTAAATACGATGATTCACGAGCTTCCTGCCCTAGCCATGGTGAAACCCAAATCCTGTGTTAAAGCTTGGAACTAATGGTTCTAAACAGTCATAAATACCATCATGAACATGTATATATGCATCAAATCTATCAATAATGTGTAAATTAAAGGATTGAGTTTGAAAAATTTACCAATACCGATGTGACTTGGGTGGCTTATTTTGGGCACGATTTGGCTTGGCAAAAGGCTTGGATGAACACCTGGAAGTCTCAGGAGAATGGATGCAAATAGGGTTTTGATTTTGCCCTAGTTCTTGAATTTTTTGTGAGCTTTAGGGTTGCTCTTTGGAGACCGCATGTGTGGTTTCTCTTGGTCTTAATGTTTGCAATATATAGAGATGATTTAGGTCAGAATAACATGGGCTTGGACTTTTGTAATAAGCTTTGTTTTTTTATTTTTTTTTATTTTAAATAAATAAAAATAAAAAATAAATAAATAAAAACCCAAGGAGGTGCATGAGTAAGATTTGTGGTGTATGTAAAGTGTAGAACAAGTTTGTTCTTTGAAACAAAAGCACATTAGCCCAAAAAATGAAGTTTGGTCCCTTTTAGTTTCATGCATTTGCTCAAAATTTCCCAACATGCATTGGTCATAACTCTCTAAACTTTCATCATTTTAAGGTGATCTTTTACTTTTTGGAAATATCGATATGTCCTCCACAATCTCTCTTTTAATCATTTTTGCATTTGAAGAGTTTATCTTGATGCAAATTGCCTTGACAAAAAATGTCTTTTTGTTGACTTTTGTAATGACCTATGATGTATTGGCCCATATCTATCAAATGAAGCATTTTTTGGACTTGAGCTTAGAGAGGCAAAGATGTAGAGAATTTAATTTCCTTCAAAATTATTTTTGGTTGAGGAAAATATGATGAAGCATGTGGAAGTTATGTTGGGTCAAAGTTCAGTTGACTTCTCCTTAAGAAAACTCTAATTTGGCAACTTTTGACTTATGGTGATTTGAGATTTTTCTTGATGAATCATGATTAACCCTTGATAAAATGATGAATATGACTTCAAGATATTGATGTTGACCAAAAATATTGAGGTTTGACTATATGTTGACCACAACTGACTTTTTACCCAATACAATTGATTTTTAGTCATCTTAGCAATTGACTGAGCAAACTTCTACTGCAAGGCTTGAAATTTGGTATGAGGGTACTTTGAGACATATGAGGAACCATGAAATCCACTTGAGATCTTAGAAACCCAATCTTCCTTGAGAAACATAAAATCCTAGTTATAGATCAATTGCTTAGGAGAAGAATTTGTCTGGTCAATTCTTGAGCCACCTTGAGCATCTGAGAACCCTAGGAGAATGCCTTGAATAAATAGGAGGGAAAATTTTGGGATACAACTGATACTAATGAGAATGAATCCATGGAAGAAATAAAAACTCATGATGATCAAGAAGATGTTGCAGTAGGGAAAGGTCAGAATCATAACATGATCATTATTGATGATTTGGATTCAGATGACACATCAATTGCTAGGAGAATGGCTCATGAGATAGCCAATATATTGAAGAATAAAAGAGGAAAAGCTATTGGAAAATATAACAAAGATCATAATTTTTTCAAGAAGAGAACATATGTTGGTCTTGTGAAATGTTGGAGTAAAGTAGATATATCTACAGAGAAATAAAAATCTTTGAAGAGAAAACACACATTATCTAGTGACTCGGAATATGAGGAGGATGGTGAAGTAAATGTTCAAGACAAAATCTCATGGACAAAATCTCGAATTATAGTGACAATGGAGAATCTGTTTTTTTAAAATATTTTGTGTAAACAATGTAAATCTTTAAAAAAAAGGATAATTTACCTCAGTTTTCTTCTAAACCGAGGGTAAAACATATTTTATCTTGGATTTTGACAAAACTCAGGGAATAATTTTGGTGTCACTTTTGAGGATATTGATCACTGTCCTTAAACAAATCTTTATCGTCCATTTCATGACTATCAATGCTCAAGACACTACCATTAGTGATCCACGTGAAACATAAAAAACTTCCATTATAAAAGCATTATTACTATCAGAAAGAGTATTCTGAATATCATTGTGAAGCATCATGAATCTCTTGAAACAATCTACATCCACCACTTTAAGGTTTGCCATGAAAAGATCTCTATGATAGATAGCCAGAGCAGAAAATTATTTGAGTTTAAGGTTTGTGTTCTTATATATTTATTTGAGCAGAAAATCATTTATTTTTCTAACAATTTTTTTGTTTTATTTCATAAAGAAATGAAAAAAAAATCCATAAAGAATATTCGACACCCATCATTTAATCTACCTTTAAATTATGTGATTTAAAGATCTAAAATCTTAATCTTTGGGAAATTATTTTTTTTGTGTAAATAAAGTAGTTTGTAAACAAATTAATTTATTAATATTTTGTGAAATGCAACAAGTTAAAAAAATATCTTACCCCTCAGTTTTATTAAAAAACTGAGAGGTATAATGCGCTAGTTTCGAAAATAGTTAAAATGAAGGTGGTGGGGTTCGAACTCATGTGCATACAACTTATGCCCTCAGTTTTATATTAACCGAGGGATAAAGTGTAAGTTTTTTATGACGCCCTTCGTTACCTCACTTTTGTAGTCGAGGTTAAACGCATTTCGCGTCCAAGGAGAAATGTGTTATTTCTAGTAGTGAAAATCGATTAGATACATTTTTCTAATCGGTTATATTCATTAAGAATTTGAAGTTTTCCTTGCAAGTGTTTGTTACAACATTTAATCCTCCAACTATCCGTTGAGGGCATCTCCAACATTCATATTTTTGAATTTTCAAGTGATCTAGTTGATAATGTCAAAGTGCTAATCGATTAGATTTACCTAATTTTGCATTTCTTTTTTTGGTTTTTATGTTATGCACTCCTACTGATATTTATTTTCACCTCCAACTATAAGACACTTATAAAGCTTATTTTTATGGGTTAGACATATTTTAATTTGAATGAGAAGATAAATAAAATAATTATTTTAAGGGATTAATCATATTTTCCTGATTATTTCTACCTTAAAATCATTTTACCTCTTTTTACCAATAATTCTTGATAAATATTTCCCTAAATGGAAGACACTACGTGGTGTATCTTTGTCCACACAATGTTGGATGTGAAAGTTGGTAAATCCAAGGAATGGACAAGTCCGTTACAGACTTATTCATTCAACTGATCATTTCAGATCATCAATTTTGAGATACTCTTCAATATTTTGTTTTTATCACAACATTTTAAATTTTCCATCATTGTTCATCTTCCGGATCAAAGAATTTCATAAATCATAGAGTATATTAATGCTTTGTACAACTTCTTCAATAAACAATTTAGACTTCAAGCCGCAAAACATTCTTGTAAAACACTTAAGGTTTCTCATTTGGTGACCTTATCATCTTATGCCCAGGTGCATTACTTACAGAAGATGCAAGGTGATTACCATTAGATATTTTCAATTTAAAGCAATAACATTTCAACTGTCCAGTTTTCTTATAGTGAGTGCATTTATATATTAGATACTTCCCTTTTCTAAGATCTTTATTTTCTGATCTTGAGATGGAATCTTCTTTCATGATTCTTCCCGAGGTTGATGTTTCTCCTCCTCTTATTTGTCCAAATGCTGAAGAGATTTATATATCTTCTTTTCATTCGTTGAACAAGAGGATCCTTCATCCGATGTTGATCGTTCAATGCTGAAGAGATTTATACATCTTCTTTTCGTTCATCTTCTCTATGATCTCATTGTTTATTGATTTTTCTTGAAATTTATGAAGGCTCTCATCTATAGATTTAAGAGTTGGATTAATTTTACAATTCTTAATTGTTAGATATTTGTTAGTGAAACTGTTTCCAACAAAGATTCCTATGTTTCTAAAAATAGAAGAGCATCCAAGACTAGTATATGTATCTTTTTTTCCTCGGGTTTTCATGTTCTCAAGCTTGATACTTGCAGAAACTCCATATATCTTTTCCAAAGTATCCCACATTTCCTTGGCGATTTTACAATGATGAACTAAGAAGTGCTATCATCTAAAGACTTTATTATAAAAATTTTGGTTTTGAGATCTATATTTATCTTTCTCTTTTATTCTTTGGTCCAAAGAGAATAGGGTTTATCATTGTTTCATCATTAATTTAATGAGAGGGGTAAACCAAACCTTTTATAATTGTTTCCAAAAACATATAGTCTATGCTTTCAAGAAAAAGTTTGAATCTAGCTTGCCAAATTAAAAAGTTTCTATTTTTAAAAGGTGGTGGTGAATTTGAAAAAGATCTTGTGTAGGAAGTCATCTTCCTCCTGAAACAATTACTCCTTAAACTGGAGTTTGGCTCTGATGCCACTTGTTGAACTTGAGGCTCTAATAGCACTTTATTTACAAAATTGCCATTGTGTTTCTTATTTACACCTATTTTTAATATAATGGGTATAAATTTTAAAATTATATTCTTCGCTTTGCACTAGTGATTCCATAATTTAAATAAAAAAGAACTCAAGAATCTTGTTCACTGATGTTACAGATCATAACATTAAACTAAACTAAAATGCGAAGAACAAATAAAGTAAATAAAGATGACCTCCAAAGACATTTTCCAATTCACAGTAAACAGAATCACTCCTCCAGAGTATATGTATAACAAGGTACAAACAACATAAAAACATAAAGAAAAGGGGGTGAGAATAAACTTTGATATATTAACGGCGTAAAGAATGTGAGGGAAGATTAAAATACACAACAACAATAACATCTTTTAATCACAACACAACACCATTGTTGTACCCCAAAATTTTCCCTCCCATTTTTCATACAAGACACAATCCTAGGGTTCCTCGGATATTCAAGTTGGCTCAGAAATCGATCAGACAGATTCTCTTCCCAAGCATTGAGTCAGCAATTAGGGTTTTGAATTTTTCAAAGAAAATTGAGACTTTAAGGTTTCAAATGATTTTCATAGGTCTTAATGTATCCTAAAAGTTGTTTAAACCAGTTTTTAAACTTCGCAGTACAAGTTTGCTCAATCAATGGTTCAGATGACTGAAAATGACTACAGCAACCCCAAAATCAACCCTTTTGGCGAGAACAAATTTAAACGATCGTAACTTCTTCATTATTAATTGTTTTTGAGTGGTTTTCTTTGCGTATGATTCTCCCTGATACCACCTCAAATTTCTCTTCACAAGTCAAGAGCTGATTATGCGTAAAAGATCACCAAAATACGAGTGTGTTAGAAGTCGCATCGTGAAGTTTGACCTAATTTCAAATAACAGTCGTCTGATTTCTAAGAATTGTAATTTCTTCAAATTACAAGACCTTGAGACGATTATTCCTGTATATGGTCATAAGTGATATCGCACATGAGTTTTTCTCCAAAGGTCGAAAGAAAATTGTGTTGGAAGACTTTTAAAAAAAATTTGAATCCTCGCAAGACATTAGTTGATTTTGAAATATTCTTAACCGCAGTTTGTTGAAGTTGGTTAATTCTACAAGATTGACAAATAATCTCGAAAACATGTTTGTTTGGCAACGAAGTTCCATTCTAATCGGGCATGGAAGACAATGTCATTTTGAATGAACTTGATTTGAAGTTTGAAAGATAAGGCGCTCTGGTTTTACTTGTAATACAAATTACAAAAGCGTTGGATTTTCTTGAGGTTCAAGTTACCAAGCAAGGCATATGTTCAAATCACACAAATATGGGGTTCATATTTCATCAAGATTCAAATCTAATTATTTCCTCAAGAGGCATTTTTAAGTTCATGGGCCACTGAGATAAATCCAAATCGTGCTCGTAATTTAAATTGTGTCAAAGAATATTCAAATTTTGCAAGTCTTAGAAACAAATTCAAATTGATTCAAGAATGAAGGGTTACAACAAGACTGCATTATTTGAATTTCACAAAATAAAGCAGAATTCGTCATTTAAATTTACAAGTGAATTGGAATGCGCTTTACAAGTTTGTAATCCACGTAATTCAAATTACAAGACTCGCGATGTTACTAAAATTCCTAACAACATGCTAAGCTACAAGGGAACTTTCTTCATCTTCAAGTCTTGACCAATTACTTCAAGTCATTTCTCACCAATTCTCCTCCATTGCCCAAGTTGCTTGTACATGAAACAAGAAAAGGAAAAGTTAGCAAAAATTCAAGAGAAGTAATATGTGAAAAGGAGAAATTTGTCATTAGGGTTTGTATCTTGGAATCAGATTTTTGTTTGTTTAATCACCATCCATTTCTCCCCATTTTGGAAATCTCAAAATCTATGTTTTGTTCACAAAAAAGGAAAAAATAAAATATACAAAAAATAGGGCTGCATTGCAAAATCACCAAACCAAATGGGGCTACATTTTATTTGTAGCAAGCAAAGCAAAAACTACAAAGCCAAGGGTGTACAAAAACCAGTAGAAAAATAACATCCAACAGTAGGCAACAAGCAACAACAAGCAGTAGCTGCAAGAAAATACAAACAGCAGCCCAAAACAAATATACACACAATAAGCCAAAAATAGCTGCCATGACAGCAGAATAATAGCTGTAAACAAAGAACCCAAAACTAGCAAAAGGCATACTTGCAGCAAAGCTTCCAAACAAAGCAGCAAAATATTACATCAAGCATGCTCAAACAACCTCAAATGCCTCATCATTTTCCTAAATTAGCAAATCCTTCAGAATGTATTGGAAAGCCAAATATGGATTTTGTTTCATAGAAAAATGAAAGAGGAAAGAAGTAGGGTTAGGAGGATATCACCTAGGCCACATAACCAGTCCCAAAATTATGCAAAATTGCTATGCACATAACAAAAAAATTGGAAGGCTTTCAAATCAAACCAACCTGCAAAAACAAAACATGCCAAAGTTCTTCTCCACATACTGTCAAGCCTGCATTGCAGTCTAAAACCTGTAGCCCAACATTTGCACACAAATAGCAAGATGGAAACTACACTCAAAGGGTTCAAGGTCAGCATACCATAATGGTTCAAAATCCTCAAAACTTTCCCTCTAATTCTTACTTCTCAGCTATTATATTACAAAGAGCAAGCAGCATATCAAAAAGAGGCGAGGATATCACAAAAAAAGGGCCAACCAATATTAGAGCAAAAAAAACCTCACTGTAAAACAAAAAAGCCAAGAAACCAGAACTAACAAAACCAGCAAAAAATAACCATCACAACTTCACATACCTCCAACTGATGTCCTGAAACTACTGCAACCTTTTCATACCTTTGCATGTCCATTTTCAAACATCAAACTCCAAGGTTCTTATCTTTATATATGACTTCATCATCTCCAAACATCACAACGAAAACCTTGCCCTGCTAATCCAAATCAACATCTTCGATCAACTTCAAATCCCTGCATAAAATACCTAGAAAAAACTAAGTCCAAAACCTCAATACTCTGTGTTCAACCACAGTGCATACACGCACAACAATCAACAACACGACCTTCAGAATAACCAAACAATACATTAAAAGAACAATTTTGACGTCATACCTTTTCATTCCGGCGAAACCTCCTCGTCGTAGGTAACAATTCGATTCCACCTTTATTATCGATGTAGATTCTGTGTATTTCCTTTATGTATTCTCATTTTGTTAAAATTTTGCTTGCTAATTTGGTATGAGAATCTGAATCAAGGTGAAGGATAATAGAGGCGTGAGAGCATGACGATAGATTATTGTTGTTATTTAGAAGATGAGCAATTTTGGTGAGCAGAGAGTCGTGAATCTAAGGGGGTTTCTCGTTATGGAAACATGTTTGTTATTTTCGAATCGTGAGTGATACAGGGAGGTTGATAGAATAACATTAGGAGGATATTTAGCCAAGAGATTTGTCGTTGTTGTTGTTGTTACACCTTGAGAAACGAAGAGCATTTTCTCTTAAACTTTTTCTTCAGATTTGGTTAACAGAGTTTTTAGTTGTAGAACATGGAAAACTCTTTTTGAAATGGGAGAAGAGGTGCTAGATTAGAGTTTCGCTAACCCATTATTTTGTTTTAAATGGGCTAGGTCCGGACCCCATTGACCCGGTCCGGCCCAGCAGATTTTTATTTTTTTTTAATTTGTAGCATATGGGCTCATAGCCCATCCGAAATTTCGTCACCCCTAGTCTTCTATTTGTAACTTCTTTTATTATTTCTTAGGTTAGCTTAGATTTATTTTAATAAACTTAGAATTTTGATTTTAATTTTAATTTAGTAACTTTATTTAGTTTAGATTTAATTTTATTAGTCTTTAGTTTTAACTTTAAAATTCAATTAAATAAAAAAATACAATTTCCAAATTATTTAGTTTTCTTAATTAGTTTAGTTATGGATTTTGTGAATAATTTAGTTAAATAACACTTTATTTTGTTAACTTAACATTCTTTAAAATAGTTTAATTTCTTCATGGTAAATAAAATTTCAAGGAAAATAATAGAATAGAATTTTGATTTTTCTTCTTTTAATTTTTAATCATAAACAAAACACCAAAAAAATATTATTTTGATATTATTAATTATTCCGCTAATTAAATTTATTTATTAGTTTGTTTTAGTTTAAATTAATTGTTTATCCTTAATTCGGTTTGGTTGTATTGTTTTCTATTTAGACTTTTAATCGCATTCGACTCATCCCCATTCATAAATTTGTACCCCCATTCCTGAAAACTCTGTAATAACATAGAATTTCAATTCTCGCAAATGTAATGTTTTCTTTATATTGCTAGTAATTAGGTGTGCATGGAAAGATTAAAATTCAATCGCTAGATAGCCTAATTTCAAAGACAAAATAATTTGAAACAAACACACTTTTCACACGCACACCTCTAGGGTAACCTCGCTCGTTACCTCGGAAACACAGTCATGTCCCTCGAATATGTGACGCTTTAGCAAAGACCCTTCGATAAAAGATCGTAGTCCCTCGATAACCCTTGATGTTTCCTTCGATAAAACGATCTAGTCCCTTACGAAAATTGCTAAAGCGTCTCATACGTTGCTTTCGATGACTGTAAAATTGACCCGCGCCTGTCCCTTCACATCCAACGACGGGGCTTCTTACCAAATCAATGGCAAGATAGCAACATCTAAAGGGGGAAGAAAAGAACATTTGAGACCTTTCGAGTAGGTAGATTCGCTCCTAGTTACTCGCTTGCTCACGACAAAAACATTTTTACACCGGCACTTTCATCTCAAAACATTTTCGAAAAGATAAAAAATTTTGTATACGTTCTTATAGAGACGAGAACCATTGCAAAACATCTTTCCAAAAACCACTTTCAAAAACACATTCCACAAGCATATCTTTGAACTATCTTTCGAAACAACACTTTGTACGCGTTCTTATAGAAACGAGAACCATTACAAAGATATTTTCAAAATATTTTCAAAGCCCATACCACAAGCACATTGTCAAAATAAAAGTAAGTGATCTAGCAAGTAACTAAGAGCCCATGTAAAACCATGGATGAAAAGGGTGCTAATACCTTCCCTTTTCATAATCTACCCCTCGAACCCGAGAAATAATATCGAAAGGTCTTTCATGTGCTTTTTTACCTTTCCTTTTGGATAAAAGAAAAGTCGGTGGCGACTCTTGCTATCCGCACAAATGCGATCAAAACGCAAAAAAATTCAAGTCAGTTCTCCCACTGTATCACAGAACTAGAGACTCTGCTGGGGAAATTACTTAAAAGTGGGGATACCTTAGAGTTATATCACCTTTACTTATTTCTTTGCGTGCTTTATATTTTGTTCTTTTGTATTGGGCTTGCTTTGATCCTCCACCCGGATCTGGGACACCTTTTTAGGTAAATAGCAATAGATTGTGGAAACTGTACGGGGTAGACCGATATGGTTGAAACAATGGCTATGTTAGTGTGACGCATTTATGGGTACCGGTATCCCTCGTGGTGAATCGAGGAGAATACAGGGCCGCTGAGTGGCGTCATGAAGCACTAACTGGCTTTAGAACCCTAATTGAACAAACTTGGCAATTAGGACGTAGTGAGATAACCGGTTTCGGTGTAGAGCTGAAAACTAATGGATACTCGATACTACACTCATTAAGGCTGGACTTTTGGGATATGTTGACCGCAAGAAAAGATTGTTGTGTTGAGACAATGCCTAAGATAAAGGTCGGTGATATTGAGATCCTTTAGAACCCGATCACTATTACTAGGACAGGTTGAGCCAACTGAACTTCAAGAGGGTACTTACCTATAAAACCCATGGAAGCCTAAAACATAGGGACTTGTTTGATGTGTGTGTATATATTTACCTGTACATAACATCATAAAAATCATAAGCATCATGCACATGCTCACTAACCATTTCAAGGATTTAGAAATTTATCTTTGTTTTTGTTTTGTAGGTCATGAATTCCGTCCGAAGGAACACCATCTGAATCAGCTTTGTAAAAGCACACCCTCAACTTCAAGAGTTAGCCTCAAGAGTGCCCGGGGATTCTCCTTTTACCAACAAATACGGTCGACTCCTCAGTTTGGCTACATCCAGTTTCCAAGAGGAGATGATGTGTGTACTATTCTAATTCTTTGATCTCGTACATCATTGTTTCACATTCCCTGACTATCAGTTGGTACCTACACTAGAAGAGTTATCTTGACTCTTAGGGGTGCCCGTGCTTGATTAGATACCATTCACCAGTCTAGAAGGGATTCCAAAACCTGAAGTCATCGTTGAAGCTTTGCATATGAAGAGGGCCGACATCATAGCCAATTGGGAGACAAGAAGCTGGGTTAAAGGCTTTCTAGCCAAGTTTCTATTGGAAAAGGCTCGTTCATTCTGGGACGACATGGATTTCCAAGATTTTTAAGACGTCCTGGCTCTTCTCATTTATGGTTTGGTTCTGTTCCCCAACTCAAACCAATTCATAGATATTAATGCCATCAAAGTCTTTCTCTCTCGCAATCCCGTACCTGCCTTACTGGGAGACATCTTGCATTGCCTTCATACCCGCACCATGAAGAAAAGAGGTACTCTCTTGTGTTGTATCCCCCTACTCGCAAAGTGGTTCACTTCACACCTACCTCAATCAACATTGAAGAACGAGCAAAGACTGACATGGTCTCAAAGGATGATGTCTCTCACCCACTCTGATATCTGTTGGTGTTCGAGATCCTTGGAAGATGTCTCTATCATTGGCCGCTGTGGAGAATTCCCTAATGTCTCTCTACTTGGTATTAGGGGAGGTATCACCTACATTCCTTGCTTAGCTATTCGACAGTTTGGGTATGCCCGAAGAGACAACCCTCATGAGATGCTCATTCAAGGTTTGGTGTTTGAGTATGACAATGAAGACAAAGGTTACCGCCAGAGGTTTACACGAGCTTGGAGAATGGTGAATAAGGTGGACAGTAGGACTTTGGGACACAAAAAATTTATCCCTCTTGATCCTTACCTTAGGTGGGTACGGGCTCGTGCTCATAGACTCGTGATGCCTTACCCTTCCATCCTCCCTGTTATCATAGAGCCTGTTGTTGAAGGAGACGTCCCATACACTGTCCTTCATCCTGATATGCCTACCTCTCTCGAAGACTTGCAGAAAGCTTGGGTTCAGATAAAGGAAGAACGAGACACCTTTGAAGCACAATTTTAAGCCAGAAAGAAGAAGGTTCTGGAACTCACCAAGCAGCTTCATGAAGAGCAGAATCTGAACGCCTACATCGCTCCAAAGAGGATGCGTTCAACCTTTTTGTCTTAGGAGTTTTTGCTGTATTTTTGTTTCTTTCATTGTAAGCCCAAAGAGGCAGGATGTACTCAAACATGGATTTATTAATATAACGTGTTTTCTTTTTGGTTTGAACAAATTTAAATCTCTAATTTCCTTGAAATCATTTGCATATTGCATCTCCATTCATCATAACATCATACAGGTTTCTTACAAGAAGTCTCCTTATCCTTATACCGTTTATTTCAGTGAGATGGATATTGAACAGACAATGAAAGATCTTCAGGCGCAGAACGTCCAGTTTCAACAAATGCTCTTGACTCTAACAAAAGGACAAGAGGAGTTGAGGACTCTACTGGCCAAAGAAAAGAAGAAGAAAGCAAAGAAACCACCTGGTATTGTGATCATGGGAAAAAGGTTCAAAGCACAAGCCAGACGAACTTTAGACTTTGCAACATCATCGGGTGAAGGAGATAATCAAGAAGACGGGACCAAGGAAGTGAACAACAACCCAACATCCGAAGAAGAGGAAGAACCTGACTACTCCGAGGAACAGTATCCTCCTGCTGATAATAAATACAAAGAGCTAGAGGATCATTTGAATGCTATGGAGGTCCAGAGGGTACCCGGATTGGATTTTGAAGAGTTAGGACTTGTCTCAGGGGTCGTCATCCCGCAGAAATTCAAGGTCCCCACTTTCTCTAAATATGACGGTGTCTCTTGCCCAAAGCTATATCTAAGGTCATATGTTAGAAATATTCAACCCCATACGACTGACAAGAATTTGTGGGTGCATTTCTTCCAAGAGAGCTTGTTTGGGACGCAGTTGGATTGGTTCTATCAATCGGAAGGGACCAATGTTCAATATTGGGAAGATTTGGCCGCCGCTTTCTACAAACAATATCAGTACAATGCTGTTTAGATCTAACTAGGACGCAATTGCAAGGCATGTCTATGGGAACAGGTGAAGGTTTCAAAACCTATGCTCAAAAATGGAGGGATCTTGCAAGCAGAGTCCAGCCCCCTCTATCTGACAGAGAATTAGTGGATATGTTCCTAGGCACCTTGTCAGGACCATTCTTCAACCACCTGATTGGGAGTTCCTCAGCTGGATTTACTGAATTAATCATGACTGGTGAGCGGGTCAAAGCCGGTATAAAAAGCGGCAAAATTCAAAGAGATGTATCCTCGAGCATGATGAAGAAACCCTTTGTTGGAAAGAAGTAGGTCAGTGCTGCATATGACCATAGGAATCAAAACAAAATTGAACGACGCCCGACGGTAGGGGCTATTATGATTTCTAATCATGTGCCAAATCAACAGTGAAATTATCAGCGCAAGCCAAAAACGCCCATGAGACGATTTACTCGGATCAACATGACCATGTCTCAAGTTTTGCCACACCTTCTGAAGACCAATCTGGAAACTTTAAAAGAAGCTCCCAAGAACCCTAATACTTATTCTCCTCACTACAACCCGAACGCTCGATGTGCCTATCATTCTGAAAGACCGGGGCACGATACAAATGATTGTTGGGCCTTGAAGAATAAGGTGCAAGACTTTATCAATGCGAAAGAGATTGAGTTTGATCCCCCAAAAATGCCTAATGTAATAACGGCACCAATGCCCAGACATGGCCAAGGTATCAACGCCATTGATGATGATCGTTTTGTCTCCTCTGTGAATGACTTAATTACTCCTCTGTTGACCATTAAACAGAATCTGCTACAAGCCGGTTTGTTCCCAGGTTACGATAAAGATTGTCACTTATGCAAGTCTCTACCAAATTGTTGTTTGTTACTAAAAATAGGCGTTCAATGCCTGATGACTAGCAAAGAAATCTTATTTGAAAAGATTCCTCTTACCAGAACTTCTTATCAAGATGTCTCGATAATCACCATTTCCAATAATCCTCCCAGGGTCTCTACCAAAAGACCTGTCAGGATTACATCTGCTCTAAGGTCTGCACCTCTAATCATCACTATGCAAAGACCAATATCATACTCTTCAGATAAAGTTGTTCCCTAGAGCTATGGGGCTGACGTTTATTACTATGGCGTCAAGCAAGAACAGTTGGCTGTCAAAGACGAAGTTGCGAGAGATATTGATCCTGACATCGGTAATATCACTGGGACCAGTAAGATAACAAGAAGTGGAAGAGTCTTCTCACCCGAGATTTCTCCAAAGACCATTACTACTCTTGTGATCATTCCCACTGCCACTCCTACCGACACTCCCAGTGATACTCCTACTGTTATCCCTGCTACCGAGACAAGGGGCAAAGGGGTCTTGAATGAGCCTGTCCAAGCAAAAGAGAATCCGAGATCATCCTTGAAGCTTCTAGAAAGGACATAGAAGAAATATTGAAGATAATCAAGAAAAGTGACTACAACATTGTAGAACAGTTGGGGCAAACCCCCTCGAAGATATCATTGTTGTCCTTACTTTTGTGTTCTGAGGCCCATGCCAAAGCCTTAGTAATGTTTCTTAAGACCGCCCACGTGCCCCAAGAGACCTCCATCGACCAATTTGAGAATTGTGTGGCCATTCTAACTGTTGATAATGGATTGGGCTTTTTCGACGCTGATTTAACTTCTAAGGGAAGGAAGCACAACGATGCCTTGCATGTTTCCATTGAATGCAGGGGCACCACACTTGCCCACGTTCTGGTGGATAACGGCTCATCATTGAATGTCTTTCCCAAAAATGCTCTCGACCTACTGGACTGCGAGGGACTCATTTTAAAAGCTAGCAACATCATAGTGAGGGCCTTTGATGGTTCCAAGAGGAGAGTGCACGAAGAAGTTAATATCCCCATAAAAGTTGGAACTCAGACTTTTGACTCAACTTTCTATGTGATGGACATCCGCCCTTCATACTCTTGTCTATTGGGCCGACCCTTGATCCATGGTGCTGGTGCCGTCACTTCTACCCTACATTAGAGGCTAAAATACCCGATCAAAGGAAAAATTGTCACAGTTCATGGGGAGGAAGATACATGGCTAGCCACTTGAACTCTTTCAGGTATGTTGAAATGGATGGTGAATTCATTGAGACTCCGTGTTAGAACTTCGAGGAGGTTCTAGAAACAGTTTCGGCAACCAAGTCTACTCCTAAATTCCCGAAGATTACCAGACCTCCACTGAAGATGGCCTCTTTGAAAGATGCTCGAGAAGTAGTTGAAGAATGAGGGTGTACCATCAGGGGACAGCTTCCGGATATTCCCTATAAGTCCGACAAATTTGGGTTGGGATTCACTACAGAGGCCCAAAGGGTTGTTCGACGTTCTCGCACCGGGGGACCACCTTTGCATATCAGCAATCAGGGAGTCAATGCAGTAGAAGACAATGATGGCAGCTGTGATATGGACGGATGGATTTTCCCAACCATCGGCGGAGGGCTCAACAATTGGGAGGCCAAAGATTTAATTCCTATTACTTTTATTCAAGAACAATTGTCTTTCAATGTTTTCAGGCTTGTAATATTTAAACAATTCAGACTTTTTAAAACCTCGTGTCTTACCCGAGGCACAATGGTCCATTTGTGAGGGTTGTCACTTCATTCTCATATGTCATTAATGAATCATGGACGTTTTTGCATATAAATTTTGTGTTCTTTTTCTTTCTTTCTTACATTTTATTTCTTTCAAAGGTAGCTATGCTCTTACACACACTCAAATATTAAAATGCAGATCTACATCCACTCAGGATCCCATGGGTAACGGCTCTGCTATGGCCTATTGTGACTTTGAAAATCCAATCTACCAAGCCAACAACGAAAGTGAGGAAGATTGTGAGGTACCAAGGGAATTGGCCAGGTTGTTGCAACAGGAAGAAAGGACCATTCAGCCTCACGAAGAGCCGGTGGAAACGATTAACTTAGGTACTAAAGAGGACAAGAAAGAAGTCAAGGTGGGTGCCAATCTGGAACCCAGTGTCAAAGAGCGTCTGGTTCAGTTGCTGCACGATTATGTTGAAGTCTTTGCCTGGTAGTATGAAGACATGTCGGGACTTGATACAGACATTGAGGTACATCGTCGGCCTACAAGAGAAGATTGTCCACCAGTAAAGAAAAAGGTTCACCGTATGAGGCTTGATATGTCAGAAAAGATTAAAGTAGAAGTCATGAAGCAATTCAATGTTGGATTCTTGGTTGTAACCTCTTATCCCCAATGGGTTGCCAACTTTGTTCCCGTGCCCAAGAAAGACGGAAAAGTACGAATGTGCATGGACTACAGAGATTTGAATAGGGAAAGCCCAAAGGATGATTTCCCACTCCCCCACATCGACATTCTAGTTGACAATATGGCACAACACAAAGTGTTTTCCTTCATGGATGGTTTCTCAGGCTATAACCAAATCAAAATGGCACCTGAGGATATGGAGAAAACAACCTTTGTTACATAGTGGGGCACATTCTGCTATAAGGTCATGCCATTCGGACTGAAGAATGCGGGGGCAACCTATCAGCGTGCCATGGTAGCTCTATTTCACAACATGATACACCATGAAATAGAGGTCCACGTGGACGATATGATATCCAGATCTCAAACAGAAGAAGAGCATCTCGATCATTTACAGAAGCTGTTTGAGAGGCTAAAGAAATACAAGATGAGGTTGAACCCAAATAAATGCACGTTCGGAGTACGACCTGGTAAACTCCTAGGCGTTGTCGTCAGCAACAAAGGAATTGAGGTTGATCCTGCTGAGGTTAAAGCGATACAAGAGATGCCTTCTCCTTATACTGAGAAGGAAGTCAGAGGATTTTTGGGACATTTGAATTACATTGCCAGATTCATTTCTCACCTGACAACTACTTGTGAATCGATCTTCAAATTGTTGAAGAAAGATCAAGTAGTCAAATGGAATGACGAATGCCAAGTTGATTTTGACAAAATCAAAGAATACCTACAAGAGCCTCATGTGTTGTTGCCACCCGTCGAGGGAAGGCCATTGATCCTGTATCTGACTGTTTTAGAAAACTCGATGGGGTGTATGTTGGGGCAGCATGACGAGTCTGGCCGAAAAGAGCATTCTATTTATTACCTGAGAAAAAAGTTTACCGACTGTGAAACAAGATATTCACTGCTCGAGAAAACTTGCTGCGCTCTGGCATGGGTTGCTCGTCGGTTGACACAGTATATGCTGACCCATACTACCTTGTTGATATCTAAAATGGATCTAATAAAATAAATCTTTGAGAAGCCTGCTCTCTCTGGGAGAATAGCAAGATGGAAAATTATCCTGAAGGAATATGACATACAATATACAACCCAGAAAGTAATAAAGGGCAGTGCACTGGCTGATCACCTTGCTCATCAAGCTGTGGAAGACAACCAATCCATGAAGTTCGAATTCCCAGATGAGGACATCATGATAGTAAACAATTGTGAAGAGATCAAACCATATGCAAGACCTGAACAAGGATCCCGATGGATCCTGTTTTTTGATGGGGCATCCAACTCACTTGGAAATGGTATTGGTGTTATACTCGTATCTCCTGAAGGGTGTCATACTCCCTTTATCGCAAGACTCTGCTTCGTTTGTACAAATAACATGTCAGAATATGAAGCGTGCATCTTTGGTCTCAGAGCTGCCATAAATTTGAGGATCAAATCTTTGGTTGTGTTTGGAGATTCCGCTTTGGTCATCAGTCAGATCAAAGGGGAATGGGACACTAAACACCCTAACCTTATCCCTTACAAAGAACATGTGTTGACATTGCTGCCATATTTTGAGAAGATTACTTTCGAGCATTTCCCGCGAGAAGAAAATCATCTAGCAGACGCACTAGCTACAATGTCATCTATGTTTAAACTTAATTGGGATAACGAAGCTCCTCAAATCACCATTGAGCGGATGGATGAACCAACCTACTATCACGAGATCGGTACTGAAGAAGTAGTGGATCAACCTTGGTTCTATGAAGTTAAAAGGTATCTCGAGTATCAGGAATATCCAGAAGGAGCTTCAGTGAATGACAAGAAGTTCCTAAGAAGATTCTCGGCTAAGTTCTTCCTTAGTAACAACATTTTGTAAAAATGCAGTCATGACTCTGTATTACTTCGGTGCGTAGACAAGGTTGAAGCTGAAAGGATCATCGTTGAATTACACGAAGGCACTTTTGGTACCAATTCCAGTGGGCATACGATGGCAAAGAAAATCCTACGGGCAGGCTATTATTGGTCTACCATGGAGGCAGATTGCTATTAACACTCTCGGACTTGCCATAAGTGTCAGATTTATGCTTATAAAGTGCATGTACCTCTGGTTCCTCTGAATGTCTTGACGACTCCTTGGCCCTTTGCTATGTGGGGAATAGATATGATTGGCGAAATCAAGCCAACGGCCTCCAATGGACACTGCTTCATCTTGGTAGCCATCGATTATTTTACAAAGTGGGTTGAGGCAGCTTCCTTCACTTCCGTTACCAAGAATGTTATCGCCCGATTCATTAAACGTAATCTCATATGTCGGTATGGTATCCCAGAGAGAATCCTCACTGATAATGGTACGAATCTAAACAACACTATGATCACCGCCTTATGCGATAAATTCAAGATCCAGCATCACAATTCTTCCCCTTACCGGCCAAAGATGAATGGAGTTGTAGAAGCTTCTAACAAAAACATTAAGAAGATCATATAAAAAATGACAGTCACATACAAATATTGGCATGAGATGCTACCGTTTGCTCTCCACGGGTATCGTACCACATCTCGCACATCAATTGGGGCGACACCCTGTTCTCTGGTATACGGCATGGAGATTGTCTTACCTATTGAGGTCTAGATCCCCTCTCTGAGGATCATGAAGGATGCTGGTTTAAACGAAGAAGATTCCATCCAGACTCGACTTGACCAGTTGAACTTGATTGATGAGAAAAGGCTTGCAGCTATCTATCATGGCCAGATGTACCAAAAGCGCATGATCAAAGCTTTTAACAAAAAGGTCAAACGTCAGGTATATCGGGTCGGTGACTTGGTAATCAAGCATATCATTTTGCCACAAGGTGATCCCAGGGGAAAATGGACTCCTACATATGAAGGACCGTTTGTAATCAAAATCATATTCTCTGGTGGAGCAATATTATTGACCACTATGGATGGCGACGACCTCCCGCACCCTATAAATACGGACATAGTTAAAAGATACTACGCATGAAAAAGGACCCTCTAGGTCGACTGACCTAGGCAAAAATTAGGGCATCCTGGAGAACCAAAAGGTTCAGGAAAAAATTAGGGATAAAATACAAAAAAATATGTACACCCGGCAAGCTGAAAACCCGAAAGGGAGGCTTGGGCAAAAAAGGGTATCTCGGTGGATCGAAAACCCGAAAGGGCGGTCCAAGAAAAAGTTAGGGAATTAAAGTGTATGACTATTTCCCATTGGATCATCTCGCAGAAAATCTTCAGCGTTTACCAACCAGCTCAAACGGTTCTAATCAATCCAATCGACATCGTTGAGGTGTCTAGTAGACAAGACACTCAGAGACACGAAGACTATAGCAGAATGGGAACCCCATGGGATTATTTCACATAGCTATCTTTTCTTTGTATCAATTTTAATTTTCACGACGACATTATCTTACTAGAATGCTCGTCTCATTGTACAAAAAAAAGACTTATTAAAGTTAATACAAAGATATCCCTTTTGAAAGTACAAAACTATCTGTTTTTTCTTTATTTCTGTGTTTTGTTTACAAAAACGTCCAATGATTTATTTTTGAACATATGCATTTGAACGTGATTACTATTTACAAATGAACAGAAAACGGAAAGACAATTACTAACGGCTTTAAGAAATAGGATAATATCTATAGGCCATTCCATAAAATCTCCGCAGGTACCTTCTCCAGCAAGAGCGGAAGCAAATACATCTTAACTATAGAATCACTAACGTATTTCCAATACAAAACCTAATAGTATCAAGCACTCTTATATCCCTGACATAGCAAAACCTCCAACTATTGCTCCAAAGGTTCCCCAGTGAAAGTCACCAGTTTTCTCAGGATTCCCCAGCAGGATTTCACGAAGTCCACAAGAAATGCACGACATTTCTCTTCCACAACAGAGTTTTATTTCTCTAGGGGTTGGAAATTCATCCATCAACACATCAACAACAAAGTACATAGACTTACACTCCCCGTTCTCAGCAATACCTAGGGATTTATTTTCCCCGACTCCAGCAACACTACGGCATGAACAATATTTATGTCCATGCATTTGCATTCATACGTCATAGCATTGACAATACAAGTATATACAGTGCAGTCTCATTTATTTTGAGAAACAACATTATACCATGCATTGCATATATCATGACATTGCATACAATTAACTCTTCACCTTTTCAGGAAAGAATCAATCGACAGGAAATTATCATCAACAAATTTCTGACAGGCAAATATTTTCAACAAGTCAAATATAGATCAATTCCCGAGAAAAGTCTGGTCAAATATCTACATAGCAAATATTTCCTTCAAACTTCCGCTAGTTCAGTTTAAATCTCTCAATGATTTATTCTGATTCTTATCCAGATTCTTACTGGTTCAGATAAATCTCTCAACAGTTTATTCTGATTCGTTTCCAGATTCTTACTGGTTCAAATAAATCTCTCAACGGTTTATTCTGATTCTTCTCCAGATTATTACTGGTTTAGATAAATCTCTCAACGGTTTATTCATATTCGTTTCCAGATTCTTACTAGTTCATAGATCTCTCAACGGTTTATTGTGATTCTTCTCCAGATTCTTACTGGTTCATATAAATCTCTCAACGGTTTATTCTGAATCATTTCCAGATTCTTATTGTTCAGATAAATCTCTCAACGGTTTATTCTGATTCATCTCCAGATTCTTACTAGTTCAGATAAATCTCTCAATGGTTTATTCTGATTCTTCTCCAGATTTTTACTGGTTCAGATAAATCTCTTAATGATTTATTCTGATTCTTCTCCAGATTTTTGCTGGTTCAGATAAATCTCTCAACGATTTATTCTGATTCTTATCCAGATTTTGCTTGTTCAGATAAATCTTTCAATAATTTATTCTGATTCGTTTCCTGATTCTTACTGGTTCAGATAAATCTCTCAACGGTTTATTCTGATTCTTCTCCAGATTCTTACTTGTTCAGATAAATCTCTCAACGGTTTATTCTGATTCGTTTCCAGATTCTTACTGGTTCAGATAAATCTCTCAACGATTTATTCTGATTCTTCTCCAGATTCTTACTGGTTCAGATAAATCTCGCAACGGTTTATTCTGATTCTTCTCCAGATTCTTACTGGTTCAGATAAATATCTCAATGGTTTATTCTGATTCTTCTCCAGATTTTTACTGGTTCAGATAAATCTCTCAATGATTTATTCTGATTCTTCTCCAGATTTTTGCTAGTTCAGATAAATCTCTCAACGATTTATTCTGATTCTTATCCAAATTTTGCTTGTTCAGATAAATCTCAACGATTTATTCTGATTCGTTTCCAGATTCTTACTGGTTCAGATAAACCTCTCAATGGTTTATTCTGATTCTTCCCCACCGACAATTTCCTCTGTTTCAGATAAATTGCACCAAGATTTATTCTGATGCTTTCCAGTCAAGATTAATCCAAGATATCTTTTGGTTCATATTAAAATCACTCCAAAAGATATTTTGATTCTTTCCAACAAACATTCAAGACTTCTTTTAGCTCCGGTTTAAATTGACCAAAGGTTTATTCTGATTTCTTTTCTATTAAAGTCGAGTTCAGACTTCGTCCACTTCTGTCAACAATCACCTTTGGATGGCATCTATAAGCCCATCTCTGTCAACTCTCCATCATTTCTCCAAATGGCATCTTTTAGCCCATTCCCTACACGATCAACCAGCGCATCATCAAGTGCAAATTTCTGGGCACTCTAGTGTTCAATCATCTTCCACTTTCAAGCCACGAACGACAAATACGTCAATCTCACTTTTTAAGTTTAAGAAGATTGAACAGGGGCAACTGTTGTACCCCAAAATTTTCCCTCCCATTTTTCATACAAGACACAATCCTAGGGTTCCTCGGATATTCAAGTTGGCTCAGAAATCGATCAGACAGATTCTCTTCCCAGGCATTCAGTCATCAATTAGGGTTTCGCATTTTGCAACGAAAATTGAGCCTTCAAGGTTTCAAATGATTTTCATAGGTCTTCATGTCTCCTCAAAGTTGTTTAAACCAGTTTTCAAACCTCGCAGTACAAGTTTGCTCAATCAATGGTTCAGATGACTGAAAATGACTACTACAACCCCAAACTCAACCCTTTTGGCGAGAACAAATTCAAACGATCGTAACTTCTTCATTATTCATTGTTTTTGAGTGGTTTTACTTGCGTATGATTCTCTCTGATGCCACCTCAAATTTCTCTTCACAAATCAAGAGCTGATTATGCATAGAAGATCACCAAAATACGAGTGCGTTAGAAGTAGCATTGTGAAGTTTGACCTAATTTTAACTAACAGTCGTCTGATTTCTAAGAATTGTAATTTCTTTAAATTACAAGACCTTGAGACGATTATTCATGTTTATGATCATAAGTGATGTCGCACATGAGTTTATCTCCAAAGGTCGAAAGAAAATTGTGTTGGAAGACTTTAAAAAAAAATTTGAATCCTCGCAAGACTTTAGTTGATTTCGAAATATTCTTAACCGCAGTTTGTTGAAGTTGGTTAATTCTAAAAGATTGACAAATATTCTCAAAAACATGTTTATTTGGCAACGAAGTTCCATTCTAATCGGACATGGCAGACGATGTCATTTTGAATGAATTTGATTTGACGTTTGAAAGATAAGGCGCTCTGGTTTTACTTGTAATACAAATTACAAAAGCGTTGGATTTTCTTGAGGTTCAAGTTACCAAGCAAGGCATATGTTCAACTCACACAAATAGGGGGTTCATATTTCATCAAGATTCAAATCTCATTCTTTCCTCAAGAGGCATTTTTAAGTTGATAGGCCACTGAGATAAATCCAAATCGTGCTCGTAATTTAAATTGTGTCAAAGAATATTCAAATTTTGCAAGTCTTAGAAACAAATTCAAATTGATTCAAGAATGAAGGGTTACGACAAGACTACATTATTTGAATTTCACAAAATAAAGCGGAATTCGACATTTAAATTTACAAGTGAATTGGAATGCGCTTTACAAGTTTCTAATCCACGTAATTCAAATTACAAGACTCGCGATGTTACTAAAATTCCTAACAACATGCTAAGCTACAAGGGAACTTTCTTCATCTTCAAGTCTTGACCAATTACTTCAAGTCATTCCTCACCAATTCTCTTCCATTGCCCAAGTTGCTTGTACATGAAACAAGAAAAGGAAAAGTTAGCAAAAATTTAAGAGAAGTAATATGTGAAAAGGAGAAATTCATCATTAGGGTTTGCGTCTTGAAATCAGATTTTTGTTTGTTTAATCACCATCCATTTCTCCCCATTTTTGAAATCTCAAAATCTAAGTTTTGTTCACAAAAAAGGAAAAAATAAAATATACAAAAAACAGGGCTGCATTGCAAAATCACCAAACCAAATGGGGCTGCATTTCATTTGCAGCAAGCAAAGCAAAAACTACCAAGCCAAGGGTGTACAAAAACCAGCAGCAAAATAATAGCCAACAGTAGGAAACAAGCAACAACAAGCAGTAGCTGCAAGAAAATACAAACAGCAAACCAAAACAAATATACACACAATAAGCCAAAAACAGCTGCCATGACAGCAGAACAATAGCTGCAAACAAAGAACCCAAAACTAGCAAAAGGCATACTTGCAGCAAAGCTGCCAAACAAAGCAGCAAAATATTACAGCAAGCATGCTCAAACAGCCTCAAATGCCTCATCATTTTCCTAAATTAGCAAACCCTTCAGAATGTATTGGAAAGCCAAATATGGATTTTGTTTCATAGAAAAATGAAAGAGGAAAGAAGTAGGGTTAGAAGGATATCACATAGGCCACGTAACCAGTCCCAAAATTGTGCAAAATTGTTATGCACATAAAAAACAAATTGGCAGCCTTTTAAAGAAAACCAACCTGCAAAAACAAAACATGCCAAAGTTCTGCTCCATATACTGTCAAGCCTGCATTACAGTCCAAAACCTGTAGCCCAACATTTGCACACAAATAGCAAGATGGAAACTAGATTCAAAGGGTTCAATGTCAGCTGTGATCGGTGGATCTGGAACTGACTGTTTAACGCTGGTTCGCGAAATGTCGCGGAAGCAAGAGTCGCCACCGTCTTTTATTTTCTCCAAATGGAAAGGACAAAAGCACAGAAAAATTCCTTAAAGAGATTGCTCTCGGTTCGGGAGGTAGATTATAGAAAGGGAAGGTGTTAGCACCCTTTCTATCCATGGTTATCCATGGGCTCTTAGATACTTGCTCATTTGTGTTTTCAAAATGGTTTTTTTGCTTTTCAATGTGGGTTTTTAAAAAGTTTCTTTGAAAATCTCAGTTCGACTCTTGTATCGGTCCTCAAGAGTGTTTGAAAAATTGCTTTCGAAAGCTTTTTGAAAATGTGTTGGTGTGAAAAGTATTTTGTTTTGTTTTGAAATTTATAGCAAGTATCTAGAGTCGTCTACCTACCCTAAGGAATTCGTCTGTGTAAATGTCCTTTAAAGTAGTGCCATCCCACCATTGAGAGGTAGGTAGCACCACCGTTGGAGGTGTTCGGGTCAATTCGAAGGTTTGGGACATGGTGATCACCAGAGCAATGGGAAGACACCTTAGAAGCTACCCTCATGCCAGGTTCCCGGATCATGAGGACTTACTAAGACATCCTCTACTCGACGATCACCTTTCGAGGCAAGGCAACAGTGAGGCGTACCCTAGGGGTGGTGTGTGATTTGTGTGTCATGTTCATTTGCATTTATCTTGTCATGTTATGAGTGAGCTATGCGTTTGTTTTTATTTTTGTCCATTCATTCTTGCATGCCATTATTTAACAGTTAAAAAGAATTGCGGGAAATAAAAGTTCTAAGCTATTACAAAAGGCGCGGGTCCACATCGCCAAAATTTCCAGAACCCGATTTGACAGAAAATAAATAAGTAAAGTAAAGTGTGAAAGATTAAAATGTCCGAGTTTACAAGGCCTTGGGAGAGGTACATAAAATTATATGACATAAAATAAAAATGCGCGGATTGAAATAAGATTGGAAACGAGGGCGTTGGACCCTTTTCTAACGAAATTAAATTAAATTATTATATTAATTAAAATTAAAATGAAAGGAAGTTATTTTTTGAGATTTTGGTATTTATGAGAATTTAATGAAATTAAAAACCTAATTCTACAATTTTTTTATTTATTAAGAAAAATATGACAATTATCTAAAATTAAGTCTAATTAATTAATTGCAACTTGATTTATAAAAATAACTAATTAAGAATTAATAATTAATATAGTAAAATAAAAAAAAAAAGGATGAAAAATGCTTGAAACCCTAATTCTACAAATTTAAGGTTTTATTAAAAAAAAAAACATTAAGATTTAAACCTATTTTAACACTAAAATCAATTAAGGATGTTTATTTTCAAAATATTAAAATATTAAATAAAAATATTTATTTTTGTCTTTTTCTGATTTTTATATTGTTTTTATACTTTTTATGAAAATATTTAAATTACAAGAATTAATAAAAAGGAATAATAATTGAAATAAAAAAAAAGAATGAAAAAAAGTATTTTAAACCTAAGGGGTTCAGTCCCCAAATAGGAGGTTTTGCTTAGCAATTTGGGCCCATTTGTTTAAGGCCTTGTCTGACTTCTCATGCCAGCGTGTGACACCTTTGACTGAGGCACACCATATGCCCTGAATCCTGGCCTTGGGTTTGATCTTGGTGGACATGTGGCGCTCTGGGACTATAGAGTGTACGCTGGGATTCTGGGAACGAGCTACACACAAGCAATGTTAGAAAAATAATAATATGGAAAGGGAGGGGACTTGGGATCGAACCCAGGTCCTGTGGTTCACCAATGTACACGCCTTGCCAACTGCTCTATTCACGTTTTCTGTATATTAAATAACAAACAATATTTATAAAATGAAACAACGCGTTAGTGGAGAATTAGCGCGAAATTTCAAATAGACCAATCGCTGCTAGCCACATAGTCATCTTCTTCATGGCTTTATTTTTTCCTGAAACAAAAACACAATCAGCAACGGTTTTGAACCGTCCCTATAGACACCCTATTGGAAAATAGCGATTAGCCCCTGGGGCCTCATAAATTAAGCGCGAGGGTTCCGTTTTGATCGTCCAAGCACGCTTGTTTCGTTCATGGCATTATGGTGTGCTAATTTTACCCTATCTGGAAACGCCCAATTCAAAGCTTGCAAAACCCTAAAAGACAACAATGGCAAATTCTCCAATAGTGCATAAAAACGCAATTAAAATATAGGGTTAGCTTCAGAACACATCGCTTAGTATGAATATATAAACAAAATGCTATGAGAATGTCTCAAAATCAAAACACGAATATGCATTTTTATGAGAAAAAATTGACTTCTGTATACCGATTCAAGGCATTAGAGTTGATGTTCTTGATTTGAAAACCTTCCTTGATATCCCAGGAAGGTGATGGAATGGTTCTTTTGGCTTGTATCAAACTAAAACCTAGTTATCAGTTTTCAAATTTTAGGCAAAAAATTCAAGTGTGGTTCTTGGTATATGTCGCAGCCTTCAGGTAATGGGCACGAGGGTTAGCATGTGTATATGTATATGAGTGATTAGGTTAAGAATTGGATCAAAAGAAATCCATGAATTGATGAAACAAATATTTGATTTTTATGGCATTAGCTTTCAAATCTTTTTCATGCAAACTTCTACCAAATCATGACAAATCATATTGATTCTTTCCAAATCTAGCTATGCACGAAATATTGAGTATATATTATGCATAAAAAGATTTAAAAACCTAGGTTTAGTATTTTCATGTATTTATTTTAATTAAATGAATTATTGATAATTAAAAATCCAAATAAATAAAATAAAAATGATAAAAACTTCCCTTTGGGCCACAAGGTCGTGCACATGCCTTGGGTGATGAATTGTGGAAGAACAAGAGGCCCATTAACATTTTTAGGTCATTTGAATCAATGTTGACTTTTCAAAATATCCAAAAATTTCCCAACTTCCACAAGGCATAACTTGCTTAATTTTTAAGCTTAGCTCATGTTCTTGGACATTTTGGAAAGGTATTTGAGTCCTCTAACCAATGTCTTTGGTCCCATGTCATTGTGATTTAGAAATCTCACGTTATGGCCTTTGACTTAAAGTCTCTTTTTGTTGACTTTTGAAAATGACCTATAATGTTGAAATTGATAACTTTTTGTGAGAGCATTTCTTGGACTTGAAGTATGAAGAGGAGTTGTAGGAAATGTCTTTCTCTTCAAAATAAGCTTTGGATGGAATTTTTTTGATAATCCATGTGAAAGTTATGCCCTGGTCAAGTTACAGTTGACTTTTTCAACTGTTCAAATATGGAAACTTTTGCATCTTGATGATTTTTGAGTCAAGCTTTGAGAATCATGATCAAGCATTGATCAAATGATGTTTGTGGCTTCAAAATGAGATGTTGACCAAAAATTTGAACTTTTGACTGTCAAATGACCATTTTGCCCCTACAGTTGACTGTAGTGCAATTAGGGTTTTTGACTGTGCAATTTTGTGCTGAAAGTCTTGAAACTTGGTATGAGGATACTTGACCATATTTATAGGCATGTGGGACTTGATTGGACCCTTGGAAACCTTATTTACTTTGTCAGAACCAAAATCCTAATTTTGACTGTTAGGAGGCCCTTGAACTGTGCAACCCTTGGGGAGATTTTGAAGCTTGACTTGGCAATTTCTTGAAGAATATGGGAGGGCAAATTTTGGGGTACAACAGTTGCCCCTCTTCAATCTTCTTAGACCTGAGGATGCAGATTGGCTGACGTGCCTTTCGTAATCCGAAGGTGGAAGATGATTGAACACTAGAGTGCCCAGAAATTTGCGCTCACATAGTAGCAGTGTGATGGTGGAATGGGCTTATAGAGGCCATTTAGAGATTGATGGATAGGATGATGGGCTTATAGATGCCATGCTAAGAGATGATGGAAGGTGGATGGGCTTATAGATGCCATCTGGATGTTGATCGCGTAAGAGCTTCCTTAGTGAGAACTTGCATACCTGTAAAAGAAAAATGATTACCTGACCTGTTACGGGAGCTGGTCCTCAAATTCTTTGTGTAGCTGTGTCCTGAATGGTTACAGGAGCTGGGTCTGGAGCTTCAAACGGTGATGAATGAACCAGGGATGGTTACTACCTCAATAGGAACGGTGAGAGAACCTTGGGTGACTTTAACTTCAACAGCAATCGTTGAGAAAATCTTGGGATGATTACTACCTCCGCAGGATCGGGGAGAGAACCAATAGGTGACTACAACCTCAACAGCAATCATTGAGAGAGTCTTGGATAACTTCAACTTCAACAGCAATCATTGAGCGAAGCCTGGGATTACCACCTCTGCAGGATCGGGGAGAGAACCATAGGTGACTACAACCTCAATAGCAATCATTGAGAGAATCTTGGTGGGAATTACCATCTCCGCAGTATCGGGGAGAGAACCATAGGCGATTACAACCTCAATAGCAATCATTGAGAAAACCTTGGATGGAATTATCATCTCCGCAGTATCGGGGAGAGAACCATAGGCGATTACAACCTCAATAGCAATCATTGAGAAAACCTTGGATGGAATTATCATCTCCGCAGTATCGGGCAGAGAACCATAGGCGATTACAACCTCAATAGCAATCATTGAGAAAACCTTGGATGGAATTATCATCTCTGCAGTATCGGGGAGAGAACCATAGGCGATTACAACCTCAATAGCAATCATTGAGAAAACCTTGGATGGAATTATCATCTCCGCAGTATCGGGGAGAGAACCATAGGCGATTACAACCTCAATAGCAATCATTGAGAAAACCTTGGATGGAATTATCATCTCCGCAGTATCGGGGAGAGAACCATAGGCGATTACAACCTCAATAGCAATCATTGGGAAAACCTTGGATAACTTCTACTGAGTCTTCATCAGAAAAATCTGTTTGGGGTCGATTTAACTGGACTAGAGAAGGCCTTGGACTGGATAAGAAACAGAGAATCTTAGGGTCGATTAACTGAACCGGTCTAGGTCTTGGAATGTCTTCAACTGGGTCTTTATCATAAAAATCTGTTTGGGGTCGATTTAACTGGACTAGAGAAGGCCTTGGACTGGATAAGAAACAGAGAATCTTAGGGTCGATTAACCGAACCGGTCTAGGTCTTGGAATGTCTTCAATTGGGTCTTTATCAGAAAAATCTGTTTGGGGTCGATTTAACTGGACCAGAGAAGGCCTTTGACTGGATAAGAAATCTTTGGAGTCGATTAACTGAACCGGTCTAGGTCTTGAAATATGATTGAGAATTTAACTGAATCTTTCCTGAAAGGTAAAGGTCAGTCATATGCAATGCATGATATGGACCAAGCAATGATGTTCTCAACATAAATGAGATTTGTAAGATATGATGCGTCTATGCATGCTATAATGATGTATGGAAGTGCGATGCTTATGAATGTATTTTTCGTCTAGGAAAGTAAATCCTTGACGGGTGCCGGGAAGTCACTCCTGGGCTGATGTTGGAGAATAGATTTTGCTTCCGCTGGGGATGATAATTGCAAGAATACCGGTAGGAGAAGATGACTCCATTGGGGAATAAACTTGGCGAATGGAATAACTCTGCAGGGAGGAAAGTACTTTAACGATCTTGCTGGGAAGCAATACTCTGTGGGGAGAGAGATACTTTGCTGAGTTGTTGATAATAACTTGCTGGGGATACCATTGTTGTGTTGGAAGTGTTAATAGACTTCGCTGGGGATAAGAAGACTTCGCCGAGAACGATCTTCCCGTGGCTTTTGGCTGAGGATAACCCAGTTATATCCTGGTAAGGAAATAACTCTTTGAATAAAGTCGGGAGACGTGTTCGTGTTCTGCGAGGATAAGCTTCAAGAATCTACTGGGGATAAGCTTACTGCTTGGGGAGATGGATTCCAACTTTCCTGGGGAACTGGATTGGACTCTCTTGGGGAAGTTTTGAGCTGTATCGGGGAAGTAGCTCCATTGAATGCTGGTATACCGCCGGGGAACAATCTTTAGACCAAGACTTCCGGGGATGCTTGTTAAGAATATGTGTATGATATGCTGGGGAATGTCTGAGATCTGCTGGAGGATACCCAACTTCCTTAAGACTGATAGTAGCTTTGCTTGGGGAGAGCGTATTGATTTGCTGACACACTCTCTGGGGAATTGGGATGTATTGGTTATGTTCTTCAGCTGAACCTACCTTGGTACCTTGGAGGACAGAACAATTAGATTACTTAGACAACTCTTTTATTGCCCCTGTTTCTAATGTTACCTGTAATTAATCCTTTGTTTCGTATGCAAATATTCATGAGTTAGAAAATTATTGTCAATGCATATATCACAAATTGAACCTTGGACGTTTTTCGCAAAACAAAACAGAAAAGGGAAAAACAATTGGCAATTTTAACTGAAAAGTGTATTTGTATTGATTTTGAATTTGCCTGTAAAATAGGCGTTTTATGTACAAGAGGCTGACGTCCTAGTAAGAGAACGCCGCCGAACAAGAGAGTTTATGCAAATCTTGTACAAAAGAAAATAAAACAGCTGTGTGAAATGAATGATCCCACTGGGTTTCAACTCTGCTATCGCCTTTATATCTCCGAGCGTCTCATCACTTGATGACCTTGGTTGAAGGTGAAGCTGACTGATCGATGCCGTCTGAACTTGATGTAGATACCGGATTCTGGATGCAAAGTGATCCAATGAGACATAGTATTACGCTTTTATCCCTAATTTTTGCCTGGACTGCCCTTTCGGGTTTTCAGTCCACCGGGATACCCATTTTTGCCCAAGCTGCCTTTTCAGGTTTTCGACTTGCCGGGTGTACAGATTTTTTTCATTTCATCCCTTCATTTTGCCCGAACCCTTTTGGTTCGCCGGGAAGCCCTAATTTTTGCCTAGGCATGTCAGCCTAGCAGGTCTTTTTTATGCGTAGTATCTTTTTACTATGTCTGCATTGGCGGGGTGAGGAAGGTCGTCACCGTCCATATTGGTTAGAATCATGGCTCCTCTTGAGAACACATGTTTAACCACAAATGGCCCTTCATACGTAGGGGTCCATTTTCCCCTTGGATCACTCTGAGGAAGGATGATTCTCTTGATTACCAGATCCCCAACTTGATATTCCTGTGGTCTGACCTTTTTGTTAAATGCCCTGATCATCCGTTTCTGATACGTCTGACCATGACAGATAGCAGCAAGTCTCTTTTCATCAATTAAGTTTAACTGATCAAGTCGTGTCTGGATCCAATCATCTTCGTTCAGATTTGCATCCTTCATTATCTGGAGAGAGGGTATTTGCACTTCGATTGGTAAGACTGCCTCCATAACATAAACCAAAGAGAAAGGAGTTGCCCCGGTTGACGTCCTAGCTGAGGTACGGTACCCATGGAGAGCGAACGGTAACATCTCGTGCCAATCTTTATAAGTCACTGTCATCTTCTGCATGATTTTCTTGATATTTTTATTTGCTGCTTCTACAGCCCCATTCATCTTCGGTCTGTAAGGAGAAGAATTGTGGTGCTGTATTTTGAACTGCTCGCAGAGCTCAGTGATCATCTTATTATTCAGATTGGTACCGTTGTCTGTAATGATCCTCTCTGGGATGCCGTACCGGCAGATCAGATTATGCCGGATGAATCGTGCCACAACAGTCTTGGTTACCGTAGCGTAGGAAGCTGCTTCAACCCACTTCGTGAAATAATCAATCGCTACCAGGATGAAGCGATGCCCATTAGATGCCGTAGGTTTAATCTCACCGATCATGTCTATGCCCCACATTGCAAACGGCCAAGGCGCAGTCAGAACATTCAGGGGAACTGGAGGAACATGCACCTTGTCTGCATAAATCTGGCACTTATGGCATGTCCTGGAATGTTTGTAAAAGTCAGCTTCCATTGTGGACCAGTAATACCCTGCCCGAAGGATCTTTTTTGCCATTGTATGTCCACTGGAATGTGTACCAAAGGTCCCTTCATGTAGCTCTTCCATGATCCTTTCTGCTTCAGTCTTATCCATACAACGCAGTAAAGTCGAATCATGGTTTCGTTTATACAAGATGTCGTTGCTAAGGAAGAACTTCGCTGCAAACCTTCTCAGAAACTTTTTATCATTGACAGATGCACCTTCAGGGTATTCCTGAGCTTCCAGGTATCTCTTCACCTCATGGTACCAAGGCTTCTCAGTCACCAACTCAGTCTCGAGATCACAACAGTATGCCGGTTCGTCCAGTTTCCAGATGATGATCCGGGGAGCCTCATTGTCCCATTTGACCTTGAACATAGAAGACATTGTAGCTAATGCGTCCGCCAGCTGATTCTCCTCTCTTGGGAAATGTTCAAAGGTTATCTTCGTGAAGTGAGGGATCAACGTCAACACACATTCTCTGTAAGGAATAAGGTTCGGATGTTTCGTATCCCACTCTCCTTTGATCTGATTGATCACAAGAGCGGAATCTCCGAAGACACTCAGAAACTTGATCCTTAGATCGATCGCAGCTTGAAGACCCATGATGCACGCCGCATACTCTGCCATGTTGTTGGTACAGTTGAAACATAGCCGGGCAGTGAGTGGAGTATGAGTGCCTTGAGGAGATATGATTATGGCGCCGATACCGTTACCCAAAGCATTAGAGGCTCCGTCAAAATGCATAGACCATCGGGATCCTTCCTCAGGTCCTTCATCCGGTCCAGGTACTTCACAATCAGTTACTATCATGATACTTTCATCCGAAAACTCAAAGTTCATTGATTGATAATCATCTACGGCCTGATGTGCCAAGTGGTCTGCCAATACGCTTCCCTTGATGGCTTTCTGGGTTGTGTACTGAATGTCGTATTCCGTCAAGATCATTTGCCATCTTGCTATTCTCCCAGACAGAGCAGGCTTTTCGAATATATACTTTATAGGATCCATCTTTGAGATCAACAAGGTAGTGTGAGTCAGCATATACTGTCTCAGCCGGCGAGCAGCCCATACCAAAGCGCAGCAAGTTTTCTCGAGCAGTGAGTATCGGGTCTCACAGTCGGTAAACGTTTTGCTAAGGTAATAAATGGCATGCTCTTTTCGGCCAGACTCGTCATGCTGCCCCAGCACACACCCCATTGAGTTGTCAAGCACTGTAAGGTATAATATCAGAGGTCTCCCTTCAACCGGTGGCATAAGGATGGGTGGTTCTTGGAGATACTCTTTGATTCTGTCAAAAGCAGCCTGACATTCATCATTCCAACGTACTACCTGATCTTTCTTCAGCAGCTTGAAGATTGGCTCACAGGTAGCAGTTAGGTGCGAGATAAAGCGGGCAATGTAATTCAGGCGTCCTAAAAAGCCTCTGACTTCCTTCTCTGTCTTAGGAACTGGCATCTCTTGAATAGCTTTAACCTTAGCAGGGTCCACTTGAATACCCTTATCACTTACAACGAAGCCCATAAACTTTCCAGATCTTACCCCGAAGGTGCACTTGTTCGGGTTTAACCTCAGCTTGTATAGTTTCAACCGGTCAAACAATTTCTGCAGATGATCTAGGTGCTCTTCCTCTGTCTGGGACCTTGCGATCCTGTCGTCCACATACACTTCTATCTCATGATGGATCATATCATGAAATAAAGCAACCATGGCACGTTGGTAGGTTGCCCCAGCGTTCTTTAGTCCAAAAGGCATGACCTTGTAACAGAAGGTACCCCACTGAGTAACAAAGGTAGTCTTTTCCATGTCTTCAGGTGCCATCTTGATCTGATTGTAACCTGAAAAACCATCCATGAAAGAGAACACCTTATGCTGAGCAGTATTATCCACAAGGACATCAATGTGAGGTAAAGGGAAGTCATCCTTGGGGCTGGCCCTGTTCAGATCCCTGTAATCGACACACATTCTGACCTTACCATCCTTCTTTGGTACCGGCACCACATTAGCAACCCACTGAGGGTAAGAAGTCACTGCAAGGAACCCAGCATCAAAATGTTTCATAACCTCGGCTTTGATCTTCTCAGACATCTCTGGACGCATACGACGGACCTTTTGCTTAACTGGAGGGCAGTCTTCCTTAGTGGGCAAGTGGTGGACCACAATATCGGTATCCAACCCGGGCATGTCTTCGTAGGACCAGGCGAATATCTCCATATAATCATGTAGCATCTTAGTCAACCGTTGCTTCACGCTGAGCTCTAGGTTGGCACCAATCTTTACCTCTTTCCTGTCTTCTTCAGTACCCAAGTTTATTATTTCCACTGGCTCTTCATGTGGTTGAATTGCCCTCTCTTCCTGGAGTAACAGTCTTGCAAGCTCGCCAGGAACTTCGCAATCATCTTCACCTTCGTCTTCGGCTAAGTTGATCGGATTTTCGAAGTCATAACTGGCAGTAGCAGAGTCGTTACCAGTGAGATCCAGAGTGGATTGAAACCTGTATGAGTGAGTGTGTGTAAATACAGCTGTTTTTGAAATATGTATAAAGGAAGAAAAGACAGAAAAGGAGCATAAGATTCGAAATGCGAGAAAACGTCCAAGATTTTCATTTATGATATATGAAATGACAATTTATATGCCCTCACAAATGAAACCACGGTGCCTCAGGTAAGACATCGGGCCATAGAGTTTATTTATTGTTTATTACAAATAACAAAACAAAGAAGTTTATTACTGCGTAACAAAAGTAATAGGAGTATGGTCTTTGACAATCCAATTAGTCAATCCACCTTCGGTCGTCGGGTAGATCCAGCTATTGAACTCAGCTTCGTCCACTTCATTATCCTCCCCGACAACATTCACTCCTGGATTTGTGATGAGCACAGGAGGTCCTCTGGTCTTCGCCTTCCGCATAGCTTTGTGACCCTCTGCAGTAAAACCCAGTCCAAATTTGTCAGTTTTCTGTGTAAAGTCGGGAAGCCTGCCCCAGTTAGCACATTCACCTTTTTGAACCACAGCCTGGGCATCCTTCAGGGAAGCCATCTTCAAGGGAACATCCTCTTCGACCGCTGTTTCTGCTGCTGCTGAAATTGGAAGCTCCTCCTCGAAATGCTGAAAGGGGGTTTCAATAAACTCCCCATCCATCTCAATGTATCTGAAGGAATTCAGATGGCTCACCATATACTCCTCCTCTCCTTGCACAGTGACGATCTTCCCTCTGACGGGGTACTTCAGCTTCTGGTGCAAGGTAGAGGTTACTGCCCCAGCTTTATGGATCCAAGGTCGACCCAGTAGACAAGAGTACGATGGACGGATATCCATCACATAAAAAGTGGAGTCAAACACCTGAGAGCCCACACGAATAGGAATGTCAACCTCTCCATGAACCATCCTTTTTGAACCGTCAAAGGCCCTGACGATGATATTGCTGGGTTTTAATTCCAGGCCTTCACAATCCAAACGGTCTAAAGCTTTCTTTGGTAGGACATTCAAGGAAGAACCAGTATCCACTAACACATGCGCCAGAGTAGTTCCCCTGCATTCGATAGAGACATGCAGGGCATCATTGTGGTCTCTTCCCTTCGCAGTCAGGTCAGCATCTGAGAAACCCAAGCAATTGTCTGCTGTCAGATTTGCTACACAATCAGTGAACTGGACTGCAGATGTCTCCTGTGGCACATGGGCCGTCTTGAGAAATGAGATTAAGGCCTTAGCATGGGCCTCGGAGCACAGCAATAAGGAGAGCATGGAGATCTTGGAGGGCGTATGCCCCAGCTGTTCCACAACATTGAAGTCGCTCTTCTTTATAATTTTCAAGATTTCCTCCATCTCTTGTTGGGAGGCCTCAGCATTTACAGGTATCGGTGCCTCCATTCGGGCAGGCTCATCTTCAACTCCCTTGCCCCGAGCATTAGATGACTCGGCAGCAGAGGAAACAACTTGATCAGCAACGGGAACAGGTACACTTGTAGGTGTTATAAGGAGGGGTCTTCGAGTAGCGGGCGGTGCAATGTCAGGCGAGAAGAGCCTGCCACTGCGGGTAACCTTGGCTGGGCCAGTGATATCGCAGATACTGGCACCAGTGTTGAATTCTTGTTTGATTCCATTCACATATACGTCTGCCCCATAATGCCAGGGGACAGCTTTATCAGATACGTAGGGAAGAGGCCCCAGAACAGTAATAACCACAGGTGCAACAGTCATGATTTGAACAGGCTTCTTCGGGAGAGCCTTGATTGGATTATTGAAGATGGTAACCACAGAAACTTCTTCTACCGGAACCAACTGAACAGCAGACTTCTTAAACAGAATCTCCTTGCTATCCATTAGGCTTTGGATGCCTAACTTCAGCAAGGGACAACCAGATAGGGAAACAACACAGAACAAACAACCCTCACTGCAACCCGGAAATAAACCGGCCAGCAGCAGGTTCCTCTTGACAGTCTTCAGAGGAGTAGCTAGATCATCCGCAGAAACAGCGTAAACATCT
Source organism: Vicia faba (assembly GCA_948472305.1). Classification (NCBI taxonomy): domain Eukaryota; kingdom Viridiplantae; phylum Streptophyta; class Magnoliopsida; order Fabales; family Fabaceae; genus Vicia; species Vicia faba. Next base: position 1,289,817,569 of record OX451736.1, on the reverse strand, counting down.
TTGTCAACCGCATTTACTCCATGCTGGGGCATAGGAGCAGTTACCACATTTGGCCTCTCAGGCGCTTCGAACTGTATTTCTTTCGCGTCAATAAGGTCTTGCACCTTACTCCTTAATGCCCAACAGTCATCAGTGGAATTCCCCGGGCTATCAGAATGGTAAGCACAACGGGCATTTGGGTTGTATTTCGGAGAGGCAGTGTTTACAGCTTTGGGATCCTCTCTGACAATAACTAGATTGGTGGATAGCAACTGTGGCAAGATCTGCGATAAGGTCATGCTCAAACGGGTAAACTCTCTCCGGGGTCTTTCAGCCCTTTGAGGATTGGTTGGCCGAGGAGCGGCAGCAGGCTTGGCAATCATTACTGCGCTGACAGATTGGCGGCGCTCAGATTTCTCTTGTCTTCTAGAGCCATATACAGCACTAGCCTCCTTCTTGAAGGGTTTCTTCTAAGAACTAGACGATGCACCCTTCGGAATCTTACCAGACTTCAACCCAACCTCAATTCTCTCTCCAGTCAGAATCAGATCAGTGAACCCTGCAGACGAATTCCCGATAAGATGGTTGAAAAATGGCCCAGATATGGTCCCCAAGAACATGTCTACCAACTCCCGATCCGTCAACGGAGGCTGCACCATGCCAGCCAGATCCCTCCACTTCTGAGCGTACTCTTTAAAACCTTCACTTGAACCTAACGACATACCCTGGAGTTGGGTACGTGTAGGGGCAAGGTCGGCATTATACTGATACTGCTTATAGAAAGCAGTAGCCAACTCCTCCCAGTTACGAACCTTGGTCCCATCCAGCTGATAGAACCATTTGAGATGAGTCCCTGAAAGACTCTCCTGGAAGAAGTGGATCCACAAATTCTTATCCACTGAGTACGATTGAATCTTTCGAACATAGGACCTGAGATGTAGCTTGGGACAAGACGCCCCGTCGTACTTAGTGAAAGATGCTGCTTTGAATTTACGAGGAATGATCACACCAGTAGACAAACCCAAATCTCCAAAATCCAGCCCAGGTACCTGCGGTATCTCCATAGCATTCAACCTGTCTTCCAACTGCTTGTATCGGTCTTCTGCAGGAGGATACTGCTCTTCATCAAAATCGGTCTCGTTGTCAGAGACTACCGGACTAGGACCTTTTTCCGCTTGAGGAGTACCCTTGCCAATAGAAGAACCAGCCTCTTCATTTTGCAGAGTGTTGCCAAACCTTCGGCCCGAATTGAACAGAACAGTTCTTCTCTTCTTCTTCTTTTCCTTCTTCAGGAGCAGAGCCTTCAGCTCCTCTTGGCCCTGAGCCAAACCCATGATTAATTCCTGAAATTGCGCGTTCTGCGCCTGAAGAGCTTCGATGGACATCTCAGTTTAGGATGAGTCAGGATTCATGATGCTGAAATAAACAGCGAAGAACGGTAAGCAACCTGAAAAGAAGAAAACCTGCTATGCACATGATGAATGGAATGCGTATGATTTATGTTTTCAAAGACAATTGGGAATCAAATTTGTAAACAAAAAGGAACACACTTCATTAGATTCAACTTTGAAACTGAAATTATTCAACAGGTTGCCCTTAGGCGTTACATGAAAGGAAATACTGAAAAGGGAAATAAAATTGTAAAAGAACATCCAGAGCTCCTTATTGATCCCATGGTCTCCTCTTCTCAGTACGGATGTAGGCATTCAAAGCTCTCTCATTCTCCAACTGCTTCGTCAGCTTCTGGATCTTTAATTCCTGCTCGTTGAACTTTTCCCGGTAAGAATCCCGTTCTTCTCGCAGTTGCGACCAAGACCTCTTTAATGTCTCATAATCAGTAGGTATCTGAGGAGGAAGGACAGTTGGAGGAACACCATCTTTGTCAGGACACTCAAGAATGACGGGTCTGACAGCTTCATACGGCATACCTAACTTCTGAGCACGGATGCGAACCCATTTGTAGTAGGCTTCCATAGGTAAAGAAGTCTTTGGCCCCAACTCTTGTGGGTCAGCTTTATGAACCTTGTCCCAAGCCTTGATGAACCTACGACGCAGCTCGTCACTATCCACCTGAAACTCAAAACTGATGTGAGGCACCAACATTTCATGAGGCCCTGCTCTTCTGGCTCTTCCAAACTGACGGAGCGCTAGACATGGATTGTAAGAGATTCCTCCTTGGGTACCAATCAGAGGAACATTAGGGTATTCCCCGCATCGATCAATAACAGCTATCTCATCCAAACCTCTGCAAGTCCAAATGATGTCTTTATCGGTGAGAGACATTAATCTATGAGCCCAACCTCTTCCTTCTTGGTTCTTCAGTACGAACTTAGGGAGGTGCGAAATAAACCACCTCACCAACAAAGTGATACAACACCATAGGGTTCCTCGTCTTCGGGTAGTACGAGCATGAAGTTGTTGCAAGATGTCACCCAAGAGAGTGGGCACAGGATTCTGAGACATAAAGATCCTTATGGCAGTGACATTAATGAAGTTGTCAGGATTAGGAAACAAGACTATCCCATAGATTAAGAGAGCCAAGATGTCTTCATATGCCCTAAAGTCCAGGTCATTCCAGAAACTGTTAGCTTTACCAATCAGAAACTTGGCCAAGAAACCCTTAACTCCGCTTCTAGTCACCCAGTTGTCTGTTACCTCTTGATGGGTCAAGGGAAGAGCTGCAGCAACATCCTCAAGCCTGAGGGTCTTTTCCCAACCAGTAAAGGGAGTCTGATCCAAGATAGGGATACCAAGTAAATCAGAGAACTCTTCCAGGGTAGGGACCAGCTGGAAGTCTTGAAAGGTGAAGCACTGGTACAGAGGGTCATAGAACTGGGTCAGAACACTCATCAACTGTTGATCCCTCTTTGCAGTGACTAAACTGAGAAGAGAACCATGCCTCTGAATGAAGGAGGTGGTATTTGGAATTCTGCTAACCAACTCTTCAAGCAACTCAGGTGAATGAACAAAGTTGAACCGGATAGTATTCCTTCGCACAGGCATCATGATGTCCTACAAAACAGAGCAAAGGTGAAACCCTATTGTCTTTGAAATGGTCAGTCTTTATGCAGGATGCATGCAATTCCCATGATGTTATGATGTTATGATAAAGCACACCACAAATAGATACAAAGGCAAACATGGTAAGGCACACAAGTCACACAAGGCAAGCCCTTAATGTTTAGGCCAGCATGAGGTCTAGGTATTACCCTCTTTCAGTTTGTTGGTTCATACCTGTCCTATCAAAGTAATCGGGTTCTTAGAGGATCCCAATATCATTGACTACCCTCAATCGGTCATAACTCCAGCATCGCAATCTTTTCTTGCGGCCAGAACCATCACGAGAGTTTAGCCTCAATGGGCGTAGCATACTGCTACTGTTCTAATGGCCAAGTCGTGTCATTTAAGGTTCTAAGGTTGTTGGTGCTTAATGACTCCTTAGAAGACCCATATTCTCCTCGTTGCAACACAAGGGATATCGGTACAGACCAAGGTGCCACACCAACGTAGCCACTGCTTCACCCGTGTCGGTCTACGCCGGACAGGTCCCTCACAGCTTATGCTACCTAAACAGGGTATCCCCAGATCCGGGTTAGGATCTATGTAACTCCCATGCAACCCACAAATTTAAAGCAGACAAGTCAATACAATTGAAAACATAGTTATGAACTAAGCCCTAAGGTACACCTCACTTTAAGTTTAAGTCCCCAGCAGAGTCGCCAGTTCTGTGATCGGTGGATCTGGAACTGACTGTTTAACGCTGGTTCGCGAAATGTCGCGGAAGCAAGAGTCGCCACCGTCTTTTATTTTCTCCAAATGGAAAGGACAAAATCACAGAAAAATTCCTTAAAGAGATTGCTCTCGGTTCGGGAGGTAGATTATAGAAAGGGAAGGTGTTAGCACCCTTTCTATCCATGGTTATCCATGGGCTCTTAGATACTTGCTCATTTGTGTTTTCAAAATGGTTTGTTTGCTTTTCAATGTGGGTTTTTAAAAAGTTTCTTTGAAAATCTCAGTTCGACTCTTGTATCGGTCCTCAAGAGTGTTTGAAAAATTGCTTTCGAAAGCTTTTTGAAAATGTGTTGGTGTGAAAAGTATTTTGTTTTGTTTTGAAATTTAGAGCAAGTATCTAGAGTCGTCTACCTACCCTAAGGAATTCGTCTGTGTAAATGTCCTTTAAAGTAGTGCCATCCCACCATTGAGAGGTAGGTAGCACCACCGTTGGAGGTGTTCGGGTCAATTCGAAGGTTTGGGACATGGTGATCACCAGAGAAATGGGAAGACACCTTAGAAGCTACCCTCATGCCAGGTTCCCGGATCATGAGGACTTACTAAGACATCCTCTACTCGACGATCACCTTTCGAGGCAAGGCAACAGTGAGGCGTACCCTAGGGGTGGTGTGTGATTTGTGTGTCATGTTCATTTGCATTTATCTTGTCATGTTATGAGTGAGCTATGCGTTTGTTTTTATTTTTGTCCATTCATTCTTGCATGCCATTATTTAACAGTTAAAAAGAATTGCGGGAAATAAAAGTTCTAAGCTATTACAAAAGGCGCGGGTCCACATCGCCAAAATTTCCAGAACCCGATTTGACAGAAAATAAATAAGTAAAGTAAAGTGCGAAAGATTAAAATGTCCGAGTTTACAAGGCCTTGGGAGAGGTACATAAAATTATATGACATAAAATAAAAATGCGCGGATTGAAATAAGATTGGAAACGAGGGCGTTGGACCCTTTTCTAACGAAATTAAATTAAATTATTATATTAATTAAAATTAAAATGAAAGGAAGTTATTTTTTGAGATTTTGGTATTTATGAGAATTTAATGAAATTAAAAACCTAATTCTACAATTTTTTTTATTTATTAAGAAAAATATGACAATTATCTAAAATTAAGTCTAATTAATTAATTGCAACTTGATTTATAAAAATAACTAATTAAGAATTAATAATTAATATAGTAAAATAAAAAAAAAAAGGATGAAAAATGCTTGAAACCCTAATTCTACCAATTTTAGGTTTTATTAAAAAAAACATTAAGATTTAAACCTATTTTAACACTAAAATCAATTAAGGATGTTTATTTACAAAATATTAAAATATTAAATAAAAATATTTATTTTTGTCTTTTTCTGATTTTTATATTGTTTTTATACTTTTTATGAAAATATTTAAATTACAAGAATTAATAAAAAGGAATAATAATTGAAATAAAAAAAAAGAATGAAAAAAAGTATTGCAAACCTAAGGGGTTCAGTCCCAAATAGGAGGTTTTGCTTAGCAATTTGGGCCCATTTGTTTAAGGCCTTGTCTGACTTCTCATGCCAGCGTGTGACACCTTTGACTGAGGCACACCATATGCCCTGAATCCTGGCCTTGGGTTTGATCTTGGTGGACATGTGGCGCTCTGGGACTATAGAGTGTACGCTGGGATTCTGGGAACGAGCTACACACAAGCAACGTTAGAAAAATAATAATATGGAAAGGGAGGGGACCTGGGATCGAACCCAGGTCCTGTGGTTCACCAATGTACACGCCTTGCCAACTGCTCTATTCACGTTTTATGTATATTAAATAACAAACAATATTTATAAAATGAAACAACGCGTTAGTGGAGAATTAGCGCGAAATTTCAAATAGACCAATCGCTGCTAGCCACATAGTCATCTTCTTCATGCCTTTATTTTTTCCTGAAACAAAAACACAATCAGCAACGGTTTTGAACCGTCCCTATAGACACCCTATTGGAAAATAGCGATTAGCCCCTGGGGCCTCATAAATTAGGCGCGAGGGTTCCGTTTTGATCGTCCAAGCACGCTTGTTTCGTTCATGGCATTATGGTGTGCTAATTTTACCCTATTTGGAAACGCCCAATTCAAAGCTTGCAAAACCCTAAAAGACAACAATGGGAGATTCTCCAATAGTGCATAAAAACGCAATTAAAATATAGGGTTAGCTTCAGAACACATCGCTTAGTATGGATATATAAACAAAATGCTATGAGAATGTCTCAAAATCAAAACACGAATATGCATTTTTATGAGAAAAAATTGACTTCTGTATACCGATTCAAGGCGTTAGAGTTGATGTTCTTGATTTGAAAACCTTCCTTGATATCCCAGAAAGGTGATGAAATGGTTCTTTTGGCTTGAATCAAACTAAAACCTAGTTATCAGTTTTCAAATTTTAGGCAAAAAATTCAAGTGTGGTTCTTGGTCTATGGCGTAGCCTTCAGGTAATGGGCACGAGGGTTAGCATGTGTATATGTATATGAGTGATTAGGTTAAGAATTGGATCAAAAGAAATCCATGAATTGATGAAACAAATATTTGATTTTTATGGCATTAGCTTTCAAATCTTTTTCATGCAAACTTCTATCAAATCATGACAAATCATATTGATTCTTTCCAAATCTAGCTATGCACGAAATATTGAGTATATATTATGCATAAAAAGATTTAAAAACCTAGGTTTAGTATTTTTCATGTATTTCTTTTAATTAAATGAATTATTGATAATTAAAAATCCAAATAAATAAAATAAAAATGATAAAAACTTCCCTTTTGGCCACATGGTCGTGCACATGCCTTGGGTGATGAATTGTGGAAGAACAAGAGGCCCATTATCATTTTTAGGTCATTTGAATCAATGTTGACTTTTCAAAATATCCAAAAATTTCCCAACTTCCACAAGGCATAACTTGCTCAATTATTAAGCTTTGATCATGTTCTTGGACATTTTGGAAAGGTCTTTGAGTCCTCTAATCAATTTCTTTGGTCCCATGTCATTTTGATTTACCAATCTCAAGTTATGGCCTTTTACTTAAAGTCCCTTTTTGTTGACTTTTGAAAATGACCTATAATGTTGAAATTGATAACTTTTTGTGAGAGCATTTCTTGGACTTGAAGTATGAAGAGGAGTTGTAGGAAATGTCTTTCTCTTCAAAATGAGATTTGGATGGAATTTTTTTGATAATCCATGTGAAAGTTATGCCCTGGTCAAGTTACAGTTGACTTTTTCAACTGTCCAAATATGGAAACTTTTGCATCTTGATGATTTTTGAGTAAAGCTTTGAGAATCATGATCAAGCATTGATCAAATGATGTTTGTGGCTTCAAAATGAGATGTTTACCAAAAATTTGAACTTTTGACTGTCAAATGACCATTTTGCCCCTATAGTTGACTGTAGTGCAATTAGGGTTTTTGACTGTGCAATTTTGTGCTGAAAGTCTTGAAACTTGGTATGAGGATGCTTGACCATATTTATAGGCATGTGGGACTTGATTGGACCCTTGGAAACCTCATTTACTTTGTCAGAACCAAAACCCTAATTTTGACTGTTAGGAGGCCCTTGAACTGTGCAACCCTTGGGGAGATTTTGAAGCTTGACTTGGCAATTTCTTGAAGAATATGGGAGGGCAAATTTTGGGGTACAACATCAGCATACCATAATAGTTCAAAATCCTCAAAACTTTCCCTCTAATTCTTACTTCTCAGCTATTATATTACAAAGAACAAGAAGCATATCAAAAAGATGCGAGGATATCACAAAAAAAAGGGCCAACCAATATTAGAGCAAAAAAAAACCTCATTGTAATACCAAAAAGCCAAGAAACCAGAACTAACAAAACCAGCAAAAAATAACCATCACAACTTCACATACCTCCAACTGATATCCTGAAACTACTACAACCTTTTCATACCTTTGCATGTCCATTCTCAACCTTCAAACTCCAAGGTTTCAATCTTCATATATGACTTCATCATATCCAAACATCCCAACGAAAACCTTTCCCTGCTAATCCAAATCAACATCTTCGATCAACTTCAAATTCCTGCATAAAATACCCAAAAAAAACTCAGTCCAAAACCTCAATCATCCGTGTTCAACCACAGTGCATACACGCACAGCAATCAACAACACGAATCTCAGAATAACCAAACAATACATTAAAAGAACAAGTTTGACGTCATACCTTTTCATTCCGGTGAAACCTCCTCGTCGTAGGTAACAATCTGATTCCACCTTTATTATCGATGTAGATTTCGTGTCTTTCCTTTATGTATTCTCATTTTGTTAAAATTTTGCTTGCTAATTTGGTATGAGAATCTGAATCGAGGTGGAGGATAATAGAGGCGTGAGAGCATGATGATAGATTATTGTTGTTATTTAGAAGATGAGCGATTTTGGTGAGCAGAGAGTCATGAATCTAATGGGGTTTCTCGTTACGGAAATATGTTTGTTATTGTCGAATCGTGAGTGATACAGGGAGGTTGACAGAATAACATTAGGAGGATATTTAGCCAAGAGATTTGTTGTTGTTGTTGTTACACCTTGAGAAATGAAGAGCATTTTCTCTTAACATTTTTCTTCAGATTTGGTTAACAGAGTTATTAGTTGTAGAACATGGAAAACTCTTTTTGAAATGGGAGAAGAGGTGCTAGATTAGGGTTTCGCTAACCCATTATTTTGTTTTAAATGGGCTGGGTCCGGACCCCATTGACCCGGTCCGACCCAATAGATTTTTATTTTATTTTTATTTGCTTTTTTTTATTTGTAGCATATGGGCTCAAAGCCCATCCGAAATTTCATCACCCGTAGTCTTCTATTTGTAACTTCTTTTATTATTTCTTAGGTTAGCTTAGATTTATTTTAATAAACTTAGAATTTTGATTTTAATTTTAATTTTAATTTAGTAACTTTATTTAGTTTAAATTTAATTTTATTAGTCTTTAGTTTTCACTTTAAAATTCAATTAAATAAATAATACAATTTCAAAATTATTTAGTTTTCTTAATTAGTTTATTTATGGATTTTGTGAATAAATTAGTTAAATAAAAATTTCTTTTGTTTAGTTAACATTCTTTAAAATAGTTTAATTTCATCATGGTAAATTAAATTTCAAAGAAAATAATAGAATAGAATTTTGATTTTTCTTCTTTTAATTTTTAATCATAAACAAAACACCAAAAAAACATTATTTTGATATTATTAATTATTCCACTAATTAATTTTATTTATTAGTTTGTTTTAGTTTAAACTAATTGTTTATCTTTAATTCGATTTGGTTGTATTATTTGTTATTTAGAATTTTAATCACATTCGACTTATCCTCATTCATAAATTTGTACCCCCATTGTCGAAAACTCTGTAATAACGTAAAATTTCAATTCCCGCAAATTTATTGTTTTCTTTATATTGCTAGAAATTAGACGTGCATGGCAAGATTAAAAATCAATCGCTAGATAACCTAATTTCAAAGACAAAGTAATTTGAAACTAACACACTTTTCACACCCACAACTCTAGGGTAACCTCGCCCGTTGCCTCGGAAACACAGTCATGTCCCTCGAATATGTGATGCTTTAGCAAAGACCCTTTGATAAAAGATCGTAGTCCCTCGATAACCCTCGATGTTGCCTTTGATAAAATGATCTAATAGGTTGCTACGATGACTGTAAAATTGACCCGCGCCTATCCCTTCACATCCAACGATGGGGCTTCTTACCAAATCAATGGTAACATAACAACATCTAAAGGGGGAAGAAAAGAACATTTGAGACCTTTCGAGTAGGTAGATTCGCTCCTAGTTACTCGCTTGCTCACGGCAAAAACATTTTTACACCGATACTTTCATCTCAAAACATTTTCGAAAAGAAAACATTTTGTATACGTTCTTATAGAGACGAGAACCATTGCAAAACATCTTTCCAAAAACCACTTTCAAAAACACATTCCACAAACACATCTTTGAACTATCTTTCGAAACAACACTTTGTACACGTTCTTATAGAAACGAGAACCATTACAAAGATATTTTCAAAGCCCATACCACAAGCACATTGTCAAAATAAAAGTAAGTGATCTAGCGAGTAACTAAGAGCCCATGGAAAACTATGGATGAAAAGGGTGCTAATACCTTCCCTTTTCATAATCTACCCCCCGAACCCGAGAAATAATCTCGAAAGGTCTTTCCTGTGCTTTTTTACCTTTCCTTTTGGATAAAAGAAAAGTCGGTGGCGACTCTTGCTATCCGCACAAATGTGATCAAAATGCAAAAACAATCAAGTCAGTTCTCCCACCGTAACACAACCACGAACATTTATTCCCACTTAGCATAAATGAAATAATTCACACCAACATCTCAAAGCTTATATATAATGCAATGTGACTCACTTCTCAAAATTATCCATGTGGTACTAACTCAACAATGGTTCTTCATATGAACCGGGGCCTCCCTTATGAACCATGTTCCCTCCTTTTGAGCTTTGGATAAGTAACTCGCCCCCCTTCTAAACTTGTGACTCTCCTCTTTCACAACACGACACAACATATGGCATGGCATTTTATCAATGCAAAATGAATAACAACAATGTTTATAATACACTTCTAACCATAAATAGTCATGCAAAATAACACCACATAGTCTCCCCATTCTTAACTACCACAATAATCCCGATCATGTACCCATCACATAATCATTCACCAAAAATAACCAAGCATCATAAAATAGTATAATTGATTTATTATAATCACATATAAAATATTTAATAAATAATATTAATTAAAATACATCAAGCAATAGTTAAAAGTTGACAGCGCGATAAAACTACCATCTAATTTTTAACCAGCAGCTCATAACACCTCTTCTAACATCATGATGGGTTACCTGTCACCTGGGTGACGTACGTCACCCGGCTTGGCATCGTGTAACACATGAGCACCTTATCCCCTAACGACCAGCACCCCAAATCCAAAGTTGAGACCGTGACGGTTTCCCTGACACTACGTTGATGATTGCCAACTACATAAGAAAGCATGATGGTCTACCCTTCACCCACATGACGACCATCACGCTGTAACAGAATGCAGAAACTGCATTAATTACATCAGAGTCTGTTCGAAACTCTCATTTCGATACTGATCGACCAAAAATGATATGAATAATCATGCATACATGTTATATTTAATTAAATAACACATCAATCATCATTTAATACATCCAAATCCACACTTTTCAATATTTTATGATATGTTTTCAAGCTTCAAACATACATCAATGACAATAAAAAATTTAGAATTTAATTACCCAACTCATGTGTAAAAATAAGTATATAAGGGAGCACGAAAACCATACATCAACATGGTATTCATCATGAAATCCTCATAAACACACCAAAAATCAAGAAAAACATTTCAATTGCAAAACTATTTAGAGAAGAGTAAGGATCCCTCTCCATCCTTTATCATTCACACCTATATGCAAAGTAGTTTCCCCTTTACCTGAATTCTCCAACAATCAAACTTGTTCTTGAGTTTTTTCTTACAAGCCTTTGACTCTCTAGCCTATTTTCTCCCCAAAGCTCCCAGTTACACGTACTTAGACAATCAGGATCTCCTAACCTCATTTTCATCTTAACCTAATTATCATGTTTCTAGTTATTCTACTATATCCCAAATTTATTTTTCCTTCTCGCCTCATTATCTCCAATCTCTCCTTATTTCCTGTTCAACATCAACTCTATTATTTTCTCTAATTTAACTATTTATTTAATTATTATACTATTATTATTCTTATTTTAATTATACTTCTCATTTAAAATTAATTAAAATAATTCTATTATTCTCAAACACTTCCACTAACCCAACTAACACTTATATTAACTAATTGAATAAAATAAGGCATATAAAATATCAAACAAAAGGAATTAAATTAAATTAAATTAATTAATCGAATAGGGGTGTTATAATATTCCCCCACTTATAAAATTTTCTTCCTCGAAAATTACATGAGCGAAAAACTATGGATATGATTCCCTTGTCCGACTCTTCACCTCCCACATTATGCTTCCACCAGTAGGTCTTCCATAAACAACCTTCTTCAAGACAATACCCATGCCTCTCAAGTATATCACCTCTCGATCATCTACTCTCAAAGGAGATGCCTCAATAGTCAAGTTCTCTCAATTTTGCACATCATCCACTTGAATCACATGAGACATGTTACGGATGTATTTCCGAAACTGAGACACATGAAAGACATCATGAAGGTTTGAAAGAAATTGTAGTAAGGAAAAAATTCAGGGCACTTCTCCTATTCTTTTTGAAATCTGATAAGGTACAATAAAACGCGGCGTGAGTTTTTGATATTTTAACGCACGACCAACACCAGTTACTAAAGTAACCTTAAAAAACACATGATCCCCCTCTTAGAACTCAAGTGATTTCCTCCTCTTATCATGCTAACTCTTATGGAGACTCTGAAACACTCTCATCTTCTTCTAAATCATCTTAATCTTCTAAGTAGTCAGCTGAATGATCACTCATCCAAGCACTACACTTTCATCGGAATCATACAAGCACGAAGGTTTCCTACCCTTCTACCATACAAAACCTCGAACAATGTCATTCCAATACTAGAATGAAAACTATTTTTGTTGGTGAACTCAATGAACGACAAGTAACTTTCCCAGTTACCTCCCTTCTACAAAACATAAGCTTTCAGTAAATCCTTCAAAGACCTGATAGTCCTCTCTGTCTGAATGTTCATCTGCGGATGATAAGCCAAACTCAACTTCATCTTAGTACCCATGGCTTCCTACAAAATTTCCCAGAACCTTGATTTCAATCTTGTATCTCTATCACAAATAATACTCGAAAGAATACTATGCAAGCTAATAGTCCTCTCAATATACACTTCAACTAAATTCTACGATGAATAATTGATATTTATCAGAATAAAATGAGCCAGTTTAGTCAATCTATCCACTACAACCCATACCGAATCATTTCCCTTATAAGTCTTAGGAAAATTCGTCACAAAATCCCTAGAAATAATGTCCCACTTCCATTCAAGAATATCTAACGATTTCATTGAACCTAATGACTTTTAATGTTTAATCTTTGACTTCTGGAAAATCAAACATGCATAAACAAACTCGGCAATATCTTTCTTCATTCATGGGCACCAAAAAATTTCCTTCAGGTCTGGATACATTTTAGTAGCACCGAGATAAACAATCAAACTACTTTTGTGTCCTTCCTCAATAATACTCTTCTTAAGTTTTAATACATCTGACACGCAAATTTGTCGCGAAATATCATAACACCATTTTCATCAATTCTGAAGTCACCTCTTTTACCTTTATTAATTAACATCAACTGGTTCATCAATCCCAAGTCAACTTTTTGACCTTATCTGATTTCTTCAAGAATACCAGTTGTTAGCTTCAATATACCCATCTTCACATTATTAGGAGTCTATTCACACACCAAACTCATATGTCTGAATTGTTCAATCAACTCCAATTCTCGAACCATAAGAATTGACATATGCAAAGATTTCCTACTCAACACATCAGCTATAACATTGGCTTTACCCTGATGGTAACTTAGACCAAAATCATAATCCCCCAGGAATTCAAGCCATCTCCTCTGTCTTATATTCAACTCCTTCTGATCAAACAAGTACTTTAAACTCTTGTGGTCAATGAACACTTTAAATCTAGAACAAAATAGATAATGCCTCCAAATTTTTAACACAAACACCATGACTGATGTTGTAGCCCAAAATTTTCACTCCCATTTTCTTCAAAACATCTCCTCATGCTTCTAGGGTTTTCAATTACTCAAGGTTTCTTAAGAATTGATCAGACAAATTCTCCTCCTAAGCAATGGACCTACAACTAGGGTTTCACTTTTCTCAAGGAAGATTGGGTTTATAAGACCGCAAGTGTATTTCATGGTTCCTAATATGTCTCAAGGGGTGCTCATGTCAATTTTCAAGCTTGCATCACAAGTTTTCTCAGTCAATTGCTCAGATGACTAAAAATCAATTGTATTGGACAAAAAGTCAATTATGGTCAACATACAGTCGAACCTCAATATTTTTGGTCAAAATCAAGATTTTGAAGTCATATTCATCATTTGATCAAGGTTTGATCATAATTCATCAAGAAAACTCAAGATTCATCAAAAGTCAAAAGTTGCCAAATTAGGGTTTTCTTAAGGAGAAGTCAACTGAACTTTGACCAAGCATAAATTCCACATGATTCACCATATTTTCCTCATCCAAAGCTCATTTTGAATGAAATTCAATTCTATACAACTTTGGCTATCTAAGTTCAAGTCCAAAAAATGCTTCATTTGAGAGATATGGACCAAAACATTATAGGTCATTTCAAAAGCCAACAAAAAGACAGTTTTTGTCAAGTCAACTTACATCAAAATAACTTCTTCAATTCAAAAATTAATAGAAGGATATTGTAGAGGACATCTTTAGCTTTCCAAAAAGTCTAAGATCACCTTTAAATGGTACAAATTGAGAGAGTTATGACTGATGCAAGTTGGGAAATTTTGAGCAAATGCATGAAACCTAAAGTGACCAAACTTGAATTTTTGGGCTAATGGGCCACTGTTTCAAGGTCCATGCATGTTATATACTTCAATTTGAACCTCAGAACTTACTCATGCACCCCTTGGATCTTTATTCTATTTATTTTTATTTTTATTTTTTTATATTCAAAATTAAACAAGATAAAATCAAGGCTTCTTACAAAGGTCCAAGCCCACTCTTTGGTTGACCTAATTCTCCATTATATATTCTTCTTCATTCAGACAAGCATCATATAGAAAAGCCTTGAACAAGAAGCCTCTCCAAAATTCCAAAAATATCAAAAACTAAGGAAAAGTGAAACCCTATTTTATAGCCTTCTTCAAGGCCAAATATCTGTCCAATTCCTATCTAGAAGAACTATAGAGTAAGATGGGATCGAATGTGATGATCCAAAGGGCATAAAAACAACATGCATGCACCTCCATTTCTTTTGTTTTCTTGCAAATTCATATCTTTAATTTCTTTATGTTTTAATTCATACTAATGATATTGACTTGTTTTTTAGGTTTATTAGTGCAGGAATAACCTAGTGTGTAAGCCCCATAATGGCTAAACCAATGATTGCCATATTTGCACCGTTTTGCGTTATTTACGCTATATCTCTTTCTACAGCAAGATTTAGCCCAAAATAATACCTACATTGAGATCGCGGGGCTTGTTTAGGGGGCAGGGTCCCTGGAAAAGGCTAACCATTGTTATTTTGCAGGGTTAAAAAACAAGCTTGTGGAGAAGACGACTGGAGCTAAGGCTCCGGCGCTTCTCTAGTCCAGTTAATTGGCTTTGTAATATAATAATTTTGTTCGTTTATATTACCAGATGTATACCCACCCCAATGGCAAGAAAGTGTGCGTCAATGCATTACCCTACAAAGGTGTGGGTTCGATCCCTGCCTTGTGTATCTTTTTGTCATATTTTCTGATTTTTGAAGATCACGTGTGAAACCACCCGGCCGGAACCTGTCATCTGGATGTAATGAAACATCAATGAATTCGCCACTGAACGTCTTTTATCCCGCCGAAAGGGAAAGGTAAACATCGAGAAAACCTGAAAAGGGAGAAATCACGGTCTTTCAACCGAGAGATCGGGTAAGGGAGTCTGTTACGCGAGGGGAAGGTATTAGCACCCCCACACGCCTGTAGTACTCTATGGTATCCGCTTTTGTTGTCTAATCTAATGGGTGTGGTCAAATCCTATGTCTATGGCTTAAAGCTGAAAAGGAAATGCATGCGAAAGAAAAGAAGAAATAATGTAGGGAAAATAAAAGTTGTGCTCGATTGGGCCCTACCCCAATGCCTACGTATCCCTTTTAAGGAATCAGAGTAGCCGTAGTTCGGCTTATATATTTTGGTTGGTTTGTGTTTTTTAGTTCAGACAACAAAAACAGTCAAGATGGCAAAACATCAAATAAAACAACAACAAATGAGATGGTAGAACATCGACTAAATGATAACAAAGTAACATGTCAAAGATGGCGAAACATCAAATAATGAAACATCACACCTAACAATGACATTGAGAATCAAAGTAGGATAACAAACATGTGCGATGGAGAAACATCGGCTTCAAACATATGTGCGGTGGCAAAACATCGGCTAAAAGGTAGTAAAGTATCATGGCAAGGAAAACGTCAAATGATAAAACATCACACCTAACAATGACATTGAAAATCAAAGTAGGATAACAAACATATGCAATGGCGAAACATTGGCTTCAAACAAATCTGCGATGGTGAAACATCGGCTAAACAGATAGCAAGATATCATGGCAAAGATGGCGAAACATCAATAAAACGGATGAAGAAACATCACACGTAACAATGATACTGAGAATTAAAGTAGGATAACAAACATGTGCGATGGAGAAACATCGGCTTT
This sequence comes from Vicia faba, assembly GCA_948472305.1. Taxonomy (NCBI): domain Eukaryota; kingdom Viridiplantae; phylum Streptophyta; class Magnoliopsida; order Fabales; family Fabaceae; genus Vicia; species Vicia faba. The sequence continues at coordinate 1,289,801,318 of OX451736.1, read as the reverse complement.
AAACAAGTGTGCGATGGCGAAACATCAGCTAAAAAGATAACAAGATATCATGGCAAAGATGGAGAAACATCAATAAAACATATGACAAAACATCACACCTAACAATGATATCGAGAATCAAAGTAGGATAATAAACATGTGCGATGGCGAACCATCGGCTTCAAACAAAAGTGCAATGGCGAAACATCGGCTAAAAGGTAACAAGATATCATGGAAAAGATGGCAAAACATCAATAAAACGGATGACAAAACATTACACCTAACAATGATATCGAGAATCAAAGTAGTATAATAAACATGTGCGATGGCGAAACATCGGCTTCAAACAAATGTGCGATGGAGAAACATCGGCTAAAAGGTAACAAGATATCATGGCAAAGATGGCGAAACATCAATAAACGGATGATAAAACATCACACCTAACAATGATATCTAGAATCAAAGTAGGATAATAAACATGTGCGATGGCGAAACATCGGCTAAAAAGATAACAAGATATCATGGCAAAGACGGCGAAACATCAATAAAACGGATGACAAAACATCATACCTAACACTGATATTGAGATTCAAAGTAGGATAACGAACATGTGCGATGGTGAAACATAGGCTAAACCAGATTTGAAAACAAAGCCAAGAGGCACACAAACAAATAAGATTGATTTGTATCTTTTACCTTGAAGAAAGGTTTGAGTTTATTAGAGGTGTTTTATGATTTGCCAAGAAAACAGTTTTTGTTTTAAGATGTAAAATGCAAAGGAAGGAAAAACAACTAAGGGAAACTAGCCTGGCACTATCCCTAATGTTATCATACAATGGTTGACCCTAAGGTTGAGGTTAAAGGAAAATCCTATCCTATGTTAGCATACATGGATTCCTACCTTAATCAACATGTCAAAGGAAGCTTAACAAAACTATCCTATAGGGAACAGGAAATGAGAGCGAAGTCGTGATCTCAATTTCTAAATTGAGTGACTCATCGATCAACAATTAAAGTAGAAAGAAAACAATAAACATCCTATAGGGAACATGCATTGAGAGCGAAGTCGTGATCTCAATTTCTAAATTGAGTGACTCATCGATCAACAATTAAAGAATAAGAAAATAATAAATATCCTATAGGGAACATGCACTGAGAGCAAAGTCGTGATCTCAATTTCTAAATTGAGTGACTCATCGATCAAAATTTAAACACAACACATGTATCAGAGAAAAAAACCAGAGAGCCTCCTGACATATATCAGCAACAAAGGTCCCATCATGCAATCAGAGAACTATGAAACATGAAAATAGAAGAAAGGAAATAGTGCAATACCAAACGGATAACTATCCGTAGCAGCTGAACAAGAATAAAAGAAACCTAGAGAACTTCAAGCAAGCTGGCATCAGTAGACAAATCAAGTCAAAAATTACGCCATCAGGATGTAAGTGTTGAGATTTTCATATATGAATAGATCCCATGGGCAATGTATGGCATTCATAATCACATATACATATATCCTGCATAAAATATCAAACATGCCAAGCACAAGAGTAGTTCCAGTATAATAAATTGTGTTCCACAAATAAAGTGAAACACAATAGCCTCAAGCCAAAAATGGAAACTTTTCTCAAAGTACCTCGCACATTCAACAACCAAGTTAGTATTCCCATAAATTGAATGATGATACACATAAGAGATGGATGAAACATGATGAAGTTAGAAAAACATGATAACAATTATCAGAGCATTAGGTATGGTAGACAAAAAGGAAACAGGCATATGCATAATTAGGTCAAAAATTAGAGGAATGTTGATCCTTTCTATCACCATATTGAGTTGACAATTGAATATCAATCAAGGATCATAGGAGCTTGAGAAGAATACAATCAAAAACCATGAAGGTCAGTAGAAAAAACATTTTGACCATTCTCAATTAAACTATCACAGCTCATAAGCATAATAGAAGTGGGTTTCCACACAATGCATCAAAAGGTTCAATCATTCAAACATGGGGCACTGAGTGAAATGGTTTGAGTTTATTTGGATGAACACATCCAACATGATCATTAGGTTCCCAATCATAGGCCTCACTCAAGTTCACTGGCCATTAAACAAATTGCAACAAGATATGCAACAATAATTGGGTACCTTCACTTCACAAATGCATCAAAAATAGAAAATGATTTCAATAATTCAAGCCAAAAAAATATTAGCATCTTTGAAGTGCATAGAAGTCAGAAAGCAAGTCTTAAGTTCATGAATGATTGAGGAGGGGATCCAATGAGGCCCAAAGTTAAAGACTAGTTGGCAAAACTACCAAACTATACAAGTTTTCAAAATAATTTGTGGAAAAATGTCAAACCAAGTCAAATAATTCAAGATAAATGGTTTTCAGATCCTCAAAGCATTCATGAACCATAATCAAGACTTAAATTCCATTGAAAGTCCAGGGCATAAGGGTTTTGAAAAAGAAACTTGCACAATAAGCAACAAAACCCTAATTTTTCAGTTTTAATCTTAAATATTGATTAAGTAAGATCAAAATTCAAACAATTCAAACCAAGATCATATAAATCACAAAGGAACCATAAATGTCAGAATACATATTTTTTTCACATTTTTTGAATTAAAGAAAAGTCAAAAATAAAATTAAATCCAAACAATTAATCAATTAATTCAATAATCACATCTCAAAATAAAATTCTAAACAAAAGTCAGAAAAAAACCCAACCAAAATTATATTCAAATATTAGAACTAGAAACACGCATCTCTGATTTTTTTGGAATTTTTGAATTAAAGGAAATATTAAAATAAAAATTAAACAAACAATTAACAATTAAACTATTATTTAAGGGCAAAAATGCAAACCCTATACAAAAGTCACAAAAAGGTCAAAATAAAAATATATTCAGATTCTATGATTAAAAACAAGCTTGCATGATTTTTTTGAGGATTTTTGAATTAATGGAAGTATTAAAATAAAAATTATAAAGCAAAAATTCAAAGTAAACTTCTCAAATTAAATTCATAATCAAAAATAGAAAAAAAAATGCTAAACAAATTTCATAATCAAATTCTACATGATTTTATGAGTCAAAAATATTTTTTGTGGAATTTTTCAGGTCAAAGAAGTATTAAAACAAAAATAATCCCTAAACAAACAATTATTTAAATTCATTAATTTTTAAACCAATCAAAACATTTTTTTAAAATTCCAATAAAATTACACAAGATAGTAGAAATTATTTTGAACTTTTGAGAATTTTTTTAGAATTTTTTAAATTGTTTTGATCAAGAAATAAAAATCAGAAAATCAATTAAAACAAAAATATGAAAAATGCATGATAATTTGAAACAGGCCAATCACAGCGCGCCACCTCACTTCATCTGCAACCCCCAGCATAGGGAAAAACGCGTGCAATACCACAGTTCATGAGCCTATGTTCAGATCCATCAATCATGCTCGTTTCTTAACCAAAATCCATGAAATCAAGTGCAAATTAAAGCTAGCATATCATACTACATGATGCAATTTGAATCAAACTCAAAGATCAAGCATAGATCAAGAAATGAAGTCTCAAAAACTGGAAAAACTCACTGTAAACATCAAAGTCATGAACACGATTTCAACAATTCTGCTTGAATCAAAGCTCAAATATACGTCAATCCTAATGATTGGCCAGCTAGCAACTCAATGAACATGATTTGCATCCTCAATTCAAGCTGAAACACATAAATTAAAGTTCAAGAAACTCACATGGATGTGAAATTTGGAAACACGATTCCTTCACTCCAGAAGCAATCCAATGGTGCAGGCTTGATCTCCTTACTTCACTAAAGCTGAATCACCAAGAATTTTGAAGAATGATCCAAGGAGAAGAGAGATTCGAAGCAATTTGCAGAGATGCTTCCAAGGTGTTTAGATTTGCAATGTAGCGATTATGAGCCTCTTCCTTCATAAATGAGCCTTGATTCTTGTTATATAGCACGAGGGTAAGAGGATAGAAGTGGTATTTGGCACTCAAAACTGGTGGAGGGTAAGTTTGGATGTTTTGGCCAAAAATGAGGATGCACATGGAATCTGCGTTTCACTCGTGCATTTTCTTGCCTTTGTGCGTTTTGTGGGCCAAATGAAGTCAGAATTACATGCCCAAAGTGCCAGCTCATGATTCTTCAAAATGAAGAAGTGTTGGTGATTTTGCAAATTTGAGCATGTTTTGTATTTTTTCATCCAAGCAATTTCATAAGGCATATGGGCATGAAATGATGAGTGTAATGGGCCTCAGCATGCCACAAATTACCAAGGGGTTTGATTAGAAGCAAAAGGAATGGCTAAAACTTGAGTTTGCAAGAAATGGCCATTTTGCATATTTGTCAAAATTCAATAAAATGCCTCAAAATTCCAAAGTCCATAACTTGCTCATATTTTTTAATTTGGACACAAATGAGTACAATTTGGAAATTTATTGAAAAGATCTACAATCCCTTAGTTTTGAGTTTTTGCAATTGAATCCATTAAGTTTCTCAAAATTGAGCTTGAAATTCACTAATTTTGGAAAATGACCTATAATTTTGTGACTTCCAAAGACCATAATTCTTGATTCCTTGCCAATTTGGACATGAGACCAAAAGTATATGAAAGATCATACTCTTATCTTTCCAATAATGTTTCATTTGCATTTTTTTGATCAAAGGTGATTAAAATGTGAATTTTTGAAATTAAGTCCTCATTTTCAAAAATTAGAAACTTTTAGGGTTTCTTCATGAACAAGTTTCAACCCAAACCTCAATCTTTTGGATCCAATGATCAAAATGGACTTGAAATATGAAAAGTACACCCTTGAATTGATGGTTGGCCAAAAGTTCACTTGGTCAACCTTGACTTTGACTGATTTTGACCAAAATGACCATATTGCCCCTATGAATCAATTGATCCACTTCCCTTCAAAATTGATGATCAAAACTTCAAACATATGATCTTTCAAACATATAAAGCCAATGTACAAAGTTTCACTTCAAAATTCTCAAGAAATATTGATGAAATCCCAAACCCTAGTTTTGGTCAACACATTAGGAGATTGATGAATCATCTCCAAAACTTCAAATCTTCTGGATATCTTGACCAATTTCTTGTACAAAGACCTTTCAAATGCCAATGAGATGTTGTAACTTCCAAATCAAGACTTGCACATTGATCAATAGCCTTGATCAAGCAAAACCCTAATTTGACTGGTGAATCAAAGGAGTGATTCCTTCTTATAATCAAACACAAACTTCAATCCTCTAATGATCCAAAGAGATGGATAAAACATCTTGAGATATGCAAAAACTTCTTAGCTTGAAAGATTCAAAGGTTTAGATGACAAGGTTCTACTTGAGCAACTTGTCAATGCAATCAAACTTCAAATCTTTGAGGAAGACTTGATAACCAAAGTACTTTGATCCTATCAAAATGTATGAATGCAATGCAATATGATATTCATGATGAAACATAAGCCTAAATCAAGAGGGTAAATTTTGGGGTGCAACAGCTGACCCTATTCAAATATCTTCAACATGATAAGTGAGAAAAGTAACAACTTTCGAGCGTTCAGAGTTGAAGATGATTGAATACAAAAGAACACGAAAATTTACACTCTTGAAGAAGAAATAAAAAAGAAACAAAAAACCCCCAAGACATGCGTCAGAATGAAGCTGTAACGCAGGTTGAAACAGAACAAAAATAAAGAAGAGTAGACACAACTAAACTTCTGGACAAATGTGCCAGGGTAAAACTGGGCTTCAAAAAGGGTGAGATAAAACTCAAACCAGAGTATAGGCGAAACTAAGCTCTGGAAAAGAAAGCGTACACGGGTGAGGAGGCGAAACTCTGAGCTCGACCCAAAGCAAAAGTGGCTAGAGTGCGTGATTCTAGGGGCACTTGATAATCTCAACTAAGATAGATAGTATGAAGGAACTGAAAGAATCTCAGAAGTGAGGAAAAAAAGCGAGACGAAACTCGACTCGATAACCAGTTAGACGAAACTAAACAAGATGAGTACCAGGACGAAACTGGATTTCACACACGGGTAACAAGGCGAAACTCGACCCATAACAAAAGTGACGAGAGTGCGTGTTTCTCAGAGCACCTACTGGTCTCAGATCAATGGATAAACAGTGATGAAAACTGATAGAAGAATCCAAGGAACAAAGGAGACTGATTTCAAACCAGGGACGCAGTACAAACACTACACTCGGTAAACGAACAACGTCAAAGGGTCCAAGGTATGAAAGCAAAAACGAGACGAAACTCGACTTAATAACTAGTTAGGCAAAACTAAACTAGATGAGTACCAGGATGGAACTGAATTTCATGCACAGGCGACGAGGCAAAGCTCGACTCAAAGCAACGAGATTAGGGCGTACACCTAAAACCTACTGGAAGCGAATATCAGGACGAAACTGGTATTCAAAAGGTGCATCAATAGACATTGGAATGAACCGGAGAGAGTAGTGAAGACTAAACCCGAGAAGATCGTGCAAGGGCAAAACTGAACTACAGTCCAGAGTAGACACTCAAACAAACAAATGATTGACGTCAAAAGGATATTGGTATGAGGTGGAAACTGAGATAATGAGGACGAAGACCTCGCTGGGGATTTAATCTGAAATTTTAGAAAATTCACTGGGGACAACAGAAACAATAATGGCTTATGTTCCAATGCATGTTTGAATTCTTTTGTATAGCGCATTGCTCCATATAATGGAAATGCTACGCATTTTGTTAGATGCAATGTAATGATGCATGTTTAAAAACTTCACTAGGGAACGGCCAATTGAGAAGCTGAAAAACAAGGAGTCAGCATCTGACATGACTTGCAAAAATAAATCACAAAATCCAAAGGAGAGGAGAAGATACGGGGAACCGCTAGAGAGGGAGCCTTGAAGAGATGAAGCTTCGCGGAGAATAACAATCGAGAAACCAGTAGAAATAGGCCATAAACATTGAGAGGAGCTGCAAAAATAAATTACAAACTCCTAGGGAAGATCGGATCGACATCGTAGCTTCTAGAGAGAGACGTCATCTGAAGATTAGATATTGAGAGAGAAGATTAGGGCAAGACTGTAATCTCTGGAAAAGACAGCGCGTGGCCGTGTTAAGGATGACACCAAGATAACAAACCCGACGTGAGAGGTGAAAACCTTTGCTGGGGCACAAAACTCTGCGGAGGAGACGGGACTTCACCGGGGAGACAGAACTCTGTTGAAGATTTTTTTTGAGAGACATTTCTTGGAATGCAACCATTGGATGGATCATGTAGATAGTCACACAACACTGACCTCACTAGGGATAAGGAAATATCTTAACATAAGGATGTCCCAGTCAACACATCGGCTGGGAAATGAAACGTCATGGCGAGGGATCTCCGTTGGCAACTCTGTTGGGGATATGAGACATATCCAAACTTGAAGTCTCAGAATGAAGTCTTTAAAAGAAAATTCCTGGGCAACAAAACTGCGCTGCGAAAACGAAAATTAAACGGGGATAGGTAAAGTCCTATTCAAACATGGGCTCTGTCTAACAGAAGAAAGCCAAATATTCCCTTCCTGACAATCATTAAGCTCTTTATAGGTGTTCAACGTGTAAACTCTTTTTTGATGTCAAACAAATGTTTTGCATGCAGAAAATGTTTATTTTGGGAATGACAGATCTCATGCGACAATTATTTAAGCCTTGAAATTGAAAACCTTAAAAAAGTGTCACATCTCTGTTGTGAATGAATCACTGGCTAGAGTGCAAAAATTTCAAAACTTTTCTTCCTCCTTTTTTTTAGAAAACGAGTCAAGATAATTTTTTCAAGGCTCAAGTTATTTAGTGCCCACCCCCTTCGTGATATTCTCCTGTCCTAGGTTCAGTTGACTTATCACAAGCATTCATCTTTCAAAGGATTTATAATGGTTGAGTGATCACGACAAATTCTCCAACATGATTGTCACTTAACTTCTGTTGCTTTTGTTTTTGATATTATGGTTCCTCTTCTTTTGATGAAAATTTTATTGAATAATCTTTTTTTCCGGCCCTTTTAGGCTCTCTTTTCCCTAACTTTTTCCTGGACAAAATCTTTTGAATTTCAATTTTGGAAGTCCAGCGGGATGCCCTAACTTTTTCCTAAGCGACTTGTTTTGATGTTTCAACTTAGCGGGGCTTTTAGTTTATTTCTTATCCATACTTTCCAATTCAAGCAAGTCAATGTGACTTCTTTTTTTTCTCTTTCTCTTTTTTTTAGGAAAACAAATGCCTCATTCCTTGGTCGGTGAGGGATAGCCATTATTGTATCGATTCGATCTCGACTTCAGGAATTTGTGAGGAAATGAAAATCATGGTTTTGACATTTTTCCTGATCTCATGATGCGAAAGATAAAATGTGGTGATCATCTGATGGGACATTCCTTCTGAAATTTGAATGCTTGGTCAAATCAACTGAACATCTACCCTGCCCCTGGTAAAAAAAGTTTTTTTTTGTTTTTGAACGAAAAAGAAACTCCTACTTCGAAGGCTCAGAGGGGTTAACGAGGGTCTAACTCCCTTATATCTCTGTTGTTTGGGGATTGAAACAATGCATGTACATCGTCAACGGGGTTCTACTCAAAAGCATACCACTACAGTCATCGTTTTTAGCTAAACTCCTTCCTCCAAACTCTTGGCTAAGAAAAAGAATTGGCATAGTTAGTATCAAAATGCCCGAAAAAATCGATTGAAGAGTGATACTGGATGGACTAAATAAAATGAAATAATCTTTTTCCAAGGAAACAATATTCAACGCATCAAGACTGACATCCGGCTATAAACAAAATCCTATATGCAGACAATGCTAAAACAATCAATCAAGATAACACATGAAAGTGCGGCAAAGAAACGTAATAAGAGCCACTATGGGGAAGAAATAACTCCAACTAGGTCTGCCGATCTCGCGGGCCTGCCGTAATCTTGATATTACCCTGACCCATGACTTTTACCAACAGCACAGAGCTGTGAAACAAAATGGCAAGGCATCCACCAGCCAATTGACTGAAAAATCCATCAATCAGAGAAACAAACGTGCCCCTTGCATATTAGTAGTTGTGTTTGTTATCCGCATTTCAAGCGATCAGCTAACCATGACTGGTATTACCATTTCCGTGTAAGGCTAACGAAGTTTATATGCACATGCTTATAAAAAAAAAATTGGACGTTTTTGCAAACAAAATAGTAAAAAGGGAGAAAAGAGAAGTATGCGTGTACTTGAAAGAAGATATTCTATTGATTGTGAGGAACCAGCCTGTGAAAAAGGCATTTATATTTTGAAGCAAGTAATTACAAAATTAAAACAAACAAGTGTTTACAAATGGCAATGTAAATGTGAATATCCATCAAGTCCCGAATCTGCTATGACTCTTATGACTCTCACACTTCCTGCTTTCAGACAGATCTTTCTTGGATTAGCTTCGAGCTTATGCCAGGTGACGGAATGAAGGAAAGATACAAAGGATCTCATGCTGAGCGTAGTCATTTGCTTTAAGTCCCTAACTTTTGCCTGAATCTCCCTTTCGGGTTTTCGATTCACCAAGACACCCTCTTTTTGCCTAAACCGCCCTTTCGGGTTTTCAGTTTAGCGGGTTTTTTATTATTTTTATGCAAAGTATTTTTTAACTACGTCAGCATTTACAGGGAGAGGGAAGTACTCTCCATCCATAGTCGTGAGCATCATCGCTCTTCTAGAGAAAACTTTTCTGACCACGAGAGGACCTTCATAAGTTGGAACCTACTTGCCTCGGGATCTCCTTGGGGAAGAATTATCCTCTTTAGCACAAGGTCACCTGGCTTGTAACACTGAGGCTATACCTTCTTATCAAAAGCTTTCCTCATCCTTTGCTGATATACCTGACCATGACATACAACCGTCAACCTCTTCTCGTCAATAAGTTCCAACTGATCCAGCCGATTTTGTACCCATTCACTTTCATCCAACTCAACATCTCACATGACCCTAAGAGAAGGAATCTCGACTTCTACCGGCAATACTGCTTCCATGCCGTAAACCAATGAAAATGGGGTTGCCCCAGTCGAAGTATGCATAGTGGTGCGATAACCATGCAACACGAAAGGAAGCATCTCATGCCAATCTTTATAGGTTACCACCATCTTCTGCACAATTTTCTTGATATTCTTATTGGCTACTTCGACAGCACCGTTCATCTTTGGTCGGTATGGGGAAGAGTTATGATGCTTGATTTTGAAGGACTCACAAAGCTCCTTCATAATTTTGTTATTCAAATTAGACCCATTATCGGTAATGATCTTCTCAGGCACTCTGTAGCGACAAATAATATTGTGCTTAATGAACCGAGTTACCACCTGCTTGGTGACATTGGCATAGGATGCAACCTCAACCCATTTTGTAAAATAATCGATGGAAACCAGAATGAAACGGTGTCTGTTGGACGCAGTGGGTTCAATTTTGCCGATCATATCAATTCCCCACATTAAAAACGGCCAAGGGGAAGTTAAGACATTCAAAGGTACTGGCGGCACATGCACCTTATCAGCATAGACTTGACATTTGTGGCAAACCCGTGCATGATTGTAACAATCAGTCTCCATGGTGGACCAATAATAATATGCTCGCAAGATCTTTTTAGCCATGGTATGCCCGTTGGAATGGGTCCCGAAATCACCTTCATGTATCTCTTCAATGATTCTAACTGCTTCTTTCTTGTCAACGCATCTGAGCAGTAAACCGTCATGATGCCTTCTATAAAACACACCACCACTGAGAAAGAACTTGGCTGAAAATCTTCTCAAGAACATCTTATCTGTGACGGATGCCTCTTCAGGGTACTCTTGTGTTTCAAGATACCGTTTAACATCATAAAACCAAGGATTACCATATCATTCTAAATTGGCCTCAAAACAGAAAGCTGGCTCACTCAAACTTCTAATGGTAATGGAAGGTGCCTCATTAGCCCACTTAACCTTGAACATGGAGGACAAAGTTGCCAGTGCATCAGCTAGATTGTTTTCTTCTCTGGGAATGTGATCAAACGTGATCTCTTCGAAGTACGGAATCAGCTTCATAACATGCTCACGATATGGAAGTAGGTTCTGATGGCGAGTCTCCCAATCTCCATTAATCTGGCTGATAACAAGATTGGAATCCCCGTAAACTTTCAAAAATTTGATGCGCAGGTCGATTGCCGCTTCAACGCCATAAATGTAAGCCTCATATTCGACCATGTTGTTAGTGCAATCAAAACAAATACGAGTCGTGAAAGGAATGTGGTATCCCTCAGGGGAAGTGATAACAGCTCTGACACCGTTACCCATGGCATTGGAGGCACCATCAAAAACAAGCGTCCAACATGATCCCGGCTCGGGTCCTTCGTCTGGGTCTGGCATATTACAATCCCGAATGTACCCAATTTCCTCATCTGGAAAATCAAACTTCATCGGTTCATAATCATTCAAGGGTTGATAAGCAAGATGATCGGCCAATACACTACCCTTAATTGCTTTTTGAGTAGTGTATTGGATATCATATTCGGTGAGTATCATCTGCCAATGGGCTACCCTGCCTGTAAGAGTTGGCTTCTCAAAAATATACTTGATTGGATCCATTTTGGATATCAAGTAGGTGGTGTGAGTTAACATGTACTGCCTCAAACGTTTGGCGGCCCAAGAAAGTGCATAACAAGTCTTTTCCAGCAATGAGTACCTCGACTTGCATTCCGTAAACTTCTTACTCAAATAGTAAATAGCCTGCTCTTTCTTCCCTGTCTCGTCGTGTTGACCGAGGACACAACCCATTGAGCTCTCCAACACAGTTAGATTCATGATCAGTGTCCTTCCTTCCACTGGAGGCATGAGTATCGGAGGTTCCTGCAAATACTCTTTTATTTTGTCAAAGGCCTTATAACAATCCTCATTCCATTTCACTGTCTGACTTTTCTTCAACAACTTAAGCAAAGGTTCACAGGTGGCTGTGAGATGAGAAATAAATATAGAAATGTAGTTTAACCTTCCCAAGAAACCACGTACTTCCTTCTCTGTCCTTGGTTTAGGCATTTTCTGTATCGCTTTTACCTTGGCCAGGTCCACCTCGATACCTTTTTCACTTACAATAAAACCCAACAGCTTGCCGGACCTCACCCCGAAGTTGCACTTATTCGGATTCAACCTCAATAAGAACTTCCTCAGTCTCTCGAACAACTTTTCCAGATGAACAAGATGTTCCTCTTCTGTGTCAGACTTAGCAATCATATCATCCACATATACCTCAATCTCTTTGTGAATCAAATCATGAAAGAGAGTGACCATGGTGCGCTGATATGTTGCCCCAACATTTTTCAACCCAAACGGCATCACTTTATAAAAGAAAGTTCCCCAAGGCATGATAAATGTTGTCTTCTCCATATCCTCCAGAGCCATCTTAATTTGATTGTAACCTGAAAGCAATCCATGAACGAAAATACTTTGGAATAAGCAGTATTATCGACCAACACATCAATATGCGGAAGAGAGAAATCAACTTTAGGGCTGGCCCTGTTTAAATCCCTATAATCCACGCACATCCTGACCTTACCATCCTTCTTTGGCACATGCACGATATTTGCAATCCATGGCGGATAATTGATGACCTTTAAGAAATTCGCGTCTGTTGTACCCCAAAATTTTCCCTCCCATATTCTTCAAAGTTTTGACAAGCATCATCTCAATTTGCTCAAGTCTACTCAAGGGCTACACAGTCAACCATCCTCCTAAGCCAGTCAAAATTAGGGTTTTGGTTCCTTCAAGGAAGTTGAGGTTTTCAAGGGGCTCAATCAAGTCCCATATGCTCATATACATTGTCAAGCACCTACATGTCAAGTTTCAAGGCTCACAAGGTCAAGTTGCACAGTCAAAAACCCTAATTGCTTCACAATCAACTGCAGGGGCAAATGGTCATTTGGCAGTCAAAAGTCAAAAATTTTGGTCAACATCTTATTTTGAAGCCACAATCATCATTTGATCAAGTCTTGATCATGATTCCACAAGTATGGCTAAAAAATCATCAAGGTGTCAAAAGTTTCTATTTTTGGACAGCTGAAAAGTCAACTGTAACTTGACCAAAGCATAACTTTTTCATGGTTCATCAGAAAAATCCCATAAAATGCTCATTTTGAAGGGGAGGACATTTCCTACAACTCATCTTCACATTCCAAGTCCAAGAAATGCTCTCACAAAAAGTTATCAATTTCAACATTATAGGTCATTTTCAAAAGTCAACAAAAAGGCACTTTAAGTCAAAGACCATAACTTGAGATTGGTAAATCAAAATGACATGGGACCAAAGACGTCGGTTAGAGGACTAAGACCTTTCCAAAATGTCCAAGAACATGTTCATAGCTTCAAAATTGAGCAAGATATGCATTGGAGAAGTTGGGAAATTTTTGTGAAATGGCCAAAGTCAACTATCCTTGAAATTTCATTTTTGACAAAAAGGGCCCACTTTTTCCACTTGGTTCAGCTTGGCCATGCCTCCCACGTGTCCCACAATTTATTTCAAGATTAAAAATTAATTTTTCCATTTTTATTTAATGTTATTTGATTTAATTCATTTTAAATCTTTAAAATTCAAATAAAAATCAAGAAAATTAATCGAGGGATATCTTTGAGTTTGAATAGCTTTGATACACCATTATTCACATGCCAAATTCGTGTAAGGCTTATTTCAAGTACAAAATTCAAAATTGGACAAAAGAGGCAAGTTTTCTTCAATGGAGTTTATTGCAAAATTAAGAACATAATTGCATTGGTTTAATGTTCATTATATGGATTGATACTCATTACAAAACAGATATGCAAGCTTCTCCCATAACACGCACGACCTAGAACAATCAGAAACGGCCAAGCAAATTTCAAATTTTCAAGAGAAAAAAGTGAAACTGAAAACCACTTTACAGTGCAATTCAATCTTCCCTTTTCATCCAAACACGTTCCTTACATCCCCAGGAACGATTTGCAATCATTAACAAGTCAAAAACCTCAAGGAATCACTCATCACGCCCCCACGGTTTGTTCAAAATTTTGATAAACGAAATTCCATTTTTATGCCTCATTAATTCATTTTGAACATTGTTATGCATTGCTGACACCATTACGAAACTTTCTGTATGTTTTAATTGGATTATAAGGCTGTAAAACGCAAAGTGCCATGGTTGGTTTCTAGGTTTTCAGAGCTTCGAATTTGGGGTTTCTCTCATGCTGTAAAATTAAAACTCCAAACATGCATGGTTGAACTCAGCATAATAAGACGAATTGAATGGGATCCTCGCGCCTTTTTTATGTTGTCCCAATTTCTAATCGCTATTTTTTACTGTTGAAATTAGTGGGGGTTTAAAACCCCCATTATTTTCCTGTGTTTTTCTGTTTCAGAATGAAGATGATGATGGCGTGGCAACCAGGGAGTGGGCCATTCAAATTGGCGCGCGCGTTTCAGCATATAGGGCACTTATTTCATATGTCCTTTTGTTTCTATTATGTTTACAAATAAACGCGTTTGGTTCAGTGGCTGGCTATGTGTTTGGTAAGCGTTGGGACCTGGGTTCGATTCCCAGGTCCCCCCATAATTCATTATCATTTTTTCTAAAGTGCTTGTGTGCAGCGTCTCATCAAGTTTACACCATAGACCTCATCCAAGAACCTGCCAAATGTCCATCAATGCAAATCCAAGGGCCCAGAAAGCAGGAGCACCATGCTCAGGAGTCAACAGCGCTCCACTCAGTCCAAAAGGTCAAACGAGCTGAAGGTTCAAATGGGCCAAGATTCAACAATGCACCCTCCTTCCTGGCCCAATACCCCATTCCATGGGTTTATTCTTTTCCTTTCATTTTTTTATTTTCCAATTTAATTCCTAACCTTTTTATTTTATTTCTTATTAACATAATTAACCAACTTAATATTTTCATAAAAAATCAAAAAAATAGAATTAACATTATTATTATTATTATTCTCATTTTATTTTGTAAATAAAATATTAACGAATAAATAGTTTAAATAGGCAATTTTAACTTCTTTTCTTAATAATTAAAATAGATTTAGAATTAGGTAAAATTAACTTTTAATTTTATTTCTTTTTATGTTATTCCATAAAAAACATAAAAAACACAAAAAATATATTTTCTTTTAATTAAATTAATTAATTAGTCCTTAGTTAGTTTTAATTTCATTTTAATTACAAAAAGACAAAAAAATCAATTTCTTTTCTTAAAAGGGTCAACACCCTTAAGACATTCCCGATTCTTTCTTTCGCGCGCATTTCAGTTTTAATTCCTTATTTCTGATTATTATGTAACTGCCTCCGTATGTAATAGTAATTAGGATTTTTACTATTTTTATTTACTTTCCGTACTTATTTACCAAAAACGGGTCTTTGTATTTTTTGGCGATGTATAGACCCGCGCCTTGTAATAGCGTAGGATTTATGTTTCCGCAATTTACTTTCCGCACCCCTTAACTGTTAAACTCGCATGAAAGAATGTATGATAACTAAAAACAATGCATAGCTTACAATGCCATGATCAAAGATAAAACATAACATGAAAACAACACACAATGCACACACCACTTCTAGGGTACGCCTCACTCGTTGCCTTCGAAACGTGGTCGTCAAGTATAGGACGTTTTAGCACTCGCTCTTATGTCCAAGATCCAGTTGCCTCGAAACAGTTGCCTCGAAACGGTTGCCTCAGATTAAAAAGGATCTAGGACATTAGGGTTACTTCTAAGGTGTCCTACTATTTCTTCGGTGACCATACTGTCCCTAAAATCGAATTGACCCGAACACCTCCAACGATGGTGCTACCTACCTCTCAATGGTGGGATAGCACTATCTAAAGGACACTTACACAGCTTAATTCCTTAGGGTAGGTAGATGACTCATGGGTACTTGCTCTTTTCAAAAAAAAACAAAATACTTTCACACCTTACACTTTCAAAAGCTTTCAAAACAAATTTTTCAAACACTCTTGAGGACAAATACAAGAGTCATTCAGAAATCTTTCAAAGAAACTTTTTTCAAATCCACTCACATTTGAAAAGCAAACATTTTGAAAACATAAGAGCAAGTACCTAAGAGCCCATGGATAACCATGGATAGAAAGGGTGCTAACACCTTCCCTTTCTATAAATCTACCTCCCGAACCGAGAAACATTCTCATAAGGAATTTAGCTGTGCTTTTGTCCTTTCCATGTTGGAGAACATAAAAGACGGTGGCGACTCTTGCTTCCGTGACATTTCGTGAAACCAGCTAAAAATAGTCAGTTTTATTTCCACCGATCACAGAACTGGCGACTCTGCTGGGGAATTAATAAAGTGAGGTGTACCTTAGGAATAGTTCATCATCATGTTTTCAATTGCTTGATCTGTTTGCTTTAAAATTGCGGGCCTGTTTCGGGAGTTTCATAGATCCTAACCCGGATCTGGGGGATACCTTCTTAGAAAGTAGCAACAAAACTGTGAGGGAACTGTGTGGGGTATACCGACACGGTTGAAGCAGTTTGCTACGTTGATGTGGCACTTTGGTGAGTACCGGTAACCCTTGAGTCAAGTCAAGGAGAGTACGGGGCCGCCGCGTGGTGTCGTAAAGCATCAACTGACCTTAGGAACCTTAATTGAACCATCCTGGCCTCTTTAGGGGTAGTGAGATAACTGACTTTGGTGCAGTCCAAAGTTGGTTGATACTCGATACTACACTCATTGAGGGTTGTTTTCTTGGAATATTTTGATCGCCAGTTCAGTGGCTAAATCAAAACGATGAACACAGAAAACAACCCAATGATATTGAGCTCCTTAGAACCCGGTTACTTTTGATAGGACAGGTTTTTGAGCCCACAAACTTCAAGAGGGTAGTACCCCAAACTTCATGCTGGCCTAAACTCTAAGGGCTGTGGTGTGACTTGTGTGCTTTACCATGTTTGCTTTTGTGAATACTTGTGGTGTGCTCTTATCATAGCATCATAACATCATACAACATCATATGCATTTACTAACCACTTCAGGGGTTCGAATCTTGATCTTTGTTCTTGTTTTGTAGGACATGGAAACTATCCGCAGAAAGACAATTCAGGTCAACCTTGTAAGGGTCCCTCCTCAGCTTAAGGAACTTACATCCAGGATTCTCGAGAAATCTTCATTCAGTGAAAGGCATGGTAGACTCATCAGCTTGGTCAATACCAACATTGAAGAGGATATGGTGAAAGTGTTGTTCCAATTCTTTGACCCTCTGCACCACTGTTTTACTTTCCCGG
Source organism: Vicia faba (assembly GCA_948472305.1). Taxonomy (NCBI): domain Eukaryota; kingdom Viridiplantae; phylum Streptophyta; class Magnoliopsida; order Fabales; family Fabaceae; genus Vicia; species Vicia faba. The sequence continues at coordinate 1,289,784,030 of OX451736.1, read as the reverse complement.
ATTATCAATTGGTGCCTACTTTGGAAGAGTTTTCTCAGCTTCTGAAGATTCCTATCCTTAGTCAACTACCCTACAATGGTACAGAAAAAGAGCCAAAACTTGAAGAGGTTGCTAAAGCATTATGCCTACAACCATCTGACATTAAGGGACATTGGGAAGTTAGAAGTGGTATCAAAGGGTTCTTAGCCAAGTTTCTGTTTGAGAAACCACAAGAACGTTGGAACTCCCTTGACCTACAAGCTTTTGAAGAAGTTGTGGCACTCCTCGTCTATGGGTTGGTATTGTTCCCTAATCCAGATCAGCTCGTAGATATCAATCCTGTCAAGATCTTCATGTCCAGGAATCCTATACCTACGTTGCTTAGGGACATCCTTCACTCATGTTACACTTGAACCATGAGAAAAAGAGGTGTTCTCATGGGCTGCACTCCTCTCCTGGAAAGGTGGTTTATTTCGCACCTTCCACAATCAGTTTTGAAGAACGAGCGGGGTTTGAAATGGTCACAACGATTGATGACCCTTACACATGCTGATATACATTGGTGTTCTCGGTCCAGAGAGAATATCACTATCATTGATCGTTGTGGAGAGTATCCCAATGTCCCTTTTCTTGGAATCAGAGGAGGTATTACTTACAATCCATGTCTGGCTTTGAGGCAGTTTGGATATGCTCGGAGGGATGGCCCTCATGACATGTTGATTCCTGACATAGTTTTTGACTTCGACAATGATGCACAAGGACTTCGTCAGAGATTTATCAGAGCTTGGAGGATGCCCAACAGGGTAGATAGCAAGACACTAGGGCACAAGAACTCTATCCCCCTGGAGCCTTATCTCAAGTGGGTACGAGCCCGCTCCCAGAAGCTGGTGATGCCATATCCTCATGTTCTCCCCGTGATCAAAGAGCCAGTGTTGGAAGGAGAGGTCTCATACACCATTCAGCATCCTGACATGCCTACATCCTGGGAAGAAATGCAGAAAAGCTGGATCCAGCTTAAGGAAGAATGGGATTCTCTTGAAACCAATCTACATGCCAGTGAGAAGAAGGTCTTGGAGCTCACCCGTCTACTGCACGAGGAAAAGACTCTCAACACTTACATTGCTCCAAAGAGGATGCGTTGGGATTAATTATTTTGTAATGTTTTGCCCATGAGGCCCTGATGTACTGAACAAATTATTTCCTAATAAAAAGTGTGTTCTTTTTTGGCTACAACGAATTTGAACTTTCGAACCCTTGAATGCATTGCATAAATAGCATATCATGCATCATGTGCACAGCAGGTACCCTTTTTCTACAGGTTTCTTAATCTTCTTCGTTGTTTATTTCAGCACTCAGTCATCATGAATCCTGAACTCACTACTGAGCAAGCTATCAAGGCCCTCCAGGCCCAGAATACCCAATTTCAGGAGATGGTCATGAACTTGGCCCAGGGACAACAAGAGCTGAAGGCTTTGCTCCTGAAGAAGAAGAAGAAGAAGAAGAGGACTGTGCTATTCAACACTGGGCGCAGACTCGGGAATACATTGCAGAATGAAGCTGAAAGGACTAATCCATCTGTGGGGGAAGGCAGTCACCAAGGGAGAGAGGTCCCTAGTCCTGTGGTCTCTGACACCGAGACAGATTTCAACGATGAACAGTACCCTCCTGCTGAGGACCGGTACAAACAACTGGAGGACAAGTTAAATGCTATGGAGATTCAACGCGTGCCTGGGTTGGATTTCGGAGACTTGGGGTTATATTCTGGGGTGGTGATCCCACACAAGTTCAAGGCGCCTGCCTTTGTGAAGTATGACGGGGCTTCCTGCCCTAAGATGCACCTCCGTTCTTATGTAAGGAAGATCCAGCCTTACACAGCAGACAAGAACTTATGGATCCACTTCTTCCAGGAGAGTCTTTCAGGGACTCATCTCGAATGGTTCTATCAGCTGGATGGAACCAACATTCGTAACTGGGAGGATTTGGCCACTGCTTTTTACAAGCAGTATCAATATAATTCCGACCTCGCTCCCACGCGTACCCAACTCCAGGGTATGTCACTGGGAACGGGTGAAGGTTTTAAGGAGTAGGCACAGAAATGGAGATACCTGGCTGGCAGGGTGCAGCCACCGTTGACGGATCGTGAACTAGTGGACATGTTCTTGGGGACCCTATCTGGTCCATTCTTCAACCATCTCATTGGTAATTCTTCTGCTGGGTTTACTGACCTGATCCTGACTGGTGAAAGGATCGAAGTTGGTATCAAATCGGGGAAGATACAGAAGGGTACCTCCTCAAATACTGAAAAGAAGCCCTTCAAGAAGGAAGTTAGTGTTGTGTATGGTCCCAGGAGACAGAACAAACCGGAACGCCGCCAAGCTGTCAACGCGGTGGTTATTTCTAAGCCTGCTGCTGCTCCTCAGCAATACAACCAGCCCAGAGCTGAGAGGCCCAAAAGGCAGTATACTCGGCTCAGCATGACTCTCTCTCAAATATTACCACAACTGCTGTCAACTAGCCTGGTAACTGTCAAGGAGGCTCCGAAGGTGGTAAACACAACCTCTCCGAAGTACAATCCCAACGCCCGTTGCGCTTATCACTCTGATAGCCTGAGACATTCTACTGATGATTGTTGGGCCCTAAGGAATAAGGTTCAGGACCTTATTGATGCTAAGGAAATACAGTTCGAGGCGCCCGAAAGGCCAAATGTTGTGACCGCTCCCATGCCCCAGCATGGAGTGAACGCTGTTGAGGAGGACCTGTATGTAGCTTCTGTGGATGATGTTGCTACACCGCTGCTGACCGTCAAGAGGAACCTGTTGCTAGCCGGTTTATTTCCGGGATGTAGTAAAGGTTGCCATTTATGCGTTGTTTCGCCTGTTGGTTGTCCTTTGCTGAAGTCAGGCGTCCAAAACCTGATGGATAGCAAGGAGATTTTGTTCAAGAAAACTGCCGTTCCAGCTGCCCCTGTTGAAGAAGTTTCAATTGTCACCATTTTCAACAACCCTTCCAAGGCTCCTTCAAAGAAGCCTATCAAAATCATGCCTGTTCACAAGGTTGCACCCATCACCATCACTGTTCCGGGGCCCATCCCCTATAAGTCTGACAAAGCTGTCCCGTGGCACTATGGGGCAGATGTTTATGTTCTGGGAGTGAAACAAGAGTTCAATACCAGTACCGGTGTCACCAACATCACCGGGCCTGCTAAGGTCACTCGTAGTGGAAGACTGTTCTCACCAGACATTGCACCTCCAGCAATTCAGAGGCCTCTTGTCATCACACCTACCAGTGTGCCTGTTTCCCCTCCTGATCAAGTTTCTACCCCTACTGCCAAGTCATCTGACGCTTGGGGCAAGGGGATTGCTACTGATGTACCTGCCCGGACGGAGGCACCGAAGACCACTGTTGAGGCTTCCAAGCAAGAAATGGAAGAGATCCTCAAAATTATCAAGAAGAGTGATTTCAACGTCGTTGAACAGCTGGGGCACACCCCCTCTAAAATCTCTATGCTATCATTGCTGTTGTGTTCAGAGGCCCATGCCAAGGCTCTGATTTCTTTCCTGAAGACGGCCCACGTGCCACAAGAAACGTCTGCTGATCAATTCACCGATTGTGTGGCCAACGTAACCGCTGATAATGGTCTGGGTTTCTATAACGCTGATCTGACGGCCAAGGGGAAGAACCATAATGATGCCCTGCATGTCTCCATTGAATGTAGGGGCACTACTCTAGCTCATGTGCTGGTTGACACTGGTTCTTCATTAAACGTGCTACCCAAGAAAGCTCTAGAGAGGTTGGACTGTGAGGGTTTAAAACTCAAACCAAGTAACATTGTTGTCCGGGCCTTTGACGGGTCCAAAAGAATGGTACATAGTGAGGTTGACATCCCAATCAGGGTTGGTTCACAAGTCTTTGATTCAAAATTCTATGTGATGGATATCCGTCCATCCTATTCTTGTTTGCTGGGTCGTCTGTGGATCCACAAGGCTGGAGCTGTGACCTCCACGTTGCATCAGAAGCTCAAGTACCCGGTCAGGGGGAAGATCGTAATAGTGCAAGGGGAAGAGGAATACATGGTCAGCCACCTCAACTCCTTCAGGTACGTAGAAATGGACGGGGAGTTCATTGAGACCCCCTTTCAACACTTTGAATAGGTGCCTCAGACGTTGGCAGCAGCGGAGACAGTGACTGCAGAAGACTCTCCTTTGAAGATGGCTTCCTTGAAGGATGCCTGGGATGTGATTGAGAAGGGTGAGTGCGCAAACTCAGGCAGGCTTCCTGATTTCACTCCAAAGACTGACAAATTTTGCTTGGGTTTCACTGCAGAAGCTCAGAAGGTTGTGCGCAAGGCAAGGATTGGAAGACCTCATGTGCTCATCACCGATCCAGGAGTGAATGCTATTGAGGACGAAGCGGACGAATCTGAATTCGACAGCTGGATCTACCCAACGACCAACGGTGGACCTAGCAACTGGACTGCAAAAGACTTTACACCTATTACTTTTTTCACCCAGTAATGAACTTCTTTGTTTTGGATTTGTAATAAACAATAACTTGAAACTTTATGGCCCGGTGTCTTACCCGGGGCACCGTGGTTTTATTTGTGAGGGCTTTTGTGTGTCACTTCCATATATAATGAATAAAAGCATTGGACGTTTTTCACATTTCAAATCTTGTGCTCCCTTTCTTTCTTTATATATTGCAAAACAGCTGTATTTACACACACTCACTCATACAGGTTCCAATCCACTCTGGATCTCGCTTGTAACGACTCTGCTACTGCCAGTTATGACTTCGAAAATCCGATCAACTTAGCCGAAGACGAAGGTGAAGATGATTGCGAAGTGCCTGGTGAACTTGCAAGACTGCTACTCTAGGAAGAGAGGGCCATTCAGCCACATGAAGAGCCAGTGGAAACGGTAAATCTGGGTACTGAGACAGACAGAAAGGAAGTCAAGATTGGTGCCAATCTGGAGCTCAGTGTGAAACAACGGTTGATTCAGATGCTGCATGACTATGTGGAAATCTTTGCCTGGTCTTACGAAGACATGCCTGGGTTGGATACCGACATTGTAGTTCATCACCTACCTACCAAGGAAGACTGCCCTCCGGTTAAACAAAAGGTCCGCCGTATGCGTCCAGAGATGTCTAAGAAAATCAAAGCTGAGGTTATGAAACAATTTGACGCCGGTTTTCTAGCAGTGACTTCTTACCCTCAGTGGGTTGCTAACGTGGTTCCAGTACCGAAGAAGGATGGTAAGGTCAGAATGTGTGTTGATTACAGGGATCTGAATAGGGCGAGCCCCAAGGATGACTTCCCTCTGCCTCACATCGACGTTCTGGTTGACAATACTGCTCAATACAAGGTGTTATCCTTCATGGATTGTTTTTCAGGTTATAATCAGATCAAAATGGCTCCTGAAGATATGGAAAAGACTACCTTTGTTACTCAGTTGGGTACCTTCTTCTACAAGGTCATGCCATTCAGGTTGAAAAATGTTGGGGCAACCTACCAACGTGCCATGGTTGCTTTATTTCACGACATGATCCATCATAAGATTGAAGTATACGTCGATGATATGATTGCAAGGTCCCAAACCGAGGAGGAGCACCTTGACCATCTGCAGAAGCTGTTTGACCGTCTGAAGTTGTACAAGCTGAGGTTGAACCCGAACAAGTGCACCTTCGGGGTAAGATCTGGAAAGTTGCTAGGCTTCGTCGTGAGCGACAAAGGTATTCAAGTGGACCCTGCCAAGGTGAAAGCCATACAAGAGATGCCAGTTCCCAAGACAAAGAAAGAAGTCAGAGGCTTTCTAGGACGTCTGAATTACATTGCTCTATTCATCTCGCACCTAACTGCTACCTGTGAACCAATCTTCAAGCTACTGAAGAAAGATCAGGTAGTACGTTGGAATGATGAATGTCAGGCCGCTTTCGAAAGAATCAAAGAGTATCTCCAAGAACCACCCATTCTTATGCCACCGGTTGAAGGGAGACCTCTAATCTTATACTTGACAGTACTGGACAACTCAATGGGGTGTGTGCTGGGGCAGCATGACGAGTCTGGCCGAAAAGAGCACGCCATTTATTACCTTAGCAAAAAGTTTACCGACTGTGAGACCCGATACTCACTGCTCGAGAAAACTTGCTGCACTTTGGTATGGGCTGCTCGCCGGCTGAGACAGTATATGTTGACTCACACCACTCTGTTGATTTCTAAAATGGATCCAACAAAATACATATTTGAAAAGCCTGCTCTGTCCGGAAGAATAGCAAGATGGCAAATGATCTTGACCGAATACGACATCCAGTACACGACTCAGAAAGCAATCAAGGGAAGTGTGGTGGCGGACCATTTGGCACACCAGGCAGTGGATGACTACCAATCTATGAACTTTGAATTTCCATACGAGGATATCATGGTAGTAACTGATTGTGAAGTACCTGGACCGGATGAAGGACCTGAGGAAGGATCCCGATGGTCTATGCACTTTGACGGAGCCTCAAACGCTTTGGGTAACGGTGTCGGCGCTGTGATCATATCTCCAAAAGGCACTCATACTCCACTCACTGCCTGGTTATGTTTCAACTGCACCAACAACATGGCAGAGTATGAGGCATGCATTATGGGTCTTCAAGCTGCAATTGACTTAAGGATCAAGTTTCTGAGTGTCTTCGGAGATTTCGCTCTCGTGATCAATCAGATCAAAGGCGAGTGGGATACGAAACACCCAAACCGTATTCCTTACAAAGAGTATGTGTTGACGTTGATTCCCCACTTCACAGAGATAACCTTTGAACACTTCCCAAGAGAGGAGAATCAGTTGGCGGATGTGTTGGCTACGATGTCTTCCATGTTCAAAGTCAAATGGGACAACGAGTCTCCCCGGATCATTATCTGGAAATTGGATGAACCTGCGTATTGCTGTGATCTTGAGGTTGAAGAGGTAACTGAAAAACCTTGGTATCATGAAGTGAAAAGGTACTTGGAAGCTCAAGAATATCCCGAGGGTGCATTTGTCAACGACAAGAAGTTTCTGAAAAGGTTCGCAGCAAAGTTCTTCCTCAGCAATGGCATTCTATACAAGCGAAACCATGATTCAACCTTATTGCGTTGTGTGGATAAGACTGAAGCAGAAAAGATCATGGCAGAACTACATGAAGGTACTTTCGGAACACATTCCAGTGGACATACCATGGCAAAGAAAATCCTTCGGGAAGGATATTTTTGGTCCACAATGGAAGCTGACTGTTACCAACACTCTCGGACATGTCACAAATGCCAGATATATGCTGATAAAGTGAACATTCCTCCAATACCTCTGAATGTCTTGACAGCACCTTGGACTTTTGCAATGTGGGGCATTGATAAGATCGGTAAGATCAGACCTACGGCATCCAACGGGCACCGCTTCATCCTGGTGGCGATCGATTACTTTACAAAGTGGGTTGAAGCAGCTTCCTATGCTACTGTAACTAAGAACGTCGTGGCACGGTTCATTCGTCATAACCTGATCTGTCGATACGGTGTCCCGGAAAGGATCATTACGGATAATGGTACCAATCTTAACAACAAGATGATCACTGAGCTCTACGAGCAATTCAAGATACAACACCACAACTCTTCTCCTTACCGACCGAATATGAACGGGGCTGTAGAAGCAGCAAATAAGAATATTAAAAAGAATGTGTAGAAGATGACAGTGACGTACAAAGATTGGCACGAGATGTTACCGTTTGCTCTTCATGGGTACCATACCTCAGCACGAACGTCAACAGGGGCAACACCCTTTTTCCTTGGTCTATGGCATGGAGGCAGTCTTGCCTATTGAAATCCAGATACCCTCTCTCCGGATAATGAAGGATGCAGGTTTGAACGAAGATGACTGGATCCAGACTCGACTTGATCAATTAAACCTGATTGATGAAAAGAGACTCACTGCTATTTGTCATGGTCAAACGTACCAAAAACGGATGATCAGGGCATTTAACAAGAAAGTCAGACGACAAGAGTATCAAGTCGGAGACCTGGTAATCAAGCGCATCATTCTTCCTCAAAGTGATCCCAGGGGCAAATGGACCCCTACGTATGAAGGGCCATTTGTGGTTAAACATGTCTTCTCAGGAGGAGCCATGATTCTAACCACCATGGATGGTGACGACCTTCCTCACCCCGCCAATGCAGACATAGTAAAAAGATACTACGCATGATTAAAGACCCTCTAGGTTGACATACCTAGGCAAAAATAAGGGCTTCCCGGTGAACCAAAAGGGTTCGGGCAAAAACAAGGGATGAAATGAAAAAAATCTGTACACCCGGCAAGTCGAAAACCTGAAAAGGTGGCTTGGGCAAAAATGGGTATCCCGGTGGACTGAAAACCCGAAAGGGCGATCCAGGCAAAAGTTAGGGATAAAGTGTAATACTATGTCTCATTGAATCACATTGCATCCAGAATCCGGTATCAACTACCAAGTTCAAACGGCAGCGATCAGTCAGCTTCATCGTCAACTAAGCAGCAAAGTGATGAGACGCTCGAAGATATAAAGGCGGTAGCAGAGTTGGAACCCAGCGGGATTATCTTTTTCACATAGCTGTTTTGTTTTCCTCTTCACAAAATGTATAAAATTTGTTGTTCGGCGGCGTTCTCTTACTAGGACGCCAGCCTCTTGTACATAAAACGCCTATTTACAGGCAAATTCAATACAAATTCACTTTTTCAGACAAATTGCCAATTATTTTTTCCTTTTTCTGTTTTGTCTTGCGAAGAACGTCCAATGTTCAATTTTTGATATATGCATTTGACACTAATTGCTAACTCGTAAATACTTGTATGCAAAACAAAGGATTAATTACAGGTGACATCAGAAACAGGGGCAATAATGAGTTGTCTAAGCAATCTAGTTGCTCTGTCCACCAAGGTACCAAGGTAAGTTCAGCTGAAGAATGTAACCGAGATACCTTCACTCCCCGAGAGTAAGACAGAATCAACAATACTCCCTGAACAGAGTTTGGTCTCCCAATCAGCCCTGAAAAGGCATAATATCTCCAGCAAGTCAGCAACACTCTCCCCAAGCAGAGTTAATCTACTGTCAGCCATAAGGAAGATGGGTATCCCCAGAAGATCTCAATATTCCCCAGCGGAGTATACAGATGTTCCTAAGCAAGCATCCCCGGCAGTCTTAATATAAGATTGTTCCCCAGCGGAATACAGACACCCAATGGAGCCATTCCCCAGTACAGTCCAAAAGTCTCCACCAGGAGAGTTGAATCAATCTCCCCAGTAGATTCTGGAAGCTTATCCCCAGTAGATTCTGGAAGCTTATACCCTGCGGAGTACAGACGTATCTCCCCGACTATATTCAAAGGATATTCCCCACCAGAGCTTATAACTGGGTTATCCTCAGCCAATTACCATGGAAAGATCGTCCTCGGCGAAGTTCTTCCTTCCCCCCAGCGGAGTTCATCAATTCCCTCAACACAGCTCATCAACGGCATCCCCAGCGGAGTTATCATCAAACCTCAGCGAAGTATCTCTCTTCCCACAGAGTATTCCCCACAGAGTAATCTCTTCGCCAAGTTTATTCCCCCAACAGAGTCATCTTCTCCTATCGGTTTATTCTTGCAACCATCACCCCCAGTGGAAATGAAGAGCTTCACTCCCCAACAGCAGCCCAGGATTCAACTTCCCGGCATTCGTCAAGGATTTATTTTCCTAGACACATTCATAAACATATCACATTTCGTACATCCTGCTTACATACACAATGCATGCACATATGCATCATATCACACAATCTCATTTCTCCCTGAGAACATCATGACATCATGCTTTTCGTACATCATGACATTGCATACAACTGATGTTTTACCTTTTCAGGAAAAAGGTCAATCCAAAGATAATTACTATCAACTGTCGCAATTCCAGATTCGATACCTGTATCTAGCCAGGGCATGTCTGTGAGCGATCAATTCCAGATTCAATTCCTGTATCCAGCCAGGGCACGTCTGAAGAGTTTGAAGATTCGATTCCTGCATCTAGCCAGGGCATGTTTGTGAGCGATCAATTCCAGATTCGATTCCTGTATCCAGCCAGGGCACGTCTGAAGAGTTTGAAGATTCGATTCCTGCATCCAGCCAGGGCAAATCTGTTGACGACTATTTCCAGATTCGATTCCTGTATCCAGCTAGGGCACGTCTGAAGAGATTGAAGATTCGATACCTGTATCCAGCCAGGGCAAATCTGTTGACGACTATTTCCAGATTCGATTCCTGTATCCAGCCAGGGCACGTCTGAAGAGTTTTAAGATTCGATACCTATATCCAGCCAGGGCAAATCTGTTGACGACTATTTCCAGATTCGATTCCTGTATCCAGCCAGGGCACGTTTGAAGAGTTTGAAGATTCGATACCTGTATCCAGCCAGGGCAAATCTGTTGACGACTATTTCCAGATTCGATTCCTGTATCTAGCCAGGGCACGTCTGAAGAGTTTGAATATTCGATTCCTGCATCCAGCCAGGGCATATCTGTTGACGACTAATTCCAAATTTGACTCCTGTATCCAGCCAGGGCACGTCTGAAGAGTTTGAAGATTCGATTCCTGTATCCAGCCAGGGCATATCTGTTGACGACTAATTCCAGATTCGACTCCTGTATCCAGCCAAGGCACGTCTGAAGAGTTTGAAGATTCGATTCCTGTATCCAGCCAGGGCATATCTGTTGACGACTAATTCCAGATTCGATTCCTGTATCCAGCCAGGGAACGTCTGAAGAGTTTGTAGATTCGATACCTGTACCCAGCCAGGGCATGTCTGCATGAAGAGTTTGAAGATCAACCCCTGTAACAGGCCAGGTAATTATCTTTCTTTTTTAGGTACGCAAGTTCTCGCTAAGGAATCTCTTACGCGATCAACACCTAGATGGCATCTATAAGCCCATCCACTTACAAACAGTTCCAAATGGCATCTATAAGCCCATTCCCGACAAGGTTCTGTCACATCTCCAGATGGCATCTATAAGCCCATCCTCCTATCCACCATCTCTCCAAATGGCATCTGTAAGCCCATTCCCGCCATCACACTGATGATACTCAACTATGTGAGTGCAAATTTCTGGGCACTCTAGTGTTCAATCATCTTCCACCTTCGGATCACGAAAGGCACACAAGCCAATCTACATCCTCAGGTCTAAGAAGATTGAACAGGGGCAATTGTTGTACCCCAAAATTTGACCTCCCATATTCTTCAAAATTTTGACAAGCATCATCTCAATTTGCTCAAGTCTACTCAAGGGCTACACAGTTAACCATCCTCCTAAGCCAGTCAAAATTAGGGTTTTGGTTCCTTCAAGGAAATTGAGGTTTTCAAGGGGCTCAATCAAGTCCCATATGCTCATATACATTGTCAAGCACCTACATGTCAAGTTTCAAGGCTCACAAGGTCAAGTTGCACAGTCAAAAACCCTAATTGCTTCACAATCAACTACAGGGGCAAAATGGTCATTTGGCAGTCAAAAGTCAAAAAATTTGGTCAACATCTTATTTTGAAGCCACAATCATCATTTGATCAATTCTTGATCATGATTCCACAAGTATGGCTCAAAAATCATCAAGGTGTCAAAAGTTTCTATTTTTGGACAGCTGAAAAGTCAACTGTAACTTGACCAAAGCATAACTTTTTCCTGGTTCATCAGAAAAATCCCATCCAATGCTCATTTTGAAGGGGAGGACATTTCCTACAACTCATCTTCACATTCCAAGTCCAAGAAATGCTCTCACAAAAAGTTATCAATTTCAACATTATAGGTCATTTTCAAAAGTCAACAAAAAGACACTTTAAGTCAAAGACCATAACTTGAGATTGGTAAATCAAAATGACATGGGACCAAAGACATTGGTTAGAGGACTTCAAGACCTTTCCAAAATGTCCAAGAACATGTTCATAGCTTCAAAATTGAGCAAGATATGCATTGGAGAAGTTGGGAAATTTTTGTGAAATGGCCAAAGTCAACTATCCTTGAAATTTCATTTTTGACAAAAAGGGCCCATTTTTTCCACTTGGTTCATCTTGGCCATGCCTCCCACGTGTCCCACAATTTATTTCAAGATTAAAAATTAATTTTTCCATTTTTATTTAATTTTATTTGATTTAATTCATTTTAAATCTTTAAAATTCAAATAAAAATCAAGAAAATTAATGGAGGGATATCTTTGAGTTTGAATAGCTTTGATACACCATTATTCACATGCCAAATTCGCGTAAGGCTTATTTCAAATACAAAATTCAAAATTGGACAAAAGAGGCAAGTTTTCTTCAATGGAGTTTATGGCAAAATCAAGAACATAATTGCATTGGTTTAATGTTCATTATATGGATTGATACTCATTACAAAACAGATATGCAAGCTTCTCCCATAACACACACGACCTAGAACACTCAAACGGCCAAGCAAATTTCAAATTTTCAAGAGAAAAAAGTGAAACTGAAAACCACTTTACAGTGCAATTCAATCTTCCCTTTTAATCCAAACATGTTCCTTACATCCCCAGGAATGATTTGAAATCATTAACAAGTCAAAAACCTCAAGGAATCACTCATCACGCCCCCACGGTTTGTTCAAAATTTTGAGAAACGAAATTCCATTTTTATGCCTCATTAATTCATTTTGAACATTGTTATGCATTGCTGACACCATTACGAAACTTTCTGTATGTTTTAATTGGATTATAAGGCTGTAAAACGCAAAGTTCCATGGTTGGTTTCTAGGTTTTCAGAGCTTCGAATTTGGGGTTTCTCTCATGCTGTAAAATTAAAACTCCAAACAGGCATGGTTGAACTCAGCATAATAAGACGAATTGAATGGGATCCTCGCGCCTTTTTTATGTTGTCCCAATTTCTAATCGCTATTTTTTACTGTTGAAATTAGTGAGGGTTTAAAACCCCCGTTATTTTCCTGTGTTTTTCTGTTTCAGAATGAAGATGATGATGGCGTGGCAACCAGGGAGTGGGCCATTCAAATTGGCGCGCACGTTTCAGCATATAGGGCACTTATTTCATATGTCCTTTTGTTTCTATTATGTTTACAAATAAACACGTTTGGTTCAGTGGCTGGCTATGTGTTTGGTAAGCGTTGGGACCTGGGTTCGATTCCCAGGTCCCCCCATAATTCAATATCATTTTTTCTAAAGTGCTTGTGTGCAGCGTCTCATCAAGTTTCCACCATAGACCTTATCCAAGAACCTGCCAAATGTCCATCAATGCAAATCCAAGGGCCTAGAAAGCAGGAGCACCATGCTCAGGAGTCAACAGCGCTCCACTCAGTCCAAAAGGTCAAACGAGCTGAAGGTTCAAATGGGCCAAGATTCAACAATGCACCCTCCTTCCTGGCCCAATACCCCCTTCCATGGGTTTATTCTTTTCCTTTCATTTTTTTATTTTCCAATTTAATTCCTAACCTTTTATTTTATTTCTTATTAACATAATTAACCAACTAATATTTTCATAAAAAATCAAAAAAATAGAATTAACATTATTATTATTATTATTCTCATTTTATTTTGTAAATAAAATATTAACGAATAAATAGTTTAAATAGGCAATTTTAACTTCTTTTCTTAATAATTAAAATAGATTTAGAATTAGGTAAAATTAACTTTTAATTTTATTTCTTTTTATCTTATTCCATAAAAAACATAAAAAACACAAAAAATATATTTTCTTTTAATTAAATTAATTAATTAGTCCTTAGTTAGTTTTAATTTCATTTTAATTACAAAAAGACAAAAAAATCAATTTCTTTTCTTAAAAGGGTCAACACCCTTAAGACATTCCCGATTCTTTCTTTCGCGCGTATTTCAGTTTTAATTCCTTATTTCTGATTATTATGTAACTGCCTCCGGATGTAATAGTAATTAGGATTTTTACTGTTTTTATTTACTTTCTGTACTTATTTACCAAAAATGGGTCTTTGTATTTTTTGGCGATGTATAGACCCGCGCCTTGTTATAGCGTAGGATTTATGTTTCCGCAATTTACTTTCCGCACCCCTTAACTGTTAAACTCGCATGAAAGAATGTATGATAACTAAAAACAACGCGTAGCTCACAATGCCATGATCAAAGATAAAACATAACATGAAAACAACACACAATGCACACACCACTTCTAGGGTACGCCTCACTCGTTGCCTTCGAAACGTGGTCGTCAAGTGTAGGACGTTTTAGCAGTCGCCCTTATGTCCAAGATCCAGTTGCCTCGAAACAGTTGCCTCGAAACGGTTGCCTCGGATTAAAAAGGATCTAGGACATTAGGGTTACTTCTAAGGTGTCCTACTATTGCTTCGGTGACCACACTGTCCCTAAAATCGAATTGACCCGAACACCTCCAATGATGGTGCTACCTACCTCTCAATGGTGGGATAGCACTATCTAAAGGACACTTACACAGCTTAATTCCTTAGGGTAGGTAGATGACTCATGGGTACTTGCTCTTTTCAAAAACAAACAAAATACTTTTCACACCTTACACTTTCAAAATCTTTCAAAACAAATTTTTCAAACACTCTTGAGGACAAATACAAGAGTCTTTCAGAAATCTTTCAAAGAAACTTTTTTCAAATCCACTCACATTTGAAAAGCAAACATTTTGAAAACATAAGAGCAAGTACCTAAGAGCCCATGGATAACCATGGATAGAAAGGGTGCTAACACCTTCCCTTTCTATAAATCTACCTCCCGAACCAAGAAACATTCTCATAAGGAATTTTGCTGTGCTTTTGTCCTTTCCATGTTGGAGAACATAAAAGACGGTGGCGACTCTTGCTTCCGCGACATTTCGCGAAACCAGCTAAAAACAGTCAGTTCTATTTCCACCGATTACAGCGTCCAACTGCTTCTGAACCTCCTCTTTGATCTTCTTGGACATCTCAGGATGAGTTCTTCGGAGCTTTTTCTTGACAGGGGAACAACCTTCTTTGAGCGGTAGTCGATGCATCACTATGTTTGTATCCAACCCACGCATATCCTCATAAGACCAAGCGAAGATATCAGAATACTCACGGAGTAGCTCAACCAAACTGACCTTTATACTTTCCTCGAGATCTGCCCCTATCTTTACTTCTCTTCTTACCTCTTCTTTGCCAATATTCACCACCACAATCGAATCCTGATTCGGCTGGATAACCTTATCCTCTAGTTTTAACAATCTTACTAATTCCTCGGGAAGATCACAATCCTCATATGCTTCTTCTTCAGCTTGATAAATAGGAGTATCAAAGTCATAATGTGCTATAGAAGAGTCGTTATCAATATGATCGGTGGTGGAAGTACATCTACATGAATGACATTTTGGCGTTTTTTAGTGACAGTGTGTGAAAAGAGAAACATTTCCATTTAAAATAAAAACAAAAAAAGAAAATGAAGCAAAGTTTTGAATGCAAAAACGTCCTTTATTTCATGATAAACTTTAAAAATAAACATGGTGGCCTTACACAAATGATCCACTACGCCTTGGGCAGAGCGTAGGAATTATGATATGATAATAAAAGAAACAAGAAAATTACTCCTCAGCGCTTGAAACTTGGATAACATCCACATAAGTCCAATTGTTGAGTGTCTGGCCTGGAATACTTGGACGAATCCAATCTTTGATATTGTAGCCCTCAACCCTATCGTTTCCAACTGCATTGATGTGTCCTTCTTGAGTAGCACAAGGACGGGAAAACTTCACAGGAGTAGATAAACTAGATGCTCTGGGAGTTAAACTCTGCTGACCTGGGCTAAAACCAAGACACGTCCAGCACCTGACCCCAACCTTTAGGGTTACCATTTTCCACCACAGCTCTCGCATCTTTGAGAGAAGACATAACAGTTTCGGGCTTCCTTTTCTGCTATGGAGGAGGAAAATTGACAGCATGAACTGTCTCAAACGCCTGGAATGGAGTTTCATGTATCTCGCCTTCAACTTCAACATAGCGGAATGATGTCAAATGACTCACAATGTACTCTTCCTCGCCGCACACAATTATCACCTTTCCCTCTGCAGGATACTTGAGTTTCTGATGAAGATTAGAAGTGACTGCCCCTGCTCTATGAATCCACGGCTGCCCCAACAAACAACAATACGCTGGCTGTATATCCATCACAAAAAATGTAGCCGTGAAGGTGCACAGACCGACCTTTATTGGTAACTCCACTTCCCCAAACACTGACCTTCGAGACCCATCAAACGCCTTCACCATCAAATCATTAGGGCGTAGCTCCAGTCCAGAATAATCATTCTTCATCAATGCTGACTTGGGCAATACATTCAAAGATGATCCTGTGTCCACCAAAACCCAGGATAAAGTAGTGCCCCTGCACTCCATTGAAATATGCAACGCTTTGTTATGGTCTTGCCCTTCCGGAGGAAGATCAAAATATGTGAAGCCCAGACCATTCCCGACAGATATGTTAGCACAAACATTCTCAAACTGATTGACTGTTATCTCATGTGGCACAAACGTATTCTTTAACAACTTCATCAAATCATTTTTGTGAGGTTCTGAATAAATCAACAGAGACAAGATAGACATCTTGGAAGGAGTATGGCTCAGATGATCAATTATGCTATAATCACTCTTCCTGATAACTCGCATCAACTCTTCAACCTCATCGGGAACTGAAGAAGCTTCTGGTATCAGAATTGGTTGAGTCACATTGGCTGGCGTAACCCTTGGATTACCAATCATTACCTTCTGTTTTCCTTTTTCTCTTGCCGAAGCATCTGCCACATCTTGCACATTGGAAGGACCAAATACTCTCCTGCTTCTAGTCATTCGACCCACACCAGAAAATTTATGAATTTCCTCTTCATTATCTTCAGCATGTTCTTCCTCAGACAAACGAGTACTTACCTCCTGCTTCACCCCATGGTAATAAACATCAGCACCGTAATGCCATGGGATGGCCTTCTCACTGGTATACGGTATTGGACCAGGTACCGTAATCATCAAAGGAGGTGTCCTAGATGGGGCAGGAATGCGCACAGGGGTGTAAGGAATAAATACCACATCAAAATCTTCTTCGGTAACCTTACGGCAGCTTGGTTTTCTATCGAATTACAGGGAACCCTCCTTTATCATCAACTGGATACCGGCTTTTAAATCATCACATCCCTTCGGTTACTCTCTACACTTGGCACACTCTGAAGTACAACCCGGGAAAATAGAATTGTCAAGCAAATACCTCTTAACATAGCACAACAGAGTAGTTACTTGTTCCACATTCATGATTAAATTCAAAACTTCACCATTATCATCAATCATATTAACAACACCCCCTTCATGCTTAGGCATTGGGTTCTGGGTAACATTCGGACCAGTCACTGGAGTAAACTCAATTTCCTTAGCATCCAACAAGTCTTGCACTTTGCACTTCAACGCAAAGCAATTCTCATTAGAATGACCAACTCCGCCTGAATGGAATTCACATCTTGCATTAGCATCATAGTTAGGAGGAAGTCTTGCGGGTGGTGGTGGCATATTTCTCAAACCAATCAACTTCAAATCGAGCAAATGATGGAGTGCTTCAGTAAGAGATACCGGAAAGGGATCGAATTTCTTGGGTTGTCTCTGTTGTTGATTATTATACTGACGGGGAGCATCTTGTTGTCTTTGTTGCTGAGGCACTGCATTCGGTGTCTGCTGTGGAGGAGCATTAACAGGAATAAAAGCAGCAATGATTTGTTGGTGCTGAAGATCCTCTCTTCTTCCTCTATGAGAGTAAACCGCGCTTGCGTCGCCTTCCCTTTTCTTAGGGTAAGTGTTGAATGGTTTCTTGCTGCCTCCCGATGAGCCACTAGAACCTCCAATCTGAATCTTCCCCAATTTCAAACCTGCCTCAATTCTTTCACCAGCCATAACCAAGTCTACAAATCCTGCCGAAGTACTTCCTATCATGTGCTCATAGAATGGCCCTTGCAGGGTACTCATAAACATATCAATGAGTTCTCTCTCCATGAGTGGAGGTTGAACCCTCACAGCCAACTCACGCCACTTCTGAGCGTATTCCTTGGAAGATTATCTTGGTCCCTGTGACATATTCTGTAATTGAGTGCGATTAGGCGCCATATCCACATTGTACTGATAATGTTTGACAAAAGCCCGAGCAAGATTATTCCAGCAACGAATATGAGTTTTCTCCAACTTCATGTACTACTCCATGGATGCCCCTGATCCTCAGTATGCACCGACATCTTCCGGAAATAAGCCGTTGCATGAGTAACAGGACATGATGTTCCGTTCTACTTTTCAAATACAATAGGTTTGAATTTTGGAGGAACTTTCACCCCATACACCAATCCGAGATCATTAGCATCCATACCAAGGACTCCTTGCCCTTCCACAGCCTTCAAACGTTCTTCCAACAACCGATACTTCCTATCCTCAACCTGAACTTCCGGCTCTAAACGTCGAACAAAAAACTGATCTTCATCCTGATCGAAGTCATAATCCTGCTCCTGATAGTTCCTTACACCGCCTGATTATCTCTTATGTTCCCCACAAGACGAGGTCCCGGAGACAGGGGAAACTGCCCTATGTTGCGCACAAAATGGTTTCCATGCATCCCGTGAAAATTTCCAGCAGGCTGATCTTGCACATCCCCTAATCCTACATAAATATCCTTATAGAGCCCTTTATTTCCACCATCCCCTGGATAGCAGCGCTGGTTGTTGACAATGGAAACTAGTTCCTCCTGTCGACGATTCACATTGGTGATGACCTCCATGAACTGAGTCATCTAAGTAGCCATTTGGGCCCTCATTTCAGTGAGTTCAGCTTGAACTTGTTCCATCTGTCTTGGAAAATTGTTTCTGGTGGAATACCGATGAGTAGTCGTCTTGAATTCTGAATAAGAAAAGCAGAAGAATAAGAAAATCGTCTTGAGATAACCTGTAATGTTATGAAATGCATGATGTGCATGATATGTTTGTCATTTCCCGGTATTCAAGAGTCTTTTTATTCATCAATCACGGTGTGCAACCAAAGATCAAACATACAATCAAAGGGAAAAAAGGACAATAAGACAAACAATTCAATTATTTACAAACAAAAGAAATGATGTAATGACTGCGGACTTTTAAGAGTGTAATGATAAACAACAAAATACATGTTTTAAAGTAAACTTAACAAAAACTGAATAATAAAAACAAACAAATGGTCCCTTCCAACAATCCTGAGGGTGACCAGATACACCAAAGGTAAGTAACAAAAACTAAATCTTCGGAACAAGACACGCTTCAAGGTGTTGACAATACTCTTCAAGCCTGGCTTTCTCTTTCAAAAGTTGTGATGCGACTACTTTGCTATCTTGAAATCGATCCTCTACGACACGCCTCGGGGCTACTTCCTTCTTAAGTTGAGTATCTTTGTCTTTGAGCTGTTTCTCCAAGTTTTGAATCTTCTTCCTGTAGCTATTCTCATATGCCTGATGTTTATGGCACTCTTGCTGGGTTTTACTCAACTCTTCTTCCATTTCAACATGAGATCTCTTCCTGAAACTGGCTGCATCAGAAGTTTTCCCTCGAGCTTCTTTGAGTTTGCGAGCTAAGTCGGCCCTTTCTTGATCTACCCAATAGAGTTTCATCCCTGCCTCACAGTCTTTTGCACGAAGTTGAATATTCTCAACATGAACCTGGGTGAACACCTCGGTAGGCACCGTGTTACTCAGAACAGTAGGAGGTTGCTCACATATAGGAGCCGACCTTGCAAATGGTAACCGTAAAATCTTAACCCTGGCTCTAATCCAATCCAAGTAAGGAACCCAAGCAATAGGAACCTTCTTGCCCAAAGTAGCTCTATCCTTCTTGTGAATTCCCTTCCAAGCACTTGTCACTCTTTTCAACATCATAGGATCACTTCCTCTAACAAAATACACTTATTCATACACCTCTTCAACCTTTGGCGGTCCATCCATTGCATATTCCAATTGATGATAAGCAATCACCGAATTATAGTTGATACACCCCTTAGTTCCTATGAGGGGAACATTAGGGAAATCTCTGCAGCTAGTGATAATACTTCGTACTTCCCCTATGTCATAATTCCACCGGATATCAAATGAAGTAAGGTTGACAAGTCTTGATGACCATCGGAGTGAACGTCTGGTATCCATGAAAGGGCCACTTACTGGTAGATGCAACTTGAACCATTAATACAACATTGAATGACACAAGTTTACATTACCTCCTTTTCCATGCCTGAAATGAATGGTGTAAAGAGTATCTGCCAAGAGTGTCGGTATAGGGTTCTTATTTCTAAAAACATAGATAGCCGTCAAATCCACAAAATTTCTCTTGTGAGGAAAGAGGATGATCCCGTATATCATGAGAGCGAACAGAGAGCTGAAGTCATTCCAATTCCCTTTCTTTGCCGAGTCTACATCTTTCTTCACTAAGAAATCCAAATAAAACCCTGTAATATCCTCACTTGATTTCCAATTGTCTTTCACCTCTTTCCTACTCAAATGAAGAATTTCAGCAATAACTTTGAACTTCAGCTTCTCCGGCACTTGGACAAAAGGAACTTCATCGGACAACTTGATATTAAGTAGGTACGCGTACTCTTCTAGTGTGGGAACCAGTTGATAATCTTGAAAAGTAAAACACTGTAATTCCTTATCATAGAACTGGAAGAGGGTGATCAAAGCCATTGGGTCAACTGCAGTGTTAAGGATTAGTAATAAATGGCCATAATTTTTGTTGAAATTATTCAGAACATCACCCTTCAAATAAGAACTCAACCTCTTCAATTCAGACACATCAATAGTAGGAATATGAAAAGAGAAAGTATTCCTGGTGGGCTCTTTAACATGAACTGAATCAAACTCAACTGACGGGAGGCCAGCCATTTCTGATGGAAAGAAGACTCTTGAATGTCCCTGGAAGATGACATGCACATGCTAGTTATTATTTATACAACATTTTTTTATAGAAATAAATATGCTATGATGCAACATGACAGGATCAAAGTTTCAAACTGGATCATGGATGGACCATTACAGAACAACACCACTCAAGATCAAAAGAAAATCCCAAAGCTTCAAAACTATCATGGGAACCTGAGTCACCTTCGCAACACAAGGTCACCAACAGTACCTGTGCCTGTAAGAAAAGTTTTCCCGCCCCTCTCACGGGTGTATTCTAGGTCAAGGTAAGGTTAAAAGCCAAATCAGAGTACAAGAGCTCGACTATCGGTATCATCATACGATAACACCTATCTGAACTACCTCTTAAGTCATGGGTCTCATGGTCAGGTCTACAAAGCATCCGCCTCATAGCTTCCATGGCCACTCTATTCCTAGTTCCTATGGAATTCACTCATAGCTTGGGTATGAGGCCTTTTACCTCATGGAACAACCCACCCACCAAGAAAATCCAGAATCCAAATAGTCCAGCCAAATCCAGTATGTAGAAAGTAAGGCGCACAAAGGATGCAATGCAAACAGATAAATATATAAAGTGGTAAAATAAACACCCAAAAAGAAAACAAACAAGAGCTAGGATCGACTCCGGGATGGACCAGCAAAAGGTCAATCTATCCCCAGTGAAGCCGCCAGCTGAAACCACTCGGCCGGAACCTGTCATTTGGGTGTAATGAAACATCAATGAAGTCGCCACCGAACGTCTTTTATCCCGCCGAAAGGGAAAGGTAAACATCGAGAAAACCTGAAAATGGATAAATCACGGTCTTTTGACCGAGAGATCGGCTAAGGGAGTCTGTTACGCGAGGGGAAGGTATTAGAACCCCACACGCCCGTAGTACTCTACGATATCCACTCTTGTTGTCTAATCTAATGGGTGTGGTCAAATCCTATGTCTATGGCTTAAAGCTGAAAAGGGAATGCATGCGAAAGAAAATAAGAAATAATGTAGGGAAAATAATAGTTGTGCTCGATCAGGCCCTACCCTAATGCCTACGTATCCCTTTTAAGGAATCAGAGCAGCCGTAGTTCGGCTTATATATTTTGGTTGGTTTGTGTTTTTTAGTTCAGACAACAAAAACAGTCAAGATGGCAAAACATCAAATAAAACAACAACAAATGAGTTTGTAGAACATCGACTAAATGATAACAAAGTAACATGTCAAAGATGGCGAAACATCAAATAATGAAATATCACACCTAACAATGACATTGAGAATCAAAGTAGGATAACCAACATGTGCGATGGTGAAACATCGGCTTCAAACAAATGTGCAATGGCGAAACATTGGCTAAAAGGTAGTAAAGTATCATGGCAAGGAAAACATCAAATGATAAAACATCACACCTAACAATGACATTGAAAATCAAAGTAGGATAACAAACATATGCGATGGCGAAACATTGGCTTCAAACAAATGTGCGATGGCGAAACATTGGCTTAACAGATAGTAAGATGTCATGGAAAAGATGGTGAAACATTAATAAAATGAATGACGAAACATCACACCTAACAATGATACTGAGAATCAAAGTAGGATAACAAACATGTGCGATGGCGAAATATCGGCTTCAAACAAGTGTGCGATGGTGAATCATCGGCTAAAAAGATAACAAGATATCATGGCAAAGATGGCGAAACATCAATAAAACGGATGACAAAACATCACACCTAACAATGATATCGAGAATCAAAGCAGGTTAATAAACATGTGCGATGGAGAACCATTGGCTTCAAACAAATGTGCGATGGCAAAACATCGGCTAAAAGGTAACAAGATATCATGGCAAAGATGGTGAAACATCAATAAAACGGATGACAAAACATCACACCTAACAATGATATTGAGAATCAAAGTAGGATAATAAACATGTGCGATGGCGAAACATCAGCTTTAAACAAATGTGCGATGACGAAACATCGGCTAAAAGGTAATATGATATCATGGCAAAGATGGCGAAACATCAATAAAACGGAGGACAAAACATCACACCTAACAATGATATCGAGAATCAAAGTAGGATAATAAACATGTGTTATGGCGAAACATCGGCTTCAAACAAGTGTGCGATGGAGAAATATCGGCTAAAAAGATAATAAGATATCATGGCAGAGATGGCAAAACATCAATAAAACGGATGATAAAACATCACACCTAACAATGATATTGAGAATCAAAGTAGGATAACGAAAATGTGCGATGGAGAAAAATCGGCTAAACCAGATTTGAAAACAAAGCCAAGAGGCATACGAACAAATAAGATTGATTTGTATCTTTTACCTTGAAGAAAGGTTTGAGTTTTTTAGAGGTGTTTTATGATTTGCCAAGAAAACGGTTTTTGTGTTAAGATGCAAAGGAAGGAAAAACAACTAAGGGAAACTAGCCTAGCACTATCCCTAATGTTATCATACAATGGTTGAGCCTAAGGTTGAGGTTAAAGGAAAATCCTATCCTATGTTAGCCTACATGGATTCCTACCTTAATCAACATGTCAAAGGAAGCTTAACAAAACTATTTGTTGTACCCCAAAATTTTCCCTCCCATATTTCTCAATACATTTCAAGTGAGGTCTTCAAATTGCTCATGGAAGTCCAAGGGTTGACCAGACAAGCTCCCTCATAAGGCAGTCTACCTCAAATTAGGGTTTCATGTTGCATCAAGATACTAGAGTCCAAGGGATCCCAAATGCTCACCTTTGTCCTAATATGTTCTCAAGATCATTCATGTCATGTTTCAAGCCTTGTAGAGGAAGTTTGCTCAGTCAATTCCTCAAAGTCCTGAAAATCGACTATGTTAGGGCAAAAGTCAATGGTGGCCCACATACAGTCAAACTTCAAGTTTTTTGGTCAAAATCCTCATTTTTAAGTATCATTCATCATTTGATAAAGGATTGATCATGATTCATCAAGGATTGCTCTCAATTCATCAAAACCCAAAAGTTGCTAAATTAGGGTTTTGTAGGAAAAGTCAACTCAACTTTGACCAAGCATAACTTTCTCATACTTTATGAGAAATGACCCATCCAAAGCTCATTTTGAAGATGATGCAATGCTATACAATACACCTCCATCTCCCAAGTTCAAAATATGCACTCACAAGAAGTTATGAATTTTGACATTATAGGTCATTTTGAAAAGTCAACAAAAACACCTTTTTTGTCAAAGCTTCATACATGAACATGGAATACCAAATTGAGATTAGACCAAAAGGGTTGCTTAGAGGACATCTCAAGCTTTATAAAAAGTCCAAGAACACCTTCAAATAGTCAAAAATTAGGAAGTTATGCATTTGTGAATTGACCCTTTTTGCAAAATTGTCAAAAGTCAACTATACCTCAAATTGCAATTTTTGCTAAATGGGCCTAACTTTTTGCATTTGTTTTGAGTTGGTAGCATGGTACACGAGCCCTAGCTCTTGCCACTTGTCATTATCTTGTTTTTATTATTTATTTTGATTTTTGTTTAAATTAAATCAATTTTAATCAAAACAAATCATGGAAAAATCCAAAACATTGAAATCTCAAGATTTTGTACATGTTTCAGGTCCTATATCCAGCTATCAAAGATTGAATTCGTGCAAAGCCTTGGTGTGCACAAAAAGATTGAATTTATCCTATTTTTGGAAGGGTTTTTAAGTGAATCAAATCAATATCAAAATCAATAATGGAGGAAGATTGAGATCATGTTTTGAACCCTAATCCAATCCTTGATAAATATTGAACATTTGCATACCTAAAACAAGGCTAGAGAGAGGCGCACAAGGTCAGAACAAACTTGGAAAAAACACAAAAAAAGTGCAGACACAATTTCCCACTTCCAGACATTTTCAAGACTCTTTAACCATCCCAATCGCTTCCTGGGATCACAAGCAAGCAAAACCAATCAAGAACAAGCACTTTCAGGCCCTGAAATCGACTGTAAGTCAGCCACGACTTTGATGAATTTTTGAAATCGAATTGCATAATTTTGGCATTGATAGCATGAAATAATCATATATTCTTGATCCTTAGAACATTTGCAAACTATCTGTATCATTCAAAATTTTTATGGACTGAATCGAGGTTTGCCATTGTTAGGGTTTTATGCTTCGTTTTAGGATCTTTTTACATAGGTAAAATTGGACCATGGAAGGGGCACCATTGTGCTCAGAAGGCCAAGAAGAATCAATCCATGGCCTTAGATTTTATTTATCATGCGTGTGTTTGATTTTGAGAATTGCAGGATCTATAGCTATGGACATACGTCCGTAGGTAAAAGTCTGTGACTTTTACCAACAGAGAGGGGAAGAAGATGATATACGTGGCTCCGTCTCATTCGCTTCTTTGAATTCTGGCGCCCTTTTTCACATTATTCTATATTATCATTATTATTTATTCTATATACAAATAAAACGCACAGCTCAGTTGGTGGCCAGGTCATTGTAAAACGCTTTGGGGTCTGGGTTCGAATTCCAGGTCCCCCTATATTTCATATTATTTTGCTTTCATTGATCAGGCATCCCACAAATCTAAGAGACCACCATGTGACCTCATCATCCAACCTACCAAGTGTCCAGGAAGCCAGATCTGAAGACCATCAGTGAAGGAGTACCATAGGCCTTGGTCAATGTGCAGCACTGGAACGGGCAAGTCAACGTGGGTTATTAGTTTTGGGCCCAGAAATTGATGCTCACACCCCCCCAAACTGCTTTTCAGGCCGAATTTTCTTCTTTCTTTTCTTTTTTTATATATTTTGTTTTATTTAGTTTATTTATTTATTTTACTAACATAAAAATTATTTTCTTTTATTAAAAAAAATCATAAAAATAATATTTTCATCCAATTAGATTTAGGTTTATTTTTTTGAAAAAAAATTAATTAATTTAATTATATTATTTAATTTCTAGGGTAACTTAAATTCTATTTTTTTGTAAATAACTTAAAAACAATTAGAAATTAGGATTTTCCTAAATTTAATTCTATTTTATTTTTCTTAAAAATAGCCAAAAACACAAAAATAGGTTAAGATTAGTCATTTTCTTTAATTAATTTAATTAACTAATTAATTTTGTATTTAATTTAAAAAACCATATTCTTTTTTTCTTAAATATAATCAAAAAAACAACAAAAACATTTTTTTCTTCCAATTAGGTTAGAAAGGGTCAAAACCCTAATTTCTTATCGTTCTTAATTTCCTCGCTCGCGCTTTATTATTTATTTTTACCATATTAATGTAATTGCTCACAAGTTGTAATGGATTAATTAGGCCTTTTACTTTCATTTATCATTTTTTTAATGGTTTGTCTTTGGCTATGTAAATACCCGAAGCCTTGTAATAGCGTAGCTTTACTTTCCGCACTTTAAATTCCGCAAAATATTAACTGTTAGATGTATGAATAATTATGGATGCATGACAAGAATGTATGATTGACATTAAAACAGTTAGCTAACCCTAAATGTGCAAAGATAATAAACTTGAAATTGAATCACTCGCACATGCGCACTCCTAGGGTACACTCCCACTTCGGTTGCCTTCGGTAAACAGTCATTAGGTATAGGATGCTTTAGTGGTCGTCCTTTTGTGTCAAAGATCAAAGATACCTCAGAATGGTTGCCTTGGATATTGTTTCCTCGAATAATTGATCTTAAGACATTAGGGTTATTACTAAGACGTCCTAACATTGCTTTAGTGATCGTACGTCCCTTTCTAATTGACCCTCAAACTCCAATGACGGTGCTACCTACTCACTAATAATGGGATAGCGCTATCTAAAGGAAATGAACATAGAACAATTCTTTTTTCGAGTAGGTAGATTAGTTCTTAAGTACTTGCGCAATACAAACAAACTTTTTCACACTTACAAACAAAGTTTTCAAAAACACTTTGTAACACTCTTGAAGACAGAAGCAAGGGTTAAATCGAAGTCAAAATAAAAACTTTTCAAATCACACAAACACAAAGAAGCAATTTTGAAAATGATGAGCAAGTACCTAAGAGCCCGTAGAAAACTACGGATAGAAAGGGTGCTAATACTTTCCCTTTGTATAATCTACCCCCCGTACTCAGAAAATCTCGAAAAAAGAATTTTTCTGTGCTTTTTTCCTTTCCTTGTTGGATAAAATAAAAGTCGGTGGGGACTCTTGCTTACCGCGACATTTTGTGAATACAAATGCAAAACGCAAACCAGCATTCCTAAAACAGTCCCGGTTCTGGCCACCGTATCACAGAACTGGCGACTTTGCTGGGGAGTTAATAAGTGGGGTATAGCTTAGGAATAGTTCATCATATTGCTTCTATTGTTTGATTTGATTGCTTTATCTTTGTGGGCTTTGTATCGGAGTTACTATAGATCCTAACCTAGATCTGGGGAACACCTGTTAGGTAAGTAGCAATAAACTGTAAGGGAACTGTACAACGTAGACCGATACGGTTGAAGTAGTAGCTACGTTGATGTGGCACATTAATTGGTATCGGTATCCCTTGTGGAGGAACAAGGAGAATAAGGGGATGCTATATGGGTCGTTAAGCATCAACTGACCTTAGAACCTATAATTGACCAACTTGGCCATAGGAAGTAGTGAGATAGCCGGCCTCGGTATAAAGCTGAGAACTGGTTGATACTCGATACTACACTCATTGAGACCATACTCTCGAGATAATTCCGACCTCAAGAAAAGATTGTGTGAGCTGAAACCATGACCGATGGAGGAGGGTCAGTGATATTGAGAACCTCTAGAACCCGATTACTATTATATGGACAGGTTGAACCAACTGAACTTCAAGAGGGTAGTACCTACACTCCATGCAAGCCTGAGACTTAAGGGCTATTGTGTGACTTGTTTTCCTTTTCCATGTTTGTTACCTGCTATACCTGTTGTGTGTTTTATCATGACATCATGCATCATGACATAACATGCATATTTCATTAGACTAACCATTTCAAAGACCAAGGGGATTCATCTTTGTTCTGTTTTGCAGATTATGGATTCTATGCGCAGAAATACCATTCGAATTAACTTCGTGCAGATACCTGCTCAGCTCAGAGAGTTAGTCTCAAAAGTTCCTGATACTTCTTTCCTTGTTAGAAGACATGGTCATCTCCTTAGCCTGGTCACTTCAAAGTTGGATGAGCAGATGATGAGCGTGCTGTTCCAGTTCTTTGATCAGTTGCATCACTATTTCACCTTCCCGGATTATCAGCTAGTCCCTACTTTGGAGGAGTTTTCTAATTTACTAGGCATATCCATTCTCGAGCAGACACCCTTTACAGGTTTGGTGGAGGTTCCAAAGCTAGAGGATATTTCTTCAGCCCTACATCTAAAAAGCGTTGATGTAGTGTCCAACTGGGAGACACAGAGTGGGGTTAAAGGTTTCTTGGTTAAGTTTCTAATGGATCAAGCTCAACAGTTCTGGGATAATTTGGATTTTCAAGAATTTGAAGACATCTTGGCTCTCCTCATCTACGGCTTGGTTCTTTTCCCAAATCTAGATTCCTTCATAGACGTGAATGCGGTCAAGATCTTCATGTCTCGTAACCCAGTGCCTACTCTTCTGGGTGATATCCTACATGCTCTCTATACCCGTACTGTGCAGAGAAGGGGAACTCTCATATGTTGTACACCGCTGCTGGCGAGGTGGTTTATTTCGCACCTCCCTAAATTTGTATTGAAGAATGAGGAAGGTGTAGGTTGGGCTTACAGAATCATGTCCCTTGCTCATACGGACATCCTTTGGAGTTCTAAGGATATGGGAAGGGTAGATGTCATTGATCAATGTGGGGAATACCCTAATGTCCCTTTGCATAGAATTAGAGGGGGAATAACTTACAATCCTTGCTTGGCTTTACGACAGTTTGGTCGCGCTCGGAGAGACAGTCCTCATGAGTTGCTGCTTACAGATATTGTCTTCAACTACAAGGGGGACGTTAATGAGCATCGCCGAAGGTTTATACGAGCATGGGGAAGGGTGAACAGGTCTGACCCACATGAGCTAGGACTGAAGACTTATCTCCCAATGCAACCTTATCTCCAGTGGGTTCGATCCCGTGCTTAAAAGCTGGGGATGCCATATGAAGCTGTTTTTCCGGTGATTGTAGAGCATACTAATGAAGAAGAGGTTCCTTATACAGTCATCCATCCCTATATGCCTACTGATCTGGGGGCATTGAAGAGATTTTGGATCCAGTTAAAGGAAGAAAGGGATACCTACAGGGAGAAGTATCATGAGCATGAGAGGAAGATCTTGAAGCTTACAAGGAAGCTTGAGAATGAAAGGATAATCAATGATTATGTCAGCACGAAGGGAAAACGACCATGGGATTTCTGATGTCTTTTATTGTTTCTAGTTTAGATTTGCTTTTTAGTTTATTTATTTTGTAAACGCCTTGAAGGCATTGTTAAACATTGTTACAAGTTTTAATCTAATAAAGTGTGTTTTATTTGATTTTACAAAGTTGAATCTCCCTATGTCTTTGAAATCATTTCATACGCATTCTATTACCATGCACCTCATTACAGGTACCATTACAGGTTTCTCATCTTCTTCGCTGTTTATTTCAGCACAAGATGTCTTCTAAAACACCTACCGATCAAGCTATTAAGGCTCTTCAAGCTCAGAATGCTCAGTTCCAGGAGATGTTCTTGAACTTGGCCAAAGGACAACAGGATTTGAAGACTCTCATCCTGAAGGACAAGAAGAAGAAGAAGAAGAAGAAGAAGAAAGTGGTTCTGCTAAATATGGGTCACAGGTTTGGGAATAGGTTGCGACAGGAAACTGATCTGTCTCATTCATCTGGAGGAGGAGAGAACAAAGAGGAAAGGAAGGGTCCTAGCCCTGTGGTCTCTGATAATGACACTGATTTTAATGATGAACAATACCCTCCTACTGAGGATATGTACAAACAACTTGAAGACCGTCTGAGTGCCATGGAGATTCAGAAGGTCTCGGTTTGGATTTTGGAGATCTGGGGCTAGCATCAGGGGTGGTGATTCCTCACAAGTTTAAGGCTCCGGTCTTTGCTAAGTATGATGGAGTATCTTGTCCAAAGCTCCATCTCCGCTCATACGTAAGAAAAATTCAACCCTATACTGCTGATAGAAACTTGTGGGTCCATTTCTTTCAAGATAGTCTGTCAGGGACTCAACTTGAATGGTTCTATCAATTGGAAGGAGCTAATGTCCGCAACTGGGAGGACCTTGCCGCTGCTTTTTACAAGCAATACCAGTAAAATGCCGACCTTGCTCCCACGCGTACTCAACTTCAGAGTATGTCCATGGGTGCGAGCGAGGTTTTAAGGACTACGCTCAGAAGTAGAGAGATCTGGCTGGAAGAGTCCAACCCCCTCTGTCTGATAGGGAGTTGGTGGATATGTTTCTTGGGACTTTGTCTGGTCCATATTTCAATCATTTGATCAGTAGTTCATCGTCTGGGTTCACTGAATTGATTATGACTGGGGAGAGAGTAGAGGTTGGTATCAGAAGTGGCAAGATACAGAAAGGTGCTTCATGAAGTACAGAAAAGAAGCCTTTCAGGAAAGAAGCTAGTGCAGTTTACAGCTCGAGGAGCCAAAACCGACCTGAGCGCCGCCAAGCAGTGAATGTGGTAGTAATATCAAGACCCATTGTTGCCCCACAACGCAACAATCAGCAAAGAGTAGAGAGGCCGCAGAGATAGTATACTCGGCTCAGTATGACCTTGTCTCCAATTCTTCCGCAATTGTTGAAGACCAACCTGGTAACTCTGAGGGAAGCTATGAAGAATCCCAGTACCACCTCTCCGTTGTATAATCCAAACACCCACTGTGCCTATCACTCTGATAGCCCAGGGCATGATACCAACAACTGTTGGGCCTTGAGAAATAAGGTGCAAGATTTGATTAAAGCTAAAGAAATTGAGTTTGACGCACCATAAAAGCCTAACGTATGACTGCTCCTATGCCCAAGCATGAGGTGAATGCTGTGGATGATGATTCGTTTGTGACCTCTGTGGAAGACATTTCTACTCTGTTGATGACCGTTAAGAAGAATCTATTGTTGGCTGGTTTATTTCCGGGTTGTGGCGAATGTTGCCACCTATGTTCAATCCTGCCTGCTGGTTGCCATTTATTGAAGTCAGGTGTTCAGTGCCTGATGGATAATAAAGAGATCTTGTTCGAGAAAACTTTGATTCGGTTGATTCATGTTGAAGATGTTTCCATAATAACCATTTCCGCCAATTCTTCCAAGGCTTCCTCGAGAAAGCCTGTTATGTTAGAACATAGTTTGATTCTACAACCCTTAAATTAGAGTTTTGATGATAACAAAATACAAAGAATAAATAAATGGTAAGATTTTTATATATGCTTCTTAAAATTATGTTCTGTATATACAGAAGTTCTGATGGAATCAGCGTCAGCATCAGAAGCATCAGAAGATCAGTAACATGTGTTATACGCTGAAGCTACCAGATCATACGCTGAAGCTTGATGACCAGAATCTGCGCATAAACATATACACTCTGATTTTGATCAAATATCTTCACCAAGTCATCAACACTCAGAAGCGTTATCACAAGTTAAAGCAAAGAACACTCTGAAGCGTTATTAAGTATTCAAGACATAATTAATTACCAACGGCTTTATTCAGACAAGATCTTCTCAAAAAGGAAAGTGCATTATTATCAGTAAAAGTTCTTTATGGACAACGTATCTCTACCTTGGCTATATAAACAAGTCTTTGTGAGAAAAGACGCACGCATGCACTTATACATTTTTGCTAAGCTTTCATACCACACTTACTCAAACGCTTTAGCAAAATCATTTTTACTCCAAGCTTAAAATTGTGTAATTATCACAATTGTGATATATTGTTTTATTAGAAAACGCTAAACACATTCTTGTTCAATTATCTGTAAGAGATTTCCTTGAGAAAAGTCGGTTTGTGGTTATACTCAAGAAGGCTTTAACAGTTGTTAAAGTAGCTGTGTAATCCTTTGAATATAGTGGATTAAGACCTCGTTGGAGAGAGGCGAAATCACCTTGACGGGTGGACTGGAGTAGTTTGAGATCAAACGAACCAGGATAAAAATACAGTGTTGTCTAAGCATTTGATTTAAGTTTTACAATTCAACCCCCCTTCTTGTGTTTTTCACATCTTCAATTGGCATCAGAGCGCCTGGTTCTGAGCTCATAACACTTAACCGTGTCAGTACAAGATCCAGCGTCAGAAAAACACAATGGCAGGACCAAATCAAAACATCAGCAATGACAACAATGAAGAAAGAGACAGATTTAGTGGTAAACCTCCAGTCTTTGATAGAGAGAACTTTGACTACTGGAAAGACAGAATTGAGAGTTTCTTTCTGGCCCATGATGCTGATATGTGGGACATGGTGACTGATGGATACACGCACCCAGTGGATGGAAGTGGTCAGAAGATTGACAGGAAAACAATGTCTGATCAGCAAAAGCGTGAGTTCAGAAATCATCACAAGGCCAGAACAATTCTTCTCAACGCCATCTCTTATTCAAAATATGAGAAGATATCAAACAGAGACATTGCAAAGAATATGTTTTACTCTCTGAGAATGACGCATGAAGGCAACATTCAAGTCAAAGAAACCAAAGCCCTTGCACTCATTCAGAAGTATGAGGAATTCAAGATGGAAAAGAGTGAATTAATAGAAACTACGTTTTCAAGATTTCAAATTCTTGTTGCTGGTCTAAAAGTTCTTGACAAAGGGTATTCTACTGCTGATCACGTTAAGAAGATCATCAAAAGCTTGCCAAAACAATGGAGGCCAATGGTCACAGCGCTTAAGCTAGTGAAGGATCTCAATAAAATCTCTCTGGAGGAACTTATCATCTCCCTCAGAAGTCACGAGATAGAGCTAGAAGCAGATGAACCTCAAAAGCAAGGTAAGCCATTAGCTTTAAAATCTAACAGAAAATTTGACTCCAAAGTTTTGCAGGCTGTGGAAGAAACCTCTGATGGGTCCTCATCAGAAGAAGATGAACTATCTCTCCTCTCCATAAGGGTGAACCAATTGTGGAAGCAGAGTCAAAGAAAGTTCAGGAATCCCAGAAGATCAGAAAATCAGAATGAATCTTTCTCCAGATACAGAAGGTCAGAATCCTCCTATAGACACAGAAGATCTGAAGGTTCTTCAGGAAACAGAAAGCTAAACAACAAAGGCATCATCTGCTATGAATGTAACGAGCAAGGGCACTACAAAAGTGATTGCCTAAAGCTTCAGAAGGAAAAGCCCAAAAAGAAGTTTGGCAAGGAAAAGAAGAAAAGTCTCATGGCTACATGGAATGATTCTGACACATCTGAAGCTGACTCAGAATCAGATGATGAAAGAGCAAACATAGCTCTCATGGCAAACATAACAGAAGACAGTGAAGCTTCTGAGTCAGAATCTGAATCAGATACAGAAGAGGTATTCCCTGACTTTACTATAAACTTTACTAAGGCTGAACTAGATGAAAGCCTTAATGAAATTCTGGAAAGATATCAGCAGATCAGATTCAAATTCAGAAACCTAAAAAGGAATCTTGCTTCTGACTCTGATAAGACTGAGAGTCTCAAATTGGAGAATTCTGAGTTAAAAGATAAAATTTCAAAATTAGAAAACCAATTGCAAAACTCTCAGAAGGAAACAATCCCTGAAACTCCCAGCAATGCTGATGAGATCATCAAGGAGTATGGTCACAGCTTTCAGAAGTTTCTAGATAAAAACATAGACAGGAGCAAAATGGCTTCAATGATCTATGGAGTTAGCAGAAATGGCAGAAAAGGGATAGGATATCAAGGTAAGGTACCTACACCAAAAAATGCCATGGATTTAGTTATAAAACGTACTCCACTTGATTCACACGTTATATATGGGCACACACATGACATAAAATATACAAGTAGTGATTACTCTGTCAAACCAAAATTCAACCAGAGTTTTGGTAAAACTAATAAATCAGGACCCAAGAAAATATGGGTACCTAAGGATAAAATAATACATGTGGCAGATATCTTTAGCAGCAAAGCAAAGACACCAATCATGGTACCTGGACTCTGGCTGCTCACGACACATGACGGGAAGAAGGCATATGTTCTAAAGCCTGGAACTTAAGCCTAGAGGCCACATAGGTTTTGGAGGCAATCAGAGAGGAAAGATCATTGGCTCTGGAACAGTAGGTAATGGAAATCTTCCCACTATAAGTAATGTTTTACTAGTTGATGGATTAATGCATAATCTGTTATCCATAAGTCAATTAAGTGATAACGGTTATGATATAATCTTCAATCAAAATTCATGCAAAGCTGTTAGTCAGAAAGATGGGACTATCCTATCTAATGGAAAGAGGAAAAACAACATTTATAAAATAAAACTTTCTGAACTAAAAAGTCAGAATGTAAAGTGTCTTCTGTCTGTTAACAACGAGCAATGGATCTGGCACAGAAGATTGGGACATGTTAGTATGAGAAGAATATCTTAGATTAACAAACTCAATCTGGTCAGAGGACTTCCCAACCTGAAGTTCAACTCAGATGCTCTGTGTGAAGCATGTCAGAAAGACAAGTTTGCAAAACCAGCTTTCAAATCCAAAAACGTTGTTTCCACCTCCAAGCCATTAGAACTTTTGCACATTGACTTATTTGGACCAGTTAAAATTGCTTCAGTCAGTGGCAAGAAGTATATGTTAGTAATCGTAGATGACTATAGCAGATGGAGATGGGTAAAGTTCTTAAGACACAAGGACGAGTCACACTCTATGTTTGTCACATTCTCTAACCAAGTTCAGAATGAAAAGGATCTTAGAATCGTCAAAGTCAGAAGTGATCATGGTGGAGAGTTTGAAAACAAAGATTTTGAGTTATTCTTTAATGATAAAGGCATTCTGCATCATTTCTCTTGTCCTAGAACTCCCCAGCAAAATGGAGTTGTAGAACGAAAAAACAGAACATTGCAAGAAATGGCCAGAACCATGATCAACGAGACTAACGTTGCTAAGATCTTCTGGGCAGAGGCAATAAACACAGCGTGTTACATTCAGAATAGAATCTCCATAAGACATATTCTGGAAAAGACTCCATATGAATTGTGGAAGAACAGAAAGCCCAACATTTCCTATTTTCACCCATTTGGATGTACATGTTTTATTCTGAATACAAAAAATTATTTGAACAAGTTTGACTCTAAATCACAAAAGTGTATTATGTTAGGATATTCTGAACGCTCAATAGGGTACAAAGTATACAATACAGAAACACAGATTGTGGAAGAGTCAATCAGTGTTCGTTTTGATGATAAGCTTGACTCTCAAAAGTCAAAGCATAATGAATTCACAGATACTGAAGACAAATCATCAGAAGCTCTCAACAGAGACACTCCCTCAACATCAGAAAGAGGCACTGCAAGCAATCCAGCACCTTCTGTTGATCAACTCCAGAAAATACCATCCAGAAGCAGCATGGATCACCCAGAAGAAATAATCTTAGGAAGAAAGGAAGATCCAATCAGAACAAGATCTAGCTTCAGAAACTCTGAAGAATCCCTCCTGGGACTGGTTTCTCTAATTGAACCAACTACAATTGATGAAGCACTTCTGGACAATGACTGGATTCTAGCAATGCAAGAGGATCTAAATCAATTCACAAGAAATGACGTATGGGATCTAGTTCCTAAACCAAAAGGATTCAACGTCATTGGAACAAAATGGGTGTTCAGAAACAAACTGAACGAACAAGGTGAAGTCATCAGAAACAAAGCACGACTGGTAGCACAAGGTTATAGTCAGCAAGAGGGGATAGACTATACAGAAACCTTTGCTCCAGTCGCCATGTTAGAATCTATCAGACTCTTAATCTCATTTGTTGTTAATAAAGGCATCACTCTGTAT
The DNA here is from genome assembly GCA_948472305.1 of Vicia faba. Classification (NCBI taxonomy): domain Eukaryota; kingdom Viridiplantae; phylum Streptophyta; class Magnoliopsida; order Fabales; family Fabaceae; genus Vicia; species Vicia faba. The sequence continues at coordinate 1,289,748,243 of OX451736.1, read as the reverse complement.
CAGATGGATGTTAAGAGTGCATTCTTAAATGGCTATATAGAAGAAGAGGTATATGTTCACCAACCCCCTGGTTTTGAAAGTTACATAAATCCAGAATATGTTTTCAAACTAAAGAAGTCACTCTATGGTCTGAAATAAGCTCCCAGAGCTTGGTATGAAAGACTAAGTAACTTCCTGTTAGAAAAGGAATTCACCAGAGGGAAAGTGGACACAACCTTGTTCTGTAAGACAGTTAAGAATGACATTTTAGTATGTCAGATTTATGTTGATGACGTCATATTTGGATCTACTAAACCCTCTTTGGGAAGAAAGTTTTCTAAATGTATGCAGGCAGAATTTGAGATGAGCCTAATGGGGGAACTAAAATTCTTTCTGGGCATTCAGATTAATCAAACCTCAGAAGGAACTTACATTCATCAGAGCAAATATGTCAGAGAACTTCTGAAGAAATTTGATCTCTCAGAATGTAAGCCATCAAAGATTCCAATGCATCCCACGTGCATTCTGGAAAGAGAAGAGGTAAGTAAAAAGGTAGAACAGAAGGTCTACAGAGGTATGATTGGTTCTCTTCTCTATCTGACGGCTTCAAGGCCTGACATTCTATTCAGTGTTTGCATTTGTGCTAGATTTCAAACAGATCCTAGAGATTCTCACTTAACAGCAGTTAAGCGAATTTTCAAGTATCTGAAAGGTACTACTAATCTGGGTTTGTTTTATAGAAAATTAAGTAATTATAGCTTAATAGGATATTGTGATGCTGATTTCGCTGGAGATAGAGTAGAACGTAAAAGCACTTCTAGAAGCTGCCAGTTTCTGGGAGAAAATCTGATCTCATGGTCCAGCAAAAGACAATCCACAACAGCTCTATCAACAGCAGAAGCTGAATACATAGTAGCAGCTGGATGCATCACACAAATGCTCTGGATGAAAAGTCAACTTGAGGACTTCTAGATATTTGAGAATCTTTAGAAGTACAGAGTGTATCAAAATCTATCCATGAAGATCTGAGCGCTTCATTTCAAGGATAGAAATGTGCAGTTCACTCAAGCAAACAAGTGTCATCCAATCATTAGCTACTTTCCGAGGCTGAACACGCGTTCACATTTCTGAAAAGGCAAAAGCGCTGATTGGATGCATTGAGACACATGTCATGGGTAACCGTTCAAATATCTTTCTGAATCCCCCAAAATCAGCTATCATTAAATGCTAATAATCATTATATTTAATTTCTCTCTCTTTCCGTTTATGTTTTCAAAATTGTTTAGAAATCTATTTAAACACATTTCTCACCATTTACACTCTTTTACCTTCACTTTCATTTTCTCTCAATCTTACTGATTTCAGTTTTCATACTTTCTCAAAACCCTTTCATTTTTTTCAAAACCTTCATGTGAACATGGCTTCTTTAAGCATCCCCACTTCCAGTTCTCAGAAAACAGGTTCCTCTGAACAGTATGAAGAACCCTACAGAACGCTTCTCACACCAATCAAAAATCTAGAAGTTCTGTCAGAATTGATCATGGATTTCAACAGTCTTCAAGAGAATGGGTGTAATCTCTCTGAAGAGGTTAAGGCTCAAGGCTGGGAAAAATACTTTGACAGACTGGTGGGTCCAACATTCCCAATTCTGGTAAAGGAATTTTGGACTGATGCTTCATCTTCCAACCATCAAGTTACTTCATACATTATGGGGAAGAAGATTGTTATTACTGAGGACCTCATTGCAAGATTAATAGGCTACAGTGGTGGTGGTGTTCGTTGCATTGACATGGCTGAAAGATGCGCTGATGTTTCCCTAATTGCTAGAGAAATCTTCACTCTGGGGCTTCCCTCCAGCAAGATAAGGGATTTAAAAGACCATCACAGAATATGGGCCAAGATCATTCTGGGATGCATAAACCACAGGAAGCCTACCAGCTCTCCTGATTACATCAATATTGATCAGCAATTTCTGATCTACTTCATCTCCCAGAAGGTTAAGGTGAATCTGGCTCATCTGTTGTTTAACCATCTAAGGACAAGTGTTAAAGAAACCAAAGAAGTGGAGCGCACAAAAAGGGACTGGATACCCCTAGGAAGACTTATATCAGATATTCTAACAGAGAATAAGCTGATTGATCATCTTACAGAGGCTCGGGAAATCAGCTCTTTGGAAGCTACTGTTGGCAAACAGCTGAATGCAAAGAATCTGAAGAAAATGAAGTTGATTGAGAACATCAAGAAGGAACCCAGCGTCACTCCTTTTTCAACAATCTCCAGCAGAAGAGTCCCTCTGGATAACTTCCCTCTGTTCTCAGAGATTGATTCTAAACCAGATATAATAGTCAGATATCTGGATGCTTGCAAGGCGGATGGAACAACACCAAATTTGAACATTCAGGATCTGCAGCAGAAGGCTCTAGAAGTTGTGCTGAAGAAAACCAAGAAAAGGAAAGCTGTAGCAGAAGGATCATCCCAGCAGACTCCTAAAAAGAGAGGTAATCTTTCTTCTATAACTGTTTTAGATTCAATTATTATATCAACATCTATACCAATTCCCACTCAATCTGAAAACCCCACACCACAAACTTTTGATAACTTTGACATTGACTTTGACCCCTCTGAATCCTTAACTCTTAGAAGATCTCTCTCCCAACCTCAAAATCCAAATATTGAAGCAACCCAACAAGAACTTGAAAAAGTTCTATCTGATATAGACCAACATACTTCTGCTCCCGTGCCAGAAAATCCAAATCCTGAAACCACCACAAAAGCACAACCAGAAATTCCCCTCTGACCACAACCAGAAATTCCCTTCTCTCCAGAACCAGAAATCCCACTACCTTCATCTCCTCAACCAGAAATTAATCCACCTTCTCCACAAACTGAACTATCTCACCCAGAAGTTCAAACTTCTGAGGCTCAACCTTCTGAATCCCCTGAACCATAACATATTAACGATCAATCAAACAAAACTGTTGATTCTGATACCATTCCCATTCCTGGAATCACATAACCTCTGGCCATTCGTATGCCCATTGGTACCATTGTGAATATTCCACAACTTCCCTCTTCACCAGAATTAACTCCACCAAATTCCCCATCAAGTCCAATCATAATTCCTGACTCTCCCACTCCCTCACCAAAGAGAAATCCAGAAGACAACATCAAGACTGTCATTGACTTAAAAATTTTTGAACGTCTTGCTGCCATAACCCACAAAACAGCTATCCCAAAACCAAAACATCCAAATGTTGGTACCAACTTATTGACATTTGAAACAGAAGTACAGAAGTGGATCACTTCTCTGAAACAAGCTAGTCATGAGCTGGTTGATCCTGCTGCATCAGACTACCTTTGGACAAAGTTCAGAAGATGGGTATGCTCTTAAACTTATAAGTTGCAAGAACAGAGCTACGGACAAGCTCAACAGAACTTCAACAATCTTCTGAAAGAAATTGAAGGTCCAATTCTGAGCAAGCTGCTTAAGGAAGAAGTTCTCCCTTTAGACAATGCTCCCTGGTATGAACATCGTCCAGCATCCAAAGTTCAAACTGATACTCAAGAGCAGATGGTTCCTTCTGAAGCATTGGGTCAAGAAAAAGATATTGCAGAAAGCTCTGAGAAGCATCCTGATTCTGAAGATCCTCAAGCTTCCTCCCTTGACAGGCAGACTCTAGAAGACTTGAAAAGATCTGATATGTTGATGAAGGAAAAAATGGATAAGCAGGACAACAAAATTGATGCAATAGCAAGCATGTTAACCCAGCAACAGGAAACCAACACCCAGATCAAGAGCATGTTGGAGGCTTTGTTCACACGTCTCCTCCCTCTTAGAATTTCCTTGTTTTTATAACTTGTTTATCTGTAATATTTTTACATTATTCTGAACTTATCATTGCTTCTGGTCTTTAATATAAATGCATTTTGGCTCTGATTATTTGTTCTTTTTGATAACTGACAAAAAGGGGGAGAAAGAATGATATTTTTCAATAACGGATTACTGAGACATAAGTCTCAAACATTCTGTCTATTTAAATTTTTTCTTCTGAAAAGCTTGAACAAGTACAAAACTCTGAGGAAAGATACAGTAAAGTTCTGATGCTCAAAGACTCATGGAATTAAAGGGAAGTAATCAACTCAGGGGAAGTTTTCTCTTCTTAATTCTATACTTTTTATTCTTTGTTTTTAATTGAAAAAATCTTGTTTTTGTCATCATCAAAAATGGGGAGATTGTTAGAACATAGTTTGATTCTACAACCCTTAAATTAGAGTTTTGATGATAACAAAATACAAAGAATAAATAAATGGTAAGATTTTTATATATGCTTCTTAAAATTATGTTCTGTATATACAAAAGTTCTGATGGAATCAGCATCAGCATCAGAAGCATCAGAAGATCAGTAACATGTGCTATACGCTGAAGCTACCAGATCATACGTTGAAGCTTGATGACCAGAATCTCCGCATAAACATATACACTCTGATTCTGATCAAAGATCTTCACCAAGTCATCAGCACTCAGAAGCGTTATCACAAGTTAAAGCAAAGAAGACTCTGAAGCGTTATTAAGTATTCAAGACAGAATTAATTACCAACGGCTTTATTCAGACAAGATCTTCTCAAAAAGGAAAGTGCGTTATTATCAGTAAAAGTTCTTTATGGACAACGTATCTCTACCTTGGCTATATAAACAAGTCTTTGTGAGAAAAGACGCACGCATGCACTCATACATTTTTGCTAAGCTTTCATACCACGCTTACTCAAACGCTTTAGCAAAATCATTTTTACTCCAAGCTTAAAATTGTGTAATTATCACAGTTATGATATATTGTTTTATTAGAAAATGCTAAACACATTCTTGTTCAATTATCTGTAAGAGATTTCCTTTAGAAAAGTCGGTTTATGGTTATACTCAAGAAGGCTTTAACAATTGTTAAAGTAGTTGTGTAATCCTTTGAATATAGTGGATTAAGACCTCGTTGGAGAGAGGCGAAATCACCTTGACGGGTGGACTGGAGTAGTTTGAGATCAAACGAACCAGGATAAAAATACAGTGTTGTCTAAGCATTTGATTTAAGTTTTACAATTCAACCCCCCTTCTTGTGTTTTTCACATCTTCATGTTAGGATTACATCCGTTCTGAGAGTTGCTCCTATAATCATTACTATTCCTGGTCTTATCCCATACACTTCGGATAAAGTTGTCCTGTGGAACTATGGGGCCGATGTGTATTATCATGGGATCAAACAAGACTTGAAGGTTGAAGAGGTTGATACTGATGTCATCAATATGGTCGGGTCTAGCAAGGTCACCCGAAGCGGAAGACTCTTCTATCCTGAGACTTCCCATCCGACTGTTCAAAAGACGATTGTCATTCCATCTGCCAGTACGTCAGTTGTTGTTCCAACTCTTACTCCAGTTATCACCCCTGTCGCCGAGTCTTCCGACACTCGGGGCAAAGAATTTACAGGTGGGCCTGCCCGGATGGAGGCACCTAAAAAAGTTATGGTTGAAACCTCTAGGCAGGAGATAGAGGAAATTCTGAAGATTATCAAGAAAAGCGACTACAACATAGTCGAACAGTTGGGGAAAACCCCGTCGAAGATCTCCATGTTGTCTTTATTGTTGTGCTCAGAAGCCCATGCAAAGGCTTTAATTGCTTTCCTTAAAACTGCGCATGTGCCACGGGAAACATATGCTGATCAATTCAAAGACTGTGTGGCTAGTTTGACCGCTGACAACGGGTTGGGTTTCTCTGACACAGATCTGACTGCCAAAGGAAGAAATCACAATGATGCTCTGCATGTCTCGATCAAGTGCTGGGGAACTACTTTGGCCCACGTGCTGGTGGATACTGGGTCCTCATTAAATTTTTTACCCAAGAAAGCATTAGATCGGATGGATTGTGAAGGGTTGGTTCTGAAGCAAAGTAATATTGTGGTTATGGCCTTTGACAGGTCCAAAAGGATGGTGCACGGGGAGGTAGACGTCCCTGTTAAGGTTAGTTCCCAGACTTTTGCGTCTACGTTTTATGTGATGTACATTCGACCATCTTATTCTTGCTTGCTAGGTCGCCCATGGATTCATAAGGCTGGGGCAGTAACTTCTACGCTCCATCAGATGTTAAAATATCCAGTGAAGGGGAAGATTGTTACGGTGCAGGGTGAGGAGGAGTACATGGTAAGTCATCTTAATTCCTTTCGGTATGTGGAGATGGATGGGGAGTTCATTGAAACCCCGTGTCAGAACTTTGAAGAAGTCCCCCAGACTCTGGCGTCGATTGAGATTGTTGCTGACAAACCTCCAATGAAGATGGCTTCCCTCAAGGATGCCAGGGTTGTTATTGAAAAAGGTGGGTGTGCAAATTGGGGCCAACTCCATGACTTTGCACACAAGACTGACAAGTTTGGTTTGGGTTTTACTGCAGAAGCTCAAAGGGTTGTTCGGCGTGCGCGGATTGGAAGACCTCCCCTACGTATCAGTAATCTGGAAGTGAATGCAATTGAAGACGATGAAGGAGAGTCGGAGTTCGACAGCTGGATTTACCCGACTACCAACGGTGGCTTGAACAATTGGACGGTGAAGGACTTCGTGCCCATTTCTTTTATTACATAGTAATAGACTTTTGTTTTGAGATTTGTAATAGACATTTTGAAACTTTTATGGCCCGGTGCCTTGCCCGAGACACCATGGCTTTATTTGTGAGGGCTTATTATGTGTCATTTCCATATATCATCAATAAAGCATTGGACGTTTTTCTTGCATTACAAATTTTGCGCTCCTTGTTTTTCTTTTCTATCTCGCACTTTATCAAAATGGATATTTGTCTTACACACACACTCACATATCATAATACAGGTCCACATCCACTCTGGATCCCACTGATAACGACTCTGCTACTGCCAGTTATGACTTTGAAAGTCCAATCAACCAAGCCTAGGACGAAGGTGAGGATGATTGTGAAGTGCCTGGGGAAATTGCTAGACTGTTACTTCAGGAAGAGAGGGCCATACAGCCGCATGAAGAGCCGGTGGAATCAGTAAATCTGGGAATAAAAGAAGAAAAGAAAGAGGTCAAGATCGGTGCAAATCTGGAGTCTAGTGTCAAGCAACGGTTAATACAATTTCTGCGTGACTATGTTGAGATCTTTTCCTGGTCTTATGAGGATATGCCTGGGTTGGATACAGACATTGTGGTTCACCGCTTGCCAACCAAAGAAGACTGTCCTCCAGTGAAGCAGAAAGTTCTCCGAATGCGCCCAGAGATGTCTGAGAAAATCAAAGTTGAGGTCATGAAACAGTTTGATGCCGGTTTTCTAGCAGTTACTTCTTACCCACAGTGGGTTGCCAACGTGGGTCCGGTACCGAAGAAAGATGGTAAGGTACGTATGTGTGTGGACTATAGGGATCTGAACATGGCAAGTCCCAAAGATGATTTCCCTCTGCCTCATATCGATGTTCTGGTTGACAACACCGCACAGCATAAGGTCTTCTCCTTTATGGATGGTTTTTCTAGTTACAATCAAATTAAGATGGCTCCTGAAGACATGGAGAAGACAACCTTCATTACGTAGTGGGGCACTTTTTGTTACAAAGTAATGCCTTTCGGGTTGAAGAATGCTGGGGCAACTTATCAGCGTGCCATGGTCGCTTTGTTCCACAACATGATTCACCATGAGATTGAGGTTTACGTTGATGATATGATTGCAAGGTCCCATACTGAGGAAGAACACTTTGACCATCTCCAGAAACTGTTCGACAGGTTGAAGATGTACAAGCTGAGGTAAAACCCGAACAAGTGCACCTTCGGGGTGAGGTCTGGTAAGCTGCTGGGTTTCGTCGTTAGTGATAAAGGCATTCAAGTGGATCCTGCAAAGGTGAAGGCTATACAGGAGATGCCAGCTCCCCGAACAGAAAAGGAAGTTAGATGCTTTTTGGGACAGTTGAATTACATTGTTCGGTTCATCTCACACTTGACTGCTACTTGTGAACCGATCTTTAAGCTGTTGAAGAAAGATCAAGTGGTAAAATGGAGTGATGAATGTCAGGCCGCTTTCGAAAGGATCAAAGAGTACCTCCAACAACCACCTATCCTGATGCCTCCAGTTGAAAGGAGACCATTTATCTTATACTTGACCGTACTGGACAATTCAATGGGGTGCGTGCTGGGGCAGCATGACGAGTCTGGCCGAAAAGAGCATGTTATTTACTACCTTAGTAAAAAGTTTACTGACTGCGAGACCCGATACTCGTTTCTCGAGAAAAATTATTGCGCTTTGGCATGGGCTGCTCGCCGACTGAGACAGTATATGTTGACTCACACTACCCCATTGATATCAAAGATGGACCCAATCAAGTATATCTTCGAGAAGCTTGCCTTTTCCGGAAGAATAGCAAGATGGCAGATGATCTTAACTGAGTATGAAATCTAATACACAACCCAAAAGGCAATCAAGGGAATTGTGTTGGCAGATCATTTGGCGCATCAGGCTGTAGACGACTACCAGTCCATGAATTTCGAGTTTCCGGATGAGAGCATCATGTTTGTGGCTGATTGTGAGAAACATGGACCGGATGAAGGACCTGAGGAAGGATCCCGATGGTCTATGTATTTCGAAGGAGCTTCAAACGCGTTAGGTAATGGCATTGGCACCGTGATCATATCTCCTGAAGGTTGTCATACTCTGTTGTACCCCAAAATTTGCCCTCCCATATTTCTCAAAAAAACATTTCAAGAAAAATTCACAAGTCCAACCTGGCGCGTCATATTCAGGTATTCTTTCGCAAAGATATCTCTGATAACGTATTCTCAAATTCAAGTTCGGCTCAAGAGTTAATTCTTTAAAGAAGGTATCCGAATGTGTGAGTTTTCTTGAAAAAATATGGTGAAAAAGTGTGCTGAAAGTGCAGTTTTTACGCGCTAAAAAATTCATAACTTGAAGATCGTGACTCGTTTTGAACCCGTTCCGGTGGCCAAAATTCCGTCTTGACATTATCTACGTTTTCATCTCTCACGGCTGGAAGCCAATTTCGATCAGAAGGTCTTCAAAAATGTGGATTTATCAACTATTTTCGTGCAGAAATTTGTGACAGAAGTTTATTTGCGTCATGTTCAAAAAATCATAACTTGGTCGATTTTCATCGTATCGAGCTGGTTCCGGTGCCAAAATTTCACAAATTGAGTTGGCTACATTTTCACAGAAGGTATTGAGTTCAAACAGTATTCAAAAGGCCTTCGTTTTTTGCTCAGAGTGCGTGACACGCTGAAAATCCTGAATGCTGAATATTATTTCATCTGAGCCGAAACTTCGAAAATTCATAACTCGGTCAATTTTTATCGGATTGGACTCATATTTTTACACAAGGTCACTGACTCATAGATTTACAACTTTTCTTCAAAAGTCGAGACCAAATTATGCACCGATCAATACCAGTTTTTTATTGAAGAACATGTCAGAGTCGACACTGGAGCCCAAAATAAGCTTGTCTGAGCTGAAACTTCAAAAATTCATAACTAATTCACCGTTTATCCGATTGAGTCGATTTTCGGACAGGAGTTAGTTCTCGATGTCGGCTACATTTTGTTTTCACATTTCAACTTCAAAAAATGCACTTAAGTCCCTGCGATTTAGCCTGGAAAGTGACGAATTCAAGTGAATATTGGAGGCCCAATTGCACATTCAAAGCCCATTTTCTTTACCCTAATTTCCACTATATAATCACCTTCTTGTCACACAAACCAAAGGGAAGAAAAAAAGAAAAAAGAAGAGAGGAGGAAAAGAGAGAAAAAAACCTTGCCACAACACTGTTAGAATATCAAACTCTTTCAAGAACCCTAAAACCTTGAAATCCTTATTACAAATCCCTCTCTCACTACAAACAAGCCATCTCAGTTACAAACCAACATCTTATTACTTCTTCAGTAAGGGTAAGGCTGGCTTGATCTCCATGATCCAAAGGGCATAAAAGCATTCATGTCACTACTTTTCCAGTAAGGGTAAGGTTGATTTGATCTCCATGATCAAAAGGGTATAATCATTCATACATGCCATATTGTGCCTAAACATTAAATTTCTTCATATATTGGCTTTATTTGCATTTTATGATTTTATTTAATGTTTTCATGAGATTCAACACTGCAGATTTAGACAGGATCCCATGCAGGTTCATTAAGGAACGTTGAAGCCAAATGGCCAAAAGCCAAAAGCCAAATGGCCAAAAGCCAAAAGCTAAATGGCCACTGTAGAAAAACATATGCATGACCTCAATACATGGCGAGACAGACATCCTGAGAAGATTAAGGAACGTTGAGGCCAAAACGCAAATGGCCAAAAGCCAAAAGCCAAATGGCCAAAGTAGAACAACTTATGCATGATGAGGCCAGAACACAAATGGCCAAACCACTCCAATTCACCTCCAATTGGGGACAGAACCCCCTAAGGTATGGTATTTCTTTTCTTTTCTTTATTTTATTTGTTTCAATTATTTCTTTTTTTAATTAGTTCCTTTAATTTAATTTATTTTCATAAAAAAATAAAACAATATAAAAATCAGAAAAAAGACAAAAAATAAGTATTTTTAATTAATATTTTTTGTAAATAAATATCACTAATTAATTTTAGCTTTGTAAAATTAGGTTTAATTCAAACATTTTTCTTAATAAACTTAAAATTGGTAGAATTAGGTTTTAATCAATTTTTATCCTTTTTTTCTTTTCTTTCACAATAATTAATTATTAAATATTATTTTTGTAATTAAATTACCATGTAATTAATTAGGTTAATTTAGGTTTAATTTTAACATTTTTCTTAATAAACTAAAAAAACAACTAGAAATAGGGTTAGATTTCATTTAATTCTCTCATAAAAAACCATAAATACAAAAATCTCAAAATAATTTCTTTTTTCATTCTTATTTCATTAATTTAATTATCATAATTTAATTTCCTTAAAAAGGGTCCAACGCCCTCGCTTGCGATTTTTTTATTCAATTCACGCATCTTATTTTATTTCTTGTAAATATTAATGTAATTCTCCCAAAGCCTTGTAAACTCGGACATTTTATTTCTCGCACTTTATTTACTTTCTGTCAAATCGGGTCCTAGATTTTAATTTGGCGATGTGGACCCGCGCCTTTGTAATAGTTTAGGAACTTTACCTTTCTCGCAATTTTTTAATTGTTAATAATGACATGCAAGAATGAATGACTAAAATAAAAACAAGCGTAGAACACCAATAACATGACAAGATAAATGCAAATGAAAACGACACACGAATCGCACACACCACCCCTAGGGTACGCCTCACTGTTGCCTTGCCTCGAAAGGTGATCGTCGAGTAGAGGATGTCTTAGTAAGTCCTCATGATCCGGGAACCTGGCATGAGGGTAGCTTCTAAGGTGTCTTCCCATTGCTCTGGTGATCACCATGTCCCAAACCTCGAATTGACCCGAACACCTCCAACGGTGGTGCTACCTACCTCTCAATGGTGGGATGACACTACTTTAAAGGACATTTACACAGACGAATTCCTTAGGGTAGGTAGACGACTCGTGGATACTTGCTCTAATTCAAAACAAAACAAATCAAAAATACTTTTCACACCAACACATTTTCAAAAAGCTTTCGAAAGCAATTTTTCAAACACTCTTGAGGACCGATACAAGAGCCGAACTGGAATTTTCAAAGAAACTTTTTAAAACCCACAGTTGAAAAGCAAACAAACAATTTTGAAAACACAATGAGCAAGTATCTAAGAGCCCATGGATAACCATGGATAGAAAGGGTGCTAACACCTTCCCTTTCTATAATCTACCTCCCGAACCGAGAGCAATCTCTTTAAGGAATTTTTCTGTGCTTTTGTCCTTTCCATTTGGAGAAAATAAAAGACGGTGGCGACTCTTGCTTCCGCGACATTTCGCGAACCAGCGTTAAACAGTCAGTTCCAGATCCACCGATCACAGAACTGGCGACTCTGTTGGGGATCTAAACTTAAAGTGAGGTGTACCTTAGGGTTAGTTCATAACTGTGTTTTCAATTGTTTTCCTTGTGTGCTTTAAATTGTGGGTTGCTTGGGAGTTCTATAGATCCTAAACCCGGATCTGGGGGATACCTTCTTAGAAAGTAGCAACAAGGCTGTGAGGGAACTGTGCGGGGTATACCGACATGGTTGAAACAGTCTGCTACGTTGATGTGGCACTTTGGTGTGTACCGGTAACCCTTGAGTTCAGTCAAGGAGAGTACGGGGCCTCCGCGTGGTGTCGTGAAGCATCAACAGACCTTAGGAACCTTAATTGAACTATCTTGGCCTCTTTAGGGTAGTGAGATAACTGACTTTGGTGCAGTCCGAGGTTGGTTGATACTTGATACTACACTCAATTGAGGGTTGCTTTCCTGGAATATTTCGGTCGCCAGTTCAGTGGCTAAATCGAAACGATGAACAATGAAAGCAATCCCGTGATATTGGGACCCTTAGAACCCGATTACTTCTAATAGGACAAGTTTTGAGCCCACCAACTTCAAGAGGGTAGTACCCCAAACTTCATGCTGGCCTAAACACTAAGGGCTTTCTCTTGTGTGACTTGTGTGCCTTCAAACTTGGATTACTTGCATGCTTGTTATCTGACATCTGAACTTCTTGCAGGTTTTGTTTATAGTCCTTAACTAGGACTCATAACAGGGTTTACTGAATTTCCTGCAGGTTTTGTTCATAGTCCTTAACTAGGACTCATAACAAGGCTTACTAAGTTTCTTGCAGGTTTTTGTTTTAGTCCTTAACTAGGACTCATAACAGGTTTTACCGAGATTCTTGCAGATTTTGGTTTGCAGTCCTTAATTGGGATTCATAACAGGGTCACCTACATTACCCCATGCATAGCATGACATCATACCATTGCATACATCCTAACCCGTTTCAAGGATCTCAAGGGCTTGTGATGCAGGTCATGATAAATCAAACATCTAGCAAGGGGCAAAGAGGATTTATTTTCCTCTAGCCAAAGTTGTCAGGGGCTATGACCCACTGGATATGGTGAGCCTTTGACCCTTGAAAAAGGACTCTCAACAAATACGAAGTCCTTTCAATCAAGCTACCGGATCCAAATGCTAACAAATTTTCTTGTTTACCCCGCGGGATCCTTGAAAACATTGCATGCATGTCATACACATCATTACATAACAGGTATCTTTATTGCAGGTCACTTACCATCTCTCGCTGTTTATTTCAGCAATGGCCTTCCAACCAGATAACCAGGACCTTCTTGCTCAAGAGACTCGGTTCGGGGAAATCCTCCTGAATCTATCCAAGGGGGAGGAGGAGTTAAGGACACTTCTCATGGGGACCTTTGTCAGGAACAGTGCTGAGGATGAAAGGTTGAAACACCTACAAGCTGAGATGGATGCAATGAAAGCCCAAATGCTAGGGCAGAGGAATGCCATTCAAGGCTTAGCTCAAAGACAAGATGAGCTCCGGTTTCTCGTCAACCAACTGCTTCAGGGTAACCAACTGAGGCAAAAGTCTGAGGGCAAAAAGCCAGTCATCGTTCAACCACCTTTGAGACAAGGAGGTAAGGGGATAGCTCCTCAGATGGCTCCAGTGTCACAAATTCAACATCACAACCAACAAAAGAGCGAGAGGAGGCAGTTCACTCGGCTCAGCATGACCTTATCCCAGATATTTCCACAGTTGCTGGAGACCAAGCTGGTAACTCTAAAAGAGGCTCCGAAGTTTCAAAATACAACGTCACCAAAGTATAATCCCAACGCTCGCTGCGCTTATCATTCTGATAGCCCGGGGCATGCTACAGAGGATTGTTGGGCTTTGAAGAATAAGATTCAGGACCTGATTGATGAAGGAGCACTGGAATTCACACAAGATGGTCAGGCTGAATTTTTCTACCATCCCTCCAAGGCTCACCATTTGAAGTGACAAGCTCTGAGACTAGGAAACTTTGGTTCATTCGAATGTTCAAGTTGTGTTGTGCTTTGATTGTTCAAACATTTACTCATGTTAAACATTGTTATTTCATTAATGCATCGCATATGTCTGTTCTGAAACAATATATTCGTATTCACTAAATGCAAATTATTTTCATATTTTTTCTGATGTCAACTCTTGATCTAAAATTCTAAGCCTCTTGAGGGAGGATGACGAAAACGATACCATAATCTACAGTATGCTTTTGAACAGACCCCGCTGATGAAGTACATGCATTGTTTCAAATCCCTAAACACTGGAGTTATAAGGATGATAATCCCTCGTCAACCCATCCGAGCCAAAGAAGTAGGAGTTTTTTTTTTCTTTTCGAAATTTAAAACCCTTAATCATAACCTGGGGCAGGGTAGTCTCTCAGTTGATCCAAGTGCATAACGAATGGCACCAAAGAAGTATTTACAAAACGAAGAAAGACAGTGATGGTTCAGAACAATCATAAGGACAGGCAGTCATTATCAAAAAAAATCATCAATGAATAGCCCAAGAAGTCAAAACCTGTAAAAGGGACTTATGAAACTGGGGCATCCCGCTGACTGTAATTCCAAAAAGGAAACAGTTCAGGCAAAAAGAAAGGGATAACAAAAATCAAAAAGAAAGAGGTCATACAAACCCTCAACAAAAACAAAGACGACTGCCTATTTGAAATAAATCATCAACATCCGAATCATCACCGGAAAATCAGAGCAAAGACTCAAACAAGGTCTAACGCACGATCAACTGAGCTTAGGTTTGAAGAACATCACGAAGAGTGGGTGGGTACAAATAAATTGAGCCTTTATCCTTTGTTTCTTAAACCGTGAACCAGGCCACGTTATAACCCTTGAAAGTCCTAGCTGAAGCATGGGTTAGTTCGAAAGCATACTGTGACGAAAGGTATCCTGACTCCTTAAGGCTCACGTTAAAATACGGAGTTGACATCACGCTTACAAACAATCACTTGTTTTATGAAAAGAATGCATTTTCAAAATCTTCAAGACAGACATAAGCGTTGCATTTTTAACATAACCTTGTTTGCATATGACTTTTTGTTTGAACAACAGAGAAATTCGCACGATGAATGCCTAATAAACAGAAGCACTTCCAATCAAGGGGCAGGGCATGATCATGGTCCGTCATCTGGGGCAGTTCAGTCAAGATTCGGAGAATCTCTCAAAGGCCAAATAGCCTGGGGCAAACCTCCGCCTGAGTCACTTGGGGCATCCCAACAACGAATCTTGCCTGATCAAACACCTTCTGGTGGCATGACAAAACACTGCTAGCAGGGGCAACTCCCAACATTCTGAGAGCGTGGATATAGTCGAAAAAGAGTACTACGCAAAATCAAAGACCCGCTAGGTTGACACACCTAGGCAAAAATAAGGGCTTCCCGGCGAACCAAAAGGGTTCGGGCAAAATGAAGGGATGAAATGAAAAATCTATACACCCGGCAAGTCGAAAACCTGAAAAGGCGGCTTGGGCAAAAATGGGTATCCCGGTGGACTGAAAACCCGAAAGGGCGGTCCAGGCAAAATTTAGGGATCAAAAGCGTACGACTATGTCCTATCATCTCGTCACCTGCCTACCAGAAGAAAGTTTGTCCATCAACCACTATCAGCACCCCACAGGTCTTCCTCTCATACCTCAGAAACAGGGGCGATAAAGAGTTGTCCAAGCAATCTAATTGTTCTGTCCTCCCAGGTGCCAAGGTAGGTTCAACTAAAGAGCATAACCAGTACATCTTAATTCCCCAGAGAGTGAGCCAACAAGTCAGTGCACTCTTCTCCAAGCAAAGTTATCGAATCTTAAGGAAGTTGGGTATCCTCCAGTAGATCCCAACATCCCCCCAGCAGCAATACATATATTCTTAACAAGCATCTCCGGTAGTCTTGGTCTAAAGATTGTTCCCCGGCGGTATACCAACATTCAAAGGAATCACTCCCCCGCAGTTCCAAAACCCCCCAGAAGAGTCCAATCCAGTTTCCCCAGGAAAGTTGGAATTCATATCCCCAAGTAGTAAGCTTATCCCCAGTAGATTCTGGAAGCTTATCCTCCCGAAAGCACGAACGCGTTGTCCGGCTTTGTTTAAAGAGTTATTTCCTTAATCGGATATAACTGGGTTATCCTCAGCCAAAAGCCATGGAAAGATCGTCATCGACAGAGTCTTCTTACCCCAGCGAAGTCTATCAACACTTTCAGTACAACAAGGATATCGCCAGCAAATTACTACTATCAACACTCAGCAAGGCATCCCTCTTCCCACAGAGTATTGCTTCCCAGCATGGTCGCTAGAGTATCTTTTCTCCCCGCAGAATCCTCCATTTGCCAAGTTTATTCCGCAACGGAGTCATCTTCTCCTACCGGTATTCTTGCAGCTATCATCCCCAGCGAAAGCAAAATCTATTCTTCAACATCAGCCCAGGATACGACTTCCCGGCACCCGTCAAGGATTCACTTTCCTAGACAAAAACATACATAAAACATCACATACATCATTATAACATGCATAGACACATCATATCATACAAGTCTCATTTATATTTAGAACATCATTGCTTGATCCATATCATGCATTGCATATGACTGACCTTTACCTTTCAGGAAAGATGCAGTTGAAATTCTCAACCATATTTCAAGACCTAGACCGGTTCAGTTAAATCGACCCTAAGATTTTCCTGATGCTTATCCAGTCAAAGGCCTTCTCTGGTTCAGTCAGATCGACCCTAAGATCTCCCTGATGCTTATCCAGTTGAAGATATTCCAAGACCTTGTCCGGTTCAGTTAAATCGACCCTAAGATTTTCCTGATGCTTATCCAGTCAAAGGCCTTCTCTGGTTCAGTCAGATCAACCCTAAGATCTCCCTGATGCTTATCCAGTTGAAGATATTCCAAGACCTTGTCCGGTTCAGTTAAATCGACCCTAAGATTTTCCTGATGTTTATCCAGTCAAAGGCCTTCTCTGGTTCAGTCAGATCGACCCTAAGATCTCCCTGATGCTTATCCAGTTGAAGATATTCCAAGACCTTGTCCGGTTCAGTTAAATCGACCCTAAGATTTTCCTGATGCTTATCCAGTCAAAGGCCTTCTCTGGTTCAGTCAGATCGACCCTAAGATCTCCCTGATGCTTATCCAGCTGAAGATATTCCAAGACCTTGTCCGGTTCAGTTAAATCGACCCTAAGATTTTCCTGATGCTTATCCAGTCAAAGGCCTTCTCTGGTTCAGTCAGATCGACCCTAAGATCTCCCTGATGCTTATCCAGTTGAAGATATTCCAAGACCTTGTCCGGTTCAGTTAAATCGACCCTAAGATTTTCCTGATGCTTATCCAGTCAAAGGCCTTCTCTGGTTCAGTCAGATCGACCCTAAGATCTCCCTGATGCTTATCCAGTTGAAGATATTCCAAGACCTTGTCCGGTTCAGTTAAATCGACCCTAAGATTTTCCTGATGCTTATCCAGTCAAAGGCCTTCTCTGGTTCAGTCAGATCGACCCTAAGATCTCCCTGATGCTTATCCAGTTGAAGATATTCCAAGACCTTGTCCGGTTCAGTTAAATTGACCCTAAGATTTTCCTGATTCTTATCCAGTCAAAGGCCTTCTCTGGTTCAGTCAGATCGACCCTAAGATCTCCCTGATTCTTATCCCAGTAGAAGACACCCAAGATTCTCTCAGCATTCCTGTTGGGGTAGTAATCGTCCAAGATTCTCTTACCATTCATGCTAAGGCAGTAACCATCCCTGGTTCATTCATCGCCGTTTGGAGCTCCAGACTCAGCTCCTGTAACCAGTCAGGACACATCTATACCAAGCATCTGAAAACCAGCTCCTGCAACGTGTCAGGTACTCATTTGTTCTTTTGCAGGTATGCAGGTTCTCGCTAAGGAATCTCCTACGCGATCAATATCCAGATGGCATCTATAAGCCCATCATCCTATCCAGCAATCTCCAAATGGCATCTATAAGCCCATTCCCCCATCACACTGCTAACATGTGAGCGCAAATTTCTGGGCACTCTAGTGTTCAATCATCTTCCACCTTCGGATTACGAAAGGCACGTCAGCCAATCTGCATCCTCAGGTCTAAGAAGATTGAACAGGGGCAACTGTTGTACCCCAAAATTTGCCCTCCCATATTTCTCAAAAAAACATTTCAAGAAAAATTCACAAGTCCAACCTGGCGCGTCATATTCAGGTATTCTTTCGCCAAGATATCTCTGATAACGTGTTCTCAAATTCAAGTTCGGCTCAAGAGTTAATTCTTTAAAGAAGGTATCCGAATGTGTGAGTTTTCTTGAAAAAATATGGTGAAAAAGTGTGCTGAAAGTGCAGTTTTTACGCGCTAAAAAATTCATAACTTGAAGATCGTGACTCGTTTTGAACCCGTTCCGGTGGCCAAAATTCCGTCTTGACATTATCTACGTTTTCATCTCTCACGGCTGGAAGCCAATTTCGATCAGAAGGTCTTCAAAAATGTGGATTTATCAACTATTTTCGTGCAGAAATTTGTGACAGAAGTTTATTTGCGTCATGTTCAAAAAATCATAACTTGGTCGATTTTCATCGTATCGAGCTGGTTCCGGTGCCAAAATTTCACAAATTGAGTTGGCTACATTTTCACAGAAGGTATTGAGTTCAAACGGTATTCAAAAGGCCTTCGTTTTTTGCTCAGAGTGCGTGACACGCTGAAAATCCTGAATGCTGAATATTATTTCATCTGAGCCGAAACTTCGAAAATTCATAACTCGGTCAATTTTTATCGGATTGGACTCATATTTTTACACAAGGTCACTGACTCATAGATCTAAAACTTTTCTTCAAAAGTCGAGACCAAATTATGCACCGATCAATACCAGTTTTTTATTGAAGAACATGTCAGAGTCGACACTGGAGCCCAAAATAAGCTTGTCTGAGCTGAAACTTCAAAAATTCATAACTAATTCACCGTTTATCCGATTGAGTCGATTTTCGGACAGTAGTTAGTTCTCGATGTCGGCTACATTTTGTTTTCACATTTCAACTTCAAAAAATGCACTTAAGTCCCTGCGATTTAGCCTGGAAAGTGACGAATTCAAGTGAATATTGGAGGCCCAATTACACATTCAAAGCCCATTTTCTTTACCCTAATTTCCACTATATAATCACCTTCTTGTCACACAAACCAAAGGGAAGAAAAAAAGAAAAAAGAAGAGAGGAGGAAAAGAGAGAAAAAAACCTTGCCACAACACTGTTAGAATATCAAACTCTTTCAAGAACCCTAAAACCTTGAAATCCTTATTACAAATCTCTCTCTCACTACAAACAAGCCATCTCAGTTACAAACCAACATCTTATTACTTCTTCAGTAAGGGTAAGGCTGGCTTGATCTCCATGATCCAAAGGGCATAAAAGCATTCATGTCACTACTTTTCCAGTAAGGGTAAGGTTGATTTGATCTCCATGATCAAAAGGGTATAATCATTCATACATGCCATATTGTGCCTAAACATTAAATTTCTTCATATATTGGCTTTATTTGCATTTTATGATTTTATTTAATGTTTTCATGAGATTCAACACTGCAGATTTAGACAGGATCCCATGCAGGTTCATTAAGGAACGTTGAAGCCAAATGGCCAAAAGCCAAAAGCCAAATGGCCAAAAGCCAAAAGCTAAATGGCCACTGTAGAAAAACATATGCATGACCCCAATACATGGCGAGACAGACATCCTGAGAAGATTAAGGAACGTTGAGGCCAAAACGCAAATGGCCAAAAGCCAAAAGCCAAATGGCCAAAGTAGAACAACTTATGCATGATGAGGCCAGAACACAAATGGCCAAACCACTCCAATTCACCTCCAATTGGGGACAGAACCCCCTAAGGTATGGTATTTCTTTTCTTTTCTTTATTTTATTTGTTTCAATTATTTCTTTTTTTAATTAGTTCCTTTAATTTAATTTATTTTCATAAAAAAATAAAACAATATAAAAATCAGAAAAAAGACAAAAAAATAAGTATTTTTAATTAATATTTTTTGTAAATAAATATCACTAATTAATTTTAGCTTTGTAAAATTAGGTTTAATTCAAACATTTTTCTTAATAAACTTAAAATTGGTAGAATTAGGTTTTAATCAATTTTTATCCTTTTTTTCTTTTCTTTCACAATAATTAATTATTAAATATTATTTTTGTAATTAAATTACCATGTAATTAATTAGGTTAATTTAGATTTAATTTTAACATTTTTCTTAATAAACTAAAAAACAACTAGAAATAGGGTTAGATTTCATTTAATTCTCTCATAAAAAACCATAAATACAAAAATCTCAAAATAATTTCTTTTTTCATTCTTATTTCATTAATTTAATTATCATAATTTAATTTCCTTAAAAAGGGTCCAACGCCCTCGCTTGCGATTTTTTTTATTCAATTCACGCATCTTATTTTATTTCTTGTAAATATTAATGTAATTCTCCCAAAGCCTTGTAAACTCGGACATTTTATTTCTCGCACTTTATTTACTTTCTGTCAAATCGGGTCCTGGATTTTAATTTGGCGATGTGGACCCGCGCCTTTGTAATAGTTTAGGAACTTTACCTTTCTCGCAATTTTTTAATTGTTAATAATGACATGCAAGAATGAATGACTAAAATAAAAACAAGCGTAGAACACCAATAACATGACAAGATAAATGCAAATGAAAACGAAACACGAATCGCACACACCACCCCTAGGGTACGCCTCACTGTTGCCTTGCCTCGAAAGGTGATCGTCGAGTAGAGGATGTCTTAGTAAGTCCTCATGATCCGGGAACCTGGCATGAGGGTAGCTTCTAAGGTGTCTTCCCATTGCTCTGGTGATCACCATGTCCCAAACCTCGAATTGACCCGAACACCTCCAACGGTGGTGCTACCTACCTCTCAATGGTGGGATGACACTACTTTAAAGGACATTTACACAGACGAATTCCTTAGGGTAGGTAGACGACTTGTGGATACTTGCTCTAATTCAAAACAAAACAAATCAAAAATACTTTTCACACCAACACATTTTCAAAAAGCTTTCGAAAGCAATTTTTCAAACACTCTTGAGGACCGATACAAGAGCCGAACTGGAATTTTCAAAGAAACTTTTTAAAACCCACAGTTGAAAAGCAAACAAACAATTTTGAAAACACAATGAGCAAGTATCTAAGAGCCCATGGATAACCATGGATAGAAAGGGTGCTAACACCTTCCCTTTCTATAATCTACCTCCCGAACCGAGAGCAATCTCTTTAAGGAATTTTTCTGTGCTTTTGTCCTTTCCATTTGGAGAAAATAAAAGACGGTGGCGACTCTTGCTTCCGCGACATTTTGCGAACCAGCGTTAAACAGTCAGTTCCAGATCCACCGATCACATACTCCATTCACCGCCCGTTTATGTTTTTACTGCACCAACAACATGGCGGAGTATGAAGCGTGCATCCTGGGCCTTCGAGCAGCTATTGACCTAAGGATTAAGTTCTTGAGTGTATTCGGATATTCCGCTCTCGTGATTAGTCAGATTAAAGGTGAGTGGGATACGAAACACCCAAATCTTATTCCTTACAAGGAGTATGTATTGACGTTGCTCCCGCACTTCGAGGAGATAACCTTTGAACACTTCCCAAGAGAGGAGAATCAGTTAGCGGACGCGCTAGCTACCATGTCTTCTATGTTCAAGGTCAAGTGGGACAATGAAGCTCCCCGGATTACCATCGAGAGGTTGGACGAACCCGCACACTACTGTGATATTGAGTCTGAAGAGGTAGCAGATAAACCCTAGTTTCATGAGGTAGAAAGGTATCTTGAGGCTCAGGAATACCCCGAGGGTGCATCTGTTAATGATAAGAAGTTTCTGAGGAGGTTCACTGTGAAGTTCTTCATCAGTAATGGTATCCTTTACAAATGTAACCATGACTCAAACTTACTACGATGTGTGGACAAGAACGAGGCAGAAAGGATTATGGCAGAATTACATGAAGTTACCTTTGGAACTCATTCCAGTGGACATACCATGGCGAAGAAAATTCTACGGGCAGGATATTATTGGTCTACTATGGAAGTCGATTGTTATCAGTATTCTCAGACCTGTCATAAGTGCCAAGTCTATGCTAATAAGGTGCATGTACCTCCATTTCCTCTGAATGTTTTGACGGCACCTTGGCCTTTTGCAATGTGGGGCATCAATATGATAGGTGAGATCAGACCTACTGCGTCCAATGGGCATCGTTTCATTCTGGTGGCTATCGATTACTTTACAAAGTGGGTTGAAGCAGCTTCCTTTTCTACAGTAACCAAGAACGTCGTGGCACGGTTTATTCAACATAATTTGATCTGTCGATATGGTGTACCAGAGAGGATCATTACGGATAATGGTACAAATCTCAACAATACAATGATCACCGAACTCTGCAAGCAGTTCAAGATACAGCATCACAACTCTTCTCCTTATCGGCCGAAGATGAATGGGGTTGTTTAAGCGACTAATAAGAATATCAAGAAGATTGTGCAGAAGATGACGGTGACATACAAAGACTGGCATGAGATGTTACCATTCGCTCTTCATGGATACCGTACCTCAGCGCAGACTTCGACAGGGGAAACACCCTACTCTTTGGTGTATGGCATGGAAGCAGTCTTACATATCGAGGTCTAGATACCCTCTCTTCGAATTATGAAGGATGCAGGTTTGAGCGAAGACGGCTGGATCCAGACTCGGCTCGATCAGCTGAACTTAATCAACGAAAAGAAGCTTACTGCTATTTGTCATGGTCAGACGTATCAAAAGCGAATGATCAAGGCATTTAACAAGAAAGTTAGACGACAAGAATATCAAGTCGGGGATCTGGTAATCAAGCGCATCATACTGCCACAAGGTGATCCCAGGGGCAAATGGACCCCTACGTACGATGGGCCATTTATGGTTAAGAACATTTTCTCAGGAGGAGCTATGATTCTAACCACGATGGACGGTGACAACCTTCCTCACCCCGTCAATGCAGACATAGTGAAAAAATACTACGCATAATCAAAGACCCGCTAGGTTGACTGGCCTAGGCAAAAATAAGGTCTTCTCGGCGAACCAAAAGGGTTCGGGTAAAAATAAGGGATGAAAATTGAAAAATCTGTACACCCGGCAAGTCGAAAACATGAAAAGGCGGCTTGGGCAAAAAAGGGCATCCCGGTGGACTGAAAACCCGAAAGGGCGGTCCAGGCAGAAATTAGGGATCAAAGTGTAACACTATGTCTCATTGGATTATCTTGCAACCAGACTTCGGTATCTACTATCAAGCTCGGGCGACGCCAATCAATCTGATCTACCTTCAACCAAGTAGATAAGTGATGAGACGCTCGAAGACATAAAGGCAATAGCAGAGTTGGAACCCAGTGGGATTTTTCACATAGCTGCTTTTCTTTATTTTTCACAAAATTGTATAATTCATCTTTCGGCGGCGTTCTCTTACTAGGACGTCAGCCTCTTGTACGAAAAAATGCCTATTTACAGGCCAACGTCAAAATCAATACAATTCATTTTCACAAAGAAATTTCAAATTATTTTTCTTTTTCTGTTTTGTTTTGCAAGAACGTCCAATGGTTCATTTTTTATATATGCATTTGACAATAATTGCTGCTCATAAATATATACATGCGAAACAAAAGTCGATTACTCGTAATTCCAGAAACAGGGGCAAACAAGAAATGTCTGAGCCTTACAGTTGCTCTATTCACCAAGTACAGGGATAAACCTAGCTGAAGAATATGACTAAAAATGCATACACTCCCCACAGAGTAGGAGGTACCAGGACACAATATTATCAACTCTCCCCAGCTGAGTTTCGCAATCGCGAATGAGTCGATAAGCTTCTCCCCAAGCAGAGTTCATCTTTCACCAACAATGAAAGACCATCCCCAGTGGAGTTTATTTCTTCCACAAACAGAAATTTTATCCCCGACAGAGTTCATCACCGCCAGCAACGGCAATTCATCCACAGCCGAGGTTATTTCTCCAAATCAGCGGACCTTCTGACTGAGTATCTCTTCCCCATAGAGTCATTTTGTCGCCGATATATTCTCTAGCAGGATTATTCTCCCAATCACCTTTAGTCGTTATCCTCAGCGAGCGAAACTCTTTATACTCTCCAGCAGCAATCCAGGATTTATTTTCCCTAGCAAGAGAACATCACAAAAACATCACATTTCCATACATCATAACATGCATATAGGCATCATACAACCCAATCTCATTTATTTTGAGAACATCATTACTCAATACATGTCATGCATCATGGCATTACATACGACTAACCCTTTACGTTTCACTGAGAAGGATACAATCAAATTCTCATAAAGTTCAAGCTATGAATCTCGGGTACGACTGGATAGTATCTCGATTACTCCATCATATTATGAAGCCCGGAGAACGACCGGATAACAGTATCATACTACCGCGAAGCCTGGATTACGACCAGATAGTGGTATCTCTTAAAAGCAAGCTATGAAGCCCGGATTCGACCGAATAATAGTTTAATCCCCAACAAGCCGTGAAGCCCAGATTACAATCGGATAACAGCTCAGCAAGTACCATGAAGCCTGGATTCGACCAGATAGTGGTATATCATAAACACCAAGCTGTGAAGCCCAGATTACGACTGGATAACAGCCTAGCAAGTTATTGTGAAGCCTGGATTACGACCAGATAACAATACAAGTTTCTGTGAAGCCTGGATTACGACCAGATAGCAGCCAAGAGTACTATGAAGCCTGGATTACGACCAGATAGTGGTATATCTTTAATACAAGTTATGAATCCCGGATTCGACCGGATAATACCTTGATTTCCCCGAACACCATGAAGCCTGGATTCGACCAGATAATGGTATGAGACATCGCGAAGCCTGGATTACGACCAGATAGCGGTAAAAGACACTGAAGCCTGGATTACGACCAGATAACAGTGAGGGACACTGCGAAGCTTGGATTTCGACCAAATAGCAGTTCACCCGGCCAATTACTATGAAGCCCGGAGTCGACCAGATATTAGTAGGCCTTAAAATCAAATGGAAGGCCGGATGCGACTGGATAACCACTTGATTTCTTCTGAAGCGTGGATTTCGACCAAATAAGAAGTGAGGTATTGTGAAGACTGGATTCGACCAGATAACAGTGCAAGACACCATGAAGACTGGATTCGACCAGATAATGGTATGGAACATCGTGAAGCCTGGATTACGACCAGATAGCGGTACAAGACATTGTGAAGCTTGGATTTCGACCAAATAGCAATTTTGCCTGGACAATTACTAAGAAGCCCGGAGTCGACCGGATATTAGTGTGCCCTAAATTCAAGTTAAAGCCCGGATGCAACCGGATAATAATTGAATTCATTCTGAAGCCTGGATGACGACCAGATAAGAATTGAGAAAATTGCGAAGCCTGGATTACGACCGAATAGCAAGTTTAATCTCATCTCCCCCAGTAAGTCACTGTAAAGCCTGGATTACGACCAGATAGCAATCGATCTTATCACTATGAAGCCTAGATCACGACCAGATAGTAGTTATATGTTCACCTCCTCGACCAAGTGACTACTCCCCAGTAGAATAACGGACGATCGAAGCTCCTAAAATTCAAACTTTCCTCAAGAGACAGAGACGATTCACCAGTAGAATAACGGACGACTGAAGCTCCTAAAATTCTATTTCTCCCAAGACAAAGAACAACATTCCCTAGCGGAATCTTCCTCAACAACAGGTATATAAGCTCTCGCTAAGGAATCTCTTATGCGATCGACACTCCTTCGGATGGCATCTTTAAGCCCATCTCCCATCATCAATCTCCAAATGGAATCTGTAAGGCCATTCCTGACATCACAAGACAAATATAACTTCATGCGAGTGCAAATTTCTGGGCACTCTAGTGTTCAATCATCTTCAACCTTCGAATCACGAAAGGCAGATAGCCAATCTACATCCTCAGGTTTAAGAAGATTGAACAGGGGCAGTTGTTGTACCCCCAAAATTTTCCCTCCCATATTTCTCAATACATTTCTAGTGAGGTCTTCAAATTGCTCAAGGAAGTCCAAGGGTTGACCAGACAAGCTCCTTCCTAAGGCAGTCTACCTCAAATTAGGGTTTCATGTTGCATCAAGATACTAGAGTCCAAGGGATCCCAAATTCTAACCATTGTCCTAATATGTTCTCAAGATCATTCATGTCAAGTTTCAAGCCTTGCAGAGGAAGTTTGCTCAATCAATTGCTCAAAGGCCTGAAAATCGACTGTGCTAAGGCAAATGTCAATTGTGGCCCACATACAGTCAAACATCAAGATTTTTGGTCAACATCCTCATTTTGAAGTATCATTCATCATTTTATCAAGGGTTGATCATGATTCATCAAGGATTTCTCTCAATTCATCAAAACCCAAAAGTTGTTAAATTAGGGTTTTGTAGGAAAAGTCAACTCAACTTTGACCAAGCATAACTTTCTCATACTTTATACGAAATAACCCATCCAAAGCTCATTTTTAAGAATATGCAATGCTATACAATCCATCTTCATCTCCCAAGTTCAAAATATGCACTCACAAGAAGTTATGAATTTTGACATTATAGGTCATTTTGAAAAGTCAACAAAAACACATTTTTTGTCAAAGCTTCATACATGAACATGGAATACCAAATTTATATGAGACAAAATGGGTTGCTTAGAGGACATCTAAAGCTTTCTAAAAAGTCCAAGAACACCTTCAAATAGTCAAAATTGAGGAAGTTATGAATTGGTGAAGTTGACCCTTTTTGCAAAATTGTCAAAAGTCAACTATGCCTCAAATTGCAATTTTTGCTAAATGGGCCTAACTTTTTGCACTTGTTTTGAGTTGGTAGCGTGGTCCACGAGCCCTAGCCCTTGCCACTTGTCATTATCTTGTTTTTATTATTTATTTTGATTTTTATTTGAATTAAATCAATTTTAATCAAAACAAATCATGGAAAAATCCAAAACATTGAAATCTCAAGATTTTATACATGTTTCAGGTCCTATATCCAGCTAGCAAAGATTGAATTCGTGCAAAGCCTTGGTGTGCACAAAAAGATTGAATTTAGCCTATTTTTGGAAGGTTTTTTAAGTGAATCAAATCAAGATCAAAATCAATAATGGAGGAAGATTGAGATCATGTTTTGAACCTTAATCCAATCCTTGATATATATTGAACATTTGCAGACCTAAAACAAGGCTAGAGAGAGGTGCACAAGGTCATAACAAACTTGAAAAAAACACAAAAAAAGTGCAGACACGATTTCACACTTCCAGAAATTTTCAAGACTCTTTAACCATCCCAATCGCTTCCTGGGATCACAAGCAAGCAAAACCAATCAAGAATAAGCACTTTCAGGCCCTGAAATCCACTGTAAGTCAGCCACGACTTTGATGAATTTTTGAACTCGAATTGCATAATTTTGGCATTGATATCATGAAATAATCATATATTCTTGATCCTTAGAACATTTGCAAACTATCTGTATCATTCAATTTCACTTTTATGGACTGAATCGAGGTTTGCCATTGTTAGGGTTTTATGCTTCGTTTTAGGATCTTTTTACACAGGTAAAATTGGACCATGAAAGGGGAACCATCGTGCTCAGAAGGCCAAGACGAATCAATCCATGGCCTTAGATTTTATTTATCATGCGTGTGTTTGATTTTGAGAATTGCAGGATCTGTAGCTATGGACATACGTCCGTAGGTAAAAGTCTGTGACTTTTACCAACGGAGAGGGGAAGAAGATGACATACGTGGCTCCGTCTCATTCACTTATTTGAATTCTGGCGCCCTTTTTCACATTATTCTATATTATCATTATTATTTATTCTATATACATATAAAACGCACAGCTCAGTTGGTGGCCAGGTCATTGGAAAACCCTTTGTGGCCTGGGTTTGAATCTCAGGTCCTCCTATATTTCATATTATTTTGCTTTCATTGATCAGGCGTCCCACAAAGCCAAGAGACCACCATGTGACCTCATCATCCAACCTGCCAAGTGTCCAGGAAGCCAGATCTGAAGACCATCAGTGAAGGAGTACCATAGGCCTTGGTCAATGTGCAGCACTGGAATGGGCAAGTCAACGTGGGTTATTGGTTTTGGGCCCAGAAATTGATGCTCACACCCCCCCAAACTGCTTTTCAGGCCCAATTTTCTTCTTTCTTTTCTTTTTTTATATATTTTGTTTTATTTTCTTTTATTAAAAAAAATTACAAAAATAATATTTTCATCCAATTAGATTTAGGTTTATTTTTTTGAAAAAAAACTAATTAATTTAGTTAGATTATTTAATTTCTAGGGTAACTTAAATTCTATTTTTTTGTAAATAACTTAAAAACAATTAGAAATTAGGGTTTGTCTAAATTTAATTCTATTTTCTTTTTCTTAAAAATATCCAAAAACACAAAAATAGGTTAAGATTAGTCATTTTCTTTAATTAATTTAATTAACTAATTAATTTTGTATTTAATTTAAAAAACCATATTCTTTTTTTCTTAAAAATAATCAAAAAAACAACAAAAACAATTTTTTCTTCCAATTAGGTTAGAAAGGGTCAAAACCCTAATTTCTTATCGTTCTTAATTTCCTCGCTCGCGCTTTATTATTTATTTTTACCATATTAATGTAATTGCTCACAAGTTGTAATAGATTAATTAGGCCTTTTACTTTCATTTATCGTTTTTTTAAGGGTTTATTTTTGGCTATGTAAATACCTGAAGCCTTGTAATAGCGCAACTTTACTTTCCGCACTTTAAATTCCGCAAAATATTAACTTTTAGATTTATGAATAATTAGGGATGCATGACAAGAATGTATGATTGACTTTAAAACGGTTAGCTAACCCTAAATGTGCAAAGATAATAAACTTGAAATTGAATCACTCGCACATGCGCACTCCTGGGGTACACTCCCACTTCGGTTGCCTTCGGTAAACGATCATTAGGTATAGGATGCTTTAGTGGTCATCCTTTTGTCTCAAAGATCAAAGTTGCCTCGGAATGGTTGCCTTGTATATTGTTGCCTCGAATAATTGATCTTAAGACATTAGGGTTATTACTAAGACATCCTACAATTGCTTTAGTGATTGTACGTCCCTTTCGAATTGACCCTCAAACTCCAATGACAGTGCTACCTACTCACTAATAATGGGATAGCGCTATCTAAAGGAAACGAACATAGAACAATTCTTTTTTCGAGTAGGTAGATTAGTTCTTAAGTACTTGCTCAATACAAATAAACTTTTTCACACTTACAAACAAAGTTTTCAAAAACACTTCGTAACACTCTTGAAGACAGAAGCAAGGGTTAAATCAAAGTCAAAACAAAAACTTTTCAAATCACACAAACACAAAGAAGCAATTTTGAAAATGATGAGCAAGTACCTAAGAGCCCATAGAAAACTAAGGATAGAAAGGGTGTGAATACTTTCCCTTTCTATAATCTACCCCCCCGTACTCAGAAAATCTCGAAAAAGGAATTTTTCTGTGCTTTTTTCCTTTCCTTGTTGGATAAAATAAAAGTCGATGGCGACTCTTGCTTACCGCAACATTTTGCGAATACTAACGCAAACCAGCATTCCTAAAACAATCCCGGTTCTGGCCACCATATCACACTATCCTATAGGGAACAAGCAATGAGAGCGAAGTCGTGATCTCAATTTCTAAATTGAGTGACTCATCGATCAACAATTAAATTAGAAAGAAAACAATAAACATCCTATAGGGAACATGCATTGAGAGCGAAGTCGTGATCTCAATTTCTAAATTGAGTGACTCATCGATCAACAATTAAAGAATAAGAAAACAATAAATATCCTATATGGAACATGCACTGAGAGCGAAGTCGTTATCTCAATTTCTAAATTGAGTGACACATCGATCAAAAGCTAAACACAACACATGTATCAGACAAAAAAACCAAAGAGCCTTCTGACATATATCAGCAACAAAGGTCCCATCATGCAATCAGAGAATTATGCAACATGAAAATAGAAGAAAGGAAATAGTGCAATACCAAACGGGTAACTATCCGTAGCAATTGAACAAGAATAAAAGAAACCCAGAGAACTTTAAGCAAGCTGGCATCAGTAGACAAATCAAGTAAGAAATTACGCCATCAGGATGTAAGTATTGAGATTTTCATATATGAACAGATCTCATGGGCAATGTATGGCATTCATAATCACATATACATATATCCTGCATAAACAATCAAACATGCCAAGCACAAGAGTAGTGCCAGTATAATAAATTGTGTTCCACAAATAAACTGAAACACAGTAGCCTCAAGCCAAAAATGGAAACTTTTCTCAAAGTACCTCGCACATTCAACAACCAAGTTAGTATTCCCATAAATTTAATGATGATTCACATAAGGGATGGATGAAACATGATGAAGTGAGAAAAACATGATAACAATTATCAGAGCATTAGGTATGGTAGACAAAAAGGAAACAGGCATATGCATAATTAGGTCAAAAATTAGAGGAATGTTGCTCCTTTCTATCACGATATTGAGTTGACAATTGAATATCAATCAAGGATCATAGGAGCATGAGAAGAATACAATAAAAAACCATGAAGGTCAGTATCAAACACATTTCAACCATTCTCAATTAAACTATCACAGCTCACAAGCATAATAGAAGAGGGTTTCTACATAATGCATCAAAAGGTTCAATCATTCAAACATGGGGCACTAAGTGAAATGGTTTGAGTTTATTTGGATGAACACATCCAACATGATCATTAGGTGCCCAATCATAGGCCTCACTCAATTTCATTGGCCATTAAACAAATTGCAACAAGATATGCAACAATAATTGGGTACCTTCACTTCAAAAATGCATCAAAAATAGAAAATAATTTCAATAATTCAAGCAAAAAAAAGATTAGCATATTTTAAGTGTGTAGAATTCAGAAAGCAAGTCTTAAGTTCATGAATGATTGAGGAGGGGATCCAATGAGACCCAAAGTTCAAGACTAGTTGGCAAAACTACCAACCTAGACAAGTTTTCAAAATAATTTATGGAAAAATGTCAAACCAAGTCAAATAATTCAAGAAACATGGTTTTCAGATCCTCAATGCATTCATGAACCATATCCAAGACTTAAATTCCATTGGAAGTCCAGGGCATAAGGGTTTTGAAAATGAAACTTGCACAATAAGCAATAAAACCCTAATTTTTGAGTTTTAATCTTAAATATTGATTAAGTAAGATCAAAATTCAAACAATTCAAACCAAGATCATACAAATCACAAAGGAACCCTAAATGTTAGAATACATATTTTTTCACATTTTTTGAATTAAAGAAAAGTCAAAAATAAAATTAAATCAAAATAATTAATCAATTAATCAATAATCACATCTCAAAATAAAATTCTAAACAAAAGTCAGAAAAAAGGCCAACCAAAATTATATTCAAATATTAGAACTAAAAACACACATCTCTGATTTTTTTTAAAATTTTTGAATTAAAGGAAATATTAAAATAAAAATTAAACAAACAGTTAACAATTAAACCATTATTTAAGGGCAAAAATGCAAACCCTAGCCAAAACTCACAAAAAGGTCAAAATAAAAATATATTCAGATTCTATAATTAAAAACAAGCTTGCATGATTTTTTTTGAGGATTTTTGAATTAATGGAAGTATTAAAATAAAAATTATAAAGCAAAAATTCAAAGTAAACTTCTCAAATTAAATTCATAATCAAAAATAGAAAAAATGCTAAACAAATTTCAGAATCAAATTCTACATGATTTTATGAGTCAAAAATATTTTTTTTTGGAATTTTTTAGGTCAAAGAAGTATTAAAACAAAAATAATCCCTAAACAAACAATTATTTAAATTCATTAATTTTTAAACCAATCAAAAAATTTTTTAAAAATTCCAATAAAATTACACAAGATAGTAGAAATTATTTTGAACTTGTGAGAATTTTTTCAGAATTTTTTAAATTGTTTTGTTCAAGAAATAAAAATCAGAAAATCAATTAAAACAAAAATATGAAAAAATGCATGATAATTTGAAACAGGCCAATCATAGCGCACCACCTCACTTCATCTTCAACCTCCAGCATAGGGCAAAACGTGTGCAATACCACAGTTCATGAGCATATGTTCAGATCCATCAACCATGCTCGTTTCTTAACCAAAATCCATGAAATCAAGTGCAAATTAAAGCTAGCATATCATACTACATGATGCAATTTGAATCAAACTCAAAGATCAAGCATAGATCAAGAAATAAAGTCTCAAAAACTTGAAAAACTCACTGTAAACATCAAAGTCATGAACACGATTTCAACAATTCTGCCTAAATCAAAGCTCAAATATACATCAATCCTAATGATTGGCCAGCTAGCAACTCAATGAACATGATTTGCATCCTCAATTCAAACTGAAACACATAAATCAAAGTTCAATAAACTCACATGTATGTGAAATCTGGAAACACGATTCCTTCACTCTAGAAGCAATCCAATGGAGCAGGCTTGATCTCCTTACTTCACTGAAGCTGAATCACCAAGAATTTTGAAGAATGATCCAAGGAGAAGAGAGATTCGAAGCAATTTGCAGAGTTGCTTCCAAGATGTTAAGATTTGCAATGTAGCGATTATGAGCCTCTTCCTTCACAAATGAGCCTTGATTATTGTTATATATCACGGGGTTAAGAGGATAGAAGTGGTATTTGGCACTCAAAACTGATGGAGGGTAAGTTTGGAAGTTTTGCCCAAAAATAAGGATGCACATGGAATCTGCGTTTCACTCATGCATTTGCTTGCCTTTTGTGCGTTTATGTGCCAAATGAAGTCAGAATTACATGCCCAAAGTGTCAGCTCATGATTGTTTGAAATGAAGAAGTGTTGGTGATTTTGCAAATTTGAACATGTTTTGTATTTTTTTCATCCAAGCAAGTTCATGAGGCATATGGGCATGAAATGATGAGTGTAATGGGCCTCAGCATGCCACAAATTACCAAGGGGTTTGATTAGAAGCAAAAGGAATGGCTAAAACTTGAGTTTGCAAGAAATGGCCATTTTGCATATTTGTCAAAATTCAATAAAATGCCTCAAAACTCCAAAGTCCATAACTTGCTCATATTTTTGAATTTGGACACAAATGAGTACAATTTAGAAAGGTATTGAAAAGATATACAATCCCTTATTTTTTAGTTTTTTGCAATTGAATCCATTAAGTTTCTCAAAATTGAGCTTGAAATTCACTAATTTTGGAAAATGACCTATAATTTTGTGACTTCCAAAGACCATAATTCTTGATTCCTTGCCAATTTGTACATGAGACCAAAAGGAGATGAAATATCATCCTCTTATCTTTCCAAGCATGTTTCATTTTCATTTTTTCGATCGAAGGTGAATCAAATGTGAATTTTTGAAATTAAGTCCTCATTTTCCAAAATTAGAAACTTTTAGGGTTTCTTCATGAACAAGTTTCAACCCAAACCTCAATCTTTTGGATCCAATGATAAAAATGGACTTAAAATATGAAAAGTACACCCTTGAATTGATGGTTGGCCAAAAGTTCACTTGGTCAACCTTGACTTTGACTGATTTTGACCAAAATGACCATTTTGCCCCTCTGAATCAATTGATCCACTTCCCTTCAAAATTGATGATCAAAACTTCAAACATATGATCTTTCAAACATATAGAGGCCGTGTACAAAGTTTCATTTTTAAAATTCTCACGAAATCTTGATGAAATCCCAAACCCTAGTTTTGGTCAACACCTTCGTAGACTGATGAATCATCTCCAAAACTTCAAATCTTCTGGATATCTTGACCAATTTCTTGTACAAAGACCTTTCAAATGCCAATGAGATGCTGTAGCTTCCAAATCAAGACTTGTACATTGATCAATAGCCTTGATCAAACAAAACCCTAATTTGACTGGTGAATCAAATGAGTGATTCCTTCTTATAATCAAACACAAACTTCAATCCTCTAATGATCCAAAGAGATGGATAAAACATCTTGAGATATGCAAAAACTTCTGAGCTTGAAAGATCCAGAGGTTTAGATGACAAGTTTCTACTTCAGCAACTTGTCAATGCAATCAAACTTCAAAGCTTTGAGGAAGACTTGATAACCAAAGTACTTTGATCCTATCACAATGTATCAATGCAATGCAATATGATATTCATGATGAAACATAAGCCTAAATCAAAAGGGTAAATTTTGGGGTGCAACAACGTGCAGCACGTCCCATATCTCAACGATGCGCCTTGACGCTTCTCACCATCAGATCTTTACAGATTTGATCCAACGAGTCCAGGCCTCCAAGCCCACTATGCACCTCTCTTGGTTGAACACACTGGATTTCATAGACTAGCAAGGTTTGGGCATGTACCTCCTTTGCAATATGCACCCCTCCTTTTGCTAAAATCAAGCCCAAACTCCTTTTTCTTATAATTTTTCTTTTTCTTTCATTTATTTTCCTTTTATTTATTAATAAAAATACAAAAAAGTTAGTTTTAGGTTAATTATTTTTTTAAAAAACCCTAAAAATAAATAGGTTTTAGGTTTTCTTATTAAACATTTTTTAATTTAATTTCATTAATTAACATTTTTTAATTAAAATTAACTGGTTTTTTAGGTTTACTTTATTAATCATAAACCACATTTTTTCATTAAAAACTTCAAAATATTTTTCTTTTCTATTTTCACATTTTTTAGATCGACAATATAGGTTTTTGAGAATGTAATAACTAGCTTTATTTCTCCCTTTCTTTCCCATTATCATGTAACTGCTTAAGAATGTAATAATTATAGGTTTTTATTTTCCTCACTCTACTATTATGTAACTGCCCCAAGGCCATGTAATAGCGTAGGAACTATATTTTTTGTACTTTAATTTTCCTGCTATTACTTTACTATATTGATGTTAGTAATTAGGGTTTTATGGAAAGACTAAAACGAATCGTTAGAAAACCCTAACTGCAAAGATAAATAATTGAATACAAATCACTCGCACACTCGCACATCTAGGGTAACATCTCTTGTTGCCTTCGGAAAATAATGGTCATGTCCCTCGAACGTAAGGACGCCTTAGCAAAGACGCTCGATCAAGTCATCACACAAAAAGGTCATAGTCCCTCGATGACCCTTTCGACATTGCCTTTCGATAATGATCTAGTCCCTCGAGTTGCCTATGAATAATGCAATGACAGTCCCTTACAAAAATTTCTAAAAGCGTCCTTACAAGTTGCCTTCAATGACCGTACGATGACCTTCTCTTGTCCCTTCACATCCAATGGATATGGCTTCCTACTAACTAATGGTACGGATAGCACTGTTTAAAGGAGGATGAAAATTACAAGAATGACCTTTATTGGGTAAGAAACTCGTAATTCCTTGCTCACAAGTTTTCTCACAAACAAAACATTTCTCACACTACACTTTTGAACAAATATTTTCACAAAATACTTCGTACGCATTCTTGAGGACTGATACAAGAATAATTATATAGTCCTTCTTACATTGACATTTTCAAAATATTTTCAAACATATAACACAAAGCAATTTTCAAAAAGTGAGCTAAGCGATTAAGAGTCTGTAGATAACTACAGATGAAAAGGGTGCTAACACCTTCTCTTTTCATAACCTACCCGCCGAACTTAAAATCTATTAACGTCTTTTTGGTTCTTTTCATCCTTTCCTTATTGGACAAAATAAAAGCCGGTGGCGACTCTTGTTATCCGCAACATTTGCGATCAAATGCAAAACCAAGTCAGTTCTGCCACCGTGTTACATAACTTCCGACTCTGTTGGGGAATACTTAAAAGAGGGGTTACCTTAGAGTTTAGATTACATTATTTGCTTACATTGTTTGCTTTATATTTAATGGGTTTCTTGGGTTTATTTTCTTGCAAAGATCCTACACCCGGATCTGGGGATACCTTAGGCAAGTAGCAGTAGATCATGGAAATTGTACGGCATAGACCGATATGGTTAAAGTGATGCCTATGTTAGTGTGACACTTTGGTTTATACTGGTGTCCCTTGAGTCAGTCAAGGAGAACATTAGGCTGTCGCGTGGTGTCCTAAAAACTAATTGACTTTTAGAACCATAATTGACCCAACTTGGCGATTAGAAGGTAGTGAGATGGTCTGGTTTGGTGCAGTCCAAAGTTGGTTAATACTCGATGCTACACTCATTAAGATTCGACTCCTAGGATATTTTGGTGGCAAGTCAGTTGCTCTGCTGAAATAAAACATGCGAGAAAGATCGGTGATATGAGACTCCTAGAACCCGGTTACTATTCTTAGGACAGGTTGAGCCAACTAAATTTCGAGAGGGTACTTACCTACGAACCTCATGCAAACCTTTAAAACTAAAGCTATTGTGTGCTTTGTTTGTGTTTGATATATGTTCAAACATGACATAATGACATCATAACATCATACCATAGCATTTTTACTAACCATTTCAAGGTACTCAGGGACCTGTGATGCAGGTTTATCATGAACCAGACATCTAGCAAAGGGAAAGAGGATTTATTTTCCTCTAACCAGATGTCGTCAAAGACTGAAGTGCGTTATTTTGAGTCAAATGCTAGGACCCACTCGACAAGATGAGATTGATTCTCATAGAAAGACGTTGAAAGACACAAAGTTCTTTAGTTAAAGCTGCAGTCATACTCAACTTCTAACATTTCATTTTTGTTTATCCTACGATATCCTTGAAAATATTGCATATGCATTCACATACCATACTTATCATATCATAGCAGGCATTCCTAAGACAGGTTTTCTAATCTTCTTGCTGTTTATTTCAATAAAAGATGGCTCTCGAGCAAACCGTGAAAGAACTTCAAGCTCAAAACGCTCAATTCCAATATACGCTCCTGAACTTTGCCAAGGGGAAGAAAGAACTGATGGCGCTCATCACCAAGAAGAAAAATACTAAGAAGCCAGTTGTCATCCTTAATATGGGTAGAAGATTCAAAAGTTCAGTCAAGAGGGATCTAGATTTTGAGGTCCCATCAAATGAAGATGATAACCAAGAGGAAGATGATAAGAGTTCAAAGCTAAGGAGAATAACAACCATGGATCTGATGAAGAAGAAGCAGACTATTCAGACGAATAGTACCCTCCTGCTGATGACAAATACAAACAGCTGAAAGATCGCCTCAATTCTATGGAGATCTTTAGAGTGCCTGGGCAGGATTTTGAAGAGCTGGGATTAGACTTGGGGGTTGTTATCCCTTAAAAGTTCAAGGTCCCTACTTTTGCAAAGTGTGACGGTGTTTATTGTCCTACTTCTTTCAAGAGAGCTTATCAGGGACACAATTAGAATGGTTCTATCAACTGGAAGGAACCAACATCCGTACTTGGGAAGACTTGGTTGTTGCCTTTTACAAACAATATCAATATAATGCTGATCGTGCACTAACCCATGTGCAATTACAAAGCATGACTATAGGCTTGAACAAAGGATTTAAGGAATATGCCCAGAAATGGAGAGATCTAGTTGGAAGAGTTCAACCTCCTTTGTCTGATAGGGAGTTGGTTGATATGTTTATGGGAACTTTAACAGGACCTTTCTTTAATCATCTGATCGGAAGCTCTTCATCTGGATTCACTGAGCTGATATTAACTAGGGAACATGTCGAAGGTGGAATTAGAAGTGGAAATATTCAGGTAGCTATGTCTTCAAGTGTTGTGAAGAAGACGTTCAATGGAAAGAAGGAAACTAATGATGTGTGATAGAAGTGATCGCAACCAATCTTAAGGGGCGGTGCTAATTTCCAATCATGCGCCTGTACAACAACAACAACAACAGGTCAATTAGCGTAGGTAAGACGCATCCAAAAGACAGTTTACAAATATCAACATGCCGTTTTCTCATGAATTACAGCATCTATTGAAGGAACAGTTGATAACGTTAAGGGATCCTCCTAAGAATCCCAACACCTCCTCTCCTCGGTACAATCCAAATGTAAGATGTGCTTATCATTACAATAGTCCTAGACACGACATTGATAGCTGCTAGGCTTTGAAGAATAAAACTCAAGACGTGATTGACAATAAATAAATTAAGTTTCATCCTCTCGAGACCCCTAACGTGATTACTACACCTATTCCTAAGCACGACAAAGACATAAGTGCTATTAATGATGTTCTTTATGTTTTTGTTGTAAGTGATTTGATTACTCCACTGACAATTATTAAGAAGAATTTGTTGCAAGCTAGTTTATTTTCAGGTTGTATTAAGAGATGTTATTGTTGCGCAGCCCAACCCAGTGGCTGCAAATACTGAAAGAAGATATTCAACATCTGATGGACAACCATGTGATTATAGTTAAGAAAACTCCCTCTGTGGAGAATTTGTTTCAAGACTTGGAGTTAGAAGAGGTATCCGTAATTTTTGGCACTCCTATCAGGATCACTTCCAAAGGTGCTATAAAGATTACTGCCAAACCCAGAGTTACTCCTTCGATAATCACTGCACCTGGACCAATTTTGTATTCCTCGGACAAAGTTATCCCTTGGAACTATAGAGCCGATGTTTACTACCATGGCGTCAAGCAAGAACCATTGACTGCTAAAAATAAAGGTACTGAAGTTATTGATCCCACTTTTGACAATATTGTTGGGCCCAATAAAGTTACTAGAAGCGGAAGAGTTTTCTCTCCAGAAATCTCTCTGAAGACCGTTGCCACACCAATTCGTGTTATTGCCACCGAGTCAATTATTGAGACTCAGGGCGAAGAACAAATGATGGAGCCTGCCCAGACGGAGGCACCTAAAGAAGTTATAGCTGAAGATACCTCTAGGCAGGAGTTGGAGGAGGTATTAAAAATTATCTGAAAAAGTGATTACAAGATTGTTGAACAGTTGGGGAAGACTCCCTCAAAGATCTCCATGTTATCCCTATTATTATGCTCTGAAGCTCATGCCTAGACTTTGGTGAAGTTCTTGAAATCTGCATATATGTCGCAAGAAATCTCTGCTAATCAATTTGAAAGTTATGTTGCTAGCCTTACGACAGATAATGGGCTAGGCTTTTCTGATGACGACCTGACTCCCGAAGGAAGAAACCATAACAAGGTCCTGTATGTATCTATTGAATGCAAGGGCACTACTTTAGCTCATGTTTTAGTTGATACGGGTTCCTCGTTGAATGTTGTATCGAAGGGTGCTCTAGTCAGACTTGATTGTGAAGGGGCTGTGCTGAAACCCAGTGACATTATGGTCAGGGCCTTTGATGGTTCAAAAAGGATGGTACACGAAGAGGTGGATCTTCCAATTAGACTAGGGTCGCAGGTATCTGACTCTATCTTCTATGTGATGGACATTCGACCAGTATATTCTTGTTTTCTTGGACGACCTTGGATTCATGGGGCAGGCGCTGTTACTTCAACCCTACACCAAAAGCTGAAATATTCCGTAAAAGGAAAGGTTGTTACGATTTATGGTGAAGAAGAGTATACGGTGAGTCATTTGAACTCATTCAAGTATGTTGAGATGGATGGTGAATTCATAAAAACTCCCTGTCAAACTTTTGAATTTATGCCTCGGACAACTACCGCTACTGAAGACATTTCTGTTATTCCCAAAGTTACTAAGGTCCCGCCCATAATGGCTTCTTTGAAGGACGCTAGAGTTGTAATAGAAGAAGATGGTTGCACTACTTGGGGTCAGCTTTCTGACATTCCTTACAAGTCTGACAAATTTGGTTTGGGTTTCACTGCAAGGTTCAAAGGGTTGTTCTTCGTGCTCATGCTGGAAAACCACCATTCTGCATTAGCAACAATGAAGCCAACACGGTAGAAGATGTTGATAGTGACTATGACCTAGACAGCTAGATTTTTCCAACCACATGCAACGGGCTCAGCAATTGGAAGACTGAAGATGTTATACC
Source organism: Vicia faba (assembly GCA_948472305.1). NCBI lineage: Eukaryota > Viridiplantae > Streptophyta > Magnoliopsida > Fabales > Fabaceae > Vicia > Vicia faba. Next base: position 1,289,708,366 of record OX451736.1, on the reverse strand, counting down.
AATATCCTTTAGTTAGGAGTAAATGCCATTTTCTATTTCTTTTTGCTTTCAAATTTTTGGTTATGTAATTTTAAAAAAATAACTTTAAGCCTTGTGACTTACCCGGGGCACAACGGTTCATTTGTTAGGGTTGTCATTTCATTAACATATTTTCATTCAATAAATCATTGGACGTTTTGCATTCAAAATTTGTGCTCTTTGTCTTTCTTTTATTTTATTACACTTTCAAAATATCTACGTGTTCTTACACACACCCACACGACAAATTGCAGATCCACATCCACTCTGGATCCCGTAGATAACAATTCTGCTATTGCCATTTATGGCTTCGAAGATCCGATCTACCAAGTTGAGGATAAAGGTGAGGAAGATTGTGAAGTACTGGGAGAACTTGCCAGACTATTAATGCATGAGGAAAAGTCTATACAACCCCATGAAGAGCCATTCGAGGTTGTAAATTTGGGTATTGCAGAAGACAGGAAAGAAGTCAAGATAGGGGCCAACATATAGGACAGTGTCAAGAACAAGTTAATTCAGATGTTGCACGATTACGTTGAGACCTTTTCTTGGTCGTACGAAGATATGTCAGGGCTTGATACTGATATTGTGGTTCACTTTTTACCGATGAAAGAAGGTTATTTTCCAATAAAGCAGAAGGTTCGTCGGATGCGTTCCGAGATGTCTGAAAAGACCAAGGTTGAGGTTATGAAGAAATTCAACACAGGTTTCTTAGCTATTACATACTATCCTTGGTGGGTTGCAAATGTGGTTCCAGTACCTAAGAAAGATGGTAAAGTGTGTATGCGTGTGGACTATAGGGATCTAAACAGGGAAAGCCCCAAAGATGACTTTCTGCTTCCACATATTGATGTTCTGGTTGACAATATCACTTTGTATAAAGTATTCTCCTTCATGGATGTTTTCTCAAGTTATAATCAGATCAAGATGGCACCCAAAGACATGGAGAAAACTACCTTTGTCACACAACGGGCACTTTCTGTTACAAGGTTATGCATTTCAGTTTGAAGAATGTCGGTGCAACATATCAATGTGTTATGGTAGATTTATTCCATGACATGATCCATCACGAGATAGAGGTCTACATTGACGATAAGATAGCAAGGTCTCAGACTGAAGAAGAACATCTTGACCATCTACACAAACTGTTTGAGAGACTGAAGAAGTACAAGCTGAGGTTAAATCTGAATAAGTGCACATTTAGGGTAAGACACGATAATCTCCTGGGTTTCATTGTCAGCGGTAAAGGTATTGAAGTTGATCCTGCTAAGGTTAAAGAAATTTAAGAAACTCCATCTCCCTGTACTGAGAAGGAAGTCAGAGGTTTCTTGGGATGACTAAATTATATTTCCAGATTTATTTCCCATATGACCGCTACTTGTGAGCCAATCTTCAAGTTGCTAAAGAAAGATTAAGTGTTAAAGTGGAACGACGATTTCCAGGTAGCTTTTGACAAAATCAAGGAGTACCTCCAAGAACCTCTGATTCTGATGCTGCCAGTTGAAGGAAGACCTCTAATCATGTACCTAACCGTGTTAGACAACTCAATAGGGTGTGTATTGGGCCAACATGACAAGTCTGGTCCAAAAGAGCATGCAATATACTACCTTAGCAAAAAGTTTACCGACTATGAAACAATATACTGACTGCTCTAGAAAACTTTATGTGCTTTGGCATGAGCTTCTCGCTGAATAAGATAGTATATGTTGACTCATACTACTTGTTGATCTCTAAAATGGATCCTATAAGGTATATATTCGAGAAACCCGCTCTCTCTAGAAGAATAGCCAGATGGAAAATGGTCTTGACAGAATACGACATTCAGTACATCACTCAGAAAGAATTCAAAAGAAGTGTATTGGAAGACCATTTGGCTCATCAAGCTGTATACAAATATCAATCTATGAATTTCAAGTTTTCATATGAGAATATCATGCTAGTTACAAATTGTGAAAAACTTGGATCGTACGAAGGACCCGAGTCGGGATCCCGATGGACTATTGTTTTCGATGGAGCTTCCAACGCACTTGGTAATGGAATTGGCAATGTGATTATCTCTCCTGAAGGTTTCCATACACCGGTCACCTCCAGAATTTATTTTGACTGTACCAACAATATGGTCGAATACGAAGCATGCATCATGGGAATCAAAGCTGCTATTGACATGAGAATAAAGTCCTTGGATTTGTATGGGGACTCAGCCCTAGTGATCAGTCAGGTTAAGGGAGAATGGGATACGAAGCACCCAAAGCTAATTCCTTACCAGGAGTGTATGTTGACATTAATTTCGTAATTTGACGAAATTACTTTTGAACATATTCCACGAGAAGAGAATCAGTTTGCAGACGCATTAGTTACCATGTCATCTATGTTGAAATTCAAATGGGGCAACGAAGCTCCTCAAATCACCATTAAAAATCTAGACGAACCAGCGTATTTCTACGAAGTTGATACTGATGGAGTAGAGGAAAAACCTTGGTTTCACGAAGTAAAAAGATACTTCAAGGTTCTCAGCCAAGTTTTTTCTGAGCAAGAGAATTTTATACAAGCGTAATCACGATTCAACTTTGCTTTGATGTGTAGACAAGAAGGAAGTAGAGAATATTATGGAAGATATACACGAAGATATCTTTGGTACTCATTCCAGTGGGCATACGATGGCTAAGAAAATTCTGAGAGCGGGTTATTATTGGTCGACTATGGAAACTGATTGCCATAGCCATTCCAGAACTTGTCACAAATGCCAAATTTATGCTGATAAAGTACATGTGCCTCTGTTTCCTTTGAATGTCTTGACTGCTCCTTGGCATTTGCAATATGGGGCATTGATGTGAATGGAGAGATTAAGCCTACCGCCTCCAATGGGCATCGTTTCATCCTTGTCATTATTGATTATTTCACAAAGTGGGTTGAAGCAGTCTCATTTTCCTCTGTTACCAAGAATATTATGGCCCTGTTCAATAAGCATAACCTTATTTATCGGTATGGAACCCCTAAAAGGATTACCACGAACAATGGTACCAATCTTAACAACACTTTGATCATGGAACTCTGCATGTATTTCAAAATCAAGCACCACAATTATTCTCTGTATCGATCGAAGATGAATGGCGCAGTGGAAGCCACCAATAAGATTGGCATGAGATGTTACCATTTTCTCTTCATAGCTATCGCACTTCAGTAAGAACATTAAATAAGCCAACCCCATTCTCACGTCAAGTTCGAATGGTACAAGATCAATTCAGTCAAATTCTTCTGATAGCAAGGGATGAGATGCTTAAAGACATAGGGGCAATAGCAGAGTTAAAACTCGATGGGATCGTTTCCACATAGCTATTTTTTTCTATTTTACTATGTACTCTTTTTGTTTTACGAAGATTTCCTCTTACTAGGATCTCTGTCTCTTTGTACAAAACCGCTTGTTTATAGGAAAACTTTCAATACAAATATAATTCAAAATTCAAATTTGTTTTACTTTCTCTGTTTTGTTTGCAAAAAACATCCAATGACTAAATTGAATGAACATATGCATATGAATATGATTAATGTTAACAAATATGTGCATAAAAACATGAATAAGCATTTACTAAAGACTCTAGGAGTTGGGATAGCGTTTAAGTCGTCCATAATTCCCCACAGAGGAATCCCCGCAAATTCACAAGCTCATCCCCGGTAGAGATATATTCCTCAGCAAGTCTAATATGCCTTCAGACAGAAATAGGGGCATCTTATGGAAGTTCACATAATCATCACCCTCAGTAGGTCCCCTAGCGTACAAGAAAATTTGATCATTTCCCTAACATATAGGGGAAACTTCCTCCACATAGCCTATGAAATCAGAAATGATTCCCTCAGCAGAGTTTACAGAAATTTAATTCTCTAGCGAGTTTATTTCTTCAACACTGTAAAATCCACTACAGAATTCTTTTCTCTAGCTGGGTTTATTTCCCCAGCAAGGTTTATTTCCCCAACAAAGTTCATTTCTCTGATTACTGCAAATCCCCGGCAAAATTCTCTTCTCCAACAGAGTGTATTCAAGGTGGTTATCCCCAGAGAGTTGCTACGGTATATGAAACTTGTTCAGATATCGCGTTAGAGGAATATCCATTTATTTTATCCCCATTTAGGGTATATAAGAATTAAATTACCCAGTATAGCGATGAACGACCAATTTTTTTAGAAATTCTTTTAACCCCAAACGGAGGACAAACATTCCCAGCGGGGTATCCTCAAACAGAAAACATGAATCCCTAGCGAAGACATTCTAAACAAAATGGAAGATTCATATTCTTCATCCCCAGCAACAATCATGGATTTATTTTCCCCAATCAAAGATGTTATACAAAGCTACCATTTACGTCAAGCGACATCTTACATTCATACATCATTTACAAAATATCATAGTATATGCATGTGAAACGCATATGACACTCTCATTTATTTTGAGAACATCATTACACAATGCATTACATACATCATGACATTGCATAAAGCCAATTTTATCTTTTCAGGTAATGTTCACAAACAGACAAACATTATCAGCTATTTTCAAATAGGTCGAAGATTGATTCCTAAAACTGGACGGGGCAACTATCTATACGACCAGGCGGTATGAATTCCCAAAACAGGACAGGTTTACCAACAAAAAAGCAAGTCAGAGATTAATTCCCGAAATAGGACGGGGAAACTATCTATAAGACCAGGAAAAGATTAATTCACGAAATAGGACGAGGCAACTATCTGCATAACCAGTCAAAGATTAATTCCCGAAATAAGACGGGGCAACTATCGATATGACCAGGTGGTATGAATTCTTGAAACAGGACGGGTTTACCAACAAAAATAGATTGTGTATCAATTCCCAAAATAGGACGGGGTGACTATCTACATGACAAGCATTTTCCTCAGAGATCTAGTTTGAAAAGCATTCTTCAGATACAGTCAAGCATAGACTTATTTTGATACTCCTATCAATAGTTACTCTAGATGGAATCTATAAGACCATCTCCAACAAGACTTTATCATCCCCCATAACGGCGTCTTTAATCCCATTCAAGAAATACTATCAACCAACTGTGTTACTTTAGGCACCAGCGAGTGCAAATTTCTGGGCACTTAAGTGTTCAATCCTCTTACACCTTCAGATCACGAATGGCGGACATGCCAATCTAACTCTTCAGGTTTATAAATATTGAATAGGGGAAGTTGTTGTAGCCCGAAATTTTCCCTCCCAATTTCTTCAATACACCACCTCATGCTCCTAGGGTTTTCAATTGCTCAAGGTTGCTCAGGAATTCATCAGACAAATTCTCTTCCTATGCAATGGACCTACAACTAGGGTTTTACTTTTCTCAAGGAAGATGGGGTTTCTAATACCTAAAGTGGATTTCATGGTTCCACGTATGTCTCAAGGAATTCTCATGTCAAGTTTCAAGTCTTGCATCACAAGTTTGCTCAGTCAATTGCTCGGATGACTGAAAATCAATCGTATTGGACAAAAAGTCAAATGTGGTCAACATATAGTCAAACCTAAAGATTTTTGGTCAACGTCAATATTTCGAAGTCATATTCATCATTTGATCAAGGGTTGATAATAATTCATCAAGAAAACTTAAGATTCATCAAAAGTCCAAAGTAGCCAAATTAGGGTTTTCTTAAGGAGAAGTCAATTGAACTTTGACCAAGAATAACTTCCACATGCTTCATCATATTTTCCATCAACCAAAGCTCATTTTCAAGGAAATCTAATTCTCTACAAATTTTCCTCTCTAAGCTCAAGTCCAAAAAATGCTTCATTTGAGAGATATGGGCCAAAACATTATAGGTCATTTCAAAAGTCAACAAAAAGACACTTTTTGTCAAGGCAACTTACATCAAGATAAAGTATTCAAATGCAAAAATGATCAAAATATAGATTGTAAAGGACATCTTTAAATGATAAAAATTGAGAGTTATGACTGGTGTAAGTTGGAAAATTTTGAGCAAATGCATGAAACCTAAAGTGACCAAACTTGAATTTTTGGGCTAATGGGCCATTGTTTCAAGGTCCATGCGTGTTATATACTTCAATTTGAACCTCAGAGCTTACTCATGCACCCCTTGGATCTTTATTCTATTTACTTTTAATTTTATTAATTTAAATTCAAAATTAAACAAGATAAAATCAAGGCTTCTTACAAAGGTCCAAGCCCACTCTTTGGTTGACCTAATTCTCCATTATATATTCTTCTTCATTCAGACAAGCATCACATGAAAAACCCTTGAACAAGGAGCCTCTCCAAAATTCCGAAAATATCAAAAACTAGGGCAAAGTGAAACCCTATTTTGCAGCCTCCCTCAAGGCCATATATCTGTCCAATTCCTTTCCAGAAGAACTATAGAGTAAAATGGGATCGAATGTGATGATCCAAAGGGCATAAAAATAGCATACATGCACCTCCATTTCTTTTGTTTTCTTGAAAATCCGATCTTTATTTTCTTTACATTTCAATGCATACTAATGATACCGACTTGTTTTTGAGGTTTAATAGTACAAGAATAACCCATCGTGTAAGCCCCATAATGGCTATATCAAAGACTACCATATTTGCACCGTTTTGGGTTATTTATGCTATATCTCTTTCTACAGCAAGAATCAGCCTAAAATAATACATCCATTGAGGTTGCAGGGCTTGATTTAGGGGGGTAGGGTACTTGGAAATTGCTAAGCATTGTTATTTTACAGGGTTAAAAAATAAGCTTACAGGAGAAGACGACCGGAGCTAGGGATCCGACGCTTCTCCGGTCCAGTTAATTGGCTTTATAATATAATTATTTGGTTTCTTTATATTACTGGATGTACAGCCACCCCAGTGGAAAGGCAATGCGCGTTAACGTATTACCCTACAAAGGTGTGGGTACGATCTCTGCCTTTTGTATCTTTTTGTCTAATTTTCTATTTTTTGCAGATCATGTGTAGCGCGTCCCACATATCAACCATACGCCTTGACGCTTCTCACCATCAGATCTTTACATATCTAATCCAATGATTCCAGGCCTGCATGCCCACGATGCCCCCTTCTCGGCTGAACACATTGAATCTAATGGACTAGCAGCATTTGGGCCTGGACCTCCTTTGCAATCTGCATGCCTCCTTTTGCTAAAATCAAGCCCAAACTCCTTTTTCTTATATTTCTTCATTTTCTTTCATTTACGTTCCTTTTATTTATTAATAAAAATCCAAAAAAAATAGTTTTAGGTTAATTACTTTTTTTTTAAAACCCTAAAAATAATTAGGTTTTAGGTTTTCTTATTAAACATTTTTTAATTTAATTTAATTAATTAATTTTTTTAATTAAAACTAACTAGTTTTTTAGGCTTACATAATTAATCATAAACCCCTTTTTTTCATAAAAAACTACAAAATATTTTCATTTCTATTTTCACATTTTTTAGATCGACTGTATAGGTTTTTGTGAATGTAATAGCTAGCTTTATTTCCCGCTTTCTTTCCCATTATCATGTAACTGCTTCAGAATGTAATAGTTATAGGTTTTTATTTTCCACACTCTACTCTTATGTAACTGCCCCAAGGCTATGTAATAGCATATGAACTTTATTTTTCGCACTTTACTTTTCCTGCTATTACTTTACTATATTGTTGTTAGTAATTAGGGTTTGTATGGAAATACTAAAACGAATCGTTAAAAAACCCTAACTACAAATATAAATAACTGAATACAAAAAGATCATGTGTCTCTAGGGTAACCTCTTTTGTTGCCTTCGGAAAATAACAGTCATGTTCCTCAAACACAAGGATGCCTTAGCAAAGACCCTCGATCAAGTCATCATACAAAAATATCATAGTCCCTCGATGACCCTTTCAACATTGCCTTTCGAGAATGATCTTGTCCCTCGAGTTTCCTACGAATAATGTGATGACAGTCCCTTACGAAAATTTCTAAAAGCGTCCTTACAAGTTTCCTTCAATGATCGTACGATGACCTTCTTCTGTCCATTCACAACCAATGGATATAGCTTACTACTAACTAATGGTACGGATAGCACTGTCTAAAGGAGGAGGAAAATTACAAGAACGGCCTTGAGTGGGTAAGAAACTCCTAATTTCTTGCTCACAACTTTTCTCACAAACAAAACATTTCTCACACTACAATTTCGAACAAATGTTTTCAAAAAATACTTTGTACACATTCTTGAGAACTGATACAAGAATCATTACAAAGTCCGCCTTACATTGGCATTTCAAAATATTTTCAAACACAGAACACAAAGCATTTTTCAATAAAGTGAGCTAAGTGATTAAGAGCCCGTAGATAACTACGGATGAAAAGGGTGTTAATACCTTCCATTTTCATAACTTACCCCCCGAACTCAAAATCTATCATGGTCTTTCTTGTTATTTTCACCCTTTTCTTATTGGATAAAAGAAAAGTCGATGGCGACTCTTGCTATCTGCAACATTTGCGATCAAATTCAAAACTAAGTCAGTTCTTCCACTATATTACAACTGACAATTCTAGATCATGCGTATGATAATTCCTATCATGAACCTTTAACTATCTCGAAGCATAAGCCATAACCTGACCATCCTGCATTAGCACATCACTTGTTAGGCGATGACAACGTATCTATATGGATGGTGAATAGATATCCCATTTGAAAATTTATACTAAAATCTGATTTTGAAATAGTTGTTTTATCAAAGAGAGATGCGGAAGCTTTTTTAAAATGTCGTCTTTACGAACGTTATTGGAAACTCGGTTATGCAAACCACAACAACAAATTTATTATGGAATTATCATTCCCCAGATTTTCCCGCCCTTTATAACGGTCGAAATTAATTTCAAACTTGGATTTTTATAATATTTGTTCTCAAGTCAAGTTAAAAGTATAATAATTTATTTCAAATTATTTGTATTTTTAAAATAGGAAATATTTGCACACCTTTCATATACTTTTAATTGAGTTTATTTACAAATGAGAAACATAGCACAATTGGTAAAGAATGAAGCTTGCAAGTATGAGGTCGCAGGTTCGAATCTTGTGTGTTACATTTTTAACATTTTTTCTATTTCTTTTGTTTACTAATTTTCTTTCCTTTTTTGGAAATCGGGCTTGGGCTTTTCATATATTTTGGATAACTTAATCACTAAGTTTTTTTAACCTAATTCAAGTCTATAAATAGGACTCTTATTTTTCCTAATCTTTCATCCACAATTTTGCAATTGCACACACACAATCAAGAATTTCACAACAAGCAAATCCACAAAATTACCAATCACACACAAACTTTTGTTTTGTTTTATTTTTAGGTTCATAACCTTTTTGTTGTCTACATCAGACAACAACAACGATTTCTTTATTCTTGGCCGAGGATTTTATAAGGGGTCCTCCCATTTGCTTTTGATTTCATCCTTTTAAATTTATTTGCAGTTCTTACCATATGATGATAACTATTTGACAGACTTTTTTTTATTATTTATAAAAATTATATTTTTTATGCATTATATATAACCATTTGTACACATTAACACACATATTCTCACAAAATTTTCTAAGATCTCGTTTGGTCAAACTTTTCATCATAAGGAAAAACTACTTCTTTTACAAAAGCATTTTTTTACCATCATCCTTATAGTCTATGTTTTCACTAATCTTTTTTACAATAATATACTAACAATTTTAAATATTTCAATATTCACCGCAAACCTCTAAACCATCACCATGCAAAAATTTGTTCTTCCAAAATCCAAAATAAACCAAATCCTTGAATTATTATCATAGATTTTAAAAGATGAATATTACTCACATAATTTTATTCAAATACACGTATCTCTCATACAAATTATGAGATTTGTTTTAACTATTTTTTGACATGTACGTGGTTAGATTTTTTTTACAGGCTTGAGATGTCAGATTGTTACCAGTAATACAAACTCATAAGAAAACAAATCGGAAAAATGTAGAGGAGAAGGAGTAGAAATCAATACGCACTCAATCTAAATATTTTATCTTTAAAGTGTCAAATAATGTGGGTTTTTATATTTTCTTTATTATCATCATTATTATATTTATTACGATCAATATATTTATTATGATTGTAAATAATTTTGATAAAGTCTCATGAGTTCTATTATCAAATAAATTACAGTATTCCTAAACTGGACGCGACAAAGTTAAGACTATTTTTATTCTCTTTATTTTTTTACTATAATATTTAAGTAGGCTTTATATTCATTTTTGTTTTTTTTTTAAATTAATAGGATTTTATTTTAATTAGTTCATTAAATCTTAGTTAATTTAATTATATTCATATAATTAGAAAATGCTAATAAACATGCCTTTAGTTTTTTTAAGTAATTAAATAACTAATTCAAACAATCCATAAATAATAGGATGTCCATCTTCGAGTAATTAAATCGATTGACACATCATCTACCGGTTTATTATTCAAAAATAAAATATTAAAACCAATGCAACTCACAAATTACTACATCCGCGAGCACCATGTGGTCAATATCTGGCCACGTGATGAGAAAACTATATCAGACACCCCCCGCTCCGCCTCTTATCTCATCATACTCTTTAATAAAATTGAAACTCAAAACAGCTAACCAACAACATACAATCATTTTCTACTAACATAATAAAAATCCAAGATCATTTTCTAAAAGGGATTAAGGAGAATTATTTTCAAATTTACTACGAACTATGTCTACGCTCACACAATTTTCAACCCAGACAAGGTTCAAGGTTAATTCGAAAATAATTTTACGCAATCTTACAAAAAATAAATTGTGAACTACGAATTGGGACTCTGATTCTTCTTAAGAGGATACGTAGGAATACAACTAAAATCGTGACGAGTTCCCATAATAAAAAATTAAAACCCATTTTCTTAAAAATTGCGCTTATAACCCTAGTATCCTTGTGAACAAGGTAGATGAGAGTTTCCTAACACCTTCTCTTCGTCTAAGACCGAGTCAAAAACCTAGAATCTCTAACTTATTTAAGGTTATTCCTTTATATTCCCTTCCTTATGATAAAAATTAAAGATTGCGACTCCCGATTTAAATCCAGTTATAACAGATAGCGACTTTGTTGGGGACTCAACCCTAGGGTTTAGAAGCCTTCCTCTTAGGTTTAAGGTTTTGTTTGGGTTTTTGGTGTTTTCAATATTTGCTTTTTTTAATCTGTTTTTGTCTATTTACCTATTGTCGTATTATTACCATTGTTGTTTTTATTTGTTGGCGGGATTTTATTTTTCAATATATATATATATATATATATATATATATATATATATATATATATATATATATATATATATATATATATATATATATATATATATATATATATATATATATATATATATATATATATATATATATATATATATATATATATATATATATATTTAAAAAAAAAAACCTCAGAAAGAAGGTTCATCTATTATCCAAGGGGATACATCAGCATTATGTATTTATGTGACAACTTTGCCTAGAGTCAGTGGAATTTCGCAAAAGGAATACGTCTCAAGAGACGTCCTCTTGGGGGGTAGGACTTTGTAATGAAACCTATGAATCTTTGTATAAACCCTTAAACCAAAATCTCATGGTGAGACCTTTCATGACCTAGAGATAGAAGTTTAGTTCTGTAAAGAGGCTCCACTTAAGGGAGGCCCTTGTACGTTTCCCTCTAGTGTTATCCATGATACCCTTAAGGAAGCCACCTTATAGGGAGGGTAAAATATCCGTAGGTCGAAACTAAGAACCTATATGCTAAGGAAACCTTTCACATCCCACTACAATCCCTAAACCCGCAAGGGTTATCCTTACATCTATTACTGCCTTTAGCCCATAGGGATTCTGTCTATCTAATATAATCCCTAGCATGTAGGGATTTCCTTTATTTGTTATGATCCCTAGCCTGTAGAGATCCTCTTTTGTCTGTCATTGTCCTTAGAATCTTAGGATTTTGATCTCCATAGGTTGATAGGGAACCTTCCCGCAAAGGATGTCCTCACTAATGCATGATATGTGGCCTATATCAGGCCATGGGGACTAGTTACTGTTGACCGGTCACCATGTGCTCTCTTCCATGCTATTCTCTCAAAGTATGACCTTCACCTCAACTTTCCATTGGTCTATCATAATTCCTAATCTGTAGGAATTCTCGTCCCTCTATTACAATCCCTAGCTTGTAGGGATTTTTCTTCGTCTTTCATGGTCCCTAATCCTTAAGGAATTCATGTATGTCTCAATATATGAGTCAGTATAGGGTATCTTCACTTCCATGTTTATCGTTATCTTTTTCCTTAAGGAGTTCCTGCCTATCTCAATCCCTGAGTCAGTGTAGGACATTGTCATTTCCATATCTACCATTAAACAAGTATAGGATACCCATACGTCTACCCTCATACTACGTCTGCATCACATTGCATATACATGAAACTTTTTTTGCATACCCAAAACCCAAAAAATATTTTTGCATACCCATGCATTTCCTTACATTCATACATTTGCATCTCATGCATTTCCACATTCACCTTTATCCAACTATTACCTATATGCTAGCTGATTTCTTGGTACCCGCAAGTGAACTTAAGAAAGTATGAAATTTTTAAAGGAGGAGATTAAGCATTGGATATTCAATGGAGCTTGGTCCTACAAATCTTATTATGGAGAAAAGGTATCCCTTCACCATGAAAACTGCAAGCCTACACAGCTCCTGAAATGCCACTACTACTGGTGATTCCTCTACATCAAGGATAATTGCCCTATTAACATAATTGGTATGCCCAAGAAGAGTCAAGGGTCATCCCCATGCTTTGACAAGTCCAAAATATATGAAGCATCTCATTAATTCACGTGGATCAACAAAGGATCTCTTCAATAGATCATTAGGTTTTATCAGTTATAAATTGTAATTTCCTAGTTGCTAAGTCTCATTTGGTGTGTCTTTGGATCAATAACTCTAATAAAATAATCATGCATGTTTTTGAAATCAGTTCATTTGTATTCACTCTTTCATCACTTTCCATTTCACTTTTCACTCTTCCATTCTCAATTTTATTTAACAAACTACGAGGAAGAATGATGAAAATTAAATAACAAGAATTTTCTAACATATGCTTTCAATGGTAAGACCGAGTTGACAATGCAAGGCATTGTTTCAATTCCTAAACATTGGAGAAATAAGGAGATAATCTATAGTTAACTCCCTCGAGCCAGAAGTTGGAGTTATTTATATTTTCTAAAAACCCTTAAACTTAACCATGGGTAGGGTAGTCTTTCAATTAATTCATGAATGCATTCTAATCTTAAGAGAATCAGTCTATCCATGCAAAAGGTTCAAGCACATCCTCTTCCTTGCATACATCATCCAAGATCGAGAAAACAATGAAGATAAAGCTCATAACATCTTCTTTCTCACTTACGTCATACAACATCGATGAAGCAATAAAGATGAAGCTCACAAAAATCAAACATGGCAGTCATGACACTCCTGAATTAAATAAAAATCTCAAAAGAAAATTTTCAAAAAAGAGAGTCCTCTAAGTCAAGAACAAAAAGCAAAAAAAATTGGACTTAGGCAAAAGTTAGGGCATCCTGATGGACTGGAAATTGGTCCATAGGGGATTAAAAACAAATAAATTAGAGAACAATCTTGTGACTGTCACCTTAATAAACATTTATGCTTCTCATCAAGTGCTTAAATCTTATCAACGCTTCTCATCATTTACGCGACTACGAAATTTCTCTTGGAGATTGAATGCATATGTTGCATTAATTGGATTTAGGATTGAAGAATATCAAGGAGAATAGGGTGGATTAAAATATATTTTGAGCCTTATATCCTTTGTTTCTTAAACCACAAACCATTGCCACGTTACAACCTTCAAAAGTCCTAATTCAAGTTAGGTTCACTATGAAGGCATACTCAGCAAAATTTGTGTTAAACTGACTCCTATGTTTGTTAAAAATATTTCTAACCACTTCTTCGAATCTCCATCTCTAATCATCCATTTCTATTCAAACTTCGATTTCAAAACTTGCATGTACATCAAATGGAATTACTTTTTCAAAATGTACAATTTTATTTACGAATCAATACTTAGCATCAAGGAGATCTCAAAAAACTTGGTTTAATCAAAAGTGATCCATTTTAGGGGGGAAAGCATCTAAGAAAGAACCATATAATCATAGGCAAGACTAATGATCGTAGGGGTATATCACATGAATATACTATTGACAAGGGGTGATTCTGATACGGTGGGAGAACTGACTTGGGTGTTTTTCGTTTGATTGCAAATATTGCAGTTAGCAAGAGTCGCCACTGACTTTTCTTTTATCAAAAAGGAAAGGTGAAAAAGCACAGGAAAGACCTTTGAGATTATTTCTTGAGTTCGAGGGTAGATTATGAAAAGGGAAGGTATTAGCACCCTTTTCATCCATGGTTTTCCATGGGCTCTTAGTTACTTGCTAGATCACTTGCTTTTGTTTGAAATTGTGCTTTGTGTGGTTTTTGAAAGTATTTTGTAAAGAGGCCATTGTTTAGCCAAACTTTGTAATGATTCCCGTTCGTAAGAATGTATACAAAGATGTTGATCTTTTGAAAATGTTCTCAAGTTTGTAAGATGTTTTGAAAGTGTAGGTGTTTGTTTTGAAAATAGAAAGGATGTTTTGTTTTGAAATGGAGCAAGTAATTAGGAGCATTCTACTCAAAAGGCTTTCATGTTCATTTCCTCTTTCCTTTGACATTGTTATCTTACCATTGATTTGGTAAGTAACCCTATCTTTAGATGTAAACGGGACGGGCGTGGGTCATCATATAACCATGATTAGCAATGTTACAAGGTATCTTAGAATTCTCTTTAGGGACTAAGATCATTTTGAAAGGCAACTTAGATAGCGTCATCGAGGGATTATGATCTTGTATTTTGCTTGTTTTTGCTAAGATACCTCACATGCGTAACATGGTCATTTGTAAGGCAACCAATTGGATTTACCCTAAGGGTGAAAGTGTGCAAGTGTGTCGTTTTCATGCTTGGTTTTGTCTTTAATTAGGGTTTTCTAATTGATTGGTTTTAGTCTTTCCATACAAACCCTAATTACTAGCATTTGTATATAAGGCGATAAATTGCGGAATTTAAGTTTACTACGCTATTACAATACTTGTGGGAGGGGTGTCCAAATTAAAAATGGGGATTGTAAAAAAACAAATCCTAATTATCTATTACAACCATATTGAATTTGGATAAATAATGTACAAAAATGAGTAAATATACAAGAATGTAAAATGGAAAGAAAATAGACTTTTATTTGGATTTTTTAGGGGGGAAAAGGGGGTTTTGTTTTAACCTAATTAACTAAAAGAAAAATAATTAATTAAATTAGTAAAAAGTAAAACCTAAATTTACTAGGAAAAGAATTTAAATAAAATCCTAATCTATTAATTGATTAAAAAAGAAATTAAGTTTATAAGAAGAATATTTTTGGTATTTTTGTCTTTAAAATAATTTATAGTATTATAAAATATTTTTGGTCTTTTTATATTTTTAAATAATATATTTATATTGTGTAAAAGCCAATAACTAAAAACCTAGTTTCTAATTAAACTTACAAATCAATTAGTAAAATAAATAAAGTATGATTAAATAAAATAATTTTTGTGTGTAAAAAATAAATAAACTATATCAAAATATAAATCTAATGTTTTTATATTTTTTCTGATTTTTTTAGTATTAAATAAAATATTTAAGAAAACAAATAAATAAAAATGAGAAAAAGAAAATAAAATGGGTCAGAGTGTGAATAGCCAGCAAGGGAGTCAAAAGTAAAAAAAAATCATGAGGCCCAAGAGGATGAGGCCCAGCGCTGCCAAAAAAGATCAGAAAATGTGAGAAATATGAAGAAAAAAATTCAAAAGGGTACCACTGGGGCTCGAACGCGGGTCCCTATAGTCACAACCACGCGCTTCTACCACTGGGGTGGCTATACATCCTTTCATATAAACAAAACAACAAATATATGATAGAAAACAAGTCCATGGCGTGAACTTCATCTTCTACCTCACGCCCAACCAGAGTACCTGCATCTTGTTTATCTCTCATCCATTTGCAAAAATGTAAACATGAATCTTGTAGCAAATTTCCTCACGATTTCAGAAATGCAAAGCCATAAAATTATAGATCAAAGACAAGCATGAATTTTAATGGCCCTAATCTGAACCCTAAAAATTTCAGAAACTCCAATCTTAAAATTCTCTAAGCTCAAGCAATATAAATGAAAACTATGGACATGGTTAGATTTAGGGCAATGGTATCTACATTTTTCATTCACAAATAAACCATTAATGATGCTTGTATGAAAAGTTCAAAGTTGAGATAACTTACCTTACAAGAGGGTATCGTGTTTTGAGTTTGAGTAGCTTTTAGTGAGTTCCAATGATTGGATTAGCTTCCTCAAGTTCCCAGGAAGCTAATGTGATGCTTAGCTTGAGCTAAAAGTGCCCGAGGAGTTCTGGAGAAGTCAAGGTGCAAGGTGTTGTTTTTGAAAATGGTGGATGATGATGGAGGTGTTACAGTGGTGTTGCAGGTGTTGGAATTGTTTGTGTATGTTATTTAGAAGCTTTTGAAAGTAAAAGGCCAAGAAACGCAAGAGCAAATTTGGAGTTTGGATTCAAAACTCAGAAATGGCAAGTTTTGAGGTGTTCTTGGTGATTCTGTGTTCTTGGTGTTTCCAGGGCTTAAGCATGCATGGGATTTGTGGAAAATCACTTGTGTATGTATAAGCAAAAGGTCTTGAATGCTTTTGATAGTCATAAGTACAAGTTACAAGCTAATGGCTATGTTAATTGATTTTCAAGAAAAGTGGGAAAAGAAGTTTCAAGAGGAAGTACAAGCATAGGTTGGGTGATTATAAGTGTTGAGATGAATTTCTCTTGAGTTATAAGACACGTATGATTAGAAGAGAACAAGTGCAAGGCTCAAGAACAAGTTTTATGCAAAAAGCTACTTTATCAAAATGGCATTGTGCACTTTCTTCCCAAAATGGATATAAAGCATGACCTTGCATTGAATGCTTGAATTGATACCTCTAACATTTGTGCAAGCAATTAATTATGGAGTGCCTAACAAGTTTGAGGCCTACAAAGTAGGGGTTATGCAGCATAAGTTTGTATTTTGAATCTTTTTCATCACAAAATGACTTGTAATTCAAGTGTGAAAACCCTAACTTCATCTCTTTGATTCTCCCTCCTCAAAAATGATATCAAGGTGTTCTTGGACATTTTAGAAATCTTGTAATGTGCTCTACACCCCCTCTTTGAATCACTTTTGAAAATTCCCCTTGGAACTATATGGAAAAGTGCCATGAAGTTAGGTCAAAATCCTGACCAAATTAGGGCAAAATTTCACTAAGTGTTTTGTTTCATGACCATGTGTTCTTAAAATCACAACTTGAGATCCAAGAACTTTTGGAAGGAGTTTTGTAAATAAATGTTGTATATTTCATGGAGATATACAACTTTCATGTTGAAAGTTTCTTTTGAATCATCTTGCATCGTGGTGAAAATTTTGCTCAAAGTTGTGGAAAAAAAAAGAAATTTCCAACACTTAGAAAAATTTCTAAGTTTAGAAATTTTAACTTTTCAAAATGAAATCTTGAATTTTTGATTTCTTGATGAATAAGTTTCATATTTTGACATGCTTTGATGAATTGTGATCTTTGACATTTTATTTTGACCAAAAAGTCAAAGTTTGACTGTTCAGTATACAGTTGACTTTTGATCAATTGACTGAAAATTCATTTGTCAATCCATTGGACTTGAGCAATGTTTTGAGCCATGTCAATAGGTCAAAATGATGCAATTGGACTCTTGAGATCATGCCTTAAACCAATTGATCATTTTCTAGGTCAAAAATCATAAATTTCCCCTTCCCAGTCAAAACCCTAATTTTGACCATTTTGCCCTTTTGAAGATTTGATCAAATTTCTTGAGGAACTGTGATCCAAACTTGATCAAATGGTACATATGAGTTTATAATATTGATGTGGATAAAAAATTATGAAGTTTGACTGTAAATTGGCCATAGTTGACTTTTTCCCAATATAGTTAATTTTTTAGGTCAACTGCTCAATTGACTGAGCAAAAATGTGATTCAAGGCTTGAAACTTGACATGAGTAATCTTCGGGGTCCATAATGATCCATGAAAGTAATATGAGGCATTGAAACTTAAATTATCCTTGTGCAATCTCCAACCCTAATTTTGGTCATCAGTGCTTAAGGAGATGTCTTGAGCTGATCAACCCTAGTGCAGTCTTGAGCCAAAGGAGATCTTGTGAGCAAATTCTTGATAAATGAGAGGGAAAATTTTGGGGTACAACAGCTGCCCCTGTTCAATCTTATTAAGCCTGAAGAGTTAGATTGGCGAGTTTTTCCATTCGTGACTCGAAGGTGGAAGATGATTGGACATTAGAGTGTCCAGAAATTTGCACTCGGTGATGTGATGGTTGATGGTACAGGGAATGGATTAAAGATGCCATTCAAAAATGATTGTTGAGAGCCGAATCTGAATGAGTATTAGGATGACATCTATGTACATAGCGAATTTGAATTGTATCTGAGGGTTGAATCTGAATTAGTATTAGGATGGCATCCGTATCTAGAGTGTATCTGAACTATATCTGAAAGTAGAATCTGAATGAGTATCAGGATGGAATCCGTGTCTGGATCATATATGAACTGTATCTGAGAATTGAATCTAAATGAGTATCAGGAGGGAAACCATGTATGGAGCGTATCTAAACTGTATCTGAGAATTGAATATGAATGAGTATCAGGATGGCATCCGTGTCTGGAGCGTATCTGAACTGTGTCTGAGAATTGAATCTGAATGAGTATCAGGATGGCATCTGTGTCTGGAGTGTACCTGAATTGTATTTGAAAATTGAATTTGAATGAGTATCACGATGGCATCCGTGTCTGGAGCATATATGAACTGTATATGAAAGTTGAATCTGAATGAGTATCAGGATGGCATCCGTGTCTGGAGCGTATCTGAACTATATCTGAAAACTTTGAGCATTGTTAATGGTAGATGTTTCTTAACCTTATCCTGAAAAGGGTAAAATGTTAGCTAATATGAAAAGTCATGTTGTATGAAATGCATGGTATAATGATATTGTGATACATGCATTTGTGTTATCGATGTTTACGATATATGGACGTGATGTATGCATATGTTAGCTAATCTGCTATACTGCTTGTTGGATTGGGAAAAATAAATCCCACACTGTTGTTGGGGGTACGAAGTGCAAGTATTCGTGTTTTAAAGTGTTGATGAATTTCCACTTAGAGAAATAAACTTTTTTGTAAGGGAAATGTTGTGTGCTTCTTGTAAAATCCTGTTGGGAAATCCTGATAATTTTGGCGACTTCTACCGGGGAGTGATAACTGGAAGTTTTGTTCCGCTGGGGATTAAACTGCATACTGCGGGGAATTTTAGGGAAATAGCTTAGAGAGATTTCCCTATTTCTTAAAGCCATTAGTGATTGTCTTTCTATTTTGTTCATTTGTGAACGATAGTTATGTTCAAATGCCTATGTTCAAAAATAAATCAATCGACGTTTTCGTAAATAAAACACAAGAGTAAAGAAAAACAGATAGTTTGGCACTTTCAAAGGGATATATTTGTATTGACTTTGAGTAATATTTGTGTACAATGAGACAAACATTCTAGTAAGAGAATGTCGTCATAAAAAATGAAAATTTGATACAAAGAAAAGATAGCTATGTGAAATAATCCCATGGGGTCCCTACTCTGCTATCGCCTTCGTATCTCTGAACATCTTATCTATTTGTTGCCTTGTCCGAAGCTGATTGAATTGATCAGAATCGTCGAGCTTGCAGGTTGTCCGTAAGGTGATCGAACAGGACATAGTCATACGCTTTAATTCCCTAACTTTTTCCTAGACTTCCCTTTTGGGTTTTCAGTCCACCGGGATACCCTTTTTTGCCCAAGCCACCCTTTCGGTTTTTCAGCTTGCCGAGTATACAGATTTTTTTGTTTTATCCCTAATTTTTGCCCGAACCTTTTTGGTTCGCCGGGATGCCCTTGTTTTTCCTAGGTGTGTCAACCTAGCGGGTCTCTTGTGCGTAGTATCTTTTGACTATGTCTGCATTCACAGGGTTTGGCAGGTCGTCGTCATCCATGGTGGTCAAGATCATTGCCCCACCAGAGAATATGCTTTTAATTACAAAAACGGTCCTTCATATGTAGGAGTCCATTTGCCCCTGGGATCACCTTGCGGCAGTATGATGAGTTTTATCACCAGATCCCCGACTTGACATACTTGGTGTCTGACCTTTTTGTTGAAATCCTTGATCATCTAGTTTTGATACATTTGACCATGACAGACAGCAGTAAGCCTTTTCTCATCAATCAAGTTCAGTTGATCAAGTCAAGTTTGGATCCAGTCATCTTCATTCAACCCCGCATCCTTCATAATTCTTAGAGATGGGATCTGGACCTCAATATGCAAGACAGCCTCCATGATGTATACCAGAGAGTAGGGTGTTTCCCCGGTTGATGTGTGTGCCGTGGTACGATAAATGTGGAGAGCGAATGGTAGCATCTCATGCCAGTCTTTGTATGTGACTGTCGTTTTATGTATGATCTTTTTTGTGTTCTTATTTGTGGCTTTGACAACACCGTTCATCTTTAGCCCGTAAGGGGAAGAATTGTGATGTTGGATCTTAAATTGCTCGCACATGGCGGTGATCATAGTATTGTTTATATTCATACAATTCTCTGTGATGATCCTTTCCGAGATACCATACCGACAAACGTGATTCTGGTTAATGAACAAAGCTACAACATTCTTGGTAACATAAGCGAAAGAAGCCGCCTCAACCCACTTTGTAAAATAGTCAATGGCCATTAAGATGAAGCGGTGTCCATTAGAGGTTGTTGGTTTGATTTCCCCAATCATATCGATACCCCACATATCAAAGGGCCAAGGAGCCGTCAAGACATTCAAAGGAACCGGAGGTATGTGCACCTTGCCAGCATAAATCTGACACTTATGGCAGGTTCGAGAGTGTTGATAGCAATCTGCTTCCATGGTAGACCAGTAATAACCTGCCCATAGGATTTTATTTGCCATCGTATGCCCACTGGAATGGGTGCCAAAAGTGCCTTCATATAAATCAGCCATGATCTTTTCCGCTTCAACCTTGTCTACACACCGAAGTAACACAGAGTTATGGTTGCGTTTGTAGATAATGCCATTACTAAGGAAGAATTTAGCAGAGAATCTCCTTAAGAACTTCTTATCATTGACTGAAACTCCTTCCAGATATTCTTGAACCTCGAGATACATCTTGACTTCGTGAAACCAAGGCCGGTCCACTACTTCTTCAGTATTAATCTCGTGACAGTGAGCTGGTTCATTAGTTCGTTCAATGGTGATCTGGGGAGCCTCGTTATCCCATTTAAGTTTAAACATGGATGACATTGTGGCTAGTGCGTCTGCTAGCTAATTTTCTTCTCGCGGGAAATGCTCGAAGGTAATCTTCTCAAAATGTGGGATCAATGTCAGCACATGTTCTTTGTAGGGGATAAGGTTAGGGTGTTTGGTGTCCCATTCCCCTTTGATCTGGATAATGACCAAAGCTGAATCTCCGAATACATTTAAGGATTTGATCCCCAAATCTATGGCAGCTTTGAGACAAAAAATGCACACTTCGTATTCTGCCATGTTATTTGTACAATTGAAGCAGAGTCTTGCCGTAAAGGGAGTATGACATCCTTCAGGAGATATGAGTACAACACCTATACCATTGTCGAGTGCGTTGGATGCCCCATCAAAAACAAGGGTCCATTTGGATCCTTGTTCAGGTCCGTCATATAGTTTGAATTCTTCACAGTTGTTTACCATCATGATGTCTTCATCTGGAAACTCGAACTTTATGGACTGATAGTCCTCCACAGCTTGGTTTGCCAGGTGATCAACTAGTACACTGCCCTTTATTGCTTTCTGGGTAGTATATTGTATGTCATATTTTGTCAAGATCATCTGCCATCTCGCTATTCTCCCGTAGAGGGCAGGTTTCTCGAAGATGTATTTTATTGGATCCATTTTAGATATCAATAAGGTAGTATGGGTCAGCATGTATTGTCTTAGCTGGTGAGCAGCCCATTCCAAAGCGCAGCAAGTTTTCTCGAGCAGTGAATATCTGGTTTCACAGTCGATAAAATTTTTGCTCAGGTAATAAATAGCATGCTCTTTTCGGCCAAACTCGTCATGTTGCCCCAGCACACACCCCCATTGAATTTTCCAAAACAATTAGATACATGATCAAGGGTCTTCCCTTGACTGGTGGCATCAAAATTGGAGGCTCTTGAAGGTATTCTTTGATCTTGTCAAAGATAGTTTGACACTCATCATTCCACCTGACTACTTGATCTTTCTTTAGTAATTTGAAGATTGGTTCACAAGCAGCTGTTAGGTGAGAAATGAATCTGGAAATGTAGTTTAACCGTCCCAAGAATCCTCTGACTTCCTTATCAGTACGAGGAGCAGGCATCTCTTGTATCACTTTCACCTTGGCGAGATCCACTTCGATACCTTTATTGTTGACAACAAAGCCTAGGAGTTTACCAGACCTCATCCCAAATGTGCATTTATTTGGGTTTAACCTCATCTTGTACTTTTTTAACCTCTCAAATAGTTTTTTGTAAATGATCAAGATTCCCTTCTTCTGTTTGAGATCTAGCTATCATGTCGTCCATATAGACCTCTATTTTGTGATGTATCATGTCGTGAAATAAGGCTACCATGGCACGCTGATAGGTTTCCCCAGCATTTTTCAACCCGAATGGCATAACCTTGTAGCAGACTATGCCCCATTATGTGACAAAGGTTGTTTTCTCCATGTCCTCAGGCGCCATTTTGATTTGGTTGTAGCCTGAGAAACCATCCATGAAGGAAAACACCTTATGTTGCATCGTATTGTCAACTAGAATATCAATGTGGGGAAGTGGGAAATCATCCTTAGGGCTTTCCCTATTAAAACCTCTGTAGTCCATGCACATTGTACCTTGTCGTCCTTTTTAGGCACGGGAACAACATTGGAAAACCATTGTGGATAGGAAGTGACGGCCAAGAATCCGGTGTTGAATTGTTTCATGACTTCAGTTTTAATCTTCTCTGACATGTATGGTCGCATGCGACACACCTTTTGTTTTACCGATGGCCAGTCTTCTTTTGTTGGTAGACGATGTACCACGATATCTGCATTAAGTCTTGGCATGTCTTCGTACGACCAGGAAAAGTCCTCAACATAATCGTGTAGCAACTGAATCATACGCTCTTTGACACTAGGGTCCAGATTGGCACCCACCTTGACTTCTCTCTTGTCTTCTTCGGTACCTAGGTTAATTGTGTCCACTGGTTCTTCGTGGGGCTGTATGGTCCTCTCTTCTTGTTGTAGTAACCTGGCGAGTTCCCCTGGCACTTCACAATCTTCCGCACCTTCGTCTTCGACTTGGTAGACTAGATTTTCAGAGTCACAAAAGGCCATAGCACAATTGTTACCCATGGGATCCCGAATGGATGTAGATCTGCATTTTGAATGTGAGTGTGTGTAAGAGTATACTTATCTTTGAAAGAAAAGAAAATGTAAAAAGAAAAACAATGAGCATAAAGTTTTTTATGCAAAAACTTCCATGATTCATTGATGACATATGAAAATGAGATAATAACCCTTACAAATGGACCATTGTGCCTCAGGTAAGACACAAGGTTTTAAGAGTCTGAGTTGTTTAATATTACAGATCCGATAAAATTTAAAGACAAATTACTGTTGGATAAAAGTGATTGGGACAAAATCTCTAGCTTCCCAGTTGCTGAGCCCTCCACTGACAGTTGGGAATATCCAATCCTCCGGGTTATAGTTGTCTTCATCATCCTCCACTGTGTTGACTTCGCGGTTGCTGATCTTCAAGGGTGGTCCTCCGGCACGAGCACGGCGTACAGCTTTTTGGGCTCTTGAAGTGAAACCCAAACCAAATTTGTCAGATTCGTATGGGATATCTGGGAGTTGGCCCCAAATAGTGCACCCACCTTCTTCGATCACTGCCTTGGCATCTTTCAAAGACGACATCTTGAGTGGAGGCCTTGTAATCTTTGGGACTTGGGAAACAGCCTTAATTACTGCCACAGTTTACGGGACTTCTTCAAAGTGCTGGAATGGAGTTTCAATAAATTCACCATCTAATTCCACATATTTGAAGGAATTTAAATGACTGACCATATACTCTTATTCTCCATGAACGGTGATGATTTTCCCTTGAGTCAGATATTTCAGCATTTGATGCAATATAGAGGTAACGGCACCAACATTGTGAATCCACGGTCGGCCTAATAAGCAGGTGTATGAAGGGCGAATATCCATTACATAAAAATATGAATCAAATGTTTGGGTTCCAACTTTTATGGGGATGTCCACTTCCCCAGGCACCATCCTTTTTGAGCCGTCGAAGGCCCTCACCACTATGTTGCTAGGTTTCAAGGTCAATCCTTCACAGTCAAACCTATCAAGAGCCTTTTTAGGCAACACATTCAGAGATGAACCAGTATCAACCAAGACATGAGCCAAGGTCGTGCCCCTGCATTCGACTGAGACATGTAATGCCTCGTTATGCTTCCTTCCCCTTGGCATTAAATCATCATCCGAAAAACCTAAACCCTTATCTGCGGTCAAGATGGCTACGCAGTCTTGGAACTGATCATCAGATGTTTCTTGGGGGACATAGGTAGTTGTAAGGAATTTTACCAAGGCCTTTGCATGAGCTTCAGAACATAACAATAAAGCCAGCATGGAAATTTTTGATGGAGTTTACCCCAGTTGTTCGACTACGTTGTAGTTGCTTCTTTTTATAATCTTTAGAATTTCCTCCATCTCTTTTTGGGAGGTCTCAGGGATAGTTATTGATTGTGCCTTCGTCCGGACAGGATCAACCAGAATACTTTGCCTCGAGCCTCGGTTGACTCGGCATTGGGAATGTCAGTAGGGGTGATAACAGGGACTGCAACAGTTTTGTCAACAGGAGTATTAGTAGAGATGATTGCATGACTGGGAATAGCCTTTGGAGGAGCAACAACAATAGGAATGATTACAGGTCCAGAAATAGATTTTGGAGGACAATTTCTGGAGAGAATACCCTTCAACTTCGGGTTATCTTGCTAGTCCCTGCGATGTTACTGATATCGGAGTCAACTCTCTCAGAACTTGAATTTTCAGCAACTGGCCAATCTTTCTTGATACCGTGATATTATATATCACCTTCATAATTCCATGGGACGGTTTTGTCTGACGAATACGGGATTGGTCCAGGCATTGTAATTATCAACGGAGCTACTTTAGGAACTGATGCAATTCTAACGGGTCTTTTGGTGGAGACCCTGGAAGAATTGGCGGAAATGGTCACTATAGAAACATCATTATAAGAAACAGTTGGAATAGAAGTCTTCTCGAACAAAATCTACTTGTCATCTATTAGGCATTGAACGCCTGCTTTTAACAAATGACAGCTGGTTGTTAAAGATAAACAGAAATGACAGCTTTTATCACAACCTGGGAATACACCGGCATTCAACAAGTTCTTTTTGATAGTCAGGAGTGGGGTCACAAGTTCATCAACTAAAGTAACAAATATATCTTCTTCAACGGTGTTGACATCACGACCGTGCTTGGGCATAGGGGCAGTGATAACATTGGGAATTTATGTCGCATCGAATTCAATCTCTTTGGCTTTAAGAAGGTCTTGTACCTTGTTTTTCAGAGCCCAACAGTTGTTAGTGTCATGGCCGGGACTCTCATAATGGTATGCACAGCGAGAATTAGGATGATAATGAGGAGAGGTTGTGTTAGGATTCTTTGGAGCTTCTTTTAAAGTTACTAGATTTGATCTTAACAAATATGGAAATACTTGAGATAGTGTCATGTTAATTCGGGTGAACTGTTTGACTGGTCTTTCTGTTCTTGGTTGGTTGCTTCTTTGTTGAGCAGGCGTAGGTTTAGGAATCATAACAGCCCCCACCATTGGACGGCGTTCAGCCCTATCTTGATTTCTCTAAGGATATATAACAACAACTTCTTTTTTTCCAATGAATGGTTTTCTTACAGCGAAAGAGGATGCATCTTTTTGAATCTTCCCATTCTTTATCCCGGCTTCCACTCTTTCTCCGGTCAATATCAATTCGGTAAAACCTGTCGAGGAACTCCCAATTAAGTGATTAAAGAAAGGACCGGACAAGGTTCCCAAAAACATGTATATTAGCTCTCTTTCTGATAAGGGAGGCTGGACTCTTCCTGCTAAGTCCCTCCATTTTTTAGCGTAGTCTTTGAAGCCTTCACTTGAAACCATGGCCATACTCTGGAGTTGAGTACGGGTGGGAGCATGGTCTGTGTTGTATTGGTATTGTTTGTAAAAGGCAGCGGAAAGATCTTCCCAATTATGAACATTGGCTCTTCCTAGATGATAAAACCAATCAAGTTGAGTTCCGGACAGGCTGTCTTGAAAGAAGTGTACCCATAAATCCCTGTCAGCAATGTGAGGTTGTATTTTCCTCACATAGGACCGGAGGTGCATTTTGGGACATGAAACTCCGTCGTATTTGGTGAACATCGGTGCCTTGAATTTTGGAGGAATGACAATCCCAGACACTAAACCCAACTCCTCAAAGTCCAGTCCAGGCACTTTTTGAATTTCCATTTCACTTAACCGTTCTTCCAGATGCTTATTTTTGTTATCGGCCGAAGGGTATTGTTCTTCAGAATAATCATCTTCTTCTTCTTCTGAATCTGAATCTGGTTGGACGACTGCTGCCTTGCCTTTCCCATCTGGATTGTCTTTCTCACCAGATGACGTTGCAAAGTCTAGGGTCCTTCTTGCTTGTCCTTGGAATCTTCTTCCCATTTTTATAACTCCGATTATTTTCTTTGTTTTCTTCTTTTTCTCTTCAACCAGAAAGGTCTCCAACTCTTCTTGTCCTTTGGCTAGAGTTAAGAACATCTATTGAAACTGAGCATTTTGTGCTTGGAGGTCTTTCACCGTCTGCTCGAGATCCATCGTACTGAAATAAACAGTAGAAAGATGAGGAGACTTGTTGCAAGAAACCTGCTTATGTTATGATGAATGGTAAATGCATATGCAATTATTTCAAGGAACTTAGAGATTTAAAATTGCTTTAAAACCAAAATGGAACACACGTCATATTAATAAATAAAAGCTTGAGTAAATCATGCCTCTTTTGGGCTTACAAAGAAAAACAAAAACTCTAAGATAAAGAAGTTGTATGCATCCTTTTTGGTGCGATGTAGGCATTCAGGCTCCGCTCCTCATGAAGTTGCTTAGTGAGTTCCAAAACCTTCTTCTCGGTGGCGTAGAATTAGGCCTCAAAAGTGTCTCGCTCCCCCTTGAGTTGTATCCAATCTCTTTGTGAGTATTCAAGAGAGGTGGGAATGTCAGGATGTAGGATAGTGTATGGAACATCTCCTTCCATAACAGGCTCAATGATTACCGGGAGAATGGAAGGATAAGGCATCATAAGACTTTGAGCGTGAGCTCGTACCTATTTGAGGTAAGGCTCAGGAGGGATGGAATTCTTATGCCCCAAAGTCTTGCTATCTACCTTGTTCAACATCCTCCAAGCTCGGATAAATCTCTGTCGATGACCTCGATTGTCGTTCTCCTAGTCAAATACCAAACCCAGAATGAGCATCTCATGTGGGCCATCCCTTCGGGTGTAACCAAACTATCTTAAAGATAAGCAGGGGTTGTAGGTGATACCACGCCTAATGCCAAGTAAAGGGACATTAGGTAATTCTCCGAAACGGTCGGTGATGATAACATTATCTATAGATCGGGAACACCAATGGATGTCTGAATGTTTGAGCGTCATCAATCTTTGTGACCACCTTGAACCTTGCTCATTCTTCAATACAGATTGGGGAAGATGTGAAATAAAACATCTTGCCAAAAGAGGAGTACAACACCTAAGGATACACCTTTTCCTCATAGTGCGAGTGTGAAAGGAATGTAGGATGTCCCCTAACAGAGTAGGCACCGGGTTGCGGGATATGAAGATTTTAATGGTGTTCACATCTATGAGTTGGTCAGGATTTGGAAACAAAACCATCCCATTGATGAGGAGAGCCACAATTTCCTCAAAAACTTGAAAATCCAAAGAGTTCCAACAATTTTGGGCTTTCTCAAACAAGAACTTTGCTAGGAAGCCTTTGACACCACTCCTTGTTTCCCAATTGGTTGTGATATCAGATGGTTGCAAGTGTAGAGCTTGGGCAATCTCTTCTGGCTTTGGATCTCTTTCCGTATCGTTGAAAGGTAGTTGATTGAGAATGGGAATCCTCAAGAGTTGGGAGAATTCTTCCAAAGTTGGCACAAGTTGATAATCGGGAAATGTGAAGCAATGGTGTAAAGAATCAAAGAACTGAAAGAGCACCTTCATCATATCTTCATCAGTGTTGGAGGTGACCAAGCTTAGTAAGAGACCATGTCTTTCGGTGAATGGAGAATTTTCAGGAATCCTTGAAGTTGTCTCTTTAAGTTGAGGAGGGATCCTTACAAGATTGACTAGAATGGTTTTCCTGTGAATAGAATCCATGTCCTACAAAACAGAACAATGATAAGTCCCAAGATCCTTGAAATGGTTAGTGAATATGAGTATGATGTTATGATGTTCATGATGTTATGTACAAGTAAATATATACAAACAAAGCAAACAAGTCCTTAGGTTTAGGCTTGCATGGAGTTTTATAGGTAAGTACCCTCTTGAAGTTTAGTTTACTCAAACCTGTCTTAGCAATAGTAATTGGGTTCTAAGGAGCTCAATATCACTGGTTTATTTCCTTGGTTATTGTTTCAGCACAAGCCTCTTTAATGGCGACCGAAATATCCCAAAAAACCAAACCTCAATGAGTGTAGTATCGAGTATCTACCAACTTCGGACTGCACCAAAGCCGGTTATCTCACTACGTCCTAATGGCTAAGTTTGTCAAGTAAAGGTTCTAAAAGGTCATTAGTGCTTTATGACATCACTCAGCGGCCCCGTATTCTCCTTGATTAACTCAAGGGCTACCGGTACCCATAAATATGTCGCACTAACGTAGCTATTGCTTAGACCATGTCGGTATACCCCACACAGTTTCCATAACATATTTCTACTTACCTATTAGGTATCCCAAATCCGGGTAGAGGATTCAAACCCAAACAAAGAGCCATAATTTAAAGCAAACAAGTCAAACAAAATAAAGCAAGTAAATTTGATCTAACCCTAAGGTAACCCCACTTTTATAAATCTCCCCAGCAGAGTCGCCAGTTCTATGATACAGGGGGGAGAACTGACTTGGGTGTTTTGCGTTTGATCGCAAATGTTGTAGTTATTAAGAGTCGCCATTGACTTTTCTTTTATCTAAAAGGAAAGGTGAAAAAGCACAAGAAAGACCTTTGAGATTATTTCTTGAGTTCGGGGGGTAGATTATGAAAATGGAAGGTATTAGAACCTTTTTCATCAATGGTTTTCCATGGGCTCTTAGTTACTTGCTAGATCACTTGCTTTTGTTTGAAGTTATGCTTTGTGTGGTTTTTTAAAGTATTTTGTAAAGAGGCCATTGTTTAGGCAAACTTTGTAATGATTCTCGTTCGTAAGAATGTATACAAAGATGTTGATCTTTTGAAAATGTTCTCAAGTTTGTAAGATGTTTTGAAAGTGTAGGTATTTGTTTTGAAAATAGCAAGGATGTTTTGTTTTGAAATGGAGCAAGTAATTAGGAGCATTCTACTGAAAAGTCTTTCATGTTCATTTCCTCTTTCCTTTGACATTGTTATCTTGCCATTGATTGGGTAAGTAACCCTATCTTTGGATGTAAATGGGACGGGCATGGGTCATCGTATAACCATGATTAGCAATGTTGCAAGGTATCTTAGCATTCTCTTTAGGGACTAAGATCATTTTGAAAGGCAACTTAGATAGTGTCATCGAGGGACTATGATCTTGTATTTTGCTTGTTTTTGCTAAGATACCTCACATGCGTAACATGGCCATTTGTAAGGCAACCAAGTGGATTTAGCCTAAGGGTGAAAGTGTGCAAGTGTGTCTTTTCATGTTTGGTTTTGTATTTAATTAGGGTTTTCTAATTGATTGGTTTTAGTCTTTTCATACAAACCCTAATTACTAGCATTTGTGTATAAAGCGATAAATTGTGGAATTTAAAATTACTACGCTATTACAATACTTGTGGGAAGGGGTGTAAAAATTACAAATGGGGATTGTAAGAAAATAAAGCCTAATTATCTATTACAACCATATTGAATTTGGATAAATAATGTACAAAAATGAGTAAATATACAAGAATGTAAAATGGAAAGAAAATGGATTTTTATTTGGATTTTTTAGGAAAAAAAAAGGGGGGTTTTGTGTTAACCTAATTAACTAAGAGAAAAATAATTAATTAAATTAGTAAAAAGTAAAACATAAATTTACTAGGAAAAAAATTTAAATAAAACCCTAATTTATTAATTGATTAAAAAAGAAATTAAGTTTATAAGAAGAATATTTTTGGTATTTTTGTCTTAAAAATAATTTATAGTATTATAAAATATTTTTGGTCTTTTTACATTTTTAAATAATATATTTAAATTGTGTAAAATAAAATAACTAAAAACCTAGTTTCTAATTAAATTTACAAATCAATTAGTAAAATAAATAAAGTATGATTGAATAAAATAATTTTTTTGTGTAAAAAATAAAAAAAACTATGTCAAAATATAAATATAATGTTTTTATATTTTTTCTGATTTTTTTAGTATTAGATAAAATATTTAAGAAAACAAATAAATAAAAATGAGAAAAAGAAAATAAAATGGGTCAGAGTGTGAATAGCCAGAAAGGGGGTCAGAAGTAAAAAAAACATGAGGCACAAGAGGATGAGGCCCAGCGCTGCCAAAAAAGATCAGAAAATGTGAGAAATATGAAAAAAATATCCAAAAGGGTACCACTTGGACTCGAACCCAGGTCCCTATAGTCACAGGCGCGCGCTTCTACCACTGGGGTGGCTATACATTTGTTCATATATATAAAATAACAAATATATGATAGAAAACAAGTCCATGGCCTGAACTTCATCTTCAACCTCACGCCCAACCAGAGTACCTGCATCTTGTTCATCTCTCATCCATTTGCGAAAATGTAAACATGAATCTTGTAGCAAATTTCCTCACGATTTCAGAAATGAAAGAAATAAAATTATAGATTAAAGACAAGCATGAATTTTAATGGCCCTAATTTAAAACCTAAAAATTTCAGAAACTTCAATCTTAAAATTCTCTAAGCTCAAGCAATATAAATGAAAACTATGGATATGGTTTGCTTCATGGAAATGATATCTACATTTTTCATTCACAAATAAACCATTAATGATGCTTGTATGAAAAGTTCAAAGTTGAGATAACTTACCTTACAAGAGGGTATCGTGTTTTGAGTTTGAGTAGCTTTTAGTGAGTTCCAATGATTGGATTAGCTTCCTCAAGTTCCCAGGAAGCTAATGTGATGCTTAGCTTGAGCTTAAAGTGCCTGAGGAGTTCTGGAGAAGTCAAGGTGCAAGGTGTTGTTTTTGAAAATGGTGGATGATGATGGAGGTGTTACAGTGGTGTTGCAGGTGTTGGAATTGTTTGTGTATGTTATTTAGAAGCTTTTGAAAGTAAAAGGCCAAGAAACGCAAGAGCAAATTTGGAGTTTGGATTCAAAACTCAGAAATGGCAAGTTTTGAGGTGTTCTTGGTGATTCTGTGTTCTTGGTGTTTCCAGGGCTTAAGCATGCATGGGATTTGTGGAAAATCCCTTGTGTATGTATAAGCAAAAGGTCTTGAATGCTTTTGATAGTCATAAGTACAAGTTACAAGCTAATGGCTATGTTAATTGATTTTCAAGAAAAGTGGGAAAACAAGTTTCAAGAGGAAGTACAAGCATGGGCTGCATGATTGTAAGTGTTGATATCAATTTCTATTGAGTTATAAGACATGTATGATCAGAAAAGAACAAGTGCGAGGCTCAAGAACAAGTTTTATGCAAAAAGATACTTTATCAAAATGGCATTGTGCACTTTCTTCCCAAAATGGATATAAAGCATGGCCTTGCATTGAATGCTTGAATTGAGACCTCTAACGGCTGTGCAAGAAATTAATTATGGAGTTCCTAACAAGTTTGAGGCCTTTAAAGTAGAGGTTATGCAGCATAAGTTTGAATTTTGAATCTTGTTCATCACAAAATGACTTGTAATTCAAGTGTGAAAACCCTAACTTTATCTCTTTGATTCTCCCTACACAAAAATGATCTCAAGGAGTTCTTGTACATTTTGGAAATATTGTAATGTTATCTACAACCCCTCTTTGAATCACTTTTGAAAATTCCCCTTGGAACTATATTGAAAAGTGCCATGAAGTTAGGTCAAAATCCTGACCAAATTAGGGCAAAATTTCACTAAGTGTTTTGTTTCATGACCATGTGTTCTTAAAATCATAACTTGAGATCCAAGCACTTTTGGAAGTAGTTGTGTAAATCAAACTTGTAGATTTCATGGAGATCTAAAACTTTCATGTTGAAATTTTATTTTGAATCATCTTGCATCATGGTGAAAAGTTTACCCAAATTTGTGAAAAAATAAGAAATTTCCAACACTTAGAAAAATTTCTAAGTTTAGAAATTTTAACTTTTCAAAATGAAATCTTGAATTTTTGATTTCTTGATGAATAAGTTACATATTTTGACATGCTTTTATGAATTGTGATCTTTGACATTTTATTTTGACCAAAAAGTCAAAGTTTGACTGTTCAGTATATAGTTGACTTTTGATCAATTGACTGAAAATTCATTTGTCAATCCATTGGACTTGAGAAATGTTTTGAGCCATGTCAATAGGTCAAAATTATGCAATTGGACTCTTGAGATCATGCCTTAAACCAATTGATCATTTGCTAGGTCAAAAGTCAGAAATTGCCCCTTCCCAGTCAAAACCCTAATTTTGACCATTTTGGCCTTTTGAAGATTTGTTCAAATTTCTTGAGGAACTGTGATCCAAACTTGATCAAATGATACATATGAGTTTATAATGTTGATGTGGATCAAAAATTATGAAGTTTGACTGTAAATTGGTCACAGTTGACTTTTTCCCAATACAGCTAACTTTTTAGGTCAACTGCTTAATTGACTGAGCAAAAATGTGATTCAAGGCTTGAAACTTGGCATGAGTAATCTTGGGGGTCCATAATGATCCATGAAAGTCATATGAGGCATTGAAAATTCAATTATCCTTGTGCAATCTCAAACCCTAATTGTGGTCATCAATGCTTAAGGAGATGTCTTAAGTTAATCAACCCTAGTGCAGTCTTGAGCCAAAGGAGATCTTGTGAGCAAATTCTTGATAAATGAGAGGGTAAATTTTGGGGTACAACAGTGATCATTCCGAGATTCAATCAACTTGGATCAAGTTTCAAAGCACAGTTTAATTAGGGGCATATCTTTTGAAGGAGCATTCCTTAATCAAGTCATATCACAACAGGGTATGACTCAATTTACTCATTTTAACAAACCTCTCAAGGCCTTGATAATCAAGGAAAACTTTCCAAGATTCAAATGTTGGGGCAGTATGTATCAAGTTCATCCTACTGCACGTAGGGTCCAAATTCCCCTATAAGCAACTTCAAGTACAAACTTTTCAAGCTTCGAATACTTGGGGAAATCTATGTCAAATTCATGGTAAGGTCTAAGTTCTTCCTGAGGGTACTTCCTCTAGATCTTTGAGATTGAGGGGCACATCTTTCAAAATTAGAATGTTGGGGAAAACCACTGTGAGGCTCGATCAAAAGGAGTTGATTCAAAATGGTTCATCAAAGCCAAACATTTTCAAGGATTTTTTAATTAGGGGCATAGTATAAAATAGTGGGGTCATTCATATTATGATCAAACTATTTCCATGCTCATATCAATGAGAAAATCCTCTAAGACCCTACCAACAAATTAGGGAAAGACGGTCCACATAGGGGGAAGCTCTCTGAAATTCTGGTATATGATATGTGATGTCGAAGGAGATGTCACGACACAAATATCCGAGGACAATATAAAATGCAACAATATAAAAGCAGTAAAAACATAAGGGATTGTTAACTTAGTTTGGTGTACAACAACACCTACTCTGGGGGCTACCAAGCCATGCATAAGTCCACTAAATAGTATCAATTCATAGACCCTCAGTAAATAACCCGTTTACGATCTAATCACTTAATCACTACCCTTGTTATACTTATACCTAAGACACGCCTAGGCATGAGGCCCTCCTCAAATCCCTTCAATCACTAACCGTGGAAAACAACATAATTATTAAGTTTGAAAAACCTCAATCATTCAATACTTAAAAGCTTATGAATGATCCATAATTTACAAATCAACTAACAAATTACAACTAAAGTATTGAAACAATACTAGAGTTTATTAAAATTAAAAAATTAGGACTTTTAAACAGAAAGAATATATTTTTCTTCAATTGTTGTTGTTGTACGAATAAGGTTGCAAGTCCTTATAAAGGCGCAACAACTTCTTTATAGGCTTGGGCTGAAAAACAAATATTGCAATATATTGAATCCCTTGAATATCTCCATGAAAGTAGGTTAATAAATAATCCATAAACGTAAGACAGATCAAAAAATATTCCTCCATATTTTTCACAAGTTATAAACCACAAAACCTGAATAAGGTGCGCTTAAAATCAGGAAACAGAAAATCTGAAAACACGTTCAAATCAGAAGGCATGTGTTAAGACATATGTTTTGTCATCATTCAAAATCAGTTGAGATGTTTTAATTCAAATATCAATACATTAAGCAAAACATTACCAAAGAAGTGTTTTACCAAAATTGCTACCAACAAACACTTACAAACTCCCCCTTTGGCAAATTTTGGCTAAAACATTATTTGAGCACATTATCAGAGCAGCAGCACAAGAAAAAGAAACTCAGTTAGCAGTTAGAAGTGGAAAATGTCAGGACATCTTATAAGATATGAAGCTCCCTCTCAAACTTACCAGCTCCCCCTCAAACTTACCAGTTAGTCATTCTCAAACTTACCACCTCCCCCTCAATCTTACCAGTCAGTCAGTCAGCTTCTCTCCCCCTTTTTAGACATAATATGAAAAATAAACATGCATTTAAGAGGTTAGTAGAAAAAGAAGTACATACCAGAATATCCAAGTGGCAAGCACATACAAGTGCCAAAAATAACAAGGGATCATAATACAAAAGAAAAACAAAAAAGAAGGCACCAGCACAGAGTCTAATTGTCTTCAGGACCAGTAGACTTGGTAGCTTTAAAACTTCCTTCATTATCAGAATCTCCTCCTTTAGTACTCACTTTATCATCAAGATTGTTATCCTTCTACAGCTCCTTGATCAGCTTTTCAAATTTTATCTTTCTTGCTGAGCTAACTCTGATTACCTTATCAAGTTCTTTGCAGACTTCCATTAACTTAGTAATCATATCATCCTTTCTTGAGGTCTTGTTTTTAGAGGATGCAGATGTCAAAACAGTGGATGGGACATGTTTACGTGAAAACAACTAGAAGTGAAGGGACAGGGAGGACTCCCTTTTGCAAACTACATCAATGCCACACAGAATTCTAGGATGTTGATTTAGAATAATTCCACAAATAAGAGATGGAAAGGCAATAGGCATCTTGATAGCACAGGTTCCTGAATGCTTTACAGTCTGTTCAAAAATGTAAGCACCATAATCAGACAACTTCTTATTTCCAATAGCATAGATAAATTTTCCTAAACAAATTATAATGGTTGAGGTATGATTGGTAGGGACCCAGTTAGCAGCTCCAATTCTATGAAGGATAGCATATTTCACACTTAACTTACTAATAGGGAGCTTATTCTTCATGGGCCAATCACTCACTTGGTTTGCAGTGATGGCATTGCACACCTGATTATCAATCACTTCCAACTCACAATAATCATCTTCAGACCTGCCCAGGTATCTATTGATGACAGTAGGGGAAAATTCAACACATTTACCTCTAACAAACACCTTCCTATATTCCTTACTTTTTTTATCAGCACAATCTATAGGAATATTAACAATAAATTCCTTAACAAGAGTCTCATAACATTTTGCCAACCTGGTGACAGTCTTCATCAAGCCAGCAAAGGAAATCAACTCCATAATCTCTTTGCACTCCAGTGCACCTGCTCCCAACTCTATTTCAAGAGAAATCCTTCATTGGAAGACATATTTCCATTTTTTCAGCATTGCCAACAGAATGGAAGAAAATGTTGTCAAGAGGAGCATCAGGCACCCTGACAGAAATCTTCTTGCTTGCAGACTTATTCACAGGAGAGAAATCCTGGACATCATCTTCATCATCATCTGAGGAGCTATTAGGTCTAACTTTTCTTTTGTTGAAGGGAGGAACCACTTTACTCCAAGGCTTTGGGGGACCATACATACTCTTCTTCTTGATAATCTTGGCATGTGATATGACATCCACAACCTTCACTTTTCTAGACTTGAGCCTTTTAGAAATTCTAGGCACGACATTGGAAATAAGGTCATTGTCAGACAGCTCATCAACATTCACCACATTCTCAGCATTTGGATTCTTTGCAGTTTTG
This sequence comes from Vicia faba, assembly GCA_948472305.1. Lineage (NCBI taxonomy): Eukaryota > Viridiplantae > Streptophyta > Magnoliopsida > Fabales > Fabaceae > Vicia > Vicia faba. The sequence continues at coordinate 1,289,671,588 of OX451736.1, read as the reverse complement.
AAGCCAACAACATCCTCCTTAGTAGAAGAGTCCTTCTCAGCAGATGATGTCTTAACATCATGTTCAACATCAGCTTCCACTTCTTCTAGCACAGATGTAGCAAACCTGCCAAGTTCACTTTCAGCAACACCTTTCTTTAAGACAGATGATTCAGCAGCATTTTGAGGATCGGTACCTTTGTCAGCTTGAGCAGGAATTCAGGAAAGAGGTGTAGAAATCCTAGGCATAACAAAAACCTCATGTAACACCCTATATACCACCATTATAATACTCCTATCAACATTAACAATGTCTTCTTCTGACCTATCATCAATAGTATTAGGAGCATTACCTTTAGAAGTGTCAAACTCGTCTTTGGATTTCTTTGCATGGGACGATCTGGGTTTCTTGAATTTCTTATCAGGAGGTGGAACAGTTGTCAGAGGAGTGATGACCAGGACTTTATCAAGGGAGAGATCCTCATGATGGTTGACAGGCTTTGACCTATAAGCCTTGGCTTCGTCAGAAGAACACTTTGAGGGAGACGAAGCATGATGTTGTGACATCTTTGAATATTTTTGAATGGTGAGATGAAAAATAACAAGGTTTCTTTTTATGTAAAGGAGAACGAAGAGGTTGTGAAAATAGAAATAAGTAATGTTGTAGCGTGTGGGGGAGTATTTGAGATAATCTTGAAATGATTTCTTAAGATACTTAATTTTTTGGAAACATAATAAATGATATAATATCACTTTAATGATATTCCCACACGCCCTTAATTGCTACAAACCCTCATATATGCAGATCCCTAGTTTTCCTCTTTAGTTCTCAAACTAGTTTGCATCCAAAGCCTTAGTGAAAATGCCAGTCAGTTTTAATTCAGTAGCTACAAGTTCTAAGGCAACAATTTTTCTTCAACAAGATATCTTATGAAGTGATGATGGATATTAATGTGTTTGGTCCGGCTGTCTTGAATAGGATTTTTTGATATCTTTATGGCACTTAGATTGTCATAAAATAATGTCATGACATCCTGTTTGACATTATATTCTGTCAACATTTGTTTCATCCAAACCAACTGAGAACAACTGCTTCCTGCAGTAATATACTCAGCCTCAGCAGTCGACAGAGACACACAATTTTGCTTCTTACTGAACCAAGATATGAAATTATTTCCCAGAAGGAAACATCCTCCTGATGTACTTTTTCTATCATCAGCACTCCCTGCCCAATCAGCATCACAATAACCACTTAAGGCAGAGCCAGATCAATGAGAATATAGCATACCATAGTCACTTATCTCATTCACATATTTAAGAATTCTCTTCACATGTTTGGCATGGCTAACTTTAGGATCAACTTGATATCTAGCACACACCCCTACAACAAAGGCAATATCAGGTCTGCTAGTTGTGAGATATAGAAGACTGCCTATCATACTTCTGTAAATACTTTGATCCACACTTACTTCTTTTTCATCTTTAGACAACTTCAGATGTGTGGGAGCAGGTGTTCTCTTGTGATTGGCATTTTCCATCCCAAATTTCTTTACTATATTCTTCACATATTTTCTCTGAGATAAGAATATGGAATCTTTCATTTGTTTAACTTGCAGACCAAGAAAGTAGGTTAACTCACCAACAAGGCTCATCTCAAATTCTGACTGCATTTGCTTGACAAAATGTTGAACCATCTCATTTGACATCCCACCAAATACAATATCATCAACATAAATCTATATAATCATGATCTTCCCTTCTTCTTCCTTGACAAAAAGAGTTTTGTCTATGCCGTCTTTCCTATATCCATTCTCACCAAGAAATTATGTCAATCTCTCATACCAAGCTCTTGAGCCTATTTTAATCCATACAGAGCTTTCTTCAGTTTGTACAAATGGTTAGGAAATCTCGGAACAAATCCCTTAGGTTGTTCCACATAAAATTCCTCATTCAGATAGCCATTTAATAAGGCACTCTTTACATCCATTTGTAACAACTTAAATCTCATAATGCTAGCAACTCCTAAGAGTAGTCTGATTGAGTGTATCCTTGTGCAACTAATCGTGCCTTATTTCTAGTAACCACCACTTTTCACCGGATTTATTCTTGTACACCCATTTATTGCGAATTACATTTACCCCTTCAGGTCTTGGAACCAGATCCCAAACTTTATTTCTTCTAAATTGTTCTAGCTCTTCTTGCGTAGCATTAATTCAGAACTCATCAGTTAAGGCTTATTTGACATTCTTAGGCTCGATTTTTGAATCAAAGCAAGAGTTTGACATCCATTCTCTTGATCTAGTAGTAACTCCTTTATTTAGATCTCCTATAATAAGTTTCTTAGGATGGTCGCTCTGAGTTCTGATTGAAGGCCCTTTATTGAGTTGATTGGGCTCAGGATCTTCTTGAGTTGGATTAGTATCAATACTTCTGTCATTAGATTCTGTTGGAATGTCTGACAAAGATGTTCCAACATCTTCTAAGACATCTTCTTCATCATTCCATCCTCTATCATCAATAATAACATTTATGGATTCCATCATAACCTTAGTTCTGGAGTTAAAAACTTTGTAAGCTTTGTTATTTGTAGAGTAACCCAGGAATATTCCCTCATCACTCTTGGGATCCATCTTCCTTCTCTGTTCAAGATCAGCTAAGATGTAACATTTACTTCCAAAAACATGAAATTATTAGACAGTAGGTTTTATTCCCTTCCGAATTTCATACAAGGTGGTTGAGGTGCCTTTTCTTAGAGTGACTCTGTTATGGATATAGCATGCAGTATTCATAACTTCAGCCCAAAAGTGGTAGGGTAACTTCTTAGCATGAAACATAGCTCTGGCAGATTCCTGAAGAGTTCTGTTTTTTCCTTCCACAATCCCATTTTGCTGAGGAGTAATGGGATAGAAAAATTCATGATTGATTCATTCATAAGAACAAAAATCAGCAAATTTATTGTTCTCAAATTCCTTTCCATGATCACTTATGATTCTAATGACATGACTATCCTTTTCTCTTTGAAGTTTTTGACAGAGATCTTTAAAGACTTCAAAAGTTTCTGATTTTTATCTGATAAAACTTATTCACGTGTATCTAGAGAAGTAATCTACAACAACATAGGCATACTTCTTTCCACCAAGACTTTTAACCTACATAGGTCTCATTAAGTCCATGTGAAGATTTTCCAAAACTTTTGATATGGTGAGATGTTGGATCTTCTGATGTGACATCTTAGTTTGCTTTCCAATCTGGCATTCACCACATACTCTCCCTTCTTCTATATTGAGCTTAAAAATTCCTCTCACGGCTTCTATAGATATGATTATTTTCATTCCTTTTCAAATGCAAGTGTCCCAACTTTTAATGTCACAGTTTAACTTCATTTTCTTTGATTAAAGCACATGTTGAGGACAAGTTTAACTCTTGGGGAACCATAATAACAATTGTCCTTAGATCTGATTCCTTTCATAATAACTTCATTCTTTTCATTGCAAACGAGACATTCTTTCTTGGTGAAGTTTACTTTGAACCCTTGATTACACATTTGACTTATACTTATTAGGTTAGCTGTTAACCCTTTAACAAGTAACACATTCTCAAGTTTTGGGACTCTTGAACATTCCAGCTTTCCAACTCCTTTGATTTCACCTTTGGCTCCATCACCAAAAGGCACATAACAGGTGGAGTGAGATTTGATATCTACCAAGAGATTCTTGACACTTGTCATGTGTCTAGAACAACCATTAAGTCCATGTGAAGATTTTCCAAAACTTTTGATGTGGTGAGATGTTGGATCTTCTGATGTGACATCTTAGTTTGCTTTCCAATCTGGCATTCACCACATACTCTCCCTTCTTCTATATTGAGCTTAAAAATTCCTCTCACGACTTCTATAGATATGATTCTTTTCATTCCTTATCAAATGCAAGTGTCCCAACTTTTAATGTCATAGTTTAACTTCATTTTCTTTGGTTAAAGCACATGTTAAGGAGAAGTTTAACTCTTGGGGAACCATAATAACAATTGTCCTTAGATCTGATTCCTTTCATAATAACTTCATTCTTTTCATTGCAAACGAGACATTCTTTCTTGGTGAAGTTTACTTTGAACCCTTGATTACACATTTGACTTATACTTATTAGGTTAGCTGTTAACCCTTTAACAAGTAACACATTCTCAAGTTTTGGGACTCTTGAACATTCCAGCTTTCCAACTCCTTTGATTTCACCTTTGGCTCCATCACCAAAAGGCACATAACAGGTGGAGTGAGATTTGATATCTACCAAGAGATTCTTGACACTTGTCATGTGTCTAGAACAACCACTATCAGAGTACCAGTCGTCTTTTGTTGAGACTCTGAGCGAGGTATGAGCTATGAGACTAGCAACAATAGTCTTGGGAACCCATTGTTTCTTCTTTTTTTTCTATTTTTAAAGGTCTGGTCAGTCTTGGGAAGAGAAGCAATTTTAGAATACCCATACAACTTGAAATAGAAAGGTCTTATGTGACCAAACCTTCCACAGTGGTGACACCTCCGGGGCTGGAATTTCTCTCTGGTGTGATTAAATGTTATCTCGCCATGATGTTCGCCATGATGTCTTTTATTTCCATGATGTTTGCCATGATGGTGAGACATTTGATTCGACATCTTTGGTTTAGACTTGGCATGAGTGGAATCTGATGAAGGTTCTTCTGAATAAGGTTCCTTTTTTCTCATTAAACCCTAGACCACTCTTGTCTCCTGACACTCTTCCCACTTGAAGATTTTTATCTAATGTGTCAGACACATTATTCAGCATCTTGAATGATTTGACCATTTTGTCAAGATTCAAATTCAGAGAAGTGACTTCACTTCCCAGACTAGAGATAGTTTTTAGATGCTCTTTCCTATATGCCTTCAGCTGAGTTATGAGAGATTTCAGTTTCTCCCCTTCTTGGCAAACTTCTGCACTTCTAAGACACAGTTCTTTGTATGAGGCAGCTAACTCATCAAAGGTTAGTTCACCATCACTAGACTTTTCATCAGAAACACATTTTCCTGTTAATGCTTTAACATACTTGGTAGATTCCTCTTCAAGATCACTCTCAGAGTCCTCTTCAGACCAAGTAATAGATAGATTCTTCTTTTGTTTCTTAATATATGTAGGAAATTCAGCTCTAATGTGACCAAAACCTTCACATGTATGACACTATATTCCCTTCCCTTGAGTGGATTTTTCGTCATCCCTTTTTCTTTCAAACTCATTTGACTTATGGATGTCAGATGAGATGTTCTTGATATTTGATCTTGGGTTCCTATCCATCTTCTTTATCACTTTGTTAAACAATCTTCCAAGCAGAACTAAAGCATTAGATATTCCTTCATCTGTATCCTGATCATAATTCTCCTCTTCATCTTTAGTATTGGTTACAAAAGCTATGCTTTTGTTCTTCTTTTCAGATCTTTCATTGATGCTTAATTCAAATGTCTGAAGGGATCCAACAAGTTCATCCACTCTCATCTTGTCAATGTCTTGTACTTCTTCTATGGTAGTCACTTTTATATCAAATCTCTTAAGGAGAGACCTAAGCATCTTTCTCACCAATTTGTCTTCGGGTATTTTTTTTCTCTTAAACCACTGGATGCATTAGCAATCTCAATAATGTTCATATGGAAGTCATTAATACTTTCATCATCCTTCATTCTCAAATTTTCAAATTTGGTTGTGAGAAACTGAAGTCTTGACATCTTAACTTTGGATGTGCCTTCATGGGTAGATTGAAGAATCCCCCAGGCATCCTTAGCTACTTCACATGTGTTTACTAATCTGAAAATCTTCTTGTCAATTTCATTAATTATAGCATTCAAGGCTTTATAATTTCCAAGTGAAATTTCATCCTCTTCTTTAGACCAATCTTCTTCTGGCTTTAACACAGAAGTAGGTTCTCCATCTTCTCCCAATTTGACAAGGTGTTCCCATCCTTTTAAGACAGCTTTCCAAGCCCTGCTGTCCATAGATTTTAGAAAGGCCACCATACGTGGTTTCCAATAGTCATAATTTCTTCCATACAGAATGGCTGGTCTGTTCATAAATCCTCCTTCCTTGTCCATCGTACCAGAAAGTATTTTCCCTAAATCTCACCTAGATACAGAGCAGGATGCCTGCTCTGATACTAATTGAAATTCTGGTATCAGATATTTGATATTGAAAGAGATGTCACGACACATATATTTGAGGACAATATAAAATGCAACAATATAAAAGTAGTAAAAACACAAGGGATTGTTAACCCAGTTCGGTGTACAACAACACCTACTCTAGGGGCTACCAAGTCAGGTATAAGTCCACTAAATAATATCAATTCATAGACCCTCAGTAAACAATCTGTTTACGATCACTACTACAAAAAAAAGGAAAAGACATCGCTTTTTTTTGCCTTTAACAGTGCTTTAAAGCGCCGCCTAAAGCAGCGCTGCTAAAAGAAAAGACAGCGCTTTTTTTCAACGTAAAAGTGCTGCCTTATGTCCACTTTAGACAGCGCTTTTTTTCAACGTAAAAGTGCTGCCTTATGTCCACTTTAGACAGCGCTTTTAGAATAGACAGCGCTTTTTAATTTTTTCTAGATAGGCTTTAGACAGCGCTTTCCTTTGAAAGTGCTGTCTATTCCTGCAATTTAGACAACACTTTCAGACTTTAGGCAGCGCTTTTTGTTTTTTAAGTTTTTACAGCGCTTTTCTCCTAAAGCTTGTCTATTATTTATAATTTTTTTAATAAATTATCTATTTTAATCATAATTTTTATCATATTTGGTAGCTTCATTCCAATATTTTGATCCAGGTTTTCAAAATTATCTTTTATGCTCCATATTCGGTAGCTTCATTCCAATAAAATATACATATATAAAAATTGCACATATATATAAATTGATGATATAGACAACAACAATTGCAAAATTTATGATACAAGTTAAAATTCTACAAGTTAAAATACCTAAAATATTCAAAATTGAATTTACATCTAAACGTCTTTCTATCTTCGAGAATTCTCATGAAACAACAACATGAATATCTTAGCTCTATCTTCTACACATGTACCTATAAACCTGGAAAAAAAAACCAAATGATCGAAATTCATAACATGATAATATATATTAACGTTGCACTTTATTAATTCGAATTTAATTTATACTCAAAACTCGAAATTTCTCATCAAAGGAAATAAGAAAATATACCTTAGCTTATAAAATTCTCAACCCGATAATGAATTGACACCATTCGTCCATAAGTTCATCCAATTGATATTTTGAGTAATATGCACAATTGAATTCCTCAAAGTACTACATATATAATAATATAACATAGGATGTGATTTAGTTAAAACAATATGTCATTTTATGATAAACACAAAATATGAAAATAGTATGTGTTGTACCCCAAAATTTTCCCTCTCATTCTCCAAGGCCTTTCTCACAAGGATTGTCAAGGTTCAAGCTTGAACAAGTGCATTGGGATTTTCAAGTACCAAACTTAAAAGGAAACTGTCAAAAATGGAGAAAACAGATAAAAATAACATTTTCACAAATTTGTTGGAAAACATGTCTCCTTCGATTCAGCATACTTCGATTGACTCTTGGCCTCTTTCGATTGCTCAAGGTGGCTGCTAGCGTGCCTATTTCGCCTGGGCATGTGACTTCTTGTTGCAGGCTTCGTTTGTGCCTTTTGCTGCCTACAAACCTGCTTCGTTTGTGCCTTTTGCTTCCTGCGTGCTTGCAATCGAAGGCCATGACTTACTGGCCACACATGCCCCCTGCAAGGCAAACCCTTCGATTCACCAAGCATGTTGCCTGCATGCTTGCTGTGAAAACCTATTTTATCTCCCTATAAACCTATTTCGATTTGTACAAGTTCACTGCCTACAAGCCTGCTTTGATTGGGCATATGCTGCTTCCAAGCCTGCTTCGATTGGGCATATGCTTCCTTCGAGCATGAGCTTTCGATTTGGCAATATGTTTTCTTCGATACAAGTTTCGTCTGAGGCAATGTAAATTCCAATAGGTCCCCTTCGATTCATAAGGAAATGATCTCCATTACAAGTTTCGATTGAGATTTTGGTTCCCTTTGAAACAATGCCCTTCGACCCAGGAATACCCTTCAATTGGCATTTCAAAAGGTCCCTGGACTGGAACTTCAGAGTGTCCTTCAACTGGAATTTCATAGTGTCCTTCAACTAGAACTTCAGAGTTTCCCTTAATAAGAACATCAGAATGAAATGACCTTCGAATGGCATTTCAGTGTAGAGTTTCTCTTAATCTAAGATGCTATGATGAAGGAAATTCTGAACACTTCGAATCAGAACTTAGACTCATCACAAGGCCAAGGGCTGGTCGAAGTTGCCTAATAGGGAAGGTTCCAAATAGATTCGAATTGGACTTTGAAGCTGGCAAAGAAAACCCATTCGAAGGGCCATTCGAAGAACACACAGTTGGTTCATTCGAAGGACACACAGCTGGTGGAAATGAATGCAGTGTTATTCCAGAAAGATGGAGGATTCGACCCAGAAGATCAATTTGAACATACAGACCCATAGGATAGGCCACGTGTCTTCCCTTTTTAGGCCTGTTTGTTGTCTAAGACTACTTGCACTTAATAGCACAGTACCACCTTTTGGAAAAGTTTGACTTGGTTCTTGCGCTTATTTTCCTTCATAGTGAAGCAACCCATCCTGAGCCATTCATCTTGCTTTTATGGCACAAGTGGACATTTACTTTCCATCTGGCCCTTATTTTATTATTTTTGCTCCCCAAGCTTTTCTCTATAAATAGAGAGTTCATTTGCACAAAGAAGGGGGACTTTTTTGGCCAGGGGAACGTATCTTCAAAGTTCTCACACACCACAAAATTCTCAAACACTTAAACACTCAAACACTTGAACACTTAAACACTTAAACACTTAAACACTTAAACACTCAAACACATACCAGAATCCAAACAACAAATACAGAACTGCATCCTCCTGCCTAACACTAGAACATCAAACCTGTGTTATAACAAACCTTGAGGCCTGCATAACCTCACACCTGCTGCTTCTCTTTCGAACCCAGTATCAAAGACATAACTCCTGGTTCCTCCCTTCGAATCCAGAATCATTCAAGGAAACCACGTACAGGCCCAACACACGTTCCAGCCTCAAGCAAGGTAAGTCATCCTTAACCTTGGACCCTTCATTTCTGGCATAACATGTAAATAAGCTTCCTTTTCGTTTCAAACGTGTACATAGTGTTTGTTACCTTTTTGTTTCCACTCTTTTAGTTTGTTTTTATTGTCTCTCCTTTTGGTTTTGTTCTTTGTTTTGTTACAAATGCTCTAAGAACTAACATGGCCCTGAGGTAATGATAGCATGGCCTTGGGCCATGTTGCTATTTAATATCTCAAACGAAATAAACAAAAGACAGGAGTATGAAACGAAGTCCCAGGCTTCCTCACTGACTCTAGACCCAATCGAAGGAGACAGAAAGGCAGAGGCACACTTGCACTAAGTCTAGGCTCAGACGAAAGGCACTTCCATGCTGGTGCCAGCCTCCAATCGAAATACATGACCAGACTGGTGCCAAAACCCAATCGAAGGCCATGACCTCACTGGCGCGAATTCCCAATCGAAGGACAGGACCTTACTGATGCCAGCCCCCAATCGAAGGAGGCCAACAGAATGCCAATCGAAGGCTGCTACTGCCTGGGTCGAAAGACACTCATTTTCCTCTTTTTTTTCTTTACATTTTCTTGCCTTTCAATATGGTTGTAATAGTGTGGTATTTATTTCTTGCACTTTTATTGCTTTATACAAATGCTAGTAAATAGGTGTGTATGGTAAGATAAAATCAACAAGTAGATAACACAAAAATCAAAGACAAAATGCATGTAATCAAACACACTTGCACACATGCACCCTTAGGGTAATTCCACTTGTTGCCTTACAAAAATGGCCATGTTATGCATGTGGGATGTCTTAGCACAAACGAATTGAAAAAAAGATCATAGTCCCTCGATGACGCTATCAAAGTTGCCTTTCAAAAATGATCTTAGTCCCTACAGAAAAGTGCTAAGTCATTTCACAACATTGCTATCATGGTCATACGATGACCCGCGCCTGTCCCGTTAACATCCTAACACAAGGATGTTCACCAAATACAATGGTGAAACAACACTGTTAAAAGGGTTAAAAACATAAGAAATATCTTTGAGTAAAATAGGGTAGACAACTCTTAGTTACTTGATCAAATTTGCAAAAAACATCCTTGCTACTTTTCAAAAACACATTTCACAACACAATTTCAAAATCCAACTTTCAAAACATTGAAAACCTTTCAAAAAGACAAACACCTTTGTATACATTCAAACAAGAATCATTACAAAGGTTGCCACAACAAATGGCCTCTTTTCAAAACATCTTTCCAAACCACACACAAAGCACCATTTCAAACAATTGAAAATGCAAAGCAAGTGATCTAAGCAAGTAACTAAGAGCCCATGGATAACCATGGATAGAAAGGGTGCTAATACCTTCCCTTTCTATAATCTACTCCCCGAACCCAAGAAAATATCTCAAAGGTCTTTACTGTGCTTTTTGACCTTTCCTTAGGATAAAATAAAAAGTCGGTGGCGACTCTTGCTAAACCGAAACATTTGCGAACACAAACGCAAAACCCAAGTCAGTTCTCCCACCGTATCACAGAACTGGCGACTCTGCTGGGGATTTCTTGATATAAAAGTGGAGTAACTTTAGGGCTTAGATCACCTTTTGCATGATTAATTGTTTGCTTTGATTGCTTTACATTTTTGGTTCTCTTGTTTTGGCTTGAAATCCTCCACCCGGATTTGGGAAACATTCATAAATAGCAATACGTTGTGGAAACTGTGCGGGGTATACTGACACGGTTGAAGCAATAGCTATATTAGTGCGACATATTTGTGAGTACCGGTAGCCTTTGAGTCAATCAAAGAGAATACGGGGCCGCTGAGTGATGTCACTAAGCACTAATGACCTAGAACCTTACTTGACCATCTTGGCCTTTTATTAGGGGTAGTGAGATGACCGACTTTGGTGCAGTCCGAAGTTGGTAGATACTCGATACTACACTCATTGAGGGTTGTTTTCTTGGAATATTTTGGTCGCTAGTTAAGTGGCTAAACCAAAACAATGAACATAGAAAACAATCCAATGATATTGAGCTCCTTAGAACCCGGTTACTATTTATGGGACAAGTTTTGAGCCAACTAAACTCAAGAGGGTACTTACCTATGAAACCTCATGCAAGCCTGAAACTAGGGTTTTTGTGTGACTTGCTTGTACATGTGTTTGTGCATACATCATGAACATCATAAAGCATCATATGCATCCACTAACCATTTCAAGGGTTTGGATCTTCATCTTTGTTCTTGTTTTGTAGGTCATGGAATCTCTTCGCAGGAAAACAATTCAAGTCAACCTTGTGAGAATCCCTCCTCAACTCAGGGAGCTTACATCCAGAATTCCAGAAAATTCTCTCTTCACTGAAAGACATGGTAGGCTTCTCAACCTAGTCAACACCAGCATTAAAGAAGACATGGTTAAAGTTCTCATCCAGTTCTTTGACCCCCTACAACACTGTTTCACATTCCCTGACTACCAATTGGTGCCTACTTTGGAGGAATTTAATCAACTCCTGAGAATTCCTATTCTTAATCAACTACCCTACAACGGTACGGAAAAAGAGCCAAAACCTGAAGATGTTGCTCAAGCATTACACTTGCAACCATCTGATATCAAGGGGCATTGGGAAACAAGAAGTGGTGTCAAGGGTTTCTTGGCAAGGTTTCTGTTTGAGAAGGCACAAGAATGCTGGAATTCTCTTGATCTACAAGCCTTTGAAGAAATTGTGGCACTCCTTATTTATGGGTTGGTCTTGTTCCCAAATCCTGACCAACTTATAGATGTGAATGCTATTAAGATTTTCATGTCCAGGAATCCTATACCCACATTGCTTGGGGACATCCTACACTCATTTTACACACGAACAATGAGGAAAAGAGGTGTTCTCATGTGCTATACTCCTCTCCTAGCAAGGTGGTTTATTTCTCACCTTCCACAATCAGTTCTGAAGAATGAGCAGGGTTTAAGGTGGTCACAACGGTTGATGACCCTTACACATTCTGATGTACATTGGTGTTCTCGGTCCAGAGAAAATGTCATCATCATTGATCGTTGTGGTGAGTTCCCTAATGTCCCATTACTTGGCATTAGGGGAGGCATTACCTACAACCCTTGCCTAGCCTTGAGACAATTTGGATATGCTCGGAGGGATTGCCCTCACGACATGCTGATTCCTGACCTAGTTTTTGACTTTGAAAACGATGCGCAAGGACTTCGACAAAGGTTCATCAGAGCTTGGAGGATGCCTAACAAAGTGGATAGTAAGACACTGGGGCACAAGAATTCCATCCCCCTTGAGCCTTACCTCAAGTGGGTACGAACCCGCTCCCAGAATCTTATGATGCCATACCCTCACATTCTCCCCTTGATCAAAGAGCCTGTTAAGGAAGGAGAGGTTCCATACACCATCCTACATCCTGACATGCCAACATCATGGGAGGAAATGCAAAAGAGTTGGATCCAACTCAAAGAAGAACGGAATACTTTTGAAGCCAGCTTCTATGCCAGTGAGAAGAAGGTTTTGGAGCTTACCCGCCGACTTCACGAGGAGGATACCCTTAACACCTACATCACACCAAAAAGGATGTGCAACGTCTTTTTACCTTAAGAAGCTTTGTAATATTTGGCCCATGGGGAATTTATGTACTGATAAAATTTCTTCTTATTAATATGACGTGTGTTCTTTTGTCTGCAACAACTTTGAATTTCTAAATCCTTGAATGCATTACATGAATAAAACATATCATTCATCATATGAATAAACCAGTATCCACACCAGGTTTCCTTATCTTTCTGCTGTTTATTTCAACAAGATGGATATTGAGCAGACGGTCGAAGATCTGCAAGCACAAAATTCGTAGTTTCAACAACTCCTCATGACCTTGGCAAAGGGCCAGGAGGATCTTAAAGCACTATTAGAGAATAAAGAGTAGGAAAAAGGAAAAAAGAAAAAGAAGAGAGTTGGGGTAGCTACACTGGGAAGAAGATTTGAGAATGAAGCTAGGAGAGTTCTGGAATTCCCCTCAACATCTAACGAAGGGACCGGCAAGGGAAAAGGAGCTGCAATACCCTCTGAGTCTGAGGCTGAAGAGGAAGAGGAAGAGGTTGAAGAAGATGAAGACTATTCTGAACAACAATACCCACCAGCTGACGACAAATATAAAAACCTGGAAGACAAACTGGCAGCTATGGAGTTGCAAAGGATTCCCGGGCTAGACTTTGAAGAGTTGGGATTGATTGCTGGGATTGTTATCCCTCCCAAGTTCAAGGTGCCAACTTTCGCCAAATACGACGGTCTGTCTTGCCCAAAGATGCACCTGAGGTCGTATGTCAGAAAAATTCAACCTCATTCATCCGATAGAAATCTCTGGGTACACTTTTTCCAAGACAGATTGTCTGGTACCCAGTTAGATTGGTTTTACCAGCTTGAGAGATCAGAAGTTCATAATTGGGAAGACTTGGCAGCTGCTTTCTATCGCCAGTATCAGTACAATGCTGACTTGGAACCTACCCGTACTCAGCTACAAAGTATGGGGATGGCCTCAAATGAGGGGTTTAAAGAGTACACCCAGAAGTGGCGCGACCTGGCTGGAAGGGTGCAGCCACCACTATCAGATAGGGAACTAGTTGACATGTTCTTGGGGACTCTATCTGGCCCTTTCTTCAACCATCTAATCGGGAGCTCTTCTGCGGGGTTTACTGAATTGATTCTGACTGGCGAAAGGGTGGAAGACGGTATTAAGAGTGGAAAGATTCAAAAGGATGCCTCTGCATCCACAGCTGTTAAAAAACCTTTCCCAGCCAAGAAAGAAACATTTGCTATTTACTCTCAGAAGGGATTGGGAAGAATTGAGCGTCGGCCGACTGTAGGGGCCGTGATGATTCAAAATTCGTCAAATGATCAGCCTCGTAACAATCAGTCGAGACCTAATCAGCAACGGGTAGAACGGACAGAACGGCAGTTCACCCGCATCAACATGACACCCGCACAAGTTCTTCCCCATTTGTTGAAGCTAAATTTGACTAGTTTGAAGGAGGCGCCGAAAAACCCTAACACCACATCTCCATACTATCACTCCAACGCTAAGTGTGATTACCATTCCGACAGCGCCGGGCACGACACCAACAATTGTTGGGCGCTCAAAAACAAAATTCAGGATTTGATAGACGCTAAAGAAGTTGAATTAGACGCCCCTGAAAAGCCGAATGTAATCTCTGCTCCAATGCCAAAGCATGGCCACAATGCCCATGCTGTTGAAGAAGATCTGTTTGTTGCTACTGTTGATGATTTGATAACTCCACTACTGATAATCAAGTTGAATTTGCTAAAGGCTGGGATTTTCCCAGGTTGTGAAGAAGATTGTTGCCTTTGTTCATCCTTACCAACCGACTGTCCATTGTTGAAGTTAGGTATCCAACGCCTAATGGATAACCAAGAAATCCTTTTTGAAAAGACTCCTGTTACACCGACTCCTATCAATGATGTTTCAATAATAACCATATCCTCCAATCTTTCCAAGGTATCCAAAAGACCTGTTAAGATTACATCCGCTCCGAAGACTGCACCTTTGAAGATAACCATGCCCGGGCCCGTCCCATACAAGTCCGACAAATCAATACCATGGAACTATGGTGGAGAAATCTACTACCACGGTATTAAACAAATTGAATCAACTGAAGAGAGTTCTGACGAAGAGACTTCCGACGTTGGAAACATTGCTGGAACGAGCAAAATCACCCGCAGTGGAAGAATTTTCTCTCCAGAGATTGCCCCTCCAAAGGCAATCTTTGGACCCTCAGCTGCTCCTAAGGTTACCCCTGCACCGGTAAACGTATCTGCAAGAACTCCAATTATTGAGGAAGTTGTAACTCTTGTGGTTGTCCCTTCTGCTGCTGCTGATGATAGGGGGAAAGGGATCCAAGAAGAGCCCGTCAGGACGAGGGCTCAGCCATTGGTCATCCCTGAAACCTCTCAAAAAGAAATGGAGGAGATTTTGAAAATAATCAAGAAAAGTGATTATGATGTTGTGGAACAACTGGGGCAAACCCCCTTAAAAATTTCAATGTTGGCCCTCCTGCTCTGTTCATAGGCTCATGCTAAAGCTTTGATAAGATTTTTGAAGACAGCCCATGTACCCCAAGAGACCTCGGCTGACCAATTTCAGGATTGTGTAGCCAGTCTTACTGCTGACAACGGCCTGGGTTTTTCCGATGCTGACCTGACTCCTAAGGGAAGGAAGCACAATGATGCATTACATGTGTCGGCTGAATGCCGAGGAACCACTCTCGCCCATGTCTTGGTCGATACCGGTTCTTCCCTAAAGGTGCTGCCTAAGAAAGCTCTGGACCGGTTGAATTGTGAAGGCTTGGAGCTAAAACCAAGTAATATTATTGTCAGGGCCTTTGACGGGTCTAAAAGGATGGTGCATGGGGAGGTCGATATTCCCATCAAGGTAGGCACCGAAGTGTTCAACTCCACTTTTTACGTAATGGACATCCGCCCATCATACTCTTGCTTGCTAGGAAGACCATGGATCCATTATGCTGGGGCAGTCACCTCCTCTTTATATCAGATGTTGAAATACCCTGTTAAGGGTAAAATCATAACTGTACACGGTAAGGAGGAGTACATGATCAGTCATCTCAATTCCTTTCGATACGTGGAAGTGGATGGCGAGTTCATCGAAACACCTTTTCAACATTTCGAGGAAGTCTTCCCCGAGGTGGTAGTAGCGAAGGCAGTGGTGGAGGTACCTATCATTCCCAAGCAGGTGGCTAGGGTGGCATCTCTCAAAGACGCAAAGGTTGCGATTAAGGAGGGAAAGAGTGCAGTATGGGGACAGTTTCCCGACTTCCCCTATAAGACAGACAAGTTTGGGTTGGGGTTTACGGCTGCGGGGCAAAAGGTTATGCGTCGCTCCAAAATTGAAAAAACACCCGTCAAGATTTCTCATCATGGAATCAATGCTTTAGAAGATGATGATGAAGAGGGCAACTTTGAAGATTGGATCTTTCCAACCATTGAAGGAGGACTGAAGAACTGGGAGGCGAAAGACTTCGTTCCCATTACTTTCATCAATCAGTAATTTATTTTTTGAACATTTCCTGTTTGGTCTGTAATAATTATTAAACAATTCGCACACTATTTTTCACTTCATGCCTTGCCCGGGGCATGTAGGTCCATTTGTAAGGGCTTGATTCTCTTCATAATCATATGCCATGTTTTAACGAATCATTGGACGTTTTTCGTTTATAAACTGTTGTGTTCATTTTCTTTCATTTTGCATTTTTGCTTGTTTAAGGATGGCTATCCCTTACACACACCCACACTCACAAATGCAGGTACCCATCCACTCCGGATTCCATGGGTGACTATTCTGTTTTATCCTTCAATAACTCTGAAGATTTGGTTAATCAGGCTGAGTACGAAGTTAACGAAGATTGTGAAGTACAAGGAGAGTTAGCCAGACTTCTACAACAAGAAGAGAGGGCCATCTTGCCTCATGAAGAGTTGCTAGAAACCATCAACTTAGGGACAGAGGAAGATAGGAAGGAAGTAAAAGTGGGTGCCAATCTGGAACAAAGTGTCAAGGAGCGCTTAGTGCAGTTATTGAATGAAAACGTTGAAATCTTCGCCTGGTCTTATGAAGACATGCCAGGGTTAGACAGAAATATCGTGGTTCACCGTCTCCCCACAAGAGAAGATTGTCCACCGATCAAGCAAAAGGTTCGTCGAATGAGGCCTGACATGTCTGAGAAGATTAAAGCTGAAGTAATGAAGCAATTCAACGCCGGCTTTCTGGATGTTACATCCTATCCATAATGGGTTGCTAACATCGTGCCCGTACCTAAAAAAGACGGCAAAGTCAGAATGTGTGTACACTATCGAAATCTGAACAGGGCTAGCCCTAGAGATGATTTTCCGCTACCACATATCGACATCTTGGTTGACAACACAGCTCAGCACAAAGTATTTTCTTTCATGGATGGATTATCGGGCTACAACCAGATTAAAATGGCCCCCGGGGACATGGAGAAAACAACCTTTGTTACACAATGGGGTACCTTCTGCTACAAAGTGATGCCGTTCGGACTGAAGAACGCAGGAGCAACCTATCAACGCGCCATGGTAGCTTTGTTTCATGATATGATACATCATGAAATCGAAGTTTACATAGACGATATGATAGCTCGATCACAAACAGAAGAGGAACACCTTGAACATTTGTAGAAGCTGTTTGCCAGGTTGAAGGAGTACAAACTCAGACTGAATCCAAGCAAGTGCACTTTTGGAGTTAGGTCTGGTAAACTTCTGGGGTTTATTGTCAGCAACAAGGGTATTGAGGTTGATCCTGCTAAAGTGAAGGCTATACAAGAAATGCCTGCCCCCCGTACTGAAAAGGAGGTTAGAGGATTCTTGGGATGCTTGAACTATATCGCCAGGTTCATCTCTCACCTGACGTCTACCTGTGAGCCAATTTTCAAACTATTGAAGAAGGATCAGGTAGTTGAATGGAACAATGGTTGTCAAGTTGCTTTTGATAGGATCAAGGAGTATTTGCTAGAACCTCCTATTCTGATGCCACCTGTCGAAGGAAGGCCGTTAATCATGTATCTGACTGTTTTGGATAACTCAATGGGGTGCGTATTGGGCCAACATGACGAGTCTGGTCGAAAAGAGCATGCCATTTATTACCTTAGCAAAAAGTTTACCGACTGTGAGACTCGCTACTCACTGCTCGAGAAAACTTGTTGCGCTTTGGTATGGGCTGCTCGCCGGCTAAAGCAGTATATGTTGACTCATACCACTTTGCTGATTTCCAAAATGGATCCAATCAAGTATATCTTCGAGAAGCCTGCTTTATCTGGGAGAATCGCTAGATGGCAGATGATACTGACTGAGTATGACATCCAGTATACTACCCAAAAAGATATAAAAGGGAGTGTACTAGCTGACCATCTAGCTCATCAAGCCGTCGAAGATTATCAGTTTATGAGATTCGACTTCCCGGACGAGGACATCATGACATTAGACAACTTCGAAGGTAACGGACCGTATGACGGACCTGAACAAGGATCCCGATGGACCCTGTACTTTGATGGTGCTTCAAATGCACTTGGCAACGGTATTGGTGCAGTACTCATCTCTCCAGAAGGTTGCCATACACCTTTCACTGCCCGACTTTGTTTCAGCTGTACCAACAACATGGCCGAATATGAAGCTTGCATCTTTGGTCTCAAGGCTGCTATAGACTTGGGGATCAAATCCTTGATCGTATTTGGGGACTCGGCTTTAGTTATCAGTCAAGTCAAAGGAGAGTGGGACACCAAACATCCTAATCTCATCCCATACAAAGAACATGTCCTGACGTTGTTGCCTCATTTCGAGCAGATCACCTTCGAGCATTTCCCGCGAGAAGAAAATCAGCTAGCAGATGCTCTGGCTACAATGTCTTCCATGTTTAAACTCAACTGGGATAACGAGGCTCCCCAAATCACCATCGAGTGAATGGATGAACCTGCGCATTGTCATGAGATTAATACCGAAGAAGTAGTGGAACAATCCTGGTTTCATGAAATCAAAAGGTATCTCCAGACTAGAGAATATCCCGAAGGAGCTTCCGTCAATGACAAAAAGTTTTTAAGGAGATTTGCTTCCAAGTTCTTCCTAAGCAATGACATCCTTTATAAGCGCAGCCATGATTGTGTTTTACTTCGATGTGTAGACAAGGCTGAAGCAGAGTTGATCATGACTGAGATACACAGTGGCACATTTGGCACCCACTTGAGCGGACATACGATGGCTAAGAAGATTCTAAGGGCAGGCTACTACTGGTCTACCATGGAAGCTGATTGTCATCAACATTCCCGTACTTGCCACAAATGCCAAGTCTATGCCGACAAAGTACATATTCCTCCTGTTCTTCTCAACATTCTGACAGCTCCTTGGCCATTCGCAATGTGGGGCATTGCCATGATTGGGGAATCAAACCCACGGCATCCAATGGACATCGCTTCATCTTGGTCGCTATTGACTATTTCACCAAGTGGGTCGAAGCAGCTTCCTTTGCCTCTGTTACAAAGAATGTGGTTGCCCGCTTCATCAAGCAGAACCTCATATGCCGGTATTGTGTCCCCGACAGGATCATCACAGACAACGGTACAAATCTGAACAATACTATGATCATCGCTCTATGCGAACAGTTCAAGATTTATCATCACAATTCATCTCCTTATCGGCCGAAGATGAACGGTGTTGTTGAAGCTGCAAACAAAAACATCAAGAAGATCATTCAAAAATGACAGTTACCTACAAGGACTGGCATGAGATGTTACCGTTTGCTCTGCATGGATATCGTACCACGACACGTACTTCAACAGGGGCAACCCCATTTTCTTTGGTGTATGGCATGGAAGTTGTCCTACCTATGGAAGTTCAGATTCCTTCTTTAAGGATTATGAAGGACGCTGGTTCGAGTGAAGACGATTGGATTCAGACCCAGCTTGATCAACTCAATTTGATCGACGAGAAGCGACTCACTGCTGTTTGCCATGGTCAGACGTACCAAAAACGGATGATCAAGGCTTTCAACAAGAAAGTAAGACGTCAGGTATATCAAGTCGGAGATCTTGTATTCAAGCGGATCATCTTGCCGCAAAGTGATCCCAGGGGAAAATGGACTCCTACTTACGAAGGACCATTTGTGATCAAGAGCATCTTTTCTGGTGGTGCAATGATTCTGACCACCATGGACGGTGACGATTTGCCACACCCTGCGAATGCAGACATAGTCAAAAGATACTACGCATGAAACAACCCGACAAGTTGAAAACCCGAAAGGGCGACTTGGTCAAAAATGGGCATCGCGGTGAACCGAAAACCCGAAAGGGCGGTTCAGGCAAAAATTAGGGATAAAACAAAAAAAATCTGTACACCCAGAAAGTTGAAAACCTGAAAGGGCGACTTGGGCAAAAAAGGGTTTTCCCGGTGGATCGAAAACCCGAAAGGGCGATTCAGGAAAAAGTTAGGGAACTAAAGCGTATGAATGTGTCTCGTCGGATCACTTTAAAGAGCAAACTCTTCATCAACAAGTTCCGAGCTTCTGATCAATCCAATCACCGGCGGACGAGGCAGTGAATGGACAAGATATTCAGAGTTGTGAAGGCTATAGCAGAATGGGAATCCCATGGAATTGTTACACATAGCCATCTTTCTTTTGTATAAAATTTTTCAATGTTTACGACAACATTCTCTTACTAGGATGTCTGTCTCCTTTGTACAAAATACTCATAAAAAGTTAATACAAATACTTTTCCAAGTGCAGAAATTTGCTTTGTCTTCCTTTTCTCTTTACACTTATGTTTTATTTGAAAAAACGTCCAATATTTTGTTAAATAGGCATATGCATTTGAACATAATCATTGCTTACAAATAAAAAAAAGAGAGAAATTAAGAAAAGATGATTGCTGATAGGTTGAAGGTATAGGTAGATATCTTGATGCCCTTTCAGAAGAAATCCCCAGCGGAATTAAACTCCAAATTTCTCAACAGAGTTAAAGTTCAGAATATATTTCCCCAACAGAGTTAAACTTCAGGATCCTCAGCAGAGCAAAGGCTTTCTAAAAGTTGGATTCCCCAGTTAAAGTGCATTCCATAACTTAATCCCCTCAGAGTCAAGTTTCAAGATCCCCAGTGGAGCTCAAAAAAAAAAACTGAAAATCCTATCCCCAGCGGAACCGGAATAGTGAACATTCTCCCCACAAAGATACTTCCCATCAGATTGAAGATTCTCAGTCTCACTTCTCCAGCATAAGTCTCCCAGGTTTTAACTTCCCGGTAGAGATTTTCAAAGTTTTCCTTATCCCCCAAGCAGTCAGCAGTCAGCAAGGATTTCTCATCTTCAGTAATCAAAGATCCTTGGAATTCCCAGCTTTGGTCATGGATTTATTTTCCCCAGCAACAGTCAAAGATTCTGTTATCTCCAGCTACCAGGATTTATTTTCCACAGCAAGATAGCTACTCAGCCTGCATACATAACCATTACATTCATATATCATAAACATTGATGAAGCACAGTTCATTGCATCATACACATCATGCAACGTAACTTTATGTTTTAGCTAACATTTTACCCTTTTCAGGATAAGATTAAAAGGCTATCGTTAACAATTATTCAGATACAGTATGGATACACCCCAGACACGGAGGTCATTCTATTACTCATTCAGAATTTCAAGTCAGATACAGTATGGATACACCCCAGATACGGTGGTCATTCTACTACCCATTCAGACTTCAGCAGTCTGATACAGACTAGATACGCTCCAGACACGGCGGCCTTTCTATCTCTCATTCAGATTCAATTATCAATTTCAAGTTCAGATACACTCCAGACACGGAAGTCATTCTGCTACTCATACAAATCTCAACTTCAGATACAGTCCAGATACGCGCCAGACACGGTTGCCATTTTGTCACTCATTCAGATCCCAGTTACAGTCTCAGATACACTCCATACACGGAAGTTATTTTGCTACTCATACAGATCTCAAACTTCAGATACAGTCCAGATACGCTCCAGACACGGTTGCCATTTTGTCACTCATTCAGAATTTATCCTCAGCACGCAGTTGCTCCATACACAGATTTTTCTTTATTACCCATTCAGAATACAGATACACTCCAGACACGGCAGTCATTCTGATATTCATTCAAAATCCAAATACAGTTACAGCTCAGATACGTGCCAGACACAGACGCCATTCTTTTGCTCATACAAATTCAGTCTCCAGATACAGTTCGAGTGTATTCCAGACACGTATACCATCTTGATACTCATTCTTTTGACATACAGCATTGCAACTCAACAAACACTCTTGGATGGCATCTTTAAGCCCATCTCCAGCGAGATTCTAATATCTCCAAATGGCATCTTTAAGCCCATTTCCTCTACTATATTCTGGATGAGTGCAAATTTACGGGCACTCTAGTGTCCAATCCTCTTTTACCTTCGAGTCACGAAAGGCAAATTTGCCAATCTAACTCTTCAGGTCCAAGAAGATTGAACAGGGGCAGCTGTTGTACCCCAAAATTTGCCCTCTTATTCTCCAAGGCCTTTCTCACAAGGATTGTCAAGGTTCAAGCTTGAACAAGTGCATTGGGATTTTCCAGTACCAAAATTAAAAGGAAACTGTCAAAAATGGAGAAAACAAATAAAAATAACATTTTGACAAATTTGTTGGAAAACACGTCTCCTTTGATTCAGCATACTTCGATTGACTCTTGGCCTCTTTCGATTTCTCAAGGTGGCTGCTAGCGTGCCTATTTCTCCTGGGCATGTGACTTCTTGTTGCAGGCTTCGTTTGTGCCTTTTGCTGCCTACAAACCTGCTTCGTTTGTGCCTTTTGCTGCCTGCGTTCTTGCAATCGAAGGCCATGACTTACTGGCCACACATGCCCCCTGCAAGGCAAACCCTTCGATTCACCAAGCATGTTGTCTGCATGCTTGCTGTGAAAACCTATTTTAGCTACCTGTAAACCTGTTTCGATTTGTACAAGTTCACTGCCTACAAGCCTGCTTCGATTGGGCATATGCTGCTTGCAAGCCTGCTTCGATTGGGTATATGCTTCCTTTGAGCATGAGCTTTCGATTTGGCAATATGTTTTCTTCGATACATGTTTCGTCTGAGGCAATGTGAATTCCAATAGGTCCCCTTCGATTTAGAAGGAAATGATCTCCATTACAAGTTTCGATTGAGATTTTGGTTCCCTTTGAAACAATGCCCTTCGACCCAGGAATACCCTTCAATTGGCATTTCAAAAGGTCCCTGGACTGGAACTTCAGAGTGTCCTTCAACTGGAGTTTCAGAGTGTCCTTCAACTAGAACTTCAGAGTTTCCCTTAATAAGAACATCAGAACGAAATGACCTTCGAATGGCATTTCAGTGCAGAGTTTCTCTTAATCTAAGATGCTCTGATGAAGGAAATTCTGAACACTTCGAATCAGAACTTAGACTCATCACAAGGCCAAGGGCTGGTCGAAGTTGCCTAATAGGGAAGGTTCCAAATAGATTCGAATTGGACTTTGAAGCTGGCAAAGAAAACCCATTCGACACAGCTGGTGGAAACGAATGCAGTGTTATTCCAGAAAGATGGAGGATTCGACCCAGAAGATCAAGTTGAACATACAGACCCATAGGCTAGGCCACGTGTCTTCCCTTTTTAGGCCTGTTTGTTGTCTAAGACTACTTGCACTTAATAGCACAGTACCACCTTTTGGAAAATTTTGACTTGGTTCTTGCGCTTATTTTCCTTCATAGTGAAGAAACCCATCCTGAGCCATTCATCTTGCTTTTGTGGCACAAGTGGACATTTACTTTCCAGCTGGCCCTTATTTTATTATTTTTGCTCCCCAAGCTTTTCTCTATAAATAGAGAGTTCATTTGCACAAAGAAGGGGGACTTTTTTGGCCAGGGGAACGTATCTTCAAAGTTCTCACACACCACAAAATTCTCAAACACTTAAACACTCAAACACTTGAACACTTAAACACTTAAACACTTAAACACTCAAACACATACCAGAATCCAAACAACAAATCCAGAACTGCATCCTCCTGCCTAACACCAGAACATCAAACATGTGTTATAACAAGCCTTA
Source organism: Vicia faba (assembly GCA_948472305.1). NCBI lineage: Eukaryota > Viridiplantae > Streptophyta > Magnoliopsida > Fabales > Fabaceae > Vicia > Vicia faba. Next base: position 1,289,647,786 of record OX451736.1, on the reverse strand, counting down.
AGGCTTGCATAACCTCACACCTGCTGCTTCTCTTTCGAACCCAGTATCAAAGACATAACTCCTGGTTCCTCCCTTCGAATCCAGAAGCATTCAAGGAAACCACGTACAGGCCCAACACACGTTCCAGCCCCAAGCAAGGTAAGTCATCCTTAACCTTGGACCCTTCATTTCTGGCATAACATGTAAATAAGCTTCCTTTTCGTTTCAAACGTGTACATAGTGTTTGTTACCTTTTCGTTTCCACTCTTTTAGTTTGTTTTTATTGTCTCTCCTTTTGGTTTTGTTCTTTGTTTTGTTACAAATGCTCTAAGAACTAACCTGGCCCTGAGGTAATGATAGCATGGCCTTGGGCCATGTTGCTATTTAATATCTCAAACGAAATAAACAAAAGACAGGAGTATGAAACGAAGCCCCAGGCTTCCTCACTGACTCCAAACCCAATCGAAGGAGACAGAAAGGCAGAGGCACACTTGCACTAAGTCCAGGCTCAGACGAAAGGCACTTCCATGTTGGTGCCAGCCTCCAATCAAAATACATGACCGGACTGGTGCCAAAACCCAATCGAAGGCCATGACCTCACTGGCGTGAATTCCCAATCGAAGGACAGGACCTTACTGATGCCAGCCCCCAATCGAAGGAGGCCAATAGAATGCCAATTGAAGGCTGCTACTGCCTGGGTCGAAAGACACTCATTTTCCTCATTTTTTTTTCTTTACATTTTCTTGCCTTTCAATATGGTTGTAATAGTGTAGTATTTATTTCTTGCATTTTTATTGCTTTATACAAATGCTAGTAAATGGGTGTGTATGGTAAGATAAAATCAACAAGTAGATAACACAAAAATCAAAGACAAAATGCATGTAATCAAACACACTTGCACACATGCACCCTTAGGGTAATTCCACTTGTTACCTTACAAAAATGGCCATGTTATGCATGTGGGATGTCTTAGCACAAACGAATTGAAAAAAAGATCATAGTCCCTCGATGACGCTATCAAAGTTGCCTTTCAAAAATGATCTTAGTCCCTACAGAAAAGTGCTAAGCCATTTCACAACATTGCTATCATGGTCATACGATGACCCGCGCATGTCCCGTTAACATCCTAACACAAGGTTGTTCACCAAATACAATGGTGAAACAACACTGTTAAAAGGGTTAAAAACATAAGAAATATCTTTGAGTAAAATAGGGTAGACAACTCTTAGTTACTTGATCAAATTTGCAAAACACATCCTTGCTACTTTTCAAAAACACATTTCACAACACAATTTCAAAATCCAACTTTCAAAACATTGAAAACCTTTCAAAAAGACAAACACCTTTGTATACATTCAAACAAGAATCATTACAAAGGTTGCCACAACAAATGGCCTCTTTTCAAAACATCTTTCCAAACCACACACAAAGCACCATTTCAAACAATTGAAAATGCAAAGCAAGTGATCTAAGCAAGTAACTAAGAGCCCATGGATAACCATGGATAGAAAGGGTGCTAATACCTTCCCTTTCTATAATCTACTCCCCTAACCCAAGAAAACATCTCAAAGGTCTTTCCTGTGCTTTTTGACCTTTTCTTAGGATAAAATAAAAAGTCGGTGGCGACTCTTGCTAAATCGAAACATTTGCGAACACAAACGCAAAACCCAAGTCAGTTCTCCCACCGTATCACAGTATGTAATTCCTAAGTTAGAAATCCTTACCGTGGATGGAATCTCTAATCGATCTAAAAGAATAGCTGGCAAGGACACTACACATGGAAAGAAAATACGAATATATATCAGGATATACCCCAAAATATATATATAAAATGACAATGCCAAAAATTAACATAAACATAAACTTAAATGTAAACACAAACATAAACATAAACATTTTAATATCTTACCTCTTTCAGTAACATCTCTTTCTTTTCTTGGTTGGAACATGAATTACTTGCTTCTTAACAATGCGGACGGATGGATTTATCCAAATTCCCTCATTATGATCATTTCTGATATATGATTCATCCGCTATAATATTCTCATCTTGATCATTTATAATATACAACTCATTCCATCTAATACATGACTCATTCTCATCATCAATACCACCTTGGTCTACACCGTTATCATCAACCACTTTGTTAGAAAAAAGCACTATAGACCATTTTGTACTCGTCGGGTCAGTGACATAGAACACTTGTTTAGCTTGAGAGGCTAGAATAAAAGGCTTTTCTTTGTACCCCTCTCTATGAAGACCCACTTGCAAAAATCCCGACATATCCATTCGTATGCCACCACTACTTACCCACTTGCAACCAAAGATAGGAATCTGAAACTTCTCGTAATCAAACACCCAAATATGCTCGATAACTCCAAAATATGACAGATTTGCATATTTGGGGTTTAGGTCCTTCATACTAGAAATGTGCATTACTTCAGCAAGCACGGTGACACCACTATTTTGCATAGTACTTTTATCATCTTGTTCTTTGGTATAAAATGTGTATCCATTAATTGTGTATGCGCTATAGGAAAACACATGCAAACTTGGACCATATGCCAAACATCTCAACCTTTCTATTATTGAAGCGGGATCTGAATGAAGCTTTGAAAAAATATGATCCTTAAACCACGGTATGAAACTATGATTGTGCTCCCGTACTATCCAATTTCCATTTATATTCTGATTTAACCCTCGGAGTATATCCTTGTGCGTTTCAACATATGGCTCAACCTCACTGTCATTATGCAGAACATATAGATGCACTTGATCTCGTTCATCTTTTGATACTGTCATAATTTTATTTCCAATTAATCTTTTACCTGCCTTTTTTTCAAAGATATGACTTTTGGGGAGGCCAATGGATTGAACTTTGGACAAATATTCAGTACAAAACTCAACCGCTTCTTCAACAATGTATCGCTCAACAATACAACCCTCTGGGCGACTTCGGTTTTTCACGTACCCTTTTAATACTTTCATATAATGTTCAGCAGGGTACATCCATCTCATATAAGCTGGGCCGCACAATTGTATCTCTTTCACAAGATGAACAACTAGATGTACCATTATGCCAAAAAATAAGGGAGGAAAATATATTTCAAGCTCACACAAAGTAATAACAATTTCTTTTTGCAATGTTGGTAATATCTCAAGATCAATCACCTTACTAAAAATTTACCTAAAGAAAAAACACAACTTAGTTATCGCACTCCTTACTTTATTTGGAAAAATAGAACGTATACCTATTGGTAGAAAATGCTCCATTATAACATGGCAATCATGTGTCTTTAAACTCTTTAACTTGAGGTCTTTCATAGACACAAGTCTTCTAATATCTGAAGAGTATCTTTCTGGAACTTTAACTTCACTTAGAAACTTACACAATATATTTTTCTCCTTTTTAGATAGAGTAAAAGCAGCAGGTGGTAGATATGTTCAGCTTCCTTTCTTCACGGGTCCTAGTTCAGTTCGTATTCCCATCTTTAACATGTCCTCCCTTGCTTTAAGTCCATTCTTAGACTTTCCTTTAATATTGAGTAACGTACCAATAACACTTTCAAATACATTTTTTTCAATATGCATAACATCGAGAAAATGTCTCACATACAGAGATTTCCAATATGGAAATTCAAAAAAAATTGATCTCTTCTTCCACCCACCTTTGACAACCGTATGCGCAAAAGGCTTGCCAAACTGAGTACACACATCTTTCACCTTTTCAAAATTTTGGTAACCTGATAATGCAGGTGGAGATTTACGTTGTTCAGTGTCTCCATTGAATGCTTTTCTCCACACACGGTAGTGATGTTTAGAATGTAAGAATCTACGATGACCGAGAAACACATTCTTCTGACAAAGTTCCAAACGCGTCGTATCGGTTCCATCTTCACAAACAGGACACACACGTTGATCTTTAATGCTATACCCAGATAGATTCCCGTATGCTGTAAAATCATTAATTGTGCCAAACAACATCGCCCTCAAATTGAAACTTTATTTCCTATATCCATCATAAACCTCCACCCCGTTCTCCCTCAAAATCTTTAAATCTTCGATCAAAGGTGTCAAGTATACGTCTATGTCATTCACTGGTTGTTTAGGCCCATATATTAACATATATAACATCATGTACTTACGCTTCATACAAAGCCATGGAGGTAGGTTATAAATCATAAGAATCACAGGCCATGTGGTATGTGAGATAATTTGAAGACCATGCGGGTTCATTCCATCAGTAGATAAAGCCAACTGAAGGTTTCTTGCTTCTTCTCCAAAATCAGGATAATCATTATCAATTTTCGACCACTGTGATGAATCTTCCAGATGTTGATACTTTCCATTAATAATTCTTTCATCTGCATGCCAAGTTAAGTGTCTTGCATCGGTTTCACTACGAAACATTCGCCTAAATCTCGGAATTATAGGAAAATACCATAAGACTTTTGTTGGAGACAATTTTTTCTAATATCGAGACAAACCACATTTAGGGCACTCATTTAACGAAGCATTTTCGTTTTGAAACAAAACACAATTGTTTGGACAAGCATGTATCTTATCATAGCTCATTCCAATAGAGCACAACATTTTTTGGCCTCATAGGTTCGATTAGGAAGAACATTATCCTCCGGAAGCATATCTCTCATAAGGGCTAATAACTCTGAAACTTTTATCTGACCATCCATTGCCCGCCTTTAAGTTGTACAACTTTAATACCGCAGACAGTCTTGTGAATTTAGTACACCCTTTATACAACGGTTTCTCTGCATCACTTACCAATCTCTCAAACATTTTGGGACAATCATGAAGATCTTCTTCAAGTGCATCTGCAATCTCTTCGACTCGATCAAAATCGTATATATCTGTGTCCTTGTCATATGAAGCATAGGTCGTACTACTTTTCTCCCCCGGTTAAATGTTGTCGTTACTTTTTTCACCGTGAAATATCCAACACGTATAACTTCTATCAATTCCACGCATTAGTAAATGCGATTTCCATCCATCTGCGTTAACCCGACCCACATAACAACAACCCAAACAAGGACACTTCATTCGACTGGGGTCTTTGGCGTGTTCAACAACAAACTTAACGAATTCCAATACCCCATTCTCGTACTCTTGTGACAATCGATCGGCAAACATCCATTTTTTTCTACTTATTCAAGTAAACAAAAACACTATAAACAAATTATTCTCTTTTTGTTTGAATTAAACGAATTATTTCTAGAAATTTATTTCTAGAGTTAATAACATGGACTAAAAAAAATATCTATATAAAATTCATAGAACCAAGAATCTAAAAAATGCTAAAAATGCTAAATGCTAGAAATGTTGTTGTTATATATCAAGCCCTACCAAGAATCCAAAAATTAAAATGCATACATATAACCCAGTTTAGACATCAATAGGAGATAAACACATTTGGACATCAATGGATATTAACACATTTTCAAGGATGATAACTCAGTTGGGACATCAGTGGAGTTAAACACATTTTCAATAAAGAAAATACCTTGAGAATCGGCCAGTGTGGGTGGAGGAAAACGGAGCGAGACGGTGGAGGACGGTACAACGGCGAACGGTGAGGACGATTTGAGACAGAGACGGAAATGGGTTTCACGAGGGAAAGGGTTTCTGTTTGCGTGTGATAGCGATACTGTGAATACAAATGTTCTATTTTTTTAATTCTGACTTATAAGGGTTTAGACAGTGCTTTCTAAAAGCGCTGGCTAAAGTGGACCTTAGACAGCGCTTTTGAAAAGCGCTGGCTAATAGTGACTTTTAGCAACGCTTTTCTATTATTTTTTTAAATTTTTTATGACTTTAGACAGCGCTTTCTTAAAGCACTGTCTAAAGTGGTCCTTTGCCAGCGCTTATGATAAAGCGCTTTCTAAAGCAATCCTTTAGCAGCGGTTTTAAAAAGCGCTATCTAAGGTCATATGTTTAGCAGCGCTTTTACTAATTATTTTATATGTTTTTCGTATTTTTTTTATTCACTTATAGCAGCATTTTTGTACAAAAGCGTTGTTTAAGGTGCGCTGTTAAAACTTACTTTTGGCTTAGTGGATCTAATCACTTAATCACTACCCGTGCTATACTTCTACCTAAGACACACCTAGGTATGAGGCCCTCCTCAAATCTCTTCCATCACTAACAGTGAAAAACAGTAGAATTATTAAGTTTGAAAAACCTCAATCATTCAATACTTAAAAGCTTATGAATGATCCATAATTTACAACTCAACTAATAAATTACAACTCAAGTATTGAAATAATACTAGAGTGTATTACAATTAAAAGATTCAGACTTTTAAACACAAAGAATATATATTTTTTTCAATTGTTGTTATTGTTCGAATAAGGTTGCAAGGCCTTATAAAGACGCAACAGCTTCTTTATGGGCTTGGGTTGAAAAACAAATGTTGCAATATACTGACTCCCTTGAATATCTCCATGAATGTAGGCCAAGATATAATCCATAAAGGTAAGACAAATCAAAAAATATTCCTTCATATTTTTCACAATTATAAACCACAAAACCGCCGCACTTAAAAACAGGAAATAGAAAATCTGAAAACACTTTCAGATCAGAAGGCAGAGATTAAGACATCTTCTTTGACATCATTCAAAATCAGTTGAGATGTTTTACTTCAAATGTCAAGACATTAAGCAAAACATTACTAAAGCAATGTTTTATCAAAATTAGTGCCAACAAACACTTTCTCTCTCCACGTACTTTCATAATCTCTGATAAATCTTTCTTCTACATCAAGAATCTCCAAGTTCAAATTACTTAGTGCCTAGGTTTAATATATAACAAGCTATGTCTTTTGCTCCATTATATTTTTAGTATATAATTGTATATTCTTTAAATTTATTTCACTGCACACTGGTCAGATTTGTTTCAATTTTTATTTACAAGGGGTTAGAAGTTGCTGCCATATAAGATTAAAGACCTTACTAATTTTATGTCGTGGAAAAGATATTGGGTAACAGAAATGCATGTTGATGGTTTCCGCTTTGATCTTTCTTCCATCATGACCAGGGTAGCAGGTTATATACTATATAATGAATTAGTAAGTGGTGCTGAAATTGAATGATGCATCTTACTGTACTTATTTTTATTTTCTGATTTTGTGATTTTTTTTAATGTGTGGAAGGTCTTACAAACAATTTTATAATCAATCTATTGTTCTGTGTTTGTAGGTTTTGTATGTTATTTGTTTGTTTCTTCTATAGTCGGACCCTTTGAATTCATTAGTGAAATCGGTGAAGGTTTTGTGAGTAAGCTTGGGATCTGACCTCGTCACTTTATTTATGAAGCCAATAACTAATTTGTTAAGTGTTTTTGTAGACTAAATTTATTCTCGGAGCATGCAAATAAGCCATGGAACCTAATGACTGTCAATATTATGAGAGATCCCAATAGAAAATAATAATCCATTTATGAAAAACATTTAGTTTACTTATTATCATGATTTCAAATTTTAAGGTGCATTTGTTTTTTCACTTTGATTTCAAATATGATTCCAATTCCTGTAAATATGTATTGGTTGATTGTATCCTCTAATTTTTATATCATGATAATAAAAAACATGCGAGGTAATTAACCTCTTAAAATAAATAAAAAACTTCTCTGATTTAAGAAATATTTTGAATGGAGCCATCTAGGAAACAGTTGCTTGAAATTTGAAACAGTTATGCAAAGATTTTATATTAGATTATGAAAAGTTATTGTGATGTAGAATGATGTTTAATATTTTGCAGTTGTTATGTCCTTGGTAACTGATGAATACATGATGTGATTGCATTTAAAAGAAAATTCTCAGATTGCACCAAATGGATTGAAAATGTGTGGAATTATTCGTGCATTATTTATAAATTACATAGATTGAAAAGAGGTTGATTTGATGCGCAAATATGAATTAAATGATATTAAAATTATATTAGTGATATTATCGTCTCCTTTATAGCTTTTAAAAAAAAATTAATTCATTTACATATGACCATTATTACGATTTATTTTTAATAAAAAGCAAAACTTTATTATAATAATTTAAAATAATTGTTACAAATATATATTAATGATGTAAATAAAATATATATATGGAAATAATTTTTCAATTTTATAGTTCAATTTATGTATTTTTTTATTTAAAAATTAATTATTATTACTCATAATTTTAAATTTTTTGCTATAGCTTAAGTATAATTTTTTTACTCTATTTAAAATCCTATAAAAAATGTGTAGTTTAATATAAGCGAATATAAAATAATTTATTGAAATAAAATATTATAAAAGATTGTAAAAATGATTTAAGAAATATTAATAAGAATCAACTTAGTTACGAGAGTTGCTAATAAAAATTAAAAAAGTATATTTTAGTTTAATAAAATACCTTTCACTTTTATTAACAAGTAATTTTTTTTAAACAAATTTTATTATCTATTTTTATTTATTTTACCGTCTTTATTGATTGTTTTGAAAAAGTTGCTATTTAACCAACACCTATCTAATTTTTCTTTTTTTTTATTTTTTTTTTCTTGGTAAGATTGTATTCTTATTAAATGGTTGTGATTATTTTATATAGAGGCTAAAACAACTTTTCTTATTTTATATGATATTTTTAATAATTATATTTTATTATTAATAATTTAATAAATTTATTTTATGCTTTAAGAAAATACACATTAATACTCAATTTGGTAATTATAGATTCAAAATCAATTTTGATCTAATAATATAAACAAACTCAAATCTATAAATACATATTATTTCTAATAATTAACATTAGAATAATAAAGAATACATATATTATTATAGAAAATATTTTTTTTTTAATTTTATTCATTTACTCTAATATGTAAAAATATATTATTGATCCAAATATTTGCATAAATGAAAAAAATTATACTTATGTTCCAAATATAAATAAAAATATATTTTTTAAATAATTTGTGCGAATCAATACCCCTGAGATTACGCACAAATATCCATACCATAATTTGTGTAAACTCACATGTTATTACATTTTTTGTACAATTAAAAACTAAAAGTAAATATATTTTAAATAATGTATGAATCTAAACACAGGCAAAATGTATTTATTTATTTTACTAATATATATTTATACAATTCAAATTATATTTTCAAATACTATGTTATTAGTTGACATTTATAAAACTAAATGATTGCATAAATATTTTTATGTATAATATCAAAAAAAATAATAAACTATATTTATGCTCTAAATATAAATAAAAATATGTTTTTATTTTAAAAATAATAAACTTTCTTGATTATATAATTGTGTCTTTTTTTTCATTCCTATTACATTTTAAAAAGGCAAGCGAGTAACGCATCAGTATTCGTACGAGCGTATGGTGTCCGGATCAGAATTCGTGCGAACCCATGAATTATTACATTTTGTATGCAATTAAATAAAATTAAAGTAAATATATTAAAAATAATGTATGAATCCAAACACAATATAAATGTGTTGTTTTTAAGTTATTTATGTTCCTAATTTTTTCATTTATAAATTATTTTTAATTTAAGATACAATATTTTTTAAGATAATATATAGAAATTAAAATATATATTATTGATGTAAAATAATTTAATTTTTGTTTTAAAAATTTGTTTTTCTGATAAAGAATAATAACTTTTTTTGGTAATAAAATTTTGTTTTACTGATTTACGTTTTTATTATATTTTGAAAACAAAAGTGTTTGTACCACTCTAATACTCATGCGAACGCATGGATAATACACCAGTATCGTGTGAACACACGGATAACCATACTAAAATTCGTGCGAATATGTGGGTTTCTTTCCCAATTAAAGAAAATAAAAGTAAATATATTTAAAATAATATATGAATCCAAACGCAGAAAAAATGTGTTATTTTTTAATTGTTTATGTTGCTAATATTTTTGTTTGATAATATATAAAAATTTGAAATATATATTATTGATGTAAAATAATTTTGGTAAAAAAAATTTGTTTTTATTTTAAATATATGTCTTTCTTATAAAAAGAATAAACTTTTTTGTTAAAACAATTTTATTTTTTTTAATTTATATTTTTATATATTTTGAAAACAAAAGGGTGTGTACCACACCAGTACCCGTACGAATGCACGGGTAACACACTAGTATCGTGTGAACGCACGTGTAACACACCAGTATAGTGTGAACGCGCGAGTAATTATATCAAAAATTTGTTTGAATGCAAGAGTCATTACATTTTTTTGTACAATTAAAGAAAATAATAGTAAAATTAAAATATTAGTCAAAACAATAGAAAAATGTGTTATTTTTTAATTTTTTTATCCATCTAACTTTTTTTGTTTTGAAATTATTTTTAATTTAAGAAACAAATTTTTTAAGATGATATATAGAAAATTGAAATATATATTATTGATGTAAAATAATTTTTGTTAAACAAATTTGTTTTATTTTAAAAATATGTCTTTCTTTTAAAAATAATAAACATTTTTAGCAAAACAAATTTTTTTATTTATATTTTAATTACATTTTGAAGAGAAAATTGTGCGTACCATATACCAGTACCCGTGTGTCGCACGAGTATCCCACTAGTTGTAATAAACACTAGAGTTGTTGCTCGGATAATGTTTTTGTTCGTATCTCTTCATGTAAATTATTTTAACACTTGATTATTGTTCGTAGAAGTGTTAAACAACATCTGCTTAAATGTTTTGTGTAATCTACTTAGAAGAAGCAACCATGTAAATACATAAATCCCATCAATTGTTGTTGATTAGTTCCTTGAAAGACTGAGTGAAGGTCTGATCTCAAGAAGACAATGGATGCTGGTCATTGTGAAAAATCCTGATAGGAGATTCTGCGAGATCGGATTCTATTTGGTCAATGATTGTTATATCTGGTTGAATCACTGAACATATCATTGCAAAGTTCCTTGAGAGACTGAGTGAAGCTATGATCTCAAGAAGATAATGGTTGATGGTCATAATGGGAAATCTTGATAGGTGATTTGGAGGAATTGGATTTTGTTGGGTCAATGGTAGTCATATCTCAAAGAGGACCGAGTAAAGGTCAGACTCTTGTGAGATCTCTGATAGATATCATTGCAAGGAAATCCTGGTAGAAGATCTTGAGGGATCAGATTTGGTTAGGTCAATGAACTCTATATCCAATTGAATCCTTGAAATAGGGGATTGTAATCAGTTTGGTTATAGAGGATTAAGTCCTTGGATAAGGCGAAATCATCCTTGTGAGGGTGGATAGGAGTAGCCTAGTTAACGGCGAACCTGGATAAAATACTTGTGTTCTTTATTTTCATTGTCTTTATTGCTATTATCATTTGAGTGCAAAGAATTTCTAATGGGGAATATTTTCTATGAACACAATTCAAATTCCCCCCCCCCCCCCTTTCTTGTGTTTTCTCTATCTTCAAATATCGGCAAGTTGATTTTTACTATCAACATGCTCAAACACAACATCCCCTTTTTCAACATGGTAACGGAGGAAGTGTGACGTTTCTCAATATGTTTAGTGCGTGAATGTAGTACATGATTTTTGGTTAGATTAATGGCACTAGTGTTGTCACACATGATAGGAATACGTGAGAGTTTAATATCAAAATCAAGTAATTGTTGTTTAAGCCACAAAATTTGTGCACAACAACTAACGGTTGCTGCGTATTCCGCCTCGGTGGTTGACAAAGCAACAGAAACTTACTTTTTACTATACCAACTTACCAAGGATTTTGAAAACATGTGAAAAGTTCCACTAGTATTTTTCCTATCCAATTTGCAACCGGAAAAATCAGAATCAGAATAACCAACCAAGCTACAGTCGTTTCCCTTAGAATACCAAAGCCCAAACTTAAAGGTACCAATGAGATATCTAAGAATGCATTTAATCGCTTTTAATTGGGATTCCTTAGGAACAGACTGATATCGTGTACACATACAAATGCTAAACATAATATCGGGCCTAGATTTGGTAAGATAAAGAACAAATCCAATCATGAATCGATACCTTTTTACCTCAACATCCTTACCCTTTTCATCTCTTTCCATATTACTGTATGTTTCCATAGGTGTGTCAATTTCCTTTGCACCGTCCATACCGAATCTTTTTAGCAATTCGAGATAATGCTTGGTTTCGCATATGAATTTTCATTCATCAAGTTATTTAATTTGTAGTTCGATAAAGTAGTTTAACTCTCCCATTAGACTCATTTCAAACTCTCCATGTGTAAGCTTAGAGAACTCCTTGAAAAGATGCATACCAAAAGATCCAAAAATGATATCATCAACATTGATTTGAACTAGTAAAATATGTTTTCCATGATATTTAATAAAGAGTATAGTGTCTACTTTCCCTCTAGAGTATCCTTGTTCTAGAAAAAATTTACTAAGTCGGTCATATCATGTCCTATGGGCTTGTTTAAGATCATACAAAGCACGTTTTAGCTTGAACACGTGATTAGGAAACTCATAATTTTCAAAACCGGAAGGTTGAGCAACATACACTTCCTCACTTATGTATCTGTTAAGGAACACAATTTTTACATCCATTTGATATAATTTGAAGTTCTTAGAGCATGCATAAGCTAATAAAAAGTGTATAGCCTCAAGTCGGGCAACCAAAGCATAAGTCTCCTCATAATCAATGTCTTCTTCTTGATTATATCCTTGAGCCACAATACGGGCCTTATTTCTTGTTTTCACACCAAGTTCATCAAGTTTATTCCTAAATACCCATTGTGCCTATAATTTGACGATCTTGTGGACAAAGAACAAGGTCCCAAATATCATTTCTTTCAAATTGATTCAATTCTTCTTGCATGACCATAAGCCAATGCTCATCAAGTAAGGAATCCTTAGAGTTTTTAGGTTCAAATGCATGATGATAACAAAAAAATACTTATCTTAGAGCGAGTAGTTACCCCTTTGGTGATATCACCAATAATGTTGCCAATCGCATGATCCTTGGAGGTTCTCAACTCCAATGGAAGACAATCATTTTCTTCATGAATTTCATCATCTTTCTTTTCTTGGTTGTCATCTTCATCCTTCTCAATTTCTATCGGTTTAGGTTGATCAACTCTTTTATCAGTGTCCTTGAGTATGTCTTCTGTAGATGCACCTACATCATGAAAAGAACTACCTTTCCCAACATTATTTGGGGAAGTCTCATCAAAATTAACATGGACCAACTCCTCAATAATAAGTAATCTTTTGTTATAAAACTTATATGCTTTATTATATTGAGAGTATCCAAGAAAAATACATTCATCGACTTTCGCGTCAAATTTTCCAAGATTATATTTTCCATTATTTAATACAAAACAGTTATATCCAAAGACATGAAGATGAGATAAATTTGGTTTTCTACCTTTTAAAAGTTCGTAGGGCGTTTTGTCAAGAATGAGATGAATAAGTATCCTATTTAAGATATAACACGCCGTGCTAATAGCATCGGTTTAAAAATATTTTGATAGACCACAATCATTGAGCATTGTTCTTGCCAACTCCGCTAAAACATGATTTTTATGTTCCAGAACACCATTTTGTTGTGGAGTTCTAGGAGCTAAAAAAATATTTTCAATTCTAAATTTATCACAATATTCTTCAAAGAGATGATTTTCAAACTCACCTCCATGATCATTTTGAATGGAAACAATTTTTTAATTTAATTTGTTTTTAGCTAACTTGGAAAAACATGTGAAAGTCGGGAATATTTCATCTTTGCTACATAAGAAAATAGTCCAACAAAATATTACGTCTACAATTACAAGACCATAGTAATTTCCACCTATGCTTTTAGTCCATGAGGGACCAAATAAATCTATGTGAAGGAGCTCAAGTGGTCTCGATGTTGAAATAATATTTTTTGATTTAAAAGAGACTCTTGTTTGCTTTACCCTTTTGACATGCATCATATAGATGATCTTTTGAAAAATTCATTTTTGGTAGACTTAAATCGTTTGTAATAATTTTTTTAAGTAGATCAAAGTTTACGTGAGGCAAACGTCTATGCCATAGTCAAGAGTATTGACTCAAGGTGACAATACATTGGTCATTATTCAAGGAAATTTCTCTTAAGTCGAGCATATAGATATTACTAACCTTCACACCCTTAAACATACAATCCTTCTTTTCAGTATATTCTATTATGCAACAATCTTTGGAAAAAGTTACCTTAGACCCATTACCGCATAATTTACTAATGTTAAGAAGATTATGTATAAGTCCTTCAACTAACATAAAGTTAGAGATAGTAATAGTTAAGGGATTACCTATACTACCTTTTCCTAGTATTGCACCTTTTTTGTGATCATCGTAGGATAAAAACCCTTTCTTCTTCACCACAAAGTCAGAGAAGAGAGATATGTCTCCCGTCATGTATCTTAAACATCCACTATCGAGAATCCAATTTCCCTCCATAACATCAAGACATTCATCCTACAAAAATATGGTAGGTACCCAATTATCATTGGGTCCTTGAGAGTGAGTTAAATAATTGTTGCATTTAAGCAACCATTGGAAATTCCCTTTAGGAACCAAAAAACCCCTAAATTTACATTTTCAATAGTATGTCTTTTTTGGAAACAATAGTGACAAAATAACCTATGATGAGAATCACTTATGCTATTAGACTTCTTCTTAATCAAGTTATAATTTTATGAGGCTTTTCAACCTTTTAACATATAATAGCAATAGTATCAATTGGATGACATATTTTGTCTAATTTGGTTTCAAGATTACTTACTTCTTGTTGCCAAATTTGACATATTTCACATTCAAATTTACAAGATTGTCCAACCTGTTAGAACAAGATTTGGTACTAAAATATTATTTATGTGTTTTGATGATAACAAATAAGTATGTTTGTATGAACAATTTTTATATTCTCGAATGTTTGTAATTTTTTAGTATTTAACAAACAGGTTATGCTTCTGACGGATGGCGTGGCCAAGCCATTAGAATAGAATTAATTTTGCTTATGTGCTACATAAGTTTTGATGAACAAAGCAATAACACTCCAGAAGACTCTGAAGTGTAGGCTCTAATATGAAGTCTAAAGAAACCAGTTAGAAGATCTGAAGATAGAAGTTTCTACTTAAGTCCAGATGCTAAAGACTCATGTTTCTGAAGAAAACGTGTTATAAAGAAATAAGTCAGAAGATTCTGATAGACGAAGTTCTAAAGACTCTGAAGACTTGAAGTTATAAAGACCCAAGATTCTAGAAAAGGTTCTCACGACCAAGTGTGGAAGACTCTGAAGATACAGTTCTGAAGACTCTGAAGGTTTGAAGTTCTAAAGACCCAAGGTTTTAGAAAAGGATCTCAAGACTAAGTGCTGAAGTTTTGAATACAAGGTTCTGAGTGAACAAGTTCTAACGACTAAAAACTTGATTATCTGGAGATTCAAATGTTACGATTTTAATCATGCTTCCATCATCTACCGTCAAAAGCCTCTGAAGTTTCGAATACAAATGTTACCGTTAGAAATGATAAGTACCCAATATGAAAAATCCTTATCCCGCTACCTCTCCACTAGCTTGAATTGGGGAAAAGAAAAAGAAGTGGCAGTACTATTTTCATCATTGTGTAATGAATCTTTTTAAATAGTCAATGACTCTAATTTTCTTGGCTATATAAAAAAAGGATCATATGCTTAAAATGTTGTTGGTGTTCAATGTTCAAATGAAAGTTGTCATTATTGGAACACAACCAAAACTATCATCCACCATAACAACAAAAAGATCAATTGTTATTAAAATGATTCTTCAATCATGTTGATGATGATTTCAAGAAAACAATGAAATCATTGATTCACAATGTGCTTAATTTCATATACTGCAAGAATCTTATTAAGCCGCAAAAGATAATGAAGATGATCATGGAAGCTCCAGTTACAAATCCACGACATGAATATTATGCTCTAAAGTGATCATTGAAGTAAATAGAAAAAGGGTTATTTTCTAGAGTGTTCTAAGGTGAATTAAGATGAATAAGTTATTCTCTTTACTACATCAAGATCAAAAAAGCTTTTAGAAGCTTATGAAGAAGAAGACTTCAGTCATTTAAGTGCTTTGGGTTGTTGTCCGTGAAGAAGCTACTTGAAGAAAAGAAGACCACACATTAACACTACAATACAATGTAATATTTTAGTGTGTATTAGGATATTTTGATGTACTTAATTAAGTTTACACCTACTTGTGTATAAGAATTCTTTTGTAAACAAATCTTGTAAAAACAAATAGTTGTTTGTTCCTTCTAAAGGACGGGTTAGGTAAGAAACTTTAGGAAGGTTTTTGTGTTTCTTCTAATGGACCAGTTAGGTCAGAAGCTTTAGAAGGTAACGTGTTCCTCAAAGGACCGGATAGGTCAGAAGCTTTGAGAAGACTAAGGCAGCGGTCTTAGTGGTGGTTAATCACCTGCGGGTAGCTTGTGAAGGATTTTCCTTAAGGGACCAGTTATGTTTGTATCTTTAAGAAATCTAGGACTTGTGTGTCTTAGAGGTTGTTAGTCACTTTTGGGTAGCTTGTATAGATTGTAATAAGTTTGGTTATAGTGGATTAAGTCCTTGGGTTCAAGGAGAAATCACCTTGGTAGCATGGATTGGACTAACTTGAGGGTTTCTTAAGTGAACCAGGATATATCACGTGTTCTTTACTTCTGCTTATGCTTAATTTTTTACGCTTCTACAACATCTTCAAAAGCATCACTTAACACAACAACATTAAGAAATGAAAGTTTGTTAAGAATGGAAAACCCAATTCAAACCCCCTCTTTCTTGCATTTTTTTCACACCTTCAACTGGTATCAGAGCATGGTTTTGTTATTGATGAATATCAAACACCTAACAGTGTCAGATAAAGATCCAAATTCTATGTGAAGAAATACTTTGGGTGATAATTACTTCACCTTCAATTATAGTCTCGTATCAGAAGATGATGATTGAGTCTGAATTGTAACCAAACGAATTAGCTTGAGCAAGTCTCCGATTCTTCGAAAACTGAAGATGTCAACAACAAAATCTTCTCTTTTGGAGACAACCTGTTTAGAATCCAAGAAGAAGATACAAGAATTCATAGCATCATAAACTCCAAATTCATATGCAGATATTGCTCCTTCTGATCTGTCAAGATGAAAAGCAGAATCACAATCTCTCCTTCTGAAGAATGATTCTCGGAGATAAAGAAGATTTTGTCAGAACCAGATAATATTTTAAACCTCCTGGAGAAATGCTTTTGGGTTTTGTGTCCTTGATAGAGCCAACCTCTTCTGGTGATGAACAATGTATTTGCTCAAAGATCAAATCATCAGAAAACATCAAATTTTGCTTGCTAAAGATTAAGTATTTGTGAGTATGAGATGTTTTCAAGAAACGGATTAGTCTACCCTTGACTTTCTCATAAAAATATCATTAGGAATTTCTTCAAGTCAAGAAGAAAGATTGTTGTCTTCTGATTTTGATACATGGGAACTTCATGATGAAGTCTGCAGAAAAATGTCAGAAATCTTGAACACAGAAATTAAAATCTCTAAGAAATAATTTCTGAGTCAGAACATATGAAGCCTAACTAATCAAGCTGGTAGAAGATCTAATGCATAAACTCTAAACATTGTTTCCTTTGGAAAGCTTCTTAGAAAACTGAAAACTGCTTAGGAAAGAAAGTTGATTGATTCATCAAGAATCAAAAGAATTCTTGATATATGAATTCTTTAATGTAAAACGCTTTAAAAGATGCAAATACAAAAGCCATTCACTATGAAGCGGATATGCTAAAAAGCCTTGATAGACCAACTCTAAACAAGTTAGCTCAACATTGTAAGAACAAGATTGTCAGTCAAAATCATCAAAATTTGATGATATTTGTATTAGAACAGATTCTGCAATTTGTTCAAGGAATCAAAAATTCAGAAGATGCTAGGAAATGTTAGTTAATTTTCTCAAGCACATAGCTTCTCATAAGTTCATTAAATCTACAGAAAGAAATGCCTAAAAATAAGTTCTCCAAAGATAAGAATAAAATTCTTATAGCAACGTGGGATGACTCAGAATCTTCTGAAGCTGAAACAGAACCAGAAGATGAACGAGCCAATATAGCCCAAATGGCCAACTTATTAGATGACTTTGGATCATCTGAATCAGAATCAGACTCAGAGGTAGAAAAAGTATTCTCTAAATTTTCTAGATCTCAATTAGAAGAAAGTTTGTCAGAAATTCTCGAGAGATATCAGCAACTTCAAGTCAAAAACAAGAACCTGAAAAAGGATATAGTTTCTGACTCTGAAGAAACTAAGAAACTGAGAACAAAAAACTATGAGCTTAAAGAAACTATTTCTAAACTCGAAAATAAATTACAAAAGGCTCAGAAAGAAATTGTCTCAGAAGTTTCTAGTAACTCTGATAAGATCATAAAAGAATATGATCACAGCTTTCAAAAATTTCTTGCTAAAAACATAGATAGAAGCAAAATGGCTTCAATGATCTATGGAGTTAGCAGAAATGACAGAAAAGGGATATGATATAAGGGTAAAGTATCTCAACCTAAGAAAGTTAAGGATATGGTCATAAAACACACATCCCTTTATTCTCACTTCACCTATGGACATACACATGATATAAAATATACTAGTAAAGCGTTTTATGCTAAATTAAAATTCAAATAGAATTTTGGAAACTCTAACAACCATGGACCCAAAAAGATATGGGTACCAAAGGATAAAATCATCTATGTTGCAGATATTTTTAACAGCAAGGTTGAAACACTAGTTTTAACAACTGGACACTGGATGCTCTCTACACATGACGGGAAGAAAGCATATGTTCCAAAGCCTGAAATTTAAATCTGGAGGATACGCAGGTTTCAGAGGCAATCACAAAGGAAAGATTATTGGCTCTGGAACTATTGGTAACAGTACTGAGGAAACAAGATCAGAAGAATCTTAGTCAAATACAGAAGATGATGTCACAAACATTACAAAAACATCTGAAGATCCCATCCAGAAAAGACAACTCAGAAGATCTGAAAAATTGTTTTGCTTTTGCTTGTTGCTTCATCTTAATCTTCTATTTTTCTCGTGTTGTTACTACTTTTTGATTCTTGACAAAAAGGGGGAGAATGTAAGATATTTTGACTCCTTATCAAATCTCTATTTAGAAATCTTCAGGGAAGTATTTTTTTCTTCATCTGAGTATCCAACTCAGGGGGAGACTTCTATGCTTTATGTTCTTTAAGTATTCTATCAAAATATACAAGTTTTGGTCATCATCAAAAAGGGGGAGATTGTTAGAACATAGTTTGGTTCTACATCCCTGTAAGAGTTTTGATGATAACAAACACATGATATATATATATATATATATATATATATATATATATATATATATATATATATATAAAGAAAATATATACTCTATAATAAAGTATTTTAATATGAAGAGAAGTTCTGATGTAAGAAGCATAGAAGATGAGAAAAGATCTGCTAGAACATAGTTTTGTTCTACATCCCTGGAAGTTATGATGTAAGAAGATAAGAGAGTTTTGTTTTGAAGATATTTTCATACACAACATACTTAGAAGCAAATCCGTGTAAAACGCTAAATGAAGAAGTTTTATGTTACAACTTTTGAATGCACCAACGATGTGAAACAAGATCTCTGATATTCTGATATGTAAAGTTATGGAAAGCAAAGGAGTCTCAACGGTAACATTCATATTCTAATGTGAGCATGTTCTGAAGCGTTACATTTTATTCATGGCTAATCAATAGTAATGGCTGAAATAAGACAAGAATCTTTATGTTTGGAAAGTACATTTACTATTATTGATCAACCTTCCAAAAGCTTCTTCTTATATCTCTCATGCATTGCCTATATAAAGAAGACATGAAGAAGATATCAAATATAACTACTGCGCATGAAAAAGAAAAAAAAAGATAGTTATCCAGTTCTACCTTGTGCTCCTCTATTATGTAATACATCACTTTTGTGATATTGTTTTTGTTAGAAAACATATTCGTACATGCCTTTCAATTATTAATTTGTAATTCCTTGAGAAAATTGGGTTGTGATTTAGACTCAAGAAGACATTGACAATTGTCATTGTATTTGTGTAATCAAGTTTGATTAGTGGATTAAGACCTCGTTTTAGTGAGGTGAAATCACCTTGGTGGGTGGACTGGAGTAGTTTGAGTTTAAACTAACCAGGATAACCAACGTTTCTTTGATTTTAAATTTTAATCTCAATTCAACCACCCTTTCTTGTGTTTTTCCATTCTTCAATAGAGAACTTATAAATAAGTAAGAGGAACCATTATGTACGAGTTCAGAAGTCTGCCTAAAAAATAGAGACCAATGGTAACTGCTTTGAAACTTTCAAAAGATCTGAACAACATCTCTCTTGAGGATCTGATTAGCTCTTTAAGAAATCATGAGATTGATCTTGATCAAGATGAACCCCAGAAAACAGTTAAGTTTGTGGCTCTAAGGTCTAAGTTTGGAAAGACAATGGCTCATCAAGTTAGGGAAGATTCAGAAAAAATCTTAATAAGATCCATATGTTGAAGAACTTTCGTTGATATCTAGAAGAATCAGTAAAATCTGGAAGCATAAAAAAAGCAAATTCAGAAGTCAAAGAAGGATTTATGGAAGAGGTGAATCTACTTCTGGTCATAAGAATGCTTTTGGAAAAGAAGTTACTTGTTATGAGTATAACAAGCCTGAATATTACAAAAATGATTTCACAAAGCTCAAGAAATACAAGAAGAGTCTCATGACAACATGGGATGATTCAGAATCAGAAGATGAAGATTTTGATGAACAACATGAAAACGTGGCACTCCTGGTCAGAACCAACACAAATGAAGAAACATCTGAATGTGAGCTGACAGAAGATGATGAGTCAGAATCTGAAGATGAAGTTGAGATGCCCTTGATGGTGCCATTGAAAAATCAATCATGGTACCTGGACAGTGGATGCTCGTGACACATGAAGGGAGAAAGGAATATGTTTCTAGATTTGGAACTTAAGTATGGAGGCGTTGTCGGTTTCGGAGGAAATCATAAGGGAGAGATCATTGGCTCTAGAACTATTGGCAATGGCGCATAAGTGTCTGTTGTTAGGATATTATTGTCATACCTTAATTTTTGACCTAAGATCCATCCTCTATTTGCATCATTGCATAACAAGTGTTCACGAGTGGTTTGACCTATTTTTTTGCCAATTCTTGAGTTAGATTTCAAAATTGTATAACTTCTTCAAATTTCGACATTTTTAGTGGTTCTTTTTGCATATTATACTCCTTTACATCATCTACAATATCTCTTTACAAGTCAAGAGCTGATTATGCTTTGAAAAGCCACGAAAAATAGAAATGTTAGAAGTCGATTATGAATTTAGTGGAATTTGATTTTTATTGTGTTTTATTCATGATTTCTTTTTCATTTAAAAAAATCATAAAAAATGTATTTAGCATCGTGTTATTTTTTTATTTACTACTTTTACCTCTTTACTAAAAAATTATCGAAAATATGTTCTTTTAAATTTATATATTGGTATCATTTATTTCAAAAAAAAATCTAGAAAAATATATATAAGTCCTTTTACTTTCTTATATGTATTTTAGTTATTATCTTTTAATTTGCACTTATATTTTCATTTATTTTAATTCAAAAAAAAATCATAAATAGTTAATTTAATGTCTCTTTTATTTTTTATTTTTGTATTTATTATTATTACTAACACTTTTAGTTATTATTATTATTATTATTATTATTATTATTATTATTATTATTATTATTATTATTATTATTATTATTATTATTATTATTATTACTTTGTTTTTTTGTTTTTTTGTGTCAATAAAGAAAAGTTGGTATCACTATAATGTAGTACAAACACTTCGCATGGATTGCTAATTTATACTTATCAATGGCCAAAAATCATTCTCACACTTCAAATGGATTGCCAACTTGGACTTATCAATGGCCAAGAATCATTCTCCTAAAATCATATGGATTGCCACATCAACACTCCCACCTCATTCAGTCTATAAATAAGACATTTCTTTCTTTTATTTAAAGAAAACAATACCATAAATCATTCACTAAACTAAGTAAAACTCTCTTCTTGTTTTTTCTCTTTATTTTCTTTCAAGTTATTTCTTCCTTTTATTGAATAGGTATGCTATTATACTTGTTCTTTATTTAATTCTATTGTATTTTTACTCTTTATTTATTTATTTATTTAATACCATAATTATCGTCATTTTGGAAGGAAACTTCATTGATTCAAAATCAAGAGTTGAAAAGTATTCTTGAACCTCCAAAAGCAAAAGTAATTTATTGTTGTTTAATTTTCATTTTTTTCTGTAATTTTTTGTTGTTTATTTATTTATTTTGAGCATGGATCCTTAGTCGTGAGGTTGAGTAGATAAAATTTCATTATTCATTTATTTAATTTCAAGAAAATTTGAGAAAGTTATGACATTTATATTATTTTTATTGTAGACTTCATCTTATTCTTCTTTATCTATTTTATTTTTATTTTTATTTGGGATTAATTTGGAAAGTATTTGAGGTTTTTTTAGTTCATCTAAGCTTGTCGGATATTTCATGAACTTTCACCATTTCCAATCTATCTCTAAATGATCATTTGATCATTCAAGGTACTTGGGATTGATAATAAGTTTGTCATAATGTATCTCCTTTGACTTTGTCTTGATCCCCCATGTTTGTTAATTGTACTACATGTATAAGAGAATAAACTTCAAAGTGTCATTTCTCTAACATGTATGGGTATATACATTTTATGCTCTATATGAAGTTACACATATCCCAAATCAGATTATTAACTTTATATTGTACTAACTTTACTTTAATATCATTTATATTTCCGCACTTTATATTTTCTTCTCTTTACTTTTATGTTATCCATAACATTTTATTTTCTTTACTTTATGTATTTTTTCTTTTCTCACTTGAGCATTTATCTTCTCTTTTCTCACTTTATTTTTATTTCTAATTTTTAAGTCTTTTGTCTTATTTTCATTTAAAAATCCATACAAAAAATACAAAAAAAAAACTATTAGATTAGGATTATAATTATTTCTTTCTTGCCATCTTTAAAAAATACCAAAAATATATATTAGTATAATTTTGTCTTTCTTTATTTTATTTAATTTTTGGTTGTTAATTATTTAGTTATTTAATTTCCCTTTGTCGTTTATTTAGTCTTTATATTTTGTTTGTCTAACTCCAAAGGAAAACTCGAATTCATTGACTTTATGTCATCGAATATATTTAGTACGATTGTGCGAAAACCCCTTTGTACATTTTTTTAGTTTTATTAATCTAAAAACAAATCTCTCCTAAACCCTAATTTTAAAAAACTCGCACCTCTTTTAAGTCAAAAACTTCGACACTAGGTCGTCGCATTTTCAAAATCTCATCCCCGCACTCATTTAGCAAACAAACCAATTTTAACCAAAAATAGATATTTCAAAAGGTTCCTATAGGATACTATAGATACATAGGGTTCTAGTACCTTCCCTTTGTATAACCAACCCCTGAACCTTCGATCTTTTCAAATGCATTGTATTTTTCTTTACTTTTTAGTATTGAACTTACTTTGCATATATATGGGTTTTATTTTGCACTTTTCCCTTTTCCCTCAGAAATAATAAAGCGCAGTAGCGACTCTTGATTATTTACAATTCAAGTTAAATTAATAGATTGATCTTCGATTTTCACTGCTACAGAATTGGCGACTCTGCTGGGGACAAAATTTTCTAAGTGGGTTAACCTAATTTGTTATATCTGTTTTTGTTATTATTTGTTGTTTGCTTATATGTGTTATTTTGTGGTTTCTTTGGGTGTTGATTACAACGGACAAGTCCTATACCCGGACTAAGTACACTTAAGATAGCACGGGCAGTATAGTCATGTTAACTTTGAGGGAGTAATCCCGAAAAAGGAGGCATGAGATCCCTCAATCAGTGGAGGCCCCTTTGAATGTAGTATTTGTTTACCGAGTAGTCAGAAAGACATTGCTGCTTTCGACCTGGGAGCCAGAAAATCTAAGAGTCTTAGAACCCTTAACCCATCTTGGTCTGTTAGAAGTAGTGTGGAGACTATGACGGAGTAATCTGGAAGTATTCGTCACGCGATGCTGCACACATACGAGTTTTTCCTGCGAATATTATTAATTATCGAGTAATTGCGAAGTTGGTAATATTCAAAGGAAAGATGTAGACTTTGGGAACCTTTTAGAACCTTGTTCGGCAGGTGATATACCCTTAGTACATATCTTATGAGTTGATTCCCACCCTTTGAATCTATGCTCGTGACGTTAAACCTTTGAACCTTGTATGTGTTTATTGCATAGCCATACATTCATGCATTCATAAACATCATGACATGCTTGTGACATACGTGGTCATTTCATTTCTATAGAAATTTATCTTTGATTCTCGTATCAAGCTCATTACTCATAAATGGACACTAGAAAGAGGAGTACCATCAGTTACAATGTTTGGATGCTAGTTCAAGTTAAGGTCACAAAGTCTGAAGATAAAGATCATCAAGAAGATTTTTACGACCTTCATCTTCAAGAAGAGATTGATCAACTGGAAAGCATTATCAATAGAAGGGATGTTCTCAATAAGGATCTAATTGAGAAACCAAAGATCGAAGCAACGAAGGAGATCTTTAAAAGGGCCCAAGAGCAGAGTAATGAGAATCTAGTTTGGGGTACCCTTGCTGATGTAGAGTTTAGGTAAACATCTTAGGATTTATGATTTGCATTTTTGATGATCACCGTCAGGTTTGTTAATTGGGATCTCTTAGATTTGTATTTTGTAGCCCTTAGGCTCTTAACTTTTTATTAAACTTATTTGTCAAATTTTGTTGTTAATTATTTATCGCTTGAAGCTTGAATCAAAATTTGAGGTCCTTAGAAATCAATTGAGTTTACCATTTGCATAACCATGCATAATTCTACATTTTTGTTTCACTTTTGAAAGTCATTTCTGAGTCTTATTTTTCCTTTGGTCCCAGAGTACAACGCTCGCGCTAAGAGGAAGATGGAAAATATTGAGCAAGAGATTTCTGAACTCTTCAAAGAGGTATCAACTTTGAAGGGTGATATGGAGTATCTAAATGCTTTGGTTTCTACCCAAGTCAATCCTTCTAGGAAGAAATAAGAGATACAAAAGGTATTCATAAAAATTCTGAAATCATTCTTTAATGAGAAGGTCAATACACCCAGTGGTTGCCCTAAAAAGTGAATGTGGGAGTGCTTCTATAAGAAGATGCCCGAGAGGAACGTTTGTCTGAAAATGGTAACTCGACAGATAATGCAAAGAAGTATGGTGATAGCTTTTCCAAGAAAAGAGGGAAAGACTCCATTGGTACTTCGCAAGAAGGGAAAATAAAACCTAGATGTGGAAAAAGGAGTTATCAATATCCACAAGTTGCTATTGTTATGCCATCGATTAACCTAACTCTTGAAAATCATCAGCGATTGTGGAGAGAACCAAGGAGACCCCAAAGAAGGGAAGATCATCATCAACAACATTTTTTCCTATCACCCTTATGGTAAATACAACTTCTTAAGCTCCCAACCAACAAATTCCTAATCAGAGAAAAACTCAGTTTTATCCAATTCCAACTACCTATGCAGAGTTGTTCCCTGTCCTAATGCAGAGGAATTTGGTTCAGACCTGATCTCCGCCAAAGATTCCTGAGAAGATGTCATAGTACTACAAAGCTGATTTCACTTGTGCCTTTCATCAGGATGCTCCTGGGTACAATTTGGAAGATTGCTTTGCTTTGAAGGTCGAAGTTCATAGATTGATCAGAAGTGGTATCTTGTCATTTAAAGATATTGGACTTGAGGTTCAAGTCAAGTCATTGCCAAAGAATAAACATGATTGAAGGATACCTTGGAGTTTAAAGAAGAGAGTCTTCTCAATTTAATTAGAATTTTACTGCTTTTTCATTTGTAATCTTTCTTGTTTATCATTGCACTGATTGTATGTAGAACTTGTTTGCATTTGAATGATTATCTTAATATAATTAGTATGTTTGTCTTGAAGAAATCCATTTGTTTCACTCGTATTTGTTTCAATTTTAAAAATTTATTTTTGCATTATGATACCAACTTGTTATCCATTATCTTTCCTAGGAAGAGATTGGAGGGAGGATGATGATATTAAGACGCAAAATTTTTGGTTGTATGCTTTTGGATAAAAACCTGTTGACGATGTACGGGTATTGTTTCAAATTCCCAAACACCGGAGATATAAGGGAGTGAAACCCTCATTAACCCCTTTGAGCCTTGAAGTAGGAGTTTCTTTTTCTGTTCAGAAAAACCCTCATTTTTTAACCCGGGGCAGGTTAGTGTTCAGTTAATCTGATTGAGTATTCAAATCTCATCAAGAGTGCATGTCCAAGGTACAACAATGATTATCTTTCAAAAGGTTGAGGAAAGTAAAAATCTCAGTGGGAAATCTTCTCCTATCAGTAGTGTGCATCAAAACAAGACGATATCCCAATGGGTATCTCTCGCATATCAAGTGGTCGACAGATAAGGATACAATAACGGTTATCCCTCATCTACCAAGAAATAAGGCAGTCACAATTCTTTCAACAAGTCAAGAATGACTCGAAGTCACACGACGTGTTCAAAAGGAAAGAAAAGGTAATATGAATAGGAAATGAAAAATAAAGAGACAAAAAGCCCCGCTAAGTCGAAAATGGAAAAAATAAGTCGCTTAGGCAAAAGTAAGGGCATCTCGTTGAACTATCAATTCAAAAGAATTAGTTCAGGAAAAAGTTAGGGAAAACGAAAATTTGCAAAGAAAGGATTACAGCGTAAAATCCTCTACAAAGAACAAACTTGTGTGACAAAAGTCAAGAGTGAGTGACCGTTGTGTCGAAATAATATCAGTGGTTCCTTAACCATCAACTAAATCCTCTCGGGAGATAAGTGCTCCTTTTGGTTTAACTAAACATAGGAATGAAGAACATCGTGAAGGGGTGAGAACCAAATATTTTGAGCTTTAAAATCTTTTTCTAAAAAACCGTGAACCAGACCATGTTAGAACCTTCAAAAGTCCTAATTGAAACGGTGTTTATTTTGAAAACATACTTCAATGAGATAGTGTTCCTGACTCCCATAAGTTTTTCTAAAATATTTGTGTTTGTATCATATACTTTTGCTATACAAAAATAAATAATGCACTAATTCGCAAGCTATGCGACATCTTTTCAAAAATCTTCAAGACTTACATAATTGTTGCATTAGTATTTTCATTCTCAGAATAAACTTTTCTGCTTGTAAAACATTTGTTTGATATCAAGGAAGCTTACATATAAGCACCAATGATGAGTTTAATCTTTTAAGATCTGTAACTTTGTTAAGTAATTGGCGAGTCATTTTCAAGAATGATCATATCCAGGGGCATGTCGCTTGAAAACCTTTAGCATGAACAGGTTGCTACCTTCGTATTTCGTTCACCCTCATAGGGAAAATTTGGAAACTCTTATGTGCCAAACATAGTCAACATGGGGCGGTCACGTCAAGATTCAACGAATATCTCTAAGAGTTTGATGAGACTAGAGAATTTTGGATGCCAGGTCTTTTGTAAAATCCTCTTGATACGATTTCTTGGGGCATTTAAGAGGTGAAGTTATTCGCGAGAATTTTTGTGCATCATGCAGTTTATCAGCAGTAAACTTGGGGCATACAAAATTAGTTCCGAGGGTAATCCAGATTTGTCAAGATATGTGATCTTCTTTACACACATTGTCAGATGGTGGTATCCCCCAGTGCTTCCTGCTAGGCAAGTTTTCTTTCTCCCCGGCTAAAGCGGAGTTCCTGTTGTTATCCTTTCAATTGATTATTGATGTTAGAAGATTGTACTTTTGGTTTTCTCCCGAAAAATATCTTCTTCCCCAGAGAGATTAGAGCATTATAGCAGAAATATGCTTTGTCGATAGCTTTTATTCTATCTCCAGTAATGTTCTCATCTTGTTGAGGTTAGCCGTGTATCTGGTTGTACTGTAATGTCTTATCATCTCCAATTTATCTCTCTATCTATTTTGTCAAACATATACATGACATTCATTGATTCATTCACACTTTCATCATGCATGCACATTAATATTTGTTGATGTTATTGGGTTTGTATAACTTGGTTATGTCTATTCAAATAGCCTATTTTTTATTTCCAAATAGATTGTCAACTTAAGCAGAAAGTGTGCCTCTATTCTAAGTCCCCATTAAGTTAACTCTCGTGGAAGAATATTGCTTTAGATTTCCTTTTCCATCTCTGGATAGGATAAATCCCAAATTGAGTTGTTTCCTCATTGGGTGGAGTCTTGTTTGACTGTTTTCTCTCCAGTTTATTCCTGGATTGAGCTTCATCTCCTACAGATGTTACCCTGTGGATTTCTATAGGCTGTGAAACCTATATTAAAAGTGCATTTATTTTGTGCCTGTAAATACATTTGTCTCCTCAGGAAGATTCTATTCATGGTTCCCGCTGAAGATGAACTTTATTTCTCAGTAGTGTTGTTGCAACACTCTTTTGGAATCTCAACATGACAGAAGGTGGCGGACTCTTCATGATCAGCTTGTGTATTATTGATATCTTTGGAAGATAGCAAGTGGCGGACTCTTTATGAGCAACTTGTGTATTAATGATATCTTTGGAAGATATCAAGTGGAAGACTCTTCATGAGCAGCTGGTGTATTATTGATATCTTTGGAAAGCAGCAAGTGGCATACTCTTTATGAGCAGCTTGTGCATTATTGATATCTTTGGAAGATAGTAAGTGGCAGACTCTTCATTAGAAGCTTATGTATTATTGATATCTTTGGAAAGCAGCAAGTGACAGACTCTTCATGAGAAACTTGTGTATTATTGATATCTTTAGAAGATAGCAAGTGGCAGACTCTTCATGAGCAACTTGTGTATTATTGATATCTTTGGAAAGCAGCAAGTGGCAGACTCTTCATGAGCAGCTTGTGTATTATTTATATCTTTGGAAGATAGCAAGTTGCAAACTCTTCATGAGCAGCTTGTGTATTATTGATATCTTTGAAAAGCATCAAGTGGTGGCCTCTTCATGAGCAGCTTATGTATTATTGATATCTTTGGAAAGAAGCAAGTGGCGGACTCTTCATGATCAACTTGTGTATTATTGATATCTTTGGAAGATTGCAAGTGGCGGACTCTTCATGAGCAACTTGTGTATTATTGATATCTTTGGAAAGCAGCAAGTGGAAGACTCTTCATAAGTAGCTTGTGTATTATTGATATCTTTGAAAGATATCAAGTGGCAGACTCTTCATGAGTAGCTTGCGTATTATTGATATCTTTGGAAAGCAGCAAGTGGCGTACTCTTCATGAGCAGCTTGTGTATTATTGATATCTTTGGAAGATATCAACTGGTGGACTCTTCATGTGCAGCTTGTGTATTATTGATATCTTTGGAAGATAGCAAGTGACGGACTCTTCATGAGCAGCTTGTGTATTATTGATATCTTTGGAAAGCAGCAAGTGGCGGACTCTTCATGAGCAGCTTGTATATTATTGTATCTTTGGAAGATAGCAGGTGGCGGACTCTTCATGAACAGCTTGTGTATTATTGATATCTTTGGAATGTAGCAAGTGGCGGACTCTTCATGAGAAGCTTGTGTATTATTGATATCTTTGGAATATAGCAAGTGGTGGACTCTTCATGAGAAGCTTGTGTATTATTGATATCTTTGGAAGATAGCAAGTGGCGGATACTTCATTAGCAGCTTGTGTATTATTGATATCTTCAGAAGATATCAAGTGGAAGACTCTTCATGAGCAACTTGTATATTATTTATATCTTTGGAAGATAGCAAGTGGTAGACTCTTCATGAGCAGCTTGTGTATTATTGATATCTTTGGAAAGTAGCAAGTGGTGGACTCTTTATGAGCATCTTGTGTATTATTGATATCTTTGGAATATAGCAAGTGGCGGACTCTTCATGAGAAGTTTGTGTATTTTTGATATCTCTGGAAGGTAACAAGTGGCGGCCTCTTCATGAGCAACTTGTGCATTATTGATATCTTTGGATGACAACAATTGGAGGCCTCTTTATTTGAGAAGCTTGTGTATCCCCAACAATATGTTATTTCAATAGAAAATGGCGTCGCTTTTGAGAAGTTTGCTCATCAACAGCAAATGGCATATCCTTTGATAAGTTTGCTCATCAACAGCAAATGACGCCTCTTTTGAGAAGTTTGCTCATCAATAGCAAATGGCATCTCTTTTGAGAAGTTTGCTCATCAACAGCAAATGATATCTCTTTTGAGAAGTTTTCTCATCAACAACAAATGGTATATCTCTGGAAAAGTCACACAGAGAAGCTTGTATATTAACCTTTTCAAGTGGGAGACTTGATAAAGAAGAAACTTGAACCCGTTCGTCGTGGAAAAGTTTATTAGCTTTTCTACCTTCAACTATTGAGTTAGTAGTTTACCGTCATCTATGAGTCGATATCTCTTATTATTATATCTTTAACTATTGAGTTGGTAACTTACCGTCATATGTGGCTCGGTATCTCTTATTTTTCTACCTTCAACTATTGAGTTGGTAGTTTACTGTCATCTGTGAGTCAGTATCTCTTGCTTTTCTACCTTCAACTATTGAATTGGTAGTTTACCGTCATCTGTGAATTGGTATCTCTTTGATCTTCTACCTTCAACTATTGAGTTGGTAGTTTACCATCATATGTTAGTCAGTATCTTTTTTGATTCTACCTTCAACTATTGAGTTAGTAGTTTACCGCCATCTGTAAGTCAATATCTCTTTGATTTTCTACCTTTGATAGAGTTGGGAATTTACCATCATCTTGAGTCAGTAACCATTTATCTTTTTACAATGTATGCAAGGCGTCTTCCCTGATAGAGTCGATAATTTTTCTTCTCTCGAAGTTGTCCCCCAATAAGAGTCTCTCATTCGAAGTGTGGTGCTGTTCCCCAGTGGAGTTATAATCTCTTCCCCTGTAGGATTACTTTATCATGTACTTGGTTTCTCCAACAGTGGTTTGTCTCATGTGGCGTCATTCCCTATAAAACTCAGAGCATTGCACCCATATCATATCATAAACATCATTGTGGTATCTTAGGACAACAAATTTGTATTCTTTATTTAAGTATCTTCAATCTCGTCGAAACGAAGATTTCAATCTTCATATCTCCGAATAGAAGAAACTTAAATAGGGGCAACTGTCATACCAAAATTTTTGAGCTAATATCCCACCCTCCATTTGCATCATTGCATAACAAGTGTTCACGAATGGTTTGACCTATTTTTTTTGCCAATTCTTGAGTTAGATTTCCAAAATTTATAACTTCTTCAAATTTCGACATTTTTGAGCGGTTCTTTTTGCATATGATTCTCCTTGGCATCATCTACAATTTCTCTTTACAAGTCAAGAACTAATTATGCTTTGAAAAGCCACAAAAAATAGAAACATTAGAAGTCGTTTATGAATTTAGTGGAATTTGATTTTTATTGTTTTTTAATCATGATTTCTTTTCCATTTAAAAAAATCATAAAAAATAAACTTAGCATCATGTTATTTTTTTTATTTACTATTTTTACCTCTTTACTAAAAAATTATCAAAAATATATTCTTTTAAATTTATATATTGGTATCATTTATTTAAAAAAAATCTAGAAAAATTTATATAAGTCATTTTACTTTCTTATATGTATTTTATTTTTTATCTTTTAATTTGCACTTATATTTTCATTTATTTTAATTCAAGAAAAAAATCATAAATAGTTAATTTAATGTCTCTTTTATTTTCTATTTTTGTATTTATTATTATTACTAACACTTTTAATTTTTTTATTATTATTATTATTATTATTATTATTATTATTATTATTATTATTATTATTATTATTATTATTATTATTATTACTTTGTCTTTTTGTTTTTTTGTGTCAATAAAAAAAAGTTGGGACCACTATAATGTAGTACAAACACTTCACATAGATTGTCAACTTGTACTTATCAATAACCAATAATCATTCTCACACTTCACATGGATTGCCAACTTAGACTTATCAATGGTCAAGAACCATTCTCATAAAGTCATATGGATTGCCACATCAACACTCTCACCTTATTCACCCTATAAATAAGACTTTTCTTTCTTTCATTTAAAGAAAACAATACCATAAATCATTCACTAAACTAAGCAAAACTCTCTTCTTCTTTTTCTCTTCATTTTCTTTCAAGTCATTTCTTCCTTTTATTGAATAGGTATGCTATTATACTTGTTCTTTATTTAATTCTATTTTATTTTTACTCTTTATTTATTTATTTAGTACCATAATAATCATCATTTTGGAAGGAAACTCCATTGATTCAAAATCAAGAGTTGAAAAGTGTTCTTGAACCTCCAAAAGCAAAAGTAATTTATTGTTGTTTAATTTTCATTTTTTTTTGTAATTTTTTGTTATTTATTTACTTATTTTGAGCATGGTCCGTTGGTCGTGAGGTTGAGTAGATAAACTTTCATTATTCATTTGTTTAATTTCATGAAAATTTGAGAAAGTTATGACATTTATACTATTTTTATTATAGACTCCATCTTATTCTTCTTTATCTATTTTATTTTTATTTTTATTTTTATTTAGATCAATTTGGAAAGTATTTGAGTTTTTTTTAGTTCATCTAAGCTTGTCGGATATTTGATGAACTTTCAGCATTTCCACTTTACCTCTAAATGGTCCTTTGATCATTCAAGGTATTTGAGATTGATGATAACTTTGTCATAATGTATCTTCCTTGACTTTGCCTTGATCCCCCATGTTTGTTAATTGTACTACATGTATAAGAGAATGAACTTCAAAGTGTCATTTCTCTAACATGTATGGGTACATACATTTTATGCTCTATATGAAGTTACATTTATCCCAAATGAAATTCTGGCTGCAGATACTCAATGTCACGTTCAATGTTATGACACCGTATCTGACTTTCTATAAGACAGTAAATACAAAAACAGTAAAGAACACAGTCAATTGTTTACCCAGTTCAGTGTGCAACAACACCTACTCTGGGGGCTACCAAGCCAGGGAGGAAATCCACTATAAGAGATATTAATTCAGGAATAAACCAACCAGTTTATCTCCTTCACTTAAGACCTACCCAATGCAACTTCAATCTAA
Organism: Vicia faba; assembly: GCA_948472305.1. Lineage (NCBI taxonomy): Eukaryota > Viridiplantae > Streptophyta > Magnoliopsida > Fabales > Fabaceae > Vicia > Vicia faba. Next base: position 1,289,614,560 of record OX451736.1, on the reverse strand, counting down.
GTACAACTTAAACCTGAGTTCCTACTCACTCCCCCTCAATCACAGCAGTGATACATAGAAACAATTTGACTAATGAATTGTTGAAGACACTCTTTAAAACATACACTTGATTATGCTTCACAGCTTTTTAATCAAGCAACACAAACACTCTTGCTTCACAGCTTTGAGTGATACACAAACCTAACTTGACTTTGCTTCACAGCTTTAGTCAAGATACATACAAACACTCTTACTTCAAAGCTTTGAGTGTTACACAACCCTTACAATTAAAACCTATTCCAAGTCACTTATCACAATGATAATTGCTTGGATTACAATAGTAAAAACTATACAGCTTCTAAATGATCTTCTATCAAAAAGGGATTGCTTTCAAAACAGCAGCTCTGTCGAATATATAGCAGCTGCATCTTCAGTTAGGGTTTCCCCAAAAAGCTAGGGTTAATTCCGTTTGACCTCAAGACTAGGTCACAGGACTTTATCAACCAGGTTGGGGTTGAGCTAGGTTAACCCAAAGAAAACGCAGGATTCTGTTATGGAAAGACTGAGTCATTTTCCTGAAAAAACTCAGAATTAACCAAACTGCATACCTGTTAGTTCAGAACAGGATGTCTTAACATCTGTTATGACATCTAAAAACCTGTCTACTGATTTAGGTAAATGTGATCATTTTACAAAATGCTCAGAAACACACTTATAAACATCAGTACCTGTATGACAATATTTTTCTGCAAAGGTACCTAATGAATCAGTACAAACTAAACTAGAATGTTACGACATCAGTCATGACATTCACACATACACTTGGGTTTTACCAAAAATGCAAGCCAATAACTAAACAACTACAAACTCCCCCTTTGGCAGATTTTTGGCTAAAGACCCTAAGCAATCAGAGATAGATAGCAGCAGAAAGAAATGACTGCAGAAAAATAGAATGTCTAATAAAGTACCAAAATATATCTCCCCCTCTTTAGCCACAAATGGGCCAAAGATACATGTTCTTAAAGATTATACAGTCATCCAGAAAAAGTAACACAACAAGACAAAGAACTGAACACACTTCCAAACTCTACCAGGGACCAGCAGCAACTCCACCAAACAGCAACTCCACCAACCTTTAAGCATTGTCATCAGACTCAGAGGAGCTAGTTTCTTCAGTATTGAGATGACTCTCAGCTTCTACACCCTCTTCCCTTCTGTTTCCTTCAGCTTCCTCCTTTTCTAACCTGGCAATTAGGTTTTCTAGGGTCTTTTTCCTATCTTCCAGTTCTTTGCAGGTCTCTTTTAATACAGCTATGACATCAGATGTCTTGGACTGGGTCTTCACAGACGATGTCTCAGTTGATGTTATGACAATATCAGGAGCATGAGATCCCTGAAACAGTTTGTAGTGCAACCCAAGGGCAGGAGCTCTTTTGCAAGCAGTATCTCTTGCCACCAGGATATCAGGGTATTGTGCAAGGATAATTCCACAAAGGAGGGAGGGAAAGGCAATTGGTCCTTTGACAGCATAACTACCAGCATGTTTTAAAGTTTGTTCAAAAATATACCTGCCATAGTCAAAAGCAGTCTTGGTTCCCACAGCATAAATAAATCTCCCCAATCCTGTGGAGATAGTTGATTTATGGTTTGTAGGCACCCAGTTGGCTGCACCAATCTTGTGCAGGATGGAAAATTTCATGCTAAGTTTGCTGGCATTCAGTTTGCCTTTCAAGGGCCAGCACTTCACTTGCCTTGCTGTGATGGTTTGACAAACTTCATTGTCAGTGACTTCCAGATTAGGACAATCCTCATTTGATCTTCCAAGAAATTTGTTAATTTCTGATGGAGAGAAATTAACCCTTCTTCCTCTAACAAAAACACTTTCAAAGTCAGCTGACCTTCCATCAGCACAATCATTAGACAAGTTAATTATGAACTCCTTGACCAGATTTTCATAACACTTGTTAAATTTTATCACTGTCTTCATCAGTCCAGCATTCTTGATCAGGTCCATGATGTCTTTGCACTCCATGGCATCATTGTTGAGTTCTCTTTCTAAAGCTATTCTCTTCAAGCAAACATACTTCCATCTGTTTGCATTGTCAGGGTGGTGGAAAGAGATGTTGTCTGTTGGGACTTCAGGAACTCTAGCAATTTTGCTGGAGGGCAGTTTCCTTCTGATAGGAATTTCTTCAGCATCAATCTCAAACTCTGATTCCTCATCAGAATCAGAATATTCAGGATCTTTTCTCTTCTTTGTAATTGGTTGTCTACCAGTATACACCTGGGCTTTCACCTTCCCTTTGGACTGACCAGTTTTCACAGATTCTACCCCAGCCTTGCCTTCAGCCTTGGATTTCTTAACAACAGGTTTATCTTTTGTCAAACATTTTCCAGCATTCTGATTATTCTTCCTTTTCATCATTCTCCTAGCTATGCTAGGGTTTACATTGGCAATCAGATCATTGTCTGAGTATTCCTCATCCACATCAATGATAGGTGGATCAGCAGTCTTTTCTGAAGGGTTCTGAATGTTGTCATTTTGTGTCATAACATTCTCAGAGACATCTACATTCTCAGAGACATCCACATTTGGGCTTCCTGATTGATTTAAAGGGACAGAAATCCCCGGTACAGATTGGTTTCCGCTTAGTATACTTGACACTAGCCTAGCAATTGCTTGATGAACTTGAACTGATCCTTCTCTATTTGATACAGAAGAAGAAGGATGAGAAGGATTACCAGAGGCAGCAGCTTGAGCTCTTCCTGCATGTCTAGTTCTCAGCTTTTTGACTTTGGCGGGGTCAGTGGCCATCTCTCTGAGAGGAGTGATCTCAAGAACTTCAGATTTTATGCATGTGGTGATTGCTCGAGAGTCTTGGTCAGATGATGAAGATGATGAAGATGAAGAGGTCGCCTTGGTTGAAGATGATGTTTGAGACATTTTGATTGACTTAGAGCACCAGTAGCAATTTGAGAAAAAACTTTGATTGAGAGAAGGGAACATGTTGCAAAGACGAGAGAGGTAGGAGGCAAAAGAGAGTCTTTTCAACTTCTTAAAGATTTTGAAAGAATTGGGAAAACATATGATTAACCCACTAAACTTAGACTTAACAAAATTAACTCCTTCAACCCTTGTTTTAAGCAAAATTAATTGCTACAATTTCTCATGTTGGCAAATACCCAACCTGCCCCTCAAGTTTTCAAGTTTATTTCCAACAAGAGCCTTGGTAGAAGAATCAGCCAGCTGAAGCTTAATGATACCATGTTCCAGTTTAATTGACTTCTTCTCAACAAAATCAATGTGCTTGGTCCTGCTATGCTGAATAGGGTTCATGGAAATATTGATTGTATTCAGATTGTCACAATACAATGTCACAACATCTTGTGAGACATTATACTCAGTGAGCATCTGCTTTGTTCAGATATTTTGAGAACAGTTACTACTAGCTGCAACCATTTCAGCACAAAGTTGGGAAGACATTCTTTTGACATGAATCACAGTTCTGGTTGATTCTTGAATGATCTTATTTTTCTTTTTGTCAACTCCATTTTGATGGTGAGTTATAGGAGAAGAGACTTCACAACTCATTTCTTCTGGGAAACAGAATTTATTAGACTTGTTGTTTCCAAAATCCTTGTCATGATTACTTCTGGTTCTGACAACACATCCTTCTTCAAGTTTATCATAGACATGTTTCTTTTTACCAAGCCTTTCAATTTTAAGTTCACCACAAACCCTTCTTTTATCAATCTGTAGTCTTGGAGTCCTTCTGACTGCTTCCATAGAGATAGCTCTTTTCATTCTTCTTAGATGAAGATGACCAAGCTTATGGTGCCACAGTTTCATCTCTTTTTCTTCTTTGGTAATTGGACACATAGTGGAGTTATTAGTGTTCTCAGGCTGCCACAAGTAACAGTTATCTTTGGATCTGACTCCTTTCATTACAATTTCTTGTTTTTCATTGATTACAAGACATTCAGATTTTGAGAAGTTGACCTTGAATCCTAGATCACACAATTGACTGATACTAATGAGATTAGCAGTGGGCCCTTTTACCAGCAGTACTTCACTCAGACTTGGAACTTCAGGGCAGTCCAAATTACCAACTCCTTTGATTTCACCTTTAGCACCATCTCCAAAGGTCACATAACTAGTGTTGTGAGGTTTAACATGATTGAGAATGTTCTTTATTCCAGTCATGTGTTTAGAACACCCACTGTCAAAGTACCAGCCTTCCTTTGCAGACACTCTCAGGGAAGTGTGGGCTATCAGGGCAGTAGCCTTTTTCTTCCATTGAGGAGTATGTGGTACCCTTTTTGACTTAGGTTTAACACCTGAGTTTTGATTAGGGTATCCATGCAATTTGAAGCAGAAGGGCTTTATGTGTCCATACCTCCCACAATGATGACATCTCCATCTTTGGTATTTTTTCTTCATATATTTCTGTTTCTGATGTTGAGAGTTGTGTTGAGACATCTGCTTTGACAATTGTTTATCAGGCCTGATCTTCTTGTTTGCACCAGATTTCTTAGCTTCCAGAAATCCTAGTCCAGATTTGTTTTCCAATTTGTCTGTTCCATTGGTCAGCATCTTGACAGATTTGGTCATTTGGTTCAGTTGTGAGTTCAGCAATTGAACTTCCCCTTCTAGATGACTTATAGTTTCAAGATCTGCCCTTTTTTCAGCCTCCAGCTTTATAATGAGTTTTGATTGTTTCTCATTCTGCACACAGACTTCAGCACTTCTGATACACAATTTCTTGTAGGTATCAGCCAGTTCTTCAAATGTCACTTCTTCATCACTGGTGTCACTTTCAGATGTACAAACACCAGTTAGAGCAGTAACTAGTTTGGCAGATTCTTCTTCAGAATTACTTTCTGAATCACAGTCAGACCAAGTAACAGTCATTCCTTTCTTTTGTTTCTTAAGAAAGGTTGGACATTCAGCTCGAATATGCCCATATCCTTCACAGCCATGGCATTGAATTCCTCTGCCTTGGTTTCCCTTCTCTTCTGACCTTGATCTTCTGCTGGAACTGTCAATGTCAGAGGGAATGTTATGAACATTAGACCTTGACTTTGGATCTATTCTTTTGATGAGTTTGTTGAACTGTCTTCCAAGCATGGCTATAGCTTCTGAAATATTTTCTTCTTCATCCTCCTTGTTTTCAACATCAGTGTTGGATACAAGTGCTATGCTCTTGTTCTTCTTGTCACCATTATCAGTGATCCCCATCTCAAAAGTCTGAAGAGACCCAATAAGTTCATCCACTTTCAACTTGCTGATGTCCTGGGCTTCCTCTATGGCAGTTACCTTCATTGCAAATCTTTTAGGCAAGGATCTGAGAATCTTTCTCACCAGTTTTTCTTTTGACATCTTTTCTCCCAGTGCTCCTGAGGTGTTGGCAATCTCCAAGATGTTCATGTGAAACTCATGAATGGTTTCATCTTCCATCATTTTTAGATTCTCAAACTTGGTAGTCAACATCTGAAGCCTTGACATTTTTACTTTGGAAGTGCCCTCATGAGTAGTTTTGAGAGTGTCCCAAACTTCCTTGGCCAGTTCATATTGATGTACTAGTCTGAAAATGTTTCTATCAATTCCATTGAACAAGGCATTTAAAGCTTTGGAATTTCCCAGGGCTAACTCATCTTCTTCTTTTCTCCAATCTTCCTCAGGCTTCAGACTGATTGTCCCATCTTTCTCAGTTATGGTGGGATGGTTCCATCCTTTGTCAGCAGCTCTCCAAGCCTTTTTGTCCAGAGATTTTAAGAAGGCAATCATACGAGGTTTCCAGTAGTCATAATTAGTTCCATCCAGAATGGGTGGTCTATTTCCAAAAACTCCTTCTTTGTCCATAGTGCCAGAAAGTGATATCCCTAGATCTCACCCAGTAATACAGGCAGGGTGCCTGCTCTGATGCCAATTGAAATTCTGGCTGCAGATACTCAATGTCACGTTCAATGTTATGACACCATATCTGACTTTCTATAAGACAGTAAATACAAAAACAGTAAAGAACACAGTCAATTATTTACCCAGTTCAGTGTGCAACAACACCTTCTCTGGGGGCTACCAAGCCAGGGAGGAAATCCACTATAAGAGATATTAATTCAGGAATAAACCAACCAGTTTATCTCCTTCACTTAAGACCTACCCAATGCAACTTCAATCTAAGTACAACTTAAACCTGAGTTCCTACTCACTCCCCCTCAATCACAGCAGTGATACATAGAAACAATTTGACTAATGAATTGTTGAAGACACTCTTCAAAACATACACTTGATTATGCTTCACAGCTTTTTAATCAAGCAACACAAACACTCTTGCTTCACAGCTTTGAGTGATACACAAACCTAACTTGACTTTGCTTCACAGCTTTAGTCAAGAGACATACAAACATTCTTGCTTCAAAGCTTTGAGTGTTACACAACCCTTACAATTAAAACCTATTCCAAGTCACTTATCACAATGATAATTGCTTGGGTTACAATAGTAAAAACTATACAGCTTCTAAATGATCTTCTATCAAAAAGGGATTGCTTTCAAAACAGCAGCTCTGTCGAATATATAGCAGCTGCATCTTCAGTTAGGGTTTCCCCAAAAAGCTAGGGTTAATTCCGTTTGACCTCAAGACTAGGTCACAGGACTTTATCAACCAGGTTGGGGTTGAGCTAGGTTAACCCAAAGAAAACGCAGGATTCTGTTCTGGAAAGACTGAGTCATTTTCCTGAAAAAACTCAGAATTAACCAAACTGCATACCTGTTAGTTCAGAACAGGATGTCTTAACATCTGTTATGACATCTGAAAACCTGTCTACTGATTTAGGTAAATGTGATCATTTTGCAAAATGCTCATAAACACACTTATAAACATCAGTACCTGTATGACAATATTTTTCTGCAAAGGTACCTAATGAATCAGTACAAACTAAACTAGAATGTTATGACATCAGTCATGACATTCACACATACACTTGGGTTTTACCAAAAATGCAAGCCAATAACTAAACAACTACACCAAATCAGATTATTAACTTTATATTGTACTAATTTTACTTTAATACCATTTATATTTCTGCACTTTATATTTTTTTCTCTTTACTTTTATGTCATCCATAATATTTTATTTTCTTTACTTTATGCATTTTTTTCTTTGCTCACTTGAGAATTTATCTTCTCTTTGCTCACTTTATTTTTATTTCTAATTTTTAAGTCTTTTGCCTTTTTTTCATTTAAAAATCCTTACAAAAAATACAAAAAAAAACTATTATATTAGGATTATAATTATTTCTTTCTTTCCCTCTTTAAAAAATACCAAAAATATATATTAGTATAATTTTGTCTTTCTTTATTTTATTTAATTTTTAGTTGTTAATTATTTAGTTATTTAATTTTCCTTTATCGTTCATTTAGTCTTTATATTTTATTTGTCTAACTCCAAAGGAAAAATCAAATTCATTGATTTCATGTCATCGAATATATTTAATACGATTGTGCGAAAACCCCTTTGTACATTTTTTAGTTTTATTAATCTAAAAACAAATCTCTTCTAAACCCTAATTTTAAAAAACTCGCACCTCTTTTAAGCCAAAAACTTCGACACTAGGTCGTCGCATTTTCAAAATCTCATCCCCACACTCATTTAGCAAGCAAACCAATTTTAACCAAAAACAAATATTTCAAAAGGTTCCTATAGGATACTATAGATACATAGGATGCTAGTACTTTCCCTTTGTATAACCAACCCCCAAACCTTCGATCTTTTCAAATGAGTTGTATTTTTCTTTACTTTTTAGTATTGCACTTGCTTTACATATTTATGGGTTTTATTTCGCACTTTTCCTTTTTCCTTTGGAAATAATAAAGCGCGATGGTGGCTCTTGTTTATTTGCAAGTCAAGTTAAATTAATAGTTTGATCTCCGATTTTTCACCGCTACAATTATGAACACTCAAAATGCTTCAGAGTCTATAACACATAATCACGAATCCTAGAGGAATCAATCCATGTCATATTTTGACTATGAAAAGTCAAAGTTGTGTGAAAAGCTTACAGATGTAACTATAACATTTTCTGAGCCAAAGGAGAAGATTCAAGAAGATAAATAATTAGAAGATCATTCTTCTGATGTTGTTGATAGTACTTCCGATCAACCTCAACCAAGGAAGAACAGATTCACATCCTCCCATCCCGAAGATCTCATTCTTGGAAGTAAAGATGCTCCAGTCAGAACAATATCAACTCTCAACCCTTCTAATGAAGTGCTTCTGGGTCTAGTTTCTTTAATAGAACCTATATATATTAAGGAAGCCCTTCTAGATAAAGATTGGGTTCTGGCTATGGAAGAAGAACTACACCAATTCTCAAAGAACGATGTATGGGATCTTGTTCAGAAACCTAAATGTGTCCACGTCATTGGAACCATACGGGTTTTCAGAAACAAGATCAATGAGAAGGGTGAAGTTGTTAGAAACAAAGCACGAATGGTTGCACAAGGTTATAGTCAATAAGAAGGGATAGACTATAGAGAAACCTTTGCACCAATCTCCATGTTAGAAGAAATTCATTTGTTAGTTTCTTTTTCTGTAAATCATAGCATCATCCTTTATCAGATGGATGTTAAGAGTGCATTTCTGAATGGTTATATTTCATAAGAAGTGTACGTCAAACAACCTCCTGGCTTTGAAAACTCTGAGAAATCAGATTTTGTTTTTAAACTAAAGAAATATCTTTATGGCCTGAAACAAGCTCCTAGAGCTTGGTATGACAAATGAGTAATTTTCTTTTAAAAAAATTAAGTTTACCAAAGGAAAGGTTGACACTACACTCTTCTGCAAAACCTTCAAAAATGATATTCTAATTGTTCAAATTTATGTTTATGATATTATTTTTTACTCTTCTAACTCATCCCTATGCGAGGAATTCTCTAAGTTAATGCAGGTTGATTTTGAAATGAGCATGATGGGAGAACTGAAGTTCTCTCCAGGAATCCAGATTGATCAAAGATAAGAGGCTACTTACATTCATCAAAGTAAGTACACCAAAGAACTTATGAAGAAATTCAACATGATAGACTGCACTATAGAAAAGACTCCAATGCATCTGACATGTATTATGGAGAAAGAAGAGGTAAGTGGAAAGTTTTTTCAGAAGCTCTATCATGGTATGATAGGCTCTCTTCTATATTTGACTGCATCTAGACCTGATATTTTATTCAGTGTTCATCAATGTGCTAGATTCCAATCTAATCCTAGGGAATCTCATTTAACTGTTGTTAAGAGAATTCTAAGATATCTGAAAGGAACCACTAACCTTGCTTAATGTATGAGAAAACATCATAGTACACTCTTTCTTGTTTCTGTGATGCAGACTACGCTAGAGATAAACTACAGAGGAAGATTACTTCTGGAAATTGTCAGTTTCTAGGAAAGAATCTGATCTCATGGTCAAGCAAGAGGAAATCAACAATCGCTCTCTCAACTGCAGAAGCAGAGTATATCTCAGCAGCACTATGCAACACTCAGATGCTCTGGATGAAGAATCAGCTAGGAGATTATCAGATTTATGAGAGTAACATTCTGATCTTCTATGACAATACTGCTACTATTTGCTTGAGTAAGAATCCTATCTTACACTCTAGGGCTAAACACATAGAAATCAAACATCATTTTTTAGAGACTATATTCAGAAAGGGTCATATCTTTAAAATTCATAGATACAAACCATCAGTGGGATGATATTTTTACAAACTATTAGCTGAAGATAGATTTATTTTTTATTCTAAAGAATCTAAAAATGGATTTCTGTCTAGAGTAAGATGTCATTATAATCAAACGTGATTTAGTCTTAGTCTGAAGTGATAAGATCATGACTCAATCAAATGCCTTCTAATTTATTTTACCTCAGTCATAAGAAGATGTTTCAGTAATAAATGTATGTGATCAGATGGAAGTCTTTGTGGTTTCCTGATGCTGAGAATATCAAACACATTTCTATGATTCAGATAATATGTAGAAATTTATTAGTTCTTGTTCTCTAACTTTTTGATGATGTCAAAAAGGGGGAGAAATATAATGATTTTGATAAACCTTAAAAGAAATGAAAAACTCATAATAAGATAATATGTGTGTTGTACCCCAAAATTTTCCCTCTCATATTTCTCAAAACATTGCAAGAAAAATCTCCAAGTGGCTCAAGGTTGCTCAAGAGTTGGACAAACAAGTTATCTCATAAGGCAGTTAACTCCAAATTAGGGTTTTGTGTTGCATCAAGATATTTGAGTCCAAATGACCTCAAGTTCTCCCCAATGTCCTAATATGCTCTCAAGATCATCCATGTCAAATTTCAAGCCTTGCAGAGGAAGTTTTCTCAGTCAATTGCTCAAGGGTCCAAAAATCGACTGTGCTAGGGCAAAAGTCAACTGTGACCCAAATACAGTCAAACTTCAAGATTTTTTGTCAACATTATCATTTTGAAGGATATTTCATCATTTGATCAAGGTTTGATCATGATTCATCAAGGATTGCTCAAAATTCATCAAGACTCAAAAGTTGCTAAATTAGGGTTTTGCAGGAAAAGTCAACTCAACTTTGAACAAGCATAACTTTCTCATACTTTATTAGAAATGATCCATCCAAATCTCATTTTTAATAGGATGCAATTTCCTACAATCCATCTTCATACCCCAAGATCAAAAAATGCACTCACAAGAAGTTATAAATTTGGACATTATAGGTCATTTTTGAAAGTCAACAAAAACAACTTTTTTCCAAAGCTTATAACTTGAGCATGGAACATCAAAATGAGATGAAACCAAAAGGGTTGGTTAGAGGACATCTCAAGATTTCTAAAACGTCCAATAACACTTCCAAAAGTTCAAAATTGAAGAAGTTATGCATTGTTGAAGTTAGACTTTTTTGCAAAATTGCCAAAAGTCAACTATCCCCAAAACTTCAAATTTTGTCAAATGGACCCATTCTTTTCCACTTGATTTGAGTTTGCATCATTGCCCAAGTGTCCTAGATTCATCTATGAGCCCATATTTCATTTTTATTATTTAATTTGATTTTTTATTGAATTTATTCATTTTAAATCAAATAAAATCATAGAAAATCCAAATAATTAATAACTCTTGATTTTTTTTATTGTTATAGGCTTCAATGGACAGCTAGCATATCTCCAAACTCGCAGCAAGGAAAATCATGTGCAAAAATATTGAATGGAATAAAATTTGGCAAGTTTGTAAATAGGGATCAAATCCAATTCATGGGCATTGATATGGGAAGATTTGAGTCAAGTTTGTAGACCTAATACATTGAGCACTACATAAGGAAGAAAAGGACACGAAAATCAGGGTTGGCAAGTGCAGAGAGAGGCAGAACAAGATTTGAAAAATTCACAAAAAATCTTGAGATTGAAATCATAGTTGGAGGCATTTTTAGAGGCCAATACCTGTCCCAATCGCTTCCTGGGCATTCACTCAAGCTAAACCAATCAAAAGCAAGCTTTTTCAGACGTCCAAACGCACTGTAAGTGTCACGAAACCCAACTCTGTTCTTGAAAATGAAACTCATCATTCTTGCATCCATTGAATGAAATAACTGCATATTTGTAATCCTCACATCATTTGTAAACTTTTGGCATCATTTAATTTCATTTATCTAACCTGTAATGCAAAACGCCATAGTTATGGTTCTTGGAAGCGTTTTTGGGGTTTTCTTTTTCAGGGATAACTGATCCACAAGAAGGGCATAACTTTGATCAGGAGGACATAACGAACCCAACCATGTTCCTGGAATGGATTTATATGGCCTAGAGAAGATTTTAGGACAGGCTTGCGTTTTTAGCTGTGGATTCAAATCCGCAGGTAATCTTTTACAGGTTTCAGGACAGGGACGGTGAGGTGTCCCCTGTCCATTGGCTCTTTCAAATACCGCGTGCGTGTTTTTTTGTTTTTTCTGGCCATTGACTTGTTTTATTATATAATATACTCTTTTCATTATATTAACAAACAAAACAAGATGGTGTAGTGGCAATGCAAGCGTGTATCATCCTTCAGGACCTGGGTTCGAATCCCAGGTCCCCCAATTTCTTATTAATTTTGTCTTTCAGGTGTTCCAATGCGCGTGTTGGCCTGCAGCTCACCATGCACCTTCATACATCCAAGAGACAGATGGCCAATGGCCAGATCTGATGGCTATGGATTGAAGGACTACCAAGGCGTTAGTCAATGCATGCACACTAGATCTGCAAAGTCCACAAAGGCCAGCGTTTTTTGGCCTTCAGATTGCTACCCATACTCCCAAATTCAGGGCCAAACCCCTCCTCTCTTCAATTTATTTATTTTGTTTTATTAATTATTTTTGTTTAATTTCTAACCAATCAAGATTTCTTTTTTTAATAAAATCACAAAAAATATTTTTTATATTTAATTAAACTTTAAACTTTTATTTTTCTTAATAAACACTAATTAATTTAGGCTTTTAATTCTAGAATAACTTTAACCTATTTTGCAAATAATTAAAATTAACTAGATTTAATTAGGTACTAACCATTAATTTAATTAATTTCATTTTTCTTTCATAAAATAAAAAAACAACAAAAAGACATTTTCTCTAACCAAAAGGGTCAAAACCTTAATCTTGCGTAATTTAATTTCCCGCACGCGATTTACTTTCCTTTATTCAATTATGTATCTGATTCCGGATTGTAATAGTTAATAGGGATTTTAATTATTTTTATTGCTTTATTTTATTTTTCAAAGGGTTTGTCTTTGACGATGTAAATACCCGACGCCTTATAATTTAAATTCCGCATTTTATTTCCGCAAATTATAACTACTAGATGTTTGATAATAGGGTTTGCATGACAAGACTGAATGTTAATCTTAAAATCAAATCATATCACCTTAACATGTACAAAGATAAAAAATAACTGAAAATGACACACTCGCACATGCGCACTCTTAGGGTACACCCCACTTGGTTGCCTTCGTACACGGTCATTGAGTATAGGTCATTTTAGAGATCGCCCTCTTGTCTAAAAGATCATAGTCTCCTCGAAATGGTTGCCTCGGATATTGTTGCCTCAAACAAATGATCTAAGACTTTAGGGTTACCGCTAAGGCATCCTAACGTTGCTTTAGTGACTGTATGTCCCTAATTCGAATTGACCCTCAAACTCCAACGACGGTGCTACCTACTCATCAATAGTAGGATAGCATTGTCTAAAGGAAATTAGCATAGAACGATTCCTTTTTCGAGTAGGTAGATGGTTCTTAGATACTTCCTCTTTCAAAAACAAAACTCTTCACACTTACACTTTTCAAACAAAGTTTTCAAAACACTTCATACGCTTTTGAGGACAGAAGCAAGAGTTAAATCGAAGTTTCAAAACAAAAACTTTTTTTCAAACCCACAAGCACAAAGAAAGCAATTTTGAAAACATTTGAGCAAGTACCTAAGAGCCCGTGGATAACCACAGATAGAAAGGGTGTTAATACCTTCCCTTTCTATAATCTACCCCTCAAACCCGAGAAATATCTTGAAAAAGGAATTTTTCTGTGCTTTTTTCCTTTCCTTGTTGGATAAAATAAAAATCGGTGGCGACTCTTGCTTACCGTGACATTTTGTGAACAAAAAAAGCAAAACGCAAACCAGCATTCCAAAAAACAATCAGTTCTTCCCACCGTATCACAGAACTGGCGACTCTGCTGGGGACGCTTAATAAGTGGGGTGTACCTTAAGAATAGTTCATAATGTTTTCAATTGCTTGATTTGTATGATTTATCTTTGTGGGCTTTAATCGGAGTTACTATAGATCCTAACCCGGATCTGGGGGATACCCTTTAGGTAAGTAGCAATAAACTGTGAGGGAACTGTACGGCGTAGACTGATACGGTTGAAGCAGTAGCTACGTTGGTGTGGCACTTTAGTTCGTACTGATATCCCTTGTGGCGCAACGAGGAGAATATGGGTCTGCTAAGGGGTCATTAAGCACCAACTGACCTTAGAACCTTTAAATTGACTAACTTGGCCATAGAACAGTAGCAGTATGCTACACTCATTGAGACTAAACTCTCGCAATGATTTCGGCTGCAAGAAAAGGTTGCTAAACTGGAATTATGACCGATCGAGGGTAGTCAGTGATATTGAGATCCTCTAGAACCTGGTTACTATTTTTAGGACAGGTTTGAACCAACTACACTGAAAGAGGGTAGTACCTAGACTCCTTGCCAACCTAAAATCTAAGGGCTGTCTATGTGACTTGTGTGCCTTTACCATGTTTGCTATTAGTGGATACTTGTGGTGTGTTTTCTATCATGACATCATGACATCATGACATTGCATGCATCTTGCATTGGACTAACCTATTTCAAAGACAGGAGGGATTCATCTTTGTTCTGTTTTGTAGGTCATGGCACCCATGCGTAGAAACACCATTCGGATCAACTTTGTCCAGATTCCCACTCAGCTTAAGGAATTAGTTGCAAAGGTTTCAGATACTACCTCCTTCATCAGAAGACATGTGCACCTTCTTGGTTTGGTCACCTCCAAGATGGATGAACATATGATGAGTGTCTTAGTCCAGTTCTTTGATCCTTTGTACCATTGCTTTACTTTTCCGGACTACCAGTTGGTCCCTACCTTGGAAGAGTTCTCTGATCTGCTTGGTATCTCTATTCTGGAGCAGACCCCGTTCACAGGTTGGGAGAAGATCCTTAGGCCAGAAGAGATTTCCTCATCCCTCCATCTGACAAAGGCGGAGGTAATGTCTAATTGGGAAACTCTTAGTGGAACAAAGGGCTTCTTGACTAAATTCTTGGTTGGTAAGGCTAATCAGTTCTGGGACAGTCTAGACTTCCATGCATTTGAAGACATTCTGGTTCTTCTCATATATGGTTTGGTGTTGTTTCCTAACTCGGATTCCTTCGTCGACGTGAATGCAGTGAAGATTTTAATATCCGGTAACCCTGTACCCACTCTCTTGGGTGACATTTTGCACTCTCTTTATGCCCGTACTGCTCGGAAGCGGGTAACCCTTATGTGTTGTGCGCCATTGCTGGCAAGGTGGTTTATTTCTCACCTCCCCAAATCAGTTCTGAAGAACAAGGAAGGCATGGGCTGGGCCTACAGGATTATGTCTCTCTCTCATAATGACATCATTTGGACTATCAAGGGTATGGAAGATGTGGCTATTATTGATCGATGTGGGGAATACCCCAATGTTCCACTAATAGGAACCAATGGAGGGATCACTTATAATCCGTGCTTGGCCTTACGTCAATTTGGGCGAGCTAGAAGGGAAGGACCTCATGAGTTGCTAATGCCTAGTATTGTCTTTGACTTCCAAGGGGATAGTGACGAGCAACGCCGTAGATTCATAAGAGCTTGGGATAGGGTACACAAGTCTGATCCGCACGAGCTGGGTACGAAGACTTCTCTTCCAATGGAGCCATATCTCCGATGGGTTCGAATCCGTGCCCAAAAGCTGGGAATGTCGTACGAAGTTGTCTTGCCTATAATTGTTGAGGTTGCTGATGAAGAAGGGGTTCCTCCTACCATCATCCATCCATACATGCCTACTGACATAGGGGCATTAAAGAGATCTTCGATGCAGCTTAGAGAAGAGCGGGATACTTATAGAGAAAAGTATCACGAGCAAGAACAGAAGATTCAAAAGTTGACGAGACAATTGGAGAATGAGAAGATCCTCAACGACTATGTCTGCACCGATAGGAAACGACCATGGGAGCACTGATTGTCTTTTCGATTATTTCTAGTTTTGCTTTACTTTTCAGTATTTCCTTTTTGTAACGCCTTAAAGGCATTTGTTGAACAATTGAATTCAAAGTTTATCTAATAAAAGTGTGTTTCATTTTTGGTTTACGAATTTGAATCCATAAAGTCTTTGAAATCATATCATGCGTGTGATCGGTGGGAATGAGAACTGACTATTTTGGAATGCTGGTTCGCATTTGCGTTTGTTTTCGTAAAATGTCACGGAAAGCAAGAGTCGCCACCGTCTTTTATTTTATCCAACAAGGAAAGAACAAAAGCACAGAAAAATTCCTTTTCGAGATTTTTCTCGGGTTCGGGAGGTAGATTATAGAAAGGGAAGGTATTAGCACCCTTTCTATCTGTGGTTATCCACGGGCTCTTAGGTACTTGCTCACTATGTTTTCAAAAGTTTTCTTTTCTTTGTGATTGTGGGTTTTGAAAAGAGTTTTGTTTTTGAAGAGAGTGTAAGTGCGAAAAGTTTTATTTTGTTTTTAAAAGGAGCAAGTACTTAAGAACATCTACCTACTCAAAAAGGAATTAAACTGTGCAAATGTCCTTTAGACAATGCTATCCCACTATTGAGGAGTAGGTAGCACCGTCGTTGGAGTTTTCGGGTCAATTCGATTTAATGGACGTGTGATCACTAAAGCAATGTTAGGATGCCTTAGCGGTAACCCTAATATCTTAGATCATGTTTATCGAGGCAACCGTTTCGAGGCAACTTTGATCTTTAGACAGGAGGGTGACCTCTAAGACTTCCTATACTCAATGACAACGATCAAGGCAACCAAGTGAGGTGTACCCTAGGAGTGGCATGTGCAAGTGTGTCAATTTTCAGTTATATTATTCTTGCATGTCATGGTGAGCTACCGTTGGTTTTAAGTTAAGAGTTAATCTTGTCATGCAATCCTAGTTAGCATACATCTAAATAGTTAATATATGTACAGGAATTTAAAGTGCGGGAATTGTAAATCCTACGCTATTACAAAGCTTAGGGGAGGGGGATTATTTACATGTCCAAAAATTGGGGGAATAAAAGCAGTAAAGTAAAAAGTCTTAGTTTAAGCTATTACAAACCAGTAGGCAGTTACAATAAAATAAACGCGCGCAAATCTGAAAATAACCTCTAAAAATTCTAAGAATAAAATCTTTTTGTTGTTTTATTTTATTTTGGGAAAATGATCTAAATCTACTTAATTTTAGTTTTTTTGAGAAAATGTTAAGATAATTAAAAGATTAATTGACAAAGTTAATTTAATAGAAAAAGAACTAGCCTAATGTTTTTGTGGTTTTCTTATTTTAATGTTAATTAAAAAAAGATAAAAAAGATGTCAATGAAAACAAAAAAACAAAATACAAGGGGGATCCTTCGATCCAGGAAAAAAAAAAGGAGTTTCGACCCAGGGAGGGAATGGAAGCTTCGATTGGACCAGACAGTAAGGCGTGAGTAGCCTTCGATCCAGGGAAGAGGATTGTCTTTTGATCATGGAGGTCATGGCTTTCGATCCAGGAATGAGATGCCTCCTTCAATCCAGCATGCTAATGGGTTCGATCCAGAGAAGGTGTCTCCTTCGATCTGGGATGTTATACCTGCAAAAGCATGTTAGCGAAATAAAATGTAGGGCATGGGTATTGAACCTCAGGCCCTTCGATCCTGCGCTTGCTGGGTCCCTTCAGGCTATGTCTGCAGCAAGTGTTAGCAAACGAAAAACATGACCTGGGTGCCAAACCCAGGCCTTTTGATCCTGTCTAGGATAGAAAATCGAAAGTAACAACCAGTATGGATGTATTATGCAAATATGAGGTTGGATAGTTTACCCTTTCTTACCAGCAGATTGGACTTTTAATTTGGGCGCTTCCTGGATGTAGGTGTAGCGATAAAAAATGTAGCGGGGTAAATCGGAGATCGAATTATTGGTTAATTCATCTCACAAAAGCAAGAGTCGCCACCGCGCTTTATTGTTTCCAAGGGAAAAGGGAAAAGAGCGAAATAAAACCCTAAATATGCAATGTAAATAATACTTTTTAAAAGTAATAAAAATACAAGGCGCTTTTGAAAAGAGATCTATGGTTCGGGGGTTGGTTATACAACGGGAAGGTATTAGCACCCAATGTATCTATAGTACTCTATAGGAACCTTTTGAAATATCTGTTTATTAAAATTGTTCGTTTGATTGAAGAAAATAAATTGTTTTGGCCGAAAAAGGGGTACGGACGGGTTTTTGAAGATACGACGACCTAATGTCGAAGTTTTCGCTTAAAGGGTATAAGTTTTGAAAAGATTGAATATTTAAGGAAAAATTATCCTAAGTTTTAATGAAATGTGAATGTTCGCGCAATTAGACTTGAGGACATGAAGTCGACAAATTTAATCGTTTTTTCCCTTGGATTTAAACGTAAACAGAATAATCATGTGAATATGAAATGGCTAAACAGAGAAATTATGCGGATAAGGATATATAACAATTAAATAAAAGACTAAGTGTGTGAACGTGCATTTTCATGATTTTTGTTTAATATTAATGAAAAGAAAATGTTTTAATAGTTTCCATTTTTTACGCATTTTTTACATGGATAAAGTAATGAGAATTAATTAAGGAAGACAGAAATATTTTTTAAGTTTTAAGACTTTCTATTTTTTTTAATATATTTTAGAGTTCTATATGAGGCATTATTTTTAAAGAAAATATTAAATAATCAAACTAAATGAATACCTAAGAGTTATTAACTTAAAACTAATTAGAAAAGGGAATATAAAATTACTAAGTAAACCTAAAATTAAAATTAATAAATAAAAGTTAAAAAAAGATTAAAATGTTTTCACTAAATTATTAATTGATTAAGCTACTAATTAATTTAAACTAGGTTAGTAATATTTCAAAAAAAACTAAAAAAAGAATAAATGAAAAAAGTAAATAAAAAAACTAGAAGAACAATTATATATGGGCCAAGGGTGTCTAAGGGGGGCCTAAACAGGGGTAACAAAAAAGGGAATGGGGGGTGTTATATTAAATTTGTTGGGCTTAGGCAGGGAACCGGGTCCATGTATCATAATTGTTTTCAGGGTTAAACATGTTTGTTTAGTTGGATTAGGGATTAGGGTTTTGGTTTAACAGCAACGACGCTCATTCTCTCTTCTTAGTCTTCGCGTTCTTCTTCGCTGGGTCTTCTGAACGGCTCGCATGAAAACGCCTTCTTCTTTGCCTTCCCTTGCCCGAGCCACCAACATGTCCAAGCTCCTTCTTCCCTCCAATCAAAGCGTTAGGGCGACAGATTACGGTACAATTTCATTTTATTTCGTTAGGTTGGTTGATTACTGCATGCGTTGATTTTGTGTTCCTTTTCGCTTCTGACTTCGTTTTCTTACATGATTATTTGAGGTTTTTTTTTTTGAAAGAAAGAAAAAGAGGAGTGTTACCCTTGGAGACGGAGGAGGGAGGTTGGGGCGCGTAGGAGGGCTTTGACAGCGAGGTGACAGCGGTGATGAAGCTTCTGCTTCCTGGTTTGCGTTTCTGATTTCTTTCTTAGTGGTTTGATGATGACAGTTTGAAAACCCTTTGTGATATCTTTTCTTATTCTTCCTTTGCTTCGCTTCGTATACTTCTGTTTGCCTCGTTGCTTGCTTATGATGCCTCTGAATGTTTGAATGTTGTCTCTGAATGCTTGAATGTTGCCTTGAACATTGTTATTGTTGCTTTCTTAATGTTGGCCTATGATGATTTTTCTGAGGCTTTGATGCTTGGCATTGGTTTGAGGTTTTTGATTGCCTTACTGTTGGCTTTTGCTTTTGGTTGCCTAGATGCCTTGGTTGTATGCTTCTGAGTTGCGTTACTTGAAATGGTTTGACAGTGGTTTAAGGTTTTAGGCCATGAGTTTTACGGGTATATGCAGGTTTGGAATGGTTTATGCCATAAGGTTTCAAAGTTTTTGTGATGGCTTTGGCTAGGAAAATGAATTTGTGCAGGTTATGGCCTTTGACAAAGGTTTAAAAATTTTATGGTTTAGGCCATGGTTATTGTGTTTTGACAGGGTATGCTGTTTCTTAGGCCAGGGGTTTGGTTGGAGATAGCAGGTTTTAAAACTTAGCAGGTTTGGCCTTGAGACAAAGGTTTGTTGACATGGTTTAAGGTTTGGTACTCATGCTGGCTGTATGTATGTTTTTGGTTTTGAGCATTTTTCCGAGTTGGTTTGGTATTTGCTTCAGCAGGTTTTTAAAACTTAGCAGGTTTGGCCTTGGTTACTGTTTTTTCTATTGTGTTTGGAAATTTTTGTTTTGAAGGCCTTTTTTAGACAGGTTGTGAACTCCCCTCCCTTTGAAGGGGTTTGGTAATGTTATATCAGTTGCTGGCCTCTCTATCCTGGAGGTTTACGTTACAAGTTTTGAAATACTTTTACTATATTTTTTTGATATTATGCCATCTCCTCTGCTACATCAGTTTGTCTCTATTCCTTTCTATGCTTTCTTTTTCTTATTGACTGTGTTACTGCAGTTTGTTTTGTATCCACTTCTGCCTAAACCAAAACCTGTAAAAACCAACTCTTCCTCTCTTCTCTCTCTCAAGTACAATTTGATACATAAAAATGTGATATGTACTTTACTGTTCTGAAAAAGTAATATGCTGGAAAATGATGAGAAAAGGAATATATTATGCTTGCATATATGGTTCAAACTGCACACTGCATGCTCTCTTTGTCTTTGCATGGGAGCTTTATGTTTTGACTTCTTCCACATTTTTGCATGTTTACGTTGGAATGCTTTGTGTGGAAAATTGCATATGCTGTTTTCTATGCCTTTTATGTTGATTTTGAAATATGCATGGGATTTGAAACATGCAGTTGGCTTTTGAAAATGTGCAATTGATTTTTAATTATGCAGTTTATTTTAAAAATGCAATTTTTGACAAGAGTGAATTTGTGCATATTTTTAATTTGTGCATATTTTTATCAAATAAAATTCATCCCTTTTTGTGAATCGGGAGAAATCCCGTGATTTGCAAAAAGGGTAAAACTGATTCCAGCCGTTTGCTTTTAATGATGAACGCTTTAAATTAATTTTTCTGCTTTTCATTATTTATTTATTTCTAACTTTTTCTTTAATCCTTTGCAGGTAAAAAAAATCAAATGAGCAATTGGATAGAAGATGAAGATTTAGAATATTAGAAAATAGTTTTTATTTTACTTTAGACTTTTTATGTAATTGTCATTATAAATACTTTGTACAATAGTATTTAAACAACAATTGTAATAATTAGAATAAAGATGAATAAAAATTCTATTATTCCCCAGTTAATTATTTTCTTCTTTCCAATTATTTATTTATCGTTTATAATTCTTTAAATTATATAATAACTGAAAATCAATTTCAATTACTTAAATTCAGAATAATAAACAAATAAATAAACATCATTGATCAATTAATAACTTCAATTATTTATTTCATTATTTTTAATTCTTCTAAATTATAATAACTGAAAATAAAATTTCAACTATTTAAACTTAGAACAATAAATAATTAAATAAACATTGCTTGATCAATTAATAAACTCCTTTTCAAATGTTTATTTCATTATTTATAACTCTTTAAATTATATAGTAACTGAAAATAAATTCCAATTGTTTAAATTTAAGATAATAAATAATTAATAAACATTGTTTTTTAGCATTGATCGATTAATAAATTTAGCGTTCAACAAATAAACAGCTCTCGACTTGAAAAAGTTATGAATTTAAAATCTGCTTTTAAAATTGATAAAAATATGCCAAAACCCTTTTAATGTAATGATGCAGATGGGAGATGGTATCTTAGGTCAAAATTTGGGGTACAACAGCTTCCCCTATTTAAGTTTCTTCTATCCGGAGATATGAAGATTAAATTCTTCGTTTCGACGAGATTGAAGGTACTTAAATACATAATACACAAATTTTTGCCCTAAGATACCGCCATTATGTTTGATATGAATGTAGTAATTGAATTCACAGAGAAAGATATTGTATGAGACAAGACAATGGTGGAGAAATCAAACACCAACAAAACACAGGGACATGGATTATACACTACTGGGGAAACGAGCCATCGATTTCAAATGACAGGCTCCTGACAGCGAATAAAATTGAGGGAATACGACCTCTGACCCTAACAAAGAATGCATCTTGCATAGGCCATAAAACAGATTATTGACCCAAAATAGTGAGCTCGCAACTCAAGGTTGAAGATAGACGGAAAGCAATCAATCTTGCTGATGATGGATTACCGACTTCTGAAGGTAATGATTCATGAGAAGCTTCTCTGCGAGATTTCCGGAGATATACTCATTAATGCTGATATAATAATATTGTAGATACGCAAGTTGTTCAAATAAAGAAACTGCCACTTGTTGTCGTCCAAAGAAAATACCGATAACGTACAAGCTTCTCAAATAAAGAGGCTGCCACTTGCTGTCGTCCAAAGAAAATACCAATAACATACAAGCTGCTCAAATAAAGAGGCTGCCACTTGCTGTCGTCCAAAGAAAATACCGATAACGTACAAGCTGCTCAAATAAAGAGACTGCCGCTTGCCGTTTTCCAAAATAATAATAACGCACAAGTTGCTCGTGAAGAGCTGCCGCTTGTCGTTTTCCAAAATAATAATAACGTACAAGTTGCTCGTGAAGAGCTACCGCCTGTCGTTTTCCAAAATAATAATAACGCACAAGTTGCTCGTGAAGAGCTGCCGCTTGTCGTTTTCCAAAATAATAATAACGTACAAGTTGCTCGTGAAGAGCTGCCGCCTGCCGTTTTCCAAAATAATAATAACGCACAAGTTGCTCGTGAAGAGCTGCAGCTTGTCGTTTTCCAAAATAATAATAACGTATAAGTTGCTCGTGAAGAGCTGCCGCCTGCCGTTTTCCAAAAATAATGATGACGCACAAGTTGCTCGTGAAGAGCTGCCGCTTGTCGTTTTCCAAAAATAATAATAACGTACAAGTTGCTCGTGAAGAGCTGCCGCCTGCCGTTTTCCAAAATAATAATAATGTACAAGTTGCTCGTGAAGAGTTGCCGCCTGCCGTTTTCCAAAATAATAATAACGCACAAGTTGCTCGTGAAGAGCTGCCGCTTGTCGTTTTCCAAAATAATAATAACGCACAAGTTGCTCGTGAAGAGCTGCCGCCTGCCGTTTTCCAAAAATAATGATGACGCACAAGTTGCTCGTGAAGAGCTGCCGCTTGTCGTTTTCCAAAAATAATAATAACGTACAAGTTGCTCGTGAAGAGCTGCCGCCTGCCGTTTTCCAAAATAATAATAACGTACAAGTTGCTCGTGAAGAGCTGCCGCCTGCCGTTTTCCAAAATAATAATAACGCACAAGTTGCTCGTGAAGAGCTGCCGCTTGTCGTTTTCCAAAATAATAATAACGTACAAGTTACTCGTGAAGAGCTGCCGCCTGCCGTTTTCCAAAATAATAATAACGCACAATTTGCTCGTGAAGAGCTGCCGCTTGTCGTTTTCCAAAATAATAATAACGTACAAGTTGCTCGTGAAGAGCTGCCGCTTGTCGTTTTCCAAAATAATAATAACGTACAAGTTGCTCGTGAAGAGCTGCCGCCTGCCGTTTTCCAAAAATAATTATGACGCACAAGTTGCTCGTGAAGAGCTGCCGCTTGTCGTTTTCCCAAAAATAATGATAACGCACAAGTTGCTCGTGAAGAGCTGCCGCTTGTCGTTTTCCAACGGTGTCTATAACGTACCAGTTGCTCACGAAGAGCTGCCGCTTGTTGTTTTCCAAAAATGATTCAGAAGGAAATTGCAATGACACTGGCAGAGAATAGAATCTTCGTCAAAGGGTATCATGAATCAATCCTTCCCAAGGAGATCACATACTCAACTGTGCAAAATAAATGCACCATCTGTCTAGGTCGCGATTTCACTGGGAAAAATCATGAGATAGCCTACGCAAGAGACAACAAATTTATCCAGGAATAACTAGAGGGAAAACATCCAAACAAGACCCCACCCAATGAGAAAGCAACTCGATTGGGAAATTCATCCTCTCCAGAAATGGACAAGGTGAGCTAAATCAAAAATCATCCATGAGGATTAGCTCAGTTGGCGAATTTAGAAAGGAAGCACATTTTCTGCCTAAGCTAACCTTCTACTTGGAAAGAAACATGTACGTTATTTGAATAAACAAAGTACAACCCAAAAGTCAACGGCAAATGTGAGTATGCGTGATATAAGTGTGAATGAATAAATGAATGTTATGCTGACAAAACGAATAGATGGAATATATTGAAGACAATAAGATGTCACGACAAGATAGATACTCGGCCAATCTTAAAAACAAAAGACGGAAGATAACTGGAACTGGAAACACAAAGCAACGTCAGAGCGTAACACGCCACAAGGATCAAGTCTTCTGAGGAGAAAAGTAGTCAAGTCCAATCTTGTAATACCAATAAACCATTGGCATGAGGTAAAGCGTACCACACTTCAGAAATCTGCTCAAACAAAGGTAGCCAAAACAACGCTTAACTGGAAAAGCTGGAGAGTCACCAAACTTAGCACCACTAGAACCAAGAGTGTACACAACCAACACCTCGTGACGGTTTTGAAACGAAACATGTTCAACATGCAAGGATAAATTACTGCTCTATTTTGCATTTCATGGCTTGACCATCCTTGGAACAAACTGTTAATATTCCCTTCGTTATTCACGACACATTTTTAAAATAAGAATATTTTAAGTAAATTGGTTTCAAGTATTTCCAACAAAATTGAAATTTTGCCCACAAAAGGTAAATGCTCAAATTTCATTAATAAGATGGTGGTTCGCTAACAATGCGACTCCAACGGTTTACAAAAGTTTGGGAAATAGTACATGAAAGAAAGGGTTGCATAAAAAACAATGATCACTATTCTCCCTAACAACTTCGAATTCCAAAATGTGCTCAGATGCCAAGACTGGTCTGACCAAAAGCTTGCCTAAGCGAAATACTTCTTGACTGCATCGGCGTTCATGGGACGCGGGAGCTCTTCACCATCCATATTGGTGAGAATCAAGGCACCTCCAGAGAAAACTTTCTTAACGACATACGGTCCTTCATAATTCGGAGCCCACTTGCCCCTTGAATCAGGTTGGAAAGATAATATCTTCTTGAGCACAAGGTCACCTTCTCTGAATTCGCGTGGTAGAACCTTCTTATCAAAAGCCTTCTTCATTCTCTGCTGATACAATTGACCGTGACACAACGCTGTCAATCTCTTTTCTTCGATTAAATTCAACTGATCATATCTACTTTGACACCATTCGGCCTCATAAAGTTTAGCTTCCATCAACACTCTCAGAGACGGAATCTCAACCTCCACGGGGAGTACAGCTTCCATACCATAAACTAGGGAAAATGGGGTCGCGCATGTTGAAGTTCGAACTGAAGTACGGTATCCGTGTAAAGCAAACGGAAGAATTTCATGCCAATCTTTATAAGTTACTACCATCTTCTGGACAATCTTCTTGATGTTCTTGTTAGCAGCCTCAACAGCCCCATTCATTTTCGGTCTGTAAGGAGAAGAATTATGATGTTCGATCTTGAACTCTTCACAAAGCTCCCTCATCATCTTGTTATTCAAATTCGAACCATTGTCAGTGATAATCTTGCTCGGGATACCGTACCGACAAATGATCTGATTCTTGATAAATCGGACTACCACCTGTCTGGTTACATTAGCATAGGATGCTGCTTCCACCCACTTAGTAAAATAATCGATCGCTACCAAGATGAAACGATGACCATTTGAAGCTTTGGGTTCAATCATTCCAATCATATCAATGCCCCACATAGAGAAAGGCCAAGGTGAAGAGATAACATTGAGGAGGGTCGGCGGCACGTGCATCTTGTCCGCATAAATCTGGCATTTATGACACTTCTTCACATATTTGCAGCAGTCAGATTCCATGGTCATCCAATAGTAACCGGCTCTCAACATCTTTCTAGCCATTGCATGTCTGTTGGCATGAGTGCCAAAGGATCCTTCATGTGCTTCTTGCATCAGCATGTCTGCTTCACGTCTGTCTACACATCTGAGCAAGACCATGTCATAATTCCTCTTATACAAAACTTCTTCATTGAGGAAGAAACTGCTTGCTAATCTTCTCAACGTCTTCCTATCTTTATTGGATGCCTCGGGCGGGTACTCTTGAGTTTGAAGAACACGTTTAATGTCATAGAACCACGGTTTGTCGTCGGTAACCTCTTCTACTGAGAACACATGAGCAGGTCTGTCGAGGCGCATAACTCTGATTGTAGGAACATCGTTCCAACCATTCACTTGAAACATTGAAGACAAAGTAGCCAAAGCATCAGCCATTTGGTTCTCATCTCTAGGGATATGATGTAATTCCACTTTGTTGAAGAAAGTTAACAATCTTCTAGCATAGTCTCTGTAAGGGATCAAACCAGGATGACGAGTCTCCCATTCTCCTTTGATTTGATTAATCACCAATGCCGAATCTCCGTAAATATCAAGAATCTTAATCCTTAGATCCACCGCTTCTTCGAGACACATAATACACGCCTCATACTCAGCCATGTTGTTCGTGCAATCAAACTTCAATCTCGCCGTGAACGGGATATGAGTACCTCGAGGAGTGACAATGATTGCCCCAATTCCATTTCCATAAGAATTCACAGCTCCATCAAAAATCCAACCCCAATGGGATTCGAGATCAGGTCCTTCTTCAGGTAACGGCTCTTCATAATCTTTAGCTTTCAGGTACATAACATCTTCAACTGGGAAATCAAACTTGATGGATTGATAATCGTCAATTGGTTGGTGAGCCAAATGGTCGGCTAAAATACTCCCTTTGATTGCTTTCTGAGTGTGATACTCAATGTCATATTCAAATAACAACATCTGCCAACGGGCTATTCTTCCAGATAAGGCGGGCTTCTCAAAGATATACTTGATCGGATCCATTTTGGAGATCAACCAAGTGGTGTGGTTAATCATATACTGGCGCAGACGGCGAGCAGCCCAAGCTAAAGCACAACAGGTTTTATCAAGCAATGAGTATCGAGACTCACAGTCTGTGAATTTCTTACTCAGATAATATACGGAACGTTCCTTTCTTCCAGTCTCATCTTGTTGACCAAGCACACATCCCATGGAGTCTTCCAATATAGTCAGGTACATAATCAAAGGTCTTCCTTCCACCGGAGGAATCAAAATGGGAGGTTCAAGTAAATATTCTTTGATGCTATCAAAAGCTCTCTGACAATCTTCCGTCCACACACATCCTTGGTTCTTTCGGAGAAGCTTGAAAATCGGCCCACAGGTAGCAGTCATATGAGATATAAACCTAGAAATGTAGTTCAGTCTCCCAAGGAATCCCCTTACTTGTTTTTCTGTCTTGGGTGCGGGCATTTCCCGAATAGCTTTGACTTTATCAGGATCTACCTCAATACCTTTCTGACTGACAATGAAACCCAGAAGTCTTCCAGAACGAACACCAAAAGTGCACTTGTTGGGATTCAGACGGATTTTATACTTTCTCAAACGCTGGAATAACTTCAATAAGTGTTCCAAATGATCTTCTTCAGTTTGTGATTTGGCAATCATGTCATCTACATACACTTCTATCTCTTTATGCATCATGTCATGGAACAAAGCAGTCATGGCTCTTTGGTATGTTGCACCAGCATTCCTCAAACCAAACGGCATAACCCGATAGCAAAAAGTTCCCCAAGGCGTAATGAAAGCAGTCTTATCCATATCTTCCGGTGCCATCTTTATTTGATTGTAACCAGAGAAATCGTCCATGAAAGAAAAGACTTTGAACTTGGCGGTACTGTCGACCAATACGTCAATGTGAGGTAATGGGAAGTCGTCCTTCGGACTAGCTCTATTCAGGTCTCTGTAGTCTACACACATCCGAACCTTGCCATATTTCTTTGCAACAGGCACTATGTTGGCTAACCACTGAGGATAGACCGATGTAACAAGGAAACCTGCATTAATCTGCTTCTGAACCTCCTCTTTGATCTTGTCATCCATGTCGGGACGAGTCCTTCTCAACTTCTGTTTGATCGGCGGACATTCAGGTCTCAACGGTAGACGATGCTCCACAATATCGTTGTCCAAACCCGGCATATCCTGGTAGGACCAAGCAAACACATCAACATACTCTTTGAGAAGCTCCAACATTTTCTCTTTGACCTCTGGGATGAGCAATGCTCCGACCTTAACTTCCTTTTTATCTTCTTCATCACCCAAGTTGACCAACTCTAAAGGTTCTTCAAACGGTTGAATGACCTTCTCATCATGCTCAAGCAAACGGGAAATCTCAACAGGAACCTCTTCATCATCCTCTTCTTCGGCTCTGAACACAGGGAATTCAAAGTTTGGAGAGGGCATAGGATCATTGTTTTCGATGGTTAAGTCATGGACTAATCTGCACATATGATTATGCTTTATTTTAGAAATCGATTTGTGCAAATAGAACAAAAAGTTATTATATTTTCCTATTACTACCAATTAATTTTCATTGCTATTTCCCAGAAAAAGTGAAAAATAAAACAGTAGTGGACAAAATAACATTTTTATTCATTGAAGGGAAATACTTGAAACAAAGGGCCCAGACATCTCTCTTTTGCCTTGGGCAGAGCAAAAGGAATTATTTTTCATAGCCCAACACAAAATACTTTTCGCCTTGGGCAGAGCGAATTTTTTTCAAAAAAAACAAAACAAAACATTACTCGGAAATGTGCATAACAATGGGAACATCAACAACTATCCAGTTTTGGCAAGCCAATCCAGGCGTCACAAAATCGGGCAAATCTTCCTCGGAATCGTCATCTATGATAGCATCAACCTCAGGATGTATAAACCCTGCACTTCGGAAAGCCTCTTGAATCGGACGAACAACCACCTCCTTCTTGACTCTTGCAGACACTGGATGAAAACCAAGACCTTCCCCAGACTTGTTCTCGGGCAAAGTCAACACCTGGCCCCATCCTTCGGCCGAACCACTTTCCACCACTCGCCGCGCATCCTCAAAAGAAGAGATGGATGCCCCTTGCTTCCTCACTTCATTCTTGGCAACAGAAAGACCTTGGAACTGGGTTCGAACATCCTCGTCAGCATCAATAAAAGAGAAGGATGATAAATGGCTTACCACCATAGCTTGCTCTCCCCCAATCATCACTAGCTTCCCATGCCTCACAAACTTCAGTCTCTGATGGAGCGTAGAGGTGACTGCCCCTGCATCATGGATCCAGGGACGACCCAATAAGAAACTGTAGGCATCACGAATATCCATCACTTGGAAAGTAATTTGAAAAGTATGGGGACCAATTACTATAGGCAGATCCACTTCACCAATGACTGTCTTCCTAGAACCATCGAACGCTTTAACAATTACTCCACTAGGTCTCATAGGAGCACCTGGATATGAAAGCCGAGATAATGTATTCTTGGGCATCACATTCAACGACGAACCCGTATCCACCAACACACTTGATAAAGTATCATTTCCACAACTTACTGAGATATGCAAAGCCATGTTGTGGTTCCTCCCCTCCTCCGGGAGTTCTTCATCACTGAAACCAAGATTGTTACACGAAGTAATATTCCCCACAATCCCATCAAACTGGTCAACCGTCACATCATGATCCACGAACGCCTGATCCAAGACCTTCATCAAAGCTTCTCTATGGGCACCAGAATCTCTCAGTAAAGCAAGCAAAAAAATCTTGGAAGGAGTTTGCAAAAGTTGGTCCACAATCTTATATTCACTTCTCTTGATAAGCTTCAAGATCTCATCATCCTCAGGGTGAGGGATAGGTTCACTGGATCGGCCTATCTCAACCCTTGGTTCAACATTTCTCACTGGAATCTCCGCCGGTATGGGTCTCCTGACTTGAACTTCTGGTCTCTTCAAAGGTACTACTACAAAAACACGTCCACTTCTCGTAACTCTACTCACATCAGCAATGTTAACAAAAGACGGTCTTGTTGGTATAGGGACTTCTACCCCATTCTCAATCATCATGGCATTATACTTATACGGTACAGCTTGGTCTGAGTTGTAAGGCACAGGACCAAGTGGGTAAATAATCAAAGGATCAACAGGTGCAGTCTGACTGTCGTAAACGATCTCTACTGATTCAGGCAAATTGAATTGTGGTATGATGACATTCACTTCATCCTCCGGATTTCTGTCATACATAATAGTGATAACTCTCTGGTCTAACAACTTCTGAATATCCTCCTTCACAATAGGACAATCAGCCTCTCTTGAACAAAACTTACAAACATCATAATCATGCTGGTGCCTAACAAAGGCAAGTCTCCTCAAACTCTGATGTAACCTGATCAACGACTCTCTTATGTGTTCGACTTGAAAAACTCAAAACTTCCCCGGACAACCTTCCACCATATTCACTGCAGCTGCCCCATGTCGAGGCAAAGGATTATCTCTAACATTCGGATTAACATCCTTGAAAGACAAGATACCATTCTTAATCGACCTCTGTACGTCCGCCTTCAGAGCAAAGCAATTCTCAAGGTTGTGCCCCGGCGACCCTTGATGATATTCACAAAACTGATCCGCCTTGTACCACGGAGAAGTACTATTCGGTGCGACAGGAGGAGGCTTTGTTGTTATGAGATTCTTTCTGATAAGAGCAGGGAACAATTCAGTATAAGTCATAGGAATGGCATCGAACTGCGGTTTTCTGGGTGAACGGTTCTGATTGTTGAATGGATAAGCCTGTTGTCAAGGCTGCTGCTGAAATGGCCGTTGTTGAGTTGGTGGGGTTTGATGAGTTGGGGTCATCAAAGTTGGGCGGACAGCCGGAGTGACTGCCGCAACGTGAGAGTAACCTCTCCTAGGTCTCCCTGGGAACAATGTGCTGACATCCTGCTCTTTTCTTTTCGGGAAAACACTTCCAAACTTCTTAGCACTGCTAGACGGACTTCCTTCTTTAACCAAACGCCCTTCACGAATCCCTTCCTCTAACCGCATGCCCATGCTTACCATTTCGGTGAAGTCACTGGGTGCGCTGGCTATCATTCTTTCATAGTAAAAGGAACCTAAAGTCTTCAAAAATATCTTCGTCATCTCTTTCTCCTCAAGAGGTGGATAGATTTGAGCAGCAATTTCACGCCACCTCTGGGCGTATTCCTTAAAAGATTCTCGGTCTCTTTGTGACATTGCCCGGAGTTGATCCCTGTCCGGTGCCATGTCAACGTTGTACTTATACTGGTGGACAAACGCTTCGCTAAGATCGTTGAAGTTGCGGATCTGAATACTGTCTAAACCCATATACCACTTCAGAGCAGCACCCGTCAAACTATCTTGAAAATAGTGAATCAATAAGTCATGATCGTCGGAATACGTAGACATCTTTCTCACGTACATTGTCAAATGACTTATAGGACACGAATCACCCTTATATCTTTCAAAGTCTGGCACTTTGAATTTTGCTGGAATCTTGACATTCGGAACTAAACAAAGGTCATGCGTGTTCTTCCCAAACAAATCCTTCCCCTTTAACGCTCTAAGCTCTTTCTGCATTTCCTGGAACTGATCCTGAAACTCTTCCATTCTATCAAAAAGACCCAAACTTTCAGCAGGCTCGGCAGGATAAGTAGGTTCATTCAAGTATGGCACAGAGTGGACCACAGGAGCGATAGTTGTCATAAACGGTTGCGGAAAAGGTGTTACAGACGGAATTACTGGCGGCATGGCAGTTGTGTTTGGCTGAGGAAGAGACAAAGCAGGTTGAAATAAAGGTTGTACGGCAGGCTGATACCCCTCTGGCACAAAGTTGTAAGGCATTCCCCACGGAAAACCTTTCGGCATCTGATGTTGAAGCGGAGAGTTGATTTGAGTCACGGACGTCGGAACAGTAACAATCTCGGAAACCACTGGAGTTGAAGTCTGAATCTCGGCAGCTGTAGTCGATGGCTGATTCTGAACAGCCACCAAACTTTCCACTAACGCAGTTAACTTTTCCATCTCGACACGAAGTGTAGCAACTTCCCCACGAAGCTCATGGTTTTCCTGTTCCAGATCTTCCATTTTCCTCTGACGATTGGCTCGAGTGTCGTATCGGTGAGACAGCTTGACAACCCCTTGGAGTGGAAAAAGAACAAAGATAAGACTCTAGAAAACATGTGAAGTGGAATGTGGAATGATGCATGATGTGCGATGCAAATGATGATTCATTTTAATAGTTTTTCAAGGAACTTTAATAATTTTGCACACATCAATGGTAAAGGAATTTGGAACAACAAAAACTCAATCCATTAATCAAAAAGCAGTAAATTACAACTTACAACTTTGAAACAATAAAATAATAAATTACAACTTTGGGATAACAACCCAATAATAAAAGCAGTAAATTACAACTTCGAAACATGGAATCCATAATAAAGCGATAAATTACAATTTTAAAACATGAAGTCCAAAATAAAGCAATAAATTACAACTTGGGAGCATGAAGCCCATAATAAAGCAATAAATTACAACTTTGGAGCATGAAGCTCTTTTACATAGTTTTACAAAATGACATCAATAAAATAAAACTAAAAGCTAAAGATCACTCAGAATCATCAGATGAGGGACCAAACACCAACTGTAACCGGAGCTTCTTGATCTTCTCTTCATAAAAGTCTTCCATCTCTTTCTTCTCACCTACCAGTCTGTTGTACCCCAAAATTTGCCCTCGCATTTTTCCACAAGAAATCTCAGCTTCAGGCATTTCCTGATTTTTCAAATTGGCTCAAGAATCAGACAAACGGACTTTTCTCATCAGTCAAACAAAATTAGGGTTTTATTGATTTTTAGGACTCTGGATTGCTTCAAATGATTGGCTTAGGGTTTTGGTTGATTCTGGCTCAATTGCGATCAGGCGAATGTTCGTTGGCATTTAATCAGGAATTAAGGTTTTCTGGGCATATTCTCAGAAAGATTAAAATTCCACAGCACTTTGCAAGTTACTCCGAGATTCGGGTCGAATTCGCATTGTTTTTAATTTAATCAGTAAGAGGAGGCAGTTGGTTTGAATTCACCAGTCAAAGGATATACGCAGTTTGGAATTACAGTGTTTGTTGAAAATCAGTGAAAAGAGAGAACGCGCCTGATCAGTGTTTTGATTAACTATTGATTCGCTTTGAAGATACCAGGTTTAATTGATCAATGTGCTAAAGTATTGTTTATTTAAATTATTTATTATTCAAAATTAAGTGATTGAAATTTATTTTTTCAATTATTTTAATTCAAAGAGTTTTAAATAATAAATAAACAGTAAAGAGAAAACAGAATTAAATTGGATAATGGAAACTTTTATTTATCTTTAAATTAACTGTACAATTGATGTTTGGAATTTAATTACAAACATTAGTTTTACATTGATTTAAATTTAAATAAAAAGAAAAAAACTATCCTATTTATTTCTAATTCTTCACGCTTCACTTTATTCCTCTCCATCCATTTTTATCTGCAAAAGAAGAAAAGTCAGTGACTGATAATTAATTAAAGACAGATAAAATTGCAATCATCATTAAGGGCCACTGACTGGGATCAGTTAACCCTCTCTGCAAATCACGGGATTTCTCCCGGTTCACAAAGAGGGAAGAATTTTATTCGTTTAATCATGAATGCAAAATGTCAAAACTGCATAGTTCAAGTTCAACCAAACTGAAGAAATCCAATTTCCTGCTTTATGTCAAAAAGGCCAAGTTACAACTTTCTATCAAAATCCAAAAAGTACAGTTTGCTGTCAAAAATGCCAAAGTCTACTCAAAGCTGTCATAAAGAGGATTTGGCAAAGATATGGAAGGTTCACAAAATGCAAAAGTTGTCAAAGAAGAGATAAAGAATGCAGAGGAAAGCATGATATGCAAGCAAACTCTTTTATCATCATTTCCCATCAGTGGCCACTTTCAGAATAAAGTACAGGAAAGAAGCATATTAAAATATCCAACTGTACTGAGAGAGAGAAAAAGAAGAGATAAGATGCAGGTTTTCAGGCTTAGGCAGGCAGAGATAGGGAAAAAGATATAACAAGAAGAACAACACAGTTCAAGAGAAAAAAAACCAATA
The DNA here is from genome assembly GCA_948472305.1 of Vicia faba. Lineage (NCBI taxonomy): Eukaryota > Viridiplantae > Streptophyta > Magnoliopsida > Fabales > Fabaceae > Vicia > Vicia faba. The sequence continues at coordinate 1,289,580,711 of OX451736.1, read as the reverse complement.
CAAAACTGAGATACAAACGGCCTCAGCATCATAACTGTCAAAACAAAAAACACCAAAGAAATATACAAAACTGCTAAGCAAGCATAAACCGGCTAAGCCTTTTAACCTGCTAGCAGTGTCATAAACCAGAAAACCAGTTTTTTCAATACAACTTCCACTGGTGGAAGTATAGTGTAAAAAGTGTCAAAAACCAGAAAACCAGTTTTTCAATACAACTTCCACTGGTGGAAGTATAGTATAAAAAGTGTCAAAAACCAGAAAACCAGTTTTTCAATACAACTTCCACTGGTGGAAGTATAGTGTAAAAAGTGTCAAAAACCAGAAAACCAGTTTTTCAATACAACTTCCACTGGTGGAAGTATAGTGTAAAAAGTGTCAAAAACCAGAAAACCAGTTTTTCAATACAACTTCCATCTCAGCAAAAACCAGCTTAGGCAAACTTGTCAAACACATTCCAAACAATCACCTTGCCCTAAAACACGAGCTAAACACCTTCCAAACCTCATCAAACCAAAAAACACCATCAAACTGCAAAAACAGAGTTGCCTTTGCAGATTGAGTTCCAATTCTCAATCCTCTCAAGCATTCTTGCCCAAACCAGTTCACACACCCTCCATACCATCTATGCAAGCTATCCAAAAGCTAAAACACGATCTGTAACACCTCCAAGCCACTTCACCATTTTCATTTTTCTGTTTTGCAGTTGAAGTTCTCTAGCACGATTCAGGGAGTTTCAAGACAAAGTAGAACTTGGAATAGCATCCTCACACTTCAAGGAAGCTATACAAATCATCATCTTTCTCTGAAAACCCCCCCATTGCAAAGCACGATTTCAACTGAACAGGTATATTCATGAAGTTCTATCTCTCAGTATAGGCATTGTTAGCTTTAGGTTTGTGAAGGAAACATGTCACAATCATAGCCCTGAACATGCCCATATGATTAGATTTCATTTATATTATGTGTGCTTAGAGAATTTTGGTTATGAACATTGATGAAAAACTAGGTTAGAAATTGGGGGAGAAGAAATTCTCCCTCATCTTAGAGAGTTAAGTCAAGTTCTTTATATCCCTGAATTCGTCTCTTAATGCTCTACATTTTTCATGTTATGAGTTTTGCTTGAAAGTCCAGGAATTGGAAGATAGAAAACGCGTGTTCATTGTTGTTCATACAGTCTGGAGGTTGAAGAAGGAGTTTTCTGGGCTGGGCCTGTTTGGTTATTTCTGTTTACACCACTCTTTTGCTTTCACACCCCCTAGGCCCATTTGGCTTATTTTTATGATTTTTTTTTACATTTTCTTTTTTGGATTGACTTATTTATTTTTTCTCATGATATTAAAAATATAAAAAATATTTTTCTCACCATTTTTGAATTTATTAGGCATTTATTTGTTTTCTTTTAGTTTGTACATATTAAAAGAAATACAAGATCATTAAATAGACGTTTAATTTTTCTTTAGGTCAAAACAAATACTTAACAATACTTTCTTAAAAAAATATTGTCACACATGTAAATAATCACTTATACGATGCATCTCATACCTACACAATACATTCACATTGTCCTATACACATTTGTTTATCTTATATTTGTATATTCGTTATTTACATTTGATCGCAAATTCGATTTGGTTGTAATCTATTGGACACTATGTTCCTAAGTCTCATCCCCATTCGTAAATTTGTACCCCCACTCCCGGATACTTATTTTGTAATAGCGTAGACTTTAAATTCTTGCAATTTATCGCTTTCGAATTATACCATGGTTAGACCTAGGGTTTGCATGTACATAAAATCAAACGCTAGATAACCTAATACAAGACAAACAAGCATGAAAATGGACACACAAATCACACTTGCACCCCCTAGGGTATTCCACTTGTTGCCTTTCAAAATTGGGCCATATTGCATGTTAGGTCTCTTTGGGCAAAACAAACAAATTGAATGATCATAGTCCCTCGATAACACTTTTTCAAAATATTTCCAAACACATGATCAAGTCCCTTAAAGAAAATGCCCAAAGATACTTGGCACCATTGCAATTATGGTCCAAACGATGACCCGCGCCCGTCCCTTTCACTTCCTAAACGCAAGATTGTCCATCAATTTCAATGGTGGAACAAAATTGTTAAAAGGGGTTAAAACATAACAAAAACCTTTGAGTACAATAGGGTAGACAAAACTCTTAGTTACTTGAGATCAACTTGCAAAAACACTTGCCTTCTTTTCAAAAACCACAATCCACAACACTTTCAAACAAACTCTCAAAAACATTTGAAACATCTTTTCGAAAAGATACACACTTTTGTAAAACACTCAAACACGAGTCAAATACATTGGTCGCCTAAGACAAGGCATCTTCTTCAAAAAAAATTTTCAAATCCACACTCACAAGAACCATTTAAAACAATTGAAAACAAAAGGCAAGTGATCTAAGCAAGTAACTAAGAGCCCATGGATAACCATGGATGAAAAGGGTGCTAAAACCTTCCCTTTTCATAATCTACCCCCCGAACCCAAGAAAAATCTCAAAAGGTTTTTGCTGTGGTTTTTTAACCTTTCCTTTAGGATAAAATAAAAAGTCGGTGGCGACTCTTGCTCAACTGCACAAGTGCGAATACAAACGCAAAACCATAGTCAGTTCTCCCACCGTATCACAGAACTGGTGACTCTGCTGGGGAGAATTTTAAAGTGGGGTTACCTTAGGGTTTAGATCACCTTTATTTTCAATTGATTGCTTTGTTTGCTTTTACATTTGTGGGCTTTATATCGGAGTTTCATAGATCCTAACCCGGATCTGGGGGAAACCTTTTTAGGTAGCATAATCTGCGAGGGACCTGTCCGGGGTATACCGACATGGGTGAAGCAGTGGCTACGTTGGTGTGGCGTCTTGGTCTGTACCGATATCCCTCGTGTTGAAACGGGGAGAATATGGGTCTTCCAAGGAGTCGTTAAGCACCAACCGACCTTAGAACCCTAATTGACCCAACTTGGCCATTAGAACAGTAGCAGTATGCTACGCTCATTGAGGCTAAACTCTCACGATGGTTCCGGCCGCGAGAAAAGGTTGCGATGCTGGAGTTATGACCGATTGAGGGTAGCCAATGTGTGATCGGTGGATCTGGAACTGACTGTTTAACGCTGGTTCGCGAAATGTCGCGGAAGCAAGAGTCGCCACCGTCTTTTATTTTCTCCAAATGGAAAGGACAAAAGCACAGAAAAATTCCTTAAAGAGATTGCTCTCGGTTCGGGAGGTGGATTATAGAAAGGGAAGGTGTTAGCACCCTTTCTATCCATGGTTATCCATGGGCTCTTAGATACTTGCTCACTTGTGTTTTCAAAAGTGGTTTGTTTGCTTTTCAACTGTGGGTTTTAAAAAGTTTCTTTGAAAATTCCAGTTCGACTCTTGTATCTGTCCTCAAGAGTGTTTGAAAAATTGCTTTCGAAAGCTTTTTGAAAAGGTGTCGGTGTGAAAAGTATTTTTGATTTGTTTTTGAAATTAGAGCAAGTACCTAGAGTCGTCTACCTACCCTAAGGAATTCATCTGTGTAAATGTCCTTTAAAGTAGTGCCATCCCACCATTGAGAGGTAGGTAGCACCACCGTTGGAGGTGTTCGGGTCAATTCGATGTTCGGGACATGGTGATCACCAGAGCAATGGGAAGACACCTTAGAAGCTACCCTCATGCCAGGTTCCCGGATCATGAGGACTTACTAAGACATCCTCTACTCGACGATCACCTTTGGAGGCAAGGCAACAGTGAGGCGTACCCTAGGGGTGGTGTGTGATTTGTGTGTCATGTTCATTTATTTTTGTCTTGTCATGTTAAAGTGATATAAGCGTTTGTTTTTATTTTCTGTCCATTCATTCTTGCATGCATTTAATTACAGTTAAAAAAAAGTGCGAAAGAGGTAAAGTTCTAGACTATTACAAAAGGCGCGGGTCCACATCGCCAAAATTTCCAGGACCCGATTTGACAGAAAGATAAAGAAAGTAAAGAATTAAAAGTGCGAGCAATTATTTACAAGGCTTCGGGAGAGATACATAAATATTTAAACGGAAAAGAAATAAGTATGCGAATTGATAAGAAATTAAGAACGAAACGAGGGCGTTGGACCCTTTTTGCAAAATTAAAATTAAATGGAATTAATTAAATTTAAAAGAAAGAACTTGTTTTTTGGTATTTTTTAGTATTTTAGGATTTAATAGAAAAAGGAATTAATTAAAATTAAATGCTAACCCTAATTCTATTTTATTTTTAATTTGTTAAGAAAAGAAAATTAAAACCTAATATTAACCCTAATTAATTTACATGCCAATTTAATTATAAAAAATAAATATTTAATTATTTAATTATTGATGAAAGAAAAATAAAAAGGATGAAAAATTATTAATTAACTCTAATTCTATATTTTTTTAGATTTTTTATTAAAAGTATTAAAATTGGAACCTAATTTACACTAAACCTAATTATATACATTTATTTATGAAAATACTAAAAATAAAATATTTATTGTTTTTTCCTTTTCTGATTTTTTTTTATGTTTTTTTATATTTATGAAAATAATTAGTTAATTAATAAAACAATAATAATTAAAAGCAAATAGAAAATAAAAATAGAAAATATTATGGCAAACCTAGGGGGTTCAGACCCCAAATTAGGAGGTATCTTTAGAAATTTTAGGCCCATCAAGACATTGGTCCGTTTGACTTTTCCAGGCCACGTGCTGGCATGTTGACTCAAGCTTATGGTGTTCCCCAGACCTATGCCTTTGATTTGATTCCAATATGCACGTGGATGGTTTGATCTGGAGGGTGTATGGTACGCCTTGATGTTGGACCTGCATATGATCATTAATTGCAAAATAATATTGAGAATACTGAAGACCCGGGGCTCGAACCCAGGTCAGGTGCTTTGCCAATCCTTATGCTTGCCAGTGGAGCCAGATGCGCGTTGTTAATATTAAACAAACAACAAATATTATAAAAGAAACAAAAACGTTAATGAATCTTCGCGCGCGAGTTTTCAAACCAGCCAATCGTTGGCAGCCACGACATCATCTTCTTCATGTTCCTGAAACACAAATACATTAAGCCACGGTTTTGTTAGCGTTCTCCTAGGCCGTCTATGGGAAAATAACGATTAGCCCAGGAACACTCATAAATTGAGCGCGAGCATGGCTTCTTCTTCGTCCAGACACGCTGATTCCAATGGTGGTGGTCAGGGATTCTAATTTTTCCTTGTTACAAAACCCCTAATTTGAAGCTTGCAAAACCCTAATATTCTCTCATGGTGAAATCGTGTATAATGCATAAAACTTCAATCAAAGCACATGGTTAGTTTCAGAACAAGCCAATTAGTATGAATGTATCAAGAAAACACAATGAAAATGCCTAGAATACGAAACACGATTATGCATTTTTCATGAAAAATTTCAAATTCTGTATACCGATTCTTGATGTTTTGATGAATGTTTGTGATTGGAAATCGTTCAATGAATCTCCAGGAAGATGTTTGAACCACTATTATGCCTTGAATCAGCCTGCAAAAGGGTTTTCAGTTTTGAGTTTCTTAACAAAAATTTCAAGTTTGATTGTTAGGTTTCTGAGCAGCTGCGTGTGTAATGGCACTAGGGTTGTGATCCTTGCATATGTAGTAATGAATTAGGTTAAAAAGAATCATCCAAATCTCTTGCATTCATAGTTTTTGAAAATTGATTTTCAAAGATCTTTTTCAATCTTTTTTTCATGTGTTTTTTGTATAAATCATGATCAATCAATCCAAATCTTTCCATATTTAGCTAGGCACGAAATCTTGATGATATAATGTGCACAAAAAGATTGAAAAAATTAGGTTAAGCATTTTTCATATATTTATTTTAATTTAAATGAATTATTATTAATAAAAATCCAAATAAATAAATAAAAAATGAATAAAAACTTCCCTTTGGGCCAAGTGGTCGTGCACATGTCATGGATGATGAATTATGGAGGAAAAATGGGCCCATTAGCAATTTTAGGTCATTTGAATCAATGTTGACTTTTCAAAATATCCAAAAATTTCCCAACTTCTACAAGGCATAACTTGCTCAATTTTTAAGATTTTCTCATGTTCTTGGACATTTTGGAAAGGTCTTTGAGTCCTCTAACCAATGCCTTTGGTCCCATGTCATTTTGATTTACCAATCTCAAGTTATGGCCTTTTACTTAAAGTCCCTTTTTGTTGACTTTTGAAAATGACCTATAATGTTGAAATTGATAACTTTTTGTGAGAGCATTTCTTGGACTTGAAGTATGAGGATGAGTTGTAGGGAATTTCTTTCTCTTCAAAATGAGCTTTGGATGGAATTTTTTTGATAATCCATGTGAAAGTTATGCCCTGGTCAATTTACAGTTGACTTTTTCAACTGTCCAAATAAGGAAACTTTTGCATCTTGATGATTTTTGAGCCAAATTTTGAGAATCATGATCAAGCATTGATCAAATGATGTTTGTGGCTTCAAAATGATATGTTGACCAAAAATTTGAACTTTTGACTGTCAAATGACCATTTTGCCCCTACAGTTGACTGTAGTGCAATTAGGGTTTTGACTGTGCAATTTTATGCTGAAAGTCTTGAAACTTGATATGAGGATGCTTGACCATATTTGTATGCATGTGAGACTTGATTGGACCTTTGGAAACTTCATTTTCTTGATCAGAACAAAAACCCTAATCTTGACTGTATAGGAGACCTTTGCACTGTGCAACCCTTGGGGAATTTTGAAGCTTGACTTGGCAATTTCTTAAAGAATATGGGAGGGAAAATTTTGGGGTACAACAGTTGCCCCTGTTCAATCTTCTTAGACCTGAGGATGCAGATTGGCTGACTTGCCTTTCGTAATCCGAGGGTAGAAGATGATTGAACACTAGAGTGCCCAGAAATTTGCGCTCACATGGTAGAATGTGATGATGGAATGGGCTTATAGATGCCATTTAGAGTTTGGTGAATAGGATGATGGGCTTATAGATGCCATCTGGATGTTGATTGCGTAAGAGATTCCTTAGCGAGAACCTGCATACCTGCAAAAGAAAAATGAGTACCTGACACGTTGCAAGAACTCGTTCTCAGATGCTTTGTATAAATGCGTCCTGACTGGTTACAGGAGTTGAGTCTGGAGCTTCACAAGATGATGAATGAACCAGGGTTGGTTACTACCTTAGTATGAACGGTAAGAGAACCTTGGGTGACTTTAACCTCAACAACGCTCGTTGAGAAAATCTTGGTGGGAATTGCCGTCTTCGCAGTATCGGGAAGAGAACCAAAGGAAATTATAATCTAAAAGGGAATTATCACCTCACGCACCGTCGGGGAGGGAACCAAAGGAAATTATAACCGTCGGGGAGAGGACCAAAGGAAATTATAACCTGTAAGGGAATTACATCTCACGCACCGTCGGGGAGAGGACCATAGGAAATTATAACCTAAAAGGGAATTACATCTCACGCACCGTCGGGGAGAGCACCATAGGAAATTATAATCTCAAAAGGAATTATCACCTCACGCACCGTCGGGGAGGGAACCAATAGGAAATTATAACCTAAAATGGAATTACATCTCACGCACCGTCGGGGAGAGCACCATAGGAAATTATAATCTCAAAAGGAATTATCACCTCACGCACCGTCGGGAAGGGAACCAATAGGAAATTATAACCTAAAAGGGAATTATCACCTCACGCACCGTCGGGGAGGGAACCAAAGGAAATTATAACCTAAAAGGGAATTACATCTCACGCACCGTCGGGGAGAGGACCAAAGGAAATTATAACCTGTAAGGGAATTACATCTCACGCACCGTCGGGGAGAGGACCATAGGAAATTATAACCTAAAAGGGAATTACATCTCACGCACCGTCGGGGAGAGCACCATAGGAAATTATAATCTCAAAAGGAATTATCACCTCACGCACCGTCGGGGAGGGAACCAATAGGAAATTATAACCTAAAATGGAATTACATCTCACGCACCGTCGGGGAGAGCACCATAGGAAATTATAATCTCAAAAGGAATTATCACCTCACGCACCGTCGGGGAGGGAACCATAGGAAATTATAATCTCAAAAGGAATTATCACCTCACGCACCGTCGGGGAGGGAACCATAGGAGATTATAATCTGATAACTTCTACTGAGTCTTCATCAGAAAAATCTGTTGGGAGTCGATTTAGCTGGACTAGAGAAGGCCTTGGACTGGATAAGAAATCTTTGGAGTCGATTAACTGAACCGGTCTAGGTCTTGAAATATGATTTGAGAATTTTAACTGCATCTTTCCTGAAAGATAAAAGTCAGTCATATGTAATGCATGATATGGATCAAACAGTGACGTTCTTAACATAAGTGAGATTTGTATGATATGATGTGTTTATGCATGCTATAATGATGTATGTGATGTTTATGTATGTATGTTTTCGTCTAGGAAAGTAGATCCTTGACGGATGCTGGGAAGTCATATCCTGGGCTGACGTTGGAGAATAAGCTTTTACTTCCGCTGGGGATGATAATTGCAAGAATACCGGTAGGAGAAGATGACTCCGTTGAAGAATAACCTTGGCAAATGGAAGATTCTGCAGGGAGAAAGAATACTCTAGCGATCTTGCTGGGGAGCGATACTCTGTGGGGAGAGAGATACTTTTGCTGAGTGTTGATAATAACTTGCTGGGGATATTTTCGTTGTATTGGAAGTGCTAATAGACTTCGCTGGGGGTAAGAAGACTTTGTCGACGACGATCTTTCCATGGCTTTTGGCTGAGGATAACCCAGTTATATCCTGTTAAGGAAATAACTCTTTAAATAAAGTCGGACGACGCGTTCGTGCTCTTACGAGGATAAGCTTCCAGAATCTACTGGGGATAAGCTTACTGCTTGGGGAGATGAGTATTCCAACTTTCCTGGGGAAGCTTTGATATGCTGGGGGAAATGATTCCTCTGAATGTTTGATATACCGCCGGGGAACAATCTTAGATCAAGATTGCCGGGGATACTTGTTTAAGAATATATGTGCTGCTGGGGAATGTTGGGATCTGCTGGAGGATACCCAATTTCCTTGAGATTTGACAATATAGCTTGGAGAGAGTGTACTGTCTTGCTGACGTACTCTCTGGGGAATTAAGATATGCTGGTTATATTCTTTAGCTGAACCTACCTTGGTACCTTGGAGGACAGAACAATTAGATTGCTTAGACAACTCTTTATTGCCCCTGTTTCTAGTGTCGCCTGTAATTAATTCTTTGTTTCGTATGCAAATATTTATGAGTTAGCAAATTATTGTCAATGCATATATCACAAATTGAACCTTGGACGTTCTTCGCAAAACAAAACAGAAAAAAGCAAAACAATTGGCACGTTTAACTGAAAAGTATTTGTATTGATTTTTGAATGGCCTGTGAATAGGCGTTTTGTGTACAAGAGGCTGACGTCCTAGTAAGAGAACGCTGCCGAACAAAAGAATTTATACAAGTTTTGTACAAAAGAAAATAAAACAGCTGTGTGAAATGAATGATCCCACTGGGTTTCAACTCTTCTATTGCCTTTATGACTCCGAGCGTCTCATCACTTGATGACCTTGGTTGAAGGTGAAGCTGACTGATCGATGCCGTCTGAACTTGATGTAGATACCGGATTCTGGATGCAAAGTGATCCAATGAGACATAGTATTACGCTTTTATCCCTAATTTTTGCCTGGACCGCCCTTTCGGGTTTTCAGTCCACCGGGATACCCATTTTTTGCCCAAGCCGCCTTTTCAGGTTTTCGACTTGCCGGGTGTACAGATTTTTTTCATTTTCATCCCTTCATTTTGCCCGAACCCTTTTGGTTCGCCGGGAAGCCCTAATTTTTGCCTAGGCATGTCAGCCTAGCGGGTCTTTTTTCATGCGTAGTATTTTTTTACTATGTCTGCATTGGCGGGGTGAGGAAGATCGTCACCATCCATGTTGGTCAATATCATTGCTCCTCCTGAGAACACATGTTTAACCACAAATGGCCCTTCGTACGTAGGGGTCCATTTGCCCCTTGGATCACTCTGAGGAAGGATGATTCGCTTGATTACCAGATCCCCAACTTGATATTCCTGTGGTCTGACCTTTTTGTTAAATGCCCTGATCATCCGTTTCTGATACGTCTGACCATGACAGATAGCAGCGAGTCTCTTTTCATCAATAAGGTTAAGCTGATCAGGTCGTGTCTGGATCCAATCATCCTCGTTCAGATTTGCATCCTTCATTATCCGGAGAGAGGGTATTTGCGCTTCGATCGGTAAGACTGCCTCCATGCCGTAAACCAGAGAGAAAGGAGTTGCCCCGGTTGACGTCCTAGCTGAGGTACGGTACCCATGTAGAGCGAACGGTAACATCTCGTGCCAATCTTTATAGGTCACTGTCATCTTCTGCACGATTTTCTTGATGTTCTTATTTGCTGCTTCTACAGCCTCATTCATCTTCGGTCTGTAAGGAGAAGAATTGTGGTGCTGTATCTTGAACTGTTCGCAGAGCTCAGCGATCATCTTGTTATTCAGATTGGTACCGTTGTCTGTAATAATTCGTTCAGGAACGCCGTACCGATAGATCAGATTGTGCCGAATGAACCGTGCCACAACAGTCTTGGTTACCGTAGCATAGGATGCTGCCTTGACCCACTTCGTAAAATAATCAATCGCCACTAGGATGAAGCGATGCCCATTGGATGCCGTAGGTTTAATCTCGCCGATTATGTCTATGCCCCACATTGCAAACGGCCAAGGCGCAGTCAGAACATTCAGGGGAACTGGAGGAACATGCACCTTGTCTGCATAAATCTGGCACTTATGGCATGTCCTAGAATGTTGGTAGCAGTCAGCTTCCATTGTGGACCAGTAATATCCTGCCCGTAGGATTTTCTTAGCCATAGTGTGTCCGCTGGAATGCGTACCAAAGGTCCCTTCATGTATCTCTTCCATGATCCTTTCTGCTTCAGTTTTATCCACACAACGCAGTAAGGTTGAATCATGGTTTCGCTTGTACAAGATGCCGTTGCTAAGGAAGAACTTGGCTGCGAATCTTCTCAGGAACTTCTTATCGTTGACAGATGCACCTTCAGGGTATTCCTGAGCTTCCAAATATCTCTTCACCTCATGGTACCAAGGCTTCTCAGTCACCAATTCAGTCTCGAGATCACAACAGTATGCCGGTTCGTCCAGTTTCCAGATGATGATCCGGGGAGCCTCATTGTCCCATTTGACCTTAAACATAGAAGACATTGTAGCTAACGCGTCCGCCAGCTGATTCTCTTCTCTCGGAAAGTGTTCAAAGGTTATTTCTGTGAAGTGGGGGATCAGGGTCACCACACATTCTCTGTAAGGAATCAGGTTTGGATGTTTCGTATCCCACTCTCCTTTGATCTGATTGATCACAAGAGCGGAATCTCCGAAGACACTCAGAAATTTGATCCTTAGGTCGATCGTAGCTTGAAGACCCATGATGCATGCCTCATACTCCGCCATGTTGTTGGTACAGTTGAAGCATAGCCGGGCAGTGAGCGGAGTATGAATGCCTTGAGGAGATATGATAATGGCGCCGATACCATTTCCCAAAGCGTTGGAGGCTCTGTCAAAGTGCATGGACCATCGGGATCCTGGTTCAGGTCCTTCATCCGGTCCAGGTACTTCACAATCAGTTACTATCATGATGCTTTCATCTGGAAACTCGAAGTTCATTGACTGATAATCATCGACTGCTTGATGTGCCAAGTGGTCTGCCAATACACTTCCCTTGATGGCTTTCTGGGTTGTGTACTGAATGTCGTATTTCGTTAAGATCATTTTCCATCTTGCAATTCTCCCAGACAGAGCAGGCTTTTCGAATATGTACTTTATAGGATCCATTTTTGAGATCAACAAGGTGGTATGAGTCAGCATATACTGTCTCAGCCGGCGAGCAGCCCATACCAAAGCGCAGCAAGTTTTCTCAAGCAGTGAGTATCGGGTCTCACAGTCGGTAAACTTTTTGCTAAGGTAATAAATGGCATGCTCTTTTCGGCCAGACTCGTCATGCTGCCCCAGCACACACCCCATTGAGTTGTCAAGCATTGTCAGGTAAAGTATCAGAGGTCTCCCTTCAACCGGTGGCATAAGGATAGGTGGTTCTTGGAGATACTCTTTGATTCTGTCGAAAGCAGCCTGACATTCATCATTCCAACGTACTACCTGATCTTTCTTCAGCAGCTTGAAGATCGGCTCACAGGTAGCAGTTAGATGTGAGATGAACCGAGCAATGTAATTCAGGCGTCCTAAAAAGCCTCTGACTTCCTTCTCTGTCCTGGGAACTGGCATCTCTTGAATAGCTTTGACCTTAGCAGGATCCACTTGAATTCCCTTGTCACTTACCACGAAGCCTAGCAACTTCCCAGATCTTACCCCGAAGGTGCACTTGTTCGGGTTCAACCTCAGCTTGTATAGTTTCAACCGGTCAAACAATTTCTGCAGATGATCTAGGTGTTCTTCCTCAGTCTGGGACCTTGCGATCATGTCGTCAACATACACTTCTATCTCATGATGGATCATGTCATGAAATAAAGCAACCATGGCACGTTGGTAGGTTGCCCCAGCGTTCTTTAGTCCGAATGGCATGACCTTGTAACAGAAGGTGCCCCACTGAGTAACAAATGTAGTCTTTTCCATGTCTTCAGGTGCCATCTTGATCTGATTGTAACCTGAAAAGCCATCCATGAAAGAGAACACCTTGTGCTAAGCTGTATTATCAACAAGGACATCAATGTGAGGTAAGGGGAAGTCATCTTTGGGGCTGGCCCTGTTCAGATCCCTGTAGTCAACACACATTCTGACCTTACCGTCCTTCTTAGGTACCGGCACCACATTAGCAACCCACTGAGGGTAAGAAGTCACTGCAAGAAACCCGGCATCAAACTGTTTCATAACCTCGGCCTTAATCTTCTCAGACATCTCTGGACGCATCCGACGGACCTTTTGCTTAACTGGAGGGCAGTCTTCCTTAGTTGGCAAGTGATGGACCACAATATCGGTATCCAACCCGGGCATGTCTTCGTAGGACCAGGCAAAGATCTCCATATAATCATGTAACATCTTGGTTAACCGTTGCTTCACGCTGAGCTCTAGGTTGGCGCCAATCTTTACCTCTTTCCTGTCAGTCTCTATACCCAGGTTTATGGTTTCCACTGGCTCCTCATGGGGTTGAACTGCTCTCTCTTCCTGAAGCAACAATCTTGCAAGCTCGCCAAGCACTTCGCAATCATCTTCACCTTCGTCTTCGGCTAAGTTGATCGGATTTTCAAAGTCATAACTGGCAGTAGCAGAGTCGTTATCAGTGAGATCCGGAGTGGATTGAAACCTGTATGAGTGAGTGTGTGTGTAAATACAGCTGTTTTGAAATATATGTAAAGGAAAGAAAGACAGAAAAGGAGCATAAGATTTGCAATGCGAAAATACGTCCAAGATTTTCATTCATGATATATGAAATGACAATTTATATGCCCTCACAAATGAAACCACGGTGCCTCGGGTAAGACACCGGGCCATAGAGTTTATTTATTGTTTATTACAAATACCAAAAACATAGGAATTCATTACTTAGTAACAAGAGAAACAGATAGGTTGTCCTTTGCACTCCAATTATTAAGTCCACTGTCGGTTGCCGGGTAGATCCAGCTATCAAACTCAGCTTCATCCACTTCGCCTTCATCCCCGATAGCATTCACTCCATGAGCAGGCAGGGGAGCTGTCACTACATTAGGCTTCTCAGATGTCTCAAACTGTACCTCCTTGGCGTCAATAAGATCCTGCAGCTTACTCCTTAAAGCCCAACAGTCGTCAGTAGAATGCCCCGGGCTATCTGAATGGTAAGCACAACGAGCATTTGGATTGTACTTAGGAGATGCAGTATTTGGAAACTTTGGCGCCTCTCTGACAGTCACTAGGTTGGTTGAGAGCAACTGTGGCAAGATTTGGGATAGGGTCATGCTCAACCGGGTGAATTCTCTCTGGGGTCTTTCAGCCCTTTGAGGATTGTTCGGCCGAGGAGCGGCATCAGGCTTAGCAATTGTTACCGCACTGACAGATTGGCGGCATTCAAATCTCTCTGATCTCCTGGAACCATACACGGCACTAGCCTCCTTCTTGAAGGGTTTCTTCTCAGAACTAGACGATGCACCCTTCGGAATCTTCCAGACTTCAACCCAGCTTCAATTCTCTCTCCAGTCAGAATCAAATCAGTGAACCCTGCAGACGAATTCCCAATGAGATGGTTGAAAAATGGCCCAGATAGGGTCCCCAAGAACATGTCTACCAATTCCCGATCAGTCAACGGTGGCTGCACCCTGCCAGCCAGGTCTCTCCACTTCTGAGCGTACTCCTTAAAACCTTCACTTGAACCTAACGACATACCCTGGAGTTGGGTACGTGTAGGAGCAAGGTCGGCATTATATTGATACTTCTTGTAGAAAGCAGTAGCCAACTCCTCCCAGTTACGAACCTTGGTCCCATCCAGCTGATAGAACCATTCGAGATGAGTCCCTGAAAGACTCTCCTGGAAGAAGTGGATCCACAAATTTTTATCCGCAGAGTATGGTTGAATTTTCCGAACATAGGACCTGAGATGTAGTTTGGGACAAGACGCCCCGTCATACTTAGAAAAGGATGGTGCTTTGAACTTGTGAGGGATAATCACACCAGTGGACAAACCCAGATCTCCGAAATCCAGCCCAGGTACCTGTTGTATTTCCATAGCCTTCAACCTGTCCTCCAACTGCTTGTAACGGTCTTCTGCCGGAGGATATTGCTCTTCATCAAAATCAGTCTCGTTGTCGGAGACTACCGGACTAGGAACCCTTGCTTCTGCCTGAGGAGTACTCTTGCCAACAGAAGAACCAGCCTCTTCCTGCTGCAGAGCATTGCCAAACCTTCGGCCCGAGTTGAACAGGACAGTTCTTCTCTTCTTCTTCTTCTCCTTCTTCGGGAGCATAGCCTTCAGCTCTTCTTGGCCTTGAGCCAAACCCTTGATTAATTCCTGAAACTGCGCATTCTGCGCCTGAAGAGCCTTGATGGATGTCTCAGTTGATGAAGAGTCGGGATTCATGATGCTGAAATAAACAGCGAAGAACTGTAAGCAACCTGAAAAGAGGAAAAACCTGCTATGCACATGATGAATGAGATGTGTTTATGCAATGCATTCAAGGGTTCGAAAATTCAACTTCGTTGTAGACAAAAAGAACACACGTTATCATTAAGGAAATAACTGTTTAGTACATCAAAGCCTCATGGGCAAAATAATACAAAAATCAAATCAATCCCAAAATATGCTACGCATCCTCTTTGGAGCTATGTAAGTGTTGAGATTCCTCTCCTCATGCAACAGGCGGGTGAGCTCCAAGACCTTCTTTTCACTGGCCTGTAGACTAGTCTCAAGAGAATTCCGTTCTTCCTTAAGCTGGATCCAGCTCTTCTGCATCTCTTCCCAGGATGTGGGCATATCAGGGTGCTGAATAGTGTAGGACACTTCTCCTTCCAAGACTGGCTCTTTGATTACTGGGAGCATATGAGGATAAGGCATCACTAACTTCTGGGAGCGGGCGCGTACCCACTTGAGATAAGGTTCCAACGGGATGGAGTTCCTATGCCCCAGTGTCTTGCTGTTTATCCTACTAGGCATCCTCCAGGCTCTGATAAATCTCTGGCGAAGTCCTTGAGTATCGTTGTCGAAGTCAAAAACTATGTCAGGAATTAACATGTCATGAGGACCATCCCTCCGAGCATAACCAAACTGTCTCCAAGCCAGGCATGGGCTGTAAGTAATACCTCCTCTGATTCCAAGTAAAGGAACATTAGGGTACTCCCCGCAACGATCAATGATAGTAACCTCTTCTCTGGACCTAGGGCACCAATGTATATCTGCATGCGTGAGAGTCATCAACCGTTGTGACCATCTCAAACCCCGCTCATTCTTCAAAACTGATTGTGGAAGGTGCGAAATAAACCACCTTCCCAGGAGGGGAGTGCAACACATAAGGACACCTCTTTTTCTCATGGTTCGAGTGTAACATGAGTGAAGGATGTCCCCCAGCAACGTAGGTATAGGATTCCTGGACATAAAGATCTGGACAGCGCTGATATCAATAAGCTGATCTGGGTTAGGGAACAACACCAAACCATAGACAAGGAGGGCCACAACCTCTTCAAAAGCTTGCAAGTCAAGGGAGTTCAAACATTCATGGGCCTTTTCAAACAGAAACCTGGCTAAGAACCCTTTGATACCACTTCTAACTTCCCAGTGTCCCTTGAGGTCAGATGACTGTAGGTGCAAGGCTTTAGCAATCTCTTCAAGCTTAGGTTCCTTTTCCGTACCGTTGAAGGGTAGCTGATCAAGGATAGGGATCTTCAGGAGCCGGGAGAACTCCTCCAATGTAGGTACCAACTGATAGTCCAAGAAGGTGAAACAGTGATACAGAGGGTCAAAGAATTGGAACAGGACCTTAATCATATCTTCCTCAATGTTGGTGTTGACCAAGCTGATGAGACTCCTATGTCTTTCACTGAATGAGGAGTTTTCGGGAATCCTGGATATGAGCTCCTTAAGCTGAGGAGGGATCCTTACAAGACTGACTTGAATGGTCTTTCTACGAACAGTTTCCATGTCCTACAAAACAAGAACAAAGATGAAAATTCGAACCCCTGAAATGGTTAGTCAATGCATATGATGCTGGATGATGTGATGATGCTATGATTAAACACACCACAGATATTTACAAAGACAAACATGTAAGGCACACAGGACAAGCCCTTAGGGTTTAAGGCCAGCATGGGGTCTGGGTAGTACCCTCTTGAAGTTGGTGGGTTCATCCTGTCCTAATCAAAGTAACCGGGTTCTAAGGTTCCCAATATCACGGGATTGCTTTCATTGTTCATCGTTTCGATTTAGCCACTGAACTGGCGACCGAAATATTCCAGGAAAGCAACCCTCAATTGAGTGTAGTATCGAGTATCAACCAACCTCGGACTGCACCAAAGTCAGTTATCTCACTACCCTAAAGAGGCCAAGATTGTTCAATTAAGGTTCCTAAGGTCTGTTGATGCTTCACGACACCACGCGGAGGCCCCGTACTCTCCTTGACTGAACTCAAGGGTTACCGGTACACACCAAAGTGCCACATCAACGTAGCAGACTGTTTCAACCATGTCGGTATACCCTGCACATTTCCCTCACAGCCTTGTTGCTACTTTCTAAGAAGGTATCCCCCAGATCCGGGTTAGGATCTATAGAACTCCCAAGCAACCCACAATTTAAAGCACACAAGGAAAACAATTGAAAACACAGTTATGAACTAGCCCTAAGGTACACCTCACTTTTAAGTAAATTCCCCAGCAGAGTCGCCAGTTCTGTGATCGGTGGATCTGGAACTGACTGTTTAACGCTGGTTCGCGAAATGTCGCGGAAGCAAGAGTCGCCACCGTCTTTTATTTTCTCCAAATGGAAAGGACAAAAGCACAGAAAAATTCCTTAAAGAGATTGCTCTCGGTTCGGGAGGTAGATTATAGAAAGGGAAGGTGTTAGCACCCTTTCTATCCATGGTTATCCATGGGCTCTTAGATACTTGCTCACTTGTGTTTTCAAAAGTGGTTTGTTTGCTTTTCAACTGTGGGTTTTAAAAAGTTTCTTTGAAAACTCCAGTTCGACTCTTGTATCTGTCCTCAAGAGTGTTTGAAAAATTGCTTTCGAAAGCTTTTTGAAAAGGTGTCGGTGTGAAAAGTATTTTTGATTTGTTTTTGAAATTAGAGCAAGTACCTAGAGTCGTCTACCTACCCTAAGGAATTCATCTGTGTAAATGTCCTTTAAAGTAGTGCCATCCCACCATTGAGAGGTAGGTAGCACCACCGTTGGAGGTGTTCGGGTCAATTCGATGTTCGGGACATGGTGATCACCAGAGCAATGGGAAGACACCTTAGAAGCTACCCTCATGCCAGGTTCCCGGATCATGAGGACTTACTAAGACATCCTCTACTCGACGATCACCTTTCGAGGCAAGGCAACAGTGAGGCGTACCCTAGGGGTGGTGTGTGATTTGTGTGTCATGTTCATTTATTTTTGTCTTGTCATGTTAAAGTGATCTAAGCGTTTGTTTTTATTTTCTGTCCATTCATTCTTGCATGCATTTAATTACAGTTAAAAAAAAGTGCGAAAGAGGTAAAGTTCTAGACTATTACAAAAGGCGCGGGTCCACATCGCCAAAATTTCCAGGACCCGATTTGACAGAAAGATAAAGAAAGTAAAGAATTAAAAGTGCGAGCAATTATTTACAAGGCTTCGGGAGAGATACATAAATATTTAAACGGAAAAGAAATAAGTATGCGAATTGATAAGAAATTAAGAACGAAACGAGGGCGTTGGACCCTTTTTGCAAAATTAAAATTAAATGGAATTAATTAAATTTAAAAGAAAGAACTTGTTTTTTGGTATTTTTTAGTATTTTAGGATTTAATAGAAAAAGGAATTAATTGAAATTAAATGCTAACCCTAATTCTATTTTATTTTTAATTTGTTAAGAAAAGAAAATTAAAACCTAATATTAACCCTAATTAATTTACATACCAATTTAATTATAAAAAATAAATATTTAATTATTTAATTATTGATGAAAGAAAAATAAAAAGGATGAAAAATTATTAATTAACTCTAATTCTATGTTTTTTTAGATTTTTTATTAAAAGTATTAAAATTGGAACCTAATTTACACTAAACCTAATTATATACATTTATTTATGAAAATACTAAAAATAAAATATTTATTGTTTTTTCCTTTTCTGATTTTTTTTTATGTTTTTTTATATTTATGAAAATAATTAGTTAATTAATAAAACAATAATAATTAAAAGCAAATAGAAAATAAAAATAGAAAATATTATGGCAAACCTAGGGGGTTCAGACCCCAAATTAGGAGGTATCTTTAGAAATTTTAGGCCCATCAAGACATTGGTCCGTTTGACTTTTCCAGGCCACGTGCTGGCATGTTGACTCAAGCTTATGGTGTTCCCCAAACCTATGCCTTTGATTTGATTCCAATATGCACGTGGATGGATTGATCTGGAGGGTGTATGGTACGCCTTGATGTTGGACCTGCATATGATCATTAATTGCAAAATAATATTGAGAATACTGAAGACCCCGGGCTCGAACCCAGGTCAGGTGCTTTGCCAATCCTTATGCTTGCCAGTGGAGCCAGATGCGCGTTGTTAATATTAAACAAACAACAAATATTATAAAAGAAACAAAAACGTTAATGAATCTTCGCGCGCGAGTTTTCAAACCAGCCAATCGTTGGCAGCCACGACATCATCTTCTTCATGTTCCTGAAACACAAATACATTAAGCCACGGTTTTGTTAGCGTTCTCCTAGGCCGTCTATGGGAAAATAACGATTAGCCCAGGAACACTCATAAATTGAGCGCGAGCATGGCTTCTTCTTCGTCCAGACACGCTGATTCCAATGGTGGTGGTCAGGGATTCTAATTTTTCCTTGTTACAAAACCCCTAATTTGAAGCTTGCAAAACCCTAATATTCTCTCATGGTGAAATCGTGTATAATGCATAAAACTTCAATCAAAGCACATGGTTAGTTTCAGAACAAGCCAATTAGTATGAATGTATCAAGAAAACACAATGAAAATGCCTAGAATACGAAACACGATTATGCATTTTTCATGAAAAATTTCAAATTCTGTATACCGATTCTTGATGTTTTGATGAATGTTTGTGATTGGAAATCGTTCAATGAATCTCCAGGAAGATGTTTGAACCACTATTATGCCTTGAATCAGCCTGCAAAAGGGTTTTCAGTTTTGAGTTTCTTAACAAAAATTTCAAGTTTGATTGTTAGGTTTCTGAGCAGCTGCGTGTGTAATGGCACTAGGGTTGTGATCCTTGCATATGTAGTAATGAATTAGGTTAAAAAGAATCATCCAAATCTCTTGCATTCATAGTTTTTGAAAATTGATTTTCAAAGATCTTTTTCAATCTTTTTTTCATGTGTTTTTTGTATAAATCATGATCAATCAATCCAAATCTTTCCATATTTAGCTAGGCACGAAATCTTGATGATATAATGTGCACAAAAAGATTGAAAAAATTAGGTTAAGCATTTTTCATATATTTATTTTAATTTAAATGAATTATTACTAATAAAAATCCAAATAAATAAATAAAAAATGAATAAAAACTTCCCTTTGGGCCAAGTGGTCGTGCACATGTCATGGATGATGAATTATGGAGGAAAAATGGGCCCATTAGCAATTTTAGGTCATTTGAATCAATGTTGACTTTTCAAAATATCCAAAAATTTCCCAACTTCTACAAGGCATAACTTGCTCAATATTTAAGCTTTTCTCATGTTTTTGGACATTTTGGAAAGGTCTTTGATTCCTCTAACCAATGCCTTTGGTCCCATGTCATTTTGATTTACCAATCTCAAGTTATGGCCTTTGACGTAAAGTCCCTTTTTGTTGACTTTTGAAAATGACCTATAATGTTGAAATTGATAACTTTTTGTGAGAGCATTTCTTGGACTTGAAGTATGAAGATGAGTTGTAGGGAATGTCTTTCTCTTCAAAATGAGATTTGGATGCAATTTTTCTGATAATCCATGTGAAAGTTATGCCCTGGTCAATTTACAGTTGACTTTTTCAACTGTCCAAATAAGGAAACTTTTGCATCTTGATGATTTTTGAGCCAAATTTTGAGAATCATGATCAAGCATTGATCAAATGATGTTTGTGGCTTCAAAATGATATGTTGACCAAAAATTTGAACTTTTGACTGTCAAATGACCATTTTGCCCCTACAGTTGACTGTAGTGCAATTAGGGTTTTGACTGTGCAATTTTGTGCTGAAAGTCTTGAAACTTGATATGAGGATGCTTTACCATATTTGTAGGCATGTGAGACTTGATTGGACCTTTGGAAACTTCATTTTCTTGATCAGAACAAAAACCCTAATCTTGACTGTATAGGAGACCTTTGCACTGTGCAACCCTTGGGGAATTTTGAAGCTTGACTTGGCAATTTCTTAAAGAATATGGGAGGGCAAATTTTGGGGTACAACACAATGATTTGAGATCCTCTAGAACCCGGTTACTTTTGATAGGACAGGTTTTAACCAACGAACTGAAAGAGGGTAGTATCTGAACCTCATGCAAGCCTAAACCTAAGGACTTGTTTGCTTTGTGTGAATATGTTTGCCTGTATATACACTCACTTGCTTGTGCATACATGTACATAACATCATGACATCATACCATAGCATTTTCAATAACCATTTCAAGGATCTCGAGGGTCCTTTGGATGCAGGGTTATGTTGAACTAGACGTCTATCAAGGGGCAAGGGGTTTCTCCTCTAACCAATGCCAACCAAAGTTCAAGAACAACAACTTGAATCAGTGGCTATGACCCACTCGACATGGTGAGCTTGATTCTCGTGGAAAGACATCCACCGATACAAAGTTCTCCAAACAAAGTTCAAGTACAACAACTTGAATCAGTGGCTATGACCCACTCGACATGGTGAGCTTGATTCTCGTGGAAAGACGTCCACCGGTGCGGAGATCTCCAATCCAAGAGCAAAGTTCAACCTCTAACATTTTCTTGTGTTTACCCCAAGAGATCCTTGAAAGCATGCATCCACATATCATGCATTGCATTTTGACAGTCTTTCCTTTTTCAGGTTTCCTTACTCTCCTTCTGTTTATTTCAGCAAGAGATGGCTCTAGAAAGGTCTGTCAAAGACATTCAAGACCAGACTGCTCAGCTGCAGGAGATGTTCCTGAACTTGTCTTTGGGGCAAGAAGAGATGAAAGCTCTCCTCACCAAGGGCTTGGAGAATTCCAACAATACCAGGAGTGATCAGCTTGCGGAGCTGCAGTTTGATCTGACAACCTTGAGGACCCAAATGATGGGACAGTTGGTGGGCCAAATGGCTCTCATCCAAGACCTATCCCAAAGACAAGAGGAACTCAGAGTTCTTGTCCGCCAACTGCTTCCAAACAACCAACTGGGGCAAACATCTGAGGTCGAAGAGCAAGTCACTGCTCAGCCTCCATCCACTCAAGAAGGTAAGGGGAAAGCTCCTTTGCTTGCTTCAGGGTCACAAGCCCATCAACAACCTCGCCAGCGTCAACGGGGTAATCGGCGTAAGCAAGAAAAGTCGGGAAGACAGTTCACGGAGACTGAAATACCGTCTTTCTTCATACTGAAGCGTCTGTTGGAGGTCAACTTGCTTACCGTAAAGGACCCTCCTCAGAAGCTCAATACCTCCTCTCCTAACTATCGTCCCGACGCATTTTGTGTTTACCACTCCTACAGCCCGGGACACGACACCAACGACTGTTGGGCCTTGAAGAACAAGATTCAAGATCTGATCGACATTGGAGTGCTGGAATTCATGCCAGACGGTGAGATGAAAATCTTCCGTTAAAGGGTTCTCCACCTGAAGTGACGAAGCTCAAGCTGAAAGACTTTTGCTTCTTTTTGAATTTTCAAAGTTGTAATTTCTTTTGCTGTCAAACAATTATCTGTTGATGTTAAACTCTGTTTTCATTAATGCATTGCATATGTTTGTCTTGAATTCATCTATTCGTTTCACTACTCTTATGCTTTTCTTTATGATATTTGACTCTTGATAAAAAGCTGCAAGCCTTTAGAGGGAGGATGACGAAACAATACCACGATCTTATACAGTATGCTTTTGAACAGACCTCGCTGATGATGTACAGGCATTTCTTTCAATTCCCAAACACTGGAGTTATAAGGAAGTTAATCCCTAGTCAACCCCTTCGAGCCAAAGAAGTAGGAGTTTTATGTTCTAAATGATCAAAACCTTTGATATAAACCCGGGGCAGGGTAGTATCTCAGTTTAATTCAAAAGAAAATGCGCATTGAAGTCGCAATTTCTCAGTTCGTAATACAACGAACGACGTCGAAAAAGAAAGCATTCCTTTGGAATCAAAAGACAAGGGTGGTTCCCTATCACATAGACAGTCAATCTCTCAAAAAAGAGAAAAGCCCGCTGAGCCAAAACCTATAAAGGAGGCTTAGGAAAGCTGGGGCATCCCGCTGACAGTAATCTCGAAAACGGGAACAGTCAGGCAAAAGTTAGGGATAACAAATCAAAATCAAAATAGTGAGGTCATTACAAAATCCTCAACAACATGAAAAAATGTTGAAAAAGAAAAAAAGAGATGATGATTGTCTCCCCAAATTCAACTAGCGAACCATCGCCCGAAAGTCGTTCAAAACTCAAAACAGAGTATGACGCAATTAACTGAGCTTAGGTTGGAGAACATCACGAAGAGCGGGTGGGTACAAACATACTTTGAGCCTTTATCCTTTGTTTCTTAAACCGTGAACCAAGCCACGTTACAACCCTTCAAAAGTCCTAATTGAAGCATGCGTTAGTTCGAAAGCATACTGTTACAAAAGGTATCCTGACTCCTGTAGGATTTTGCTCTAAATCTTGTGTTAACTTGTCTTATGAAAAGTTTTCTGCTAAAAACGCATTTTTCAAAATTTTGAGACAAACATAAACTTTGCGTTATTCGAATATCACTGTCTGCATTTGACCTTTTTGTTTGACAGCGAAGAAATTCATACAGCGAATGTTCGGAGGAACGAAAACTCTCTCAGTAAGCAAAAATCACTTCAAGAGGATAACACTTCCATCAAATCTCCTATCAACAAGGGGCATGACATAGCACAATTCAATTAACCTGGGGCAGTCCAGTCAAGGTCCAACAGATCTTTCAAAGTTCAGTTAACCTGGGGCTGTCCAGTCAAGGTCCAACAGATCTTTCAAAGTTCAGTTAACCTGGGGCGGTCCAGTCAAGATTTCAAGAAATCTCTCAATATGCAGAGTAGTCTGATTCAAGATTCTTTCACCACCACTTGGGGCATTCGAATGTCAAAAGTGTTCAACAAATTAACTATTACATTTCCAGATTCGATTCCTGTATCCAGCCAGGGCATATCTGCTGACCACATTTCCAGACTCGATTCCTGTATCTAGCCAGGGCACGTCTGAAGAGTTTGAAGATTCGATTCCTGTATCCAGCCAGGGCATATCTATCAACTATCACAATTCCAGATTCGACTCCTGTATCCAGCCAGGGCATATCTGTTGACCACATTTCCAGACTCGATTCCTGTATCTAGCCAGGGCACGTCTGAAGAGTTTGGAGATTCGATTCCTGTATCCAGCCAGGGCATATCTATCAACTATTACAATTCCAGATTCGACTCCTGTATCCAGCCAGGGCATATCTGTTGACCACATTTCCAGACTCGATTCCTGTATCTAGCCAGGGCACGTCTGAAGAGTTTCCAGATTCGATTCCTGTATCCAGCCAGGGCATATCTGTTGACCATATTTCCAGACTCGATTCCTGTATCTAGCCAGGGCACGTCTGAAGAGTTTGAAGATTCGATTCCTGTATCCAGCCAGGGCATATCTGTTAACTATTACAATTCCAGATTCGACTCCTGTATCCAGCCAGGGCATATCTGTTAACTATCACGATTCCAGATTCGACTCCTGTATCCAGCCAGGGCATATCTGTTGACCACATTTCCAGACTCGACTCCTGTATCCAGCCAGGGCACGTCTGAAGAATTCCAGATCAACACCTGTAACAAGTCAGGAAAACATTTGTGAACGACCGATTGTAGACCAACACCTGTAACAAGCCAGGACCTTATCTACATCACCACTTGGGGCATTCGAATGTCAAAAGTGTTAAAAAAACCCGATGCAGTTTTACACGAATGCATCGTCAGGAAATCCTACACAGATCTCCTCAAAATAGGAAGACCCCAGTAGTTTGGCATACAACCCAAGCTTCTGATTCTCCCAACGGTGGTCCCAAGACTTCTCATTTTCAACAACTGAAGACTCTTGCCCTCCACAGCAGCAGCCAGAGAGTTATTCTCCCAGGCAGCAGTCAAGATGCTTTTGTCTTCAGCCATCTCAGATTCATTTATCCTCAGCAAAATAGCTCATCGGCTTACATGCACATTCATCACATTCATGTCATAAACATTGATGTCACATACATTGCATCATGCATCATAACATTGCATACAACTAACTCTCTGCCTTTTCAGGTAAGATCAGTCGACAGACACAGATCATCCTCCGAGATTCATCCAGAATTAGTTCAGATGTGACCCGGACACGGCGACATTCTGATACTTATTCCAGATCCATTCAAATGCATCCTCAGGAAACCCTACACCGGTTCCTCTTCAAGACGTCTGAAAACAGTTTACGGATTCTTCCCAACAACGGATGTCAATCTACCAACTTGTTCAGACGCAACTTTTGAAAATAGCTTACGGACGCGTCCCAACAACGGATGCTGCTTTATTGCTTATTCAACCTCTTCAAGACTTCTGAAAACAGTTCACGGGTTCTCCAAGTAACGGATGTTAACCTATCACTTGTTCAGACTCTTCTCAACTTTTGAAAACATTTTACAGATTCTTCCATACAACGGATGTCAATCTACCAACTTGTTCAGACTCTTCTCAACTTTTGAAAATAGTTTACGGACACTTCCCAACAACGGATGCCGCTCTATTGCTCACTCAATCTCAACTCCTGAAAATAGTTTACGGATTCTCCAGACATGGACGTCAACCTGTCGCTTATTCGGACCCCTAATTCAGAGATGTTCCAAAACATGGATGCCCTTCTGATACTTGTCCATTCACTTTTGACATACAGTTCAACATAACCAGATGGCATCTTTAAGCCCATCACCAAATGGCATCTCTAAGCCCATTCCCCGACAAAATTCTATCGCACCAGATGGCATCTTTAAGCCCATCACCAAATGGCATCTTTAAGCCCATCACCAAATGGCATCTTTAAGCCCATTCACCTCCACCATCATATCGTCGAGTGCAAATTTTCTGGGCACTTTAGTGTCCAATCTTCTTTTACCTTCAAGTCGCGAAAGGCAAACTTGCCAATCTAACTCTTCAGGTCCAAGAAGATTGAACAGGGGCAACTGTTGTACCCCAAAATTTGCCCTCGCATTTTTCCACAAGAAATCTCAGCTTCAGGCATTTCCTGATTTTTCAAACTGGCTCACTAATCGGACAAACGGACTTTTCTCATCAGTCAAACAAAATTAGGGTTTTATTGATTTTTAGGACTCTGGATTGCTTCAAATGATTGGCTTAGGGTTTTGGTTGATTCTGGCTCAATTACGATCAGGCCAATGTTCGTTGGCATTTAATCAGGAATTAAGGTTTTCTGGGCATATTCTCAGAAAGATTAAAATTCCACAGCACTTTGCAAGTTACTCCGAGATTCGGGTCGAATTCGCATTGTTTTTAATTTAATCAGTAAGAGGAGGCAGTTGGTTTGAATTCACCAGTCAAAGGATATACGCAGTTTGGAATTACAGTGTTTGTTGAAAATCAGTGAAAAGAGAGAACGCGCCTGATCAGTGTTTTGATTAACTATTGATTCGCTTTGAAGATACCAGGTTTAATTGATCAATGTGCTAAAGTATTGTTTATTTAAATTATTTATTATTCAAAATTAAGTGATTGAAATTTATTTTTTCAATTATTTTAATTCAAAAAGTTTTAAATAATAAATAAACAGTAAAGAGAAAACAGAATTAAATTGGATAATGGAAACTTTTATTTATCTTTAAATTAACTGTACAATTGATGTTTGGAATTTAATTACAAACATTAGTTTTACATTGATTTAAATTTAAATAAAAAGAAAAAAACTATCCTATTTATTTCTAATTCTTCACGCTTCACTTTATTCCTCTCCATCCATTTTTATCTGCAAAAGAAGAAAAGTCAGTGACTGATAATTAATTAAAGACAGATAAAATTGCAATCATCATTAAGGGCCACTGACTGGGATCAGTTAACCCTCTCTGAAAATCACGGGATTTCTCCCGGTTCACAAAGAGGGAAGAATTTTATTCGTTTAATCATGAATGCAAAATGTCAAAACTGCATAGTTCAAGTTCAACCAAACTGAAGAAATCCAATTTCCTACTTTATGTCAAAAAGGCCAAGTTACAACTTTCTATCAAAATCCAAAAAGTACAGTTTGCTGTCAAAAATGCCAAAGTCTACTCAAAGCTGTCATAAAGAGGATTTGGCAAAGATATGGAAGGTTCACAAAATGCAAAAGCTGTCAAAGAAGAGATAAAGAATGCAGAGGAAAGCATGATATGCAAGCAAACTCTTTTATCATCATTTCCCATCAGTGGCCACTTTCAGAATAAAGTACAGGAAAGAAGCATATTAAAATATCCAACTGTACTGAGAGAGAGAAAAAGAATAGATAAGATGCAGGTTTTCAGGCTTAGGCAGGCAGAGATAGGGAAAAAGATATAACAAGAAGAACAACACAGTTCAAGAGAAAAAAAACCAATACAAAACTGAGATACAAACGGCCTCAGCATCATAACTGTCAAAACAAAAAACACCAAAGAAATATACAAAACTGCTAAGCAAGCATAAACCGGCTAAGCCTTTTAACCTGCTAGCAGTGTCAAAAACCAGAAAACCAATTTTTCAATACAACTTCCACTGGTG
Source organism: Vicia faba (assembly GCA_948472305.1). Lineage (NCBI taxonomy): Eukaryota > Viridiplantae > Streptophyta > Magnoliopsida > Fabales > Fabaceae > Vicia > Vicia faba. The sequence goes on along the minus strand of OX451736.1, from coordinate 1,289,553,054 downwards.
GAAGTATAGTGTAAAAAGTGTCAAAAACCAGAAAACCAGTTTTTCAATACAACTTCCACTGGTGGAAGTATAGTATAAAAAGTGTCAAAAACCAGAAAACCAGTTTTTCAATACAACTTCCACTGGTGGAAGTATAGTGTAAAAAGTGTCAAAAACCAGAAAACCAGTTTTTCAATACAACTTCCACTGGTGGAAGTATAGTGTAAAAAGTGTCAAAAACCAGAAAACCAGTTTTTCAATACAACTTCCATCTCAGCAAAAACCAGCTTAGGAAAACTTGTCAAACACATTCCAAACAATCACCTTGCCCTAAAACACGAGCTAAACACCTTCCAAACCTCATCAAACAAAAAAACACCATCAAACTGCAAAAACAGAGTTGCCTTTGCAGATTGAGTTCCAATTCTCAATCCTCTCAAGCATTCTTGCCCAAACCAGTTCACACACCCTCCATACCATCTATGCAAGCTATCCAAAAGCTAAAACACGATCTGTAACACCTCCAAGCCACTTCACCATTTTCATTTTTCTGTTTTGCAGTTGAAGTTCTCTAGCACGATTCAGGGAGTTTCAAGACAAAGTAGAACTTGGAATAGCATCCTCACACTTCAAGGAAGCTATACAAATCATCATCTTGCTCTGAAAACCCCCCCATTGCAAAGCACGATTTCAACTGAACAGGTATATTCATGAAGTTCTATCTCTCAGTATAGGCATTGTTAGCTTTAGGTTTGTGAAGGAAACATGTCACAATCATAGCCCTGAACATGCCCATATGATTAGATTTCATTTATATTATGTGTGCTTAGAGAATTTTGGTTATGAACATTGATGAAAAACTAGGTCAGAAATTGGGGGAGAAGAAATTCTCCCTCATCTTAGAGAGTTAAGTCAAGTTCTTTATATCCCTGAATTCGTCTCTTAATGCTCTACATTTTTCATGTTATGAGTTTTGCTTGAAAGTCCAGGATTTGGAAGATAGAAAACGCGTGTTCATTGTTGTTCATACAGTCTGGAGGTTGAAGAAGGAGTTTTCTGGGCTGGGCCTGTTTGGTTATTTCTGTTTACACCACTCTTTTGCTTTCACACCCCCTAGGCCCATTTGGCTTATTTTTATGATTTGTTTTGACATTTTCTTTTTTGGATTGACTTATTTATTTTTTCTCATGATATTAAAAATATAAAAAATATTTTTCTCACCATTTTTGAATTTATTAGGCATTTATTTGTTTTCTTTTAGTTTGTACATATTAAAAGAAATACAAGATCATTAAATAGACGTTTAATTTTTCTTTAGGTCAAAACAAATACTTAACAATACTTTCTTAAAATCATATTGTCACACATGTAAATAATCACTTATACGATGCATCTCATACCTACACAATACATTCACATTGTCCTATACACATTTGTTTATCTTATATTTGTATATTCGTTATTTACATTTGATCGCAAATTCGATTTGGTTGTAATCTATTGGACACTATGTTCCTAAGTCTCATCCCCATTCGTAAATTTGTACCCCCACTCCCAGATACTTATTTTGTAATAGCGTAGACTTTAAATTCTTGCAATTTATCGCTTTCGAATTATACCATGGTTAGACCTAGGGTTTGCATGTACATAAAATCAAACGCTAGATAACCTAATACAAGACAAACAAGCATGAAAATGGACACACAAATCACACTTGCACCCCCTAGAGTATTCCACTTGTTGCCTTTCAAAATTGGGCCATATTGCATGTTAGGTCTCTTTGGGCAAAACAAACAAATTGAATGATCATAGTCCCTCGATAACACTTTTTCAAAATATTGCCAAACACATGATCAAGTCCCTTAAAGAAAATGCCCAAAGATACTTGGCACCATTGCAATTATGGTCCAAACGATGACCCGCGCCCGTCCCTTTCACTTCCTAAACGCAAGATTGTCCATCAATTTCAATGGTGGAACAAAATTGTTAAAATGGGTTAAAACATAACAAAAACCTTTGAGTACAATAGGGTAGACAAAACTCTTAGTTACTTGAGATCAACTTGCAAAAACACTTGCCTTCTTTTCAAAAACCACAATCCACAACACTTTCAAACAAACTCTCAAAAACATTTGAAACATCTTTTCGAAAAGATACACACTTTTGTAAAACACTCAAACACGAGTCAAATACATTGGTCGCCTAAGACAAGGCATCTTCTTCAAAAAACATTTTCAAATCCACACTCACAAGCACCATTTAAAACAATTGAAAACAAAAGGCAAGTGATCTAAGCAAGTAACTAAGAGCCCATGGATAACCATGGATGAAAAGGGTGCTAAAACCTTCCCTTTTCATAATCTACCCCCCGAACCCAAGAAAAATCTCAAAAGGTTTTTGCTGTGCTTTTTTAACCTTTCCTTTAGGATAAAATAAAAAGTCGGTGGCGACTCTTGCTCAACCGCATAAGTGCGAATACAAACGCAAAACCATAGTCAGTTCTCCCACCGTATCACACAGTCGATCAATGATTTCCTTCTGCGGATTAGGAACGAGAGCCACGCTTACCGAACCTTCCTTCTTTCTCTTCCTTTCACTAGCGTACTTCTTCAGTAAAGCATCCTTTTGACGAAGCTTCTCATCGTGATCAATGAACCAGCCGTCTTGAATAAACAGCAACTCCTCCTTTTCCTTTAGTTGTCGAGTCAGGACTCGATTCTCATACTCAGACATATTATACTTTTCTTTCCAAGCATCCCTCTCGGACTTCATCCTAGCCAGATTTCCTTGGTATTCTCCTATATTCGCGATAGGGATAACAACAGATGATGATGCAACGGTAGGGAATAAAGGTTTCTCAAGTTTATAGGGCATCTTGAGAGCACAAGCCCTAGCACGGACCCACTGTAGGTAAGGCTCCAAAGAAACGGCACCTCTATGTCCTAACATATCTCTCCCTTTCCTATGGATGTGGCGCCAAGCTCCTTCGATCTCCCTCTTAGCTGCCTGATGATCTTGTCCTTCCTGTAGAAAGAAACCACTCACATGGATGTTGTTTGGTTTATCTCTCATCGGGTACCCGAACTGACGGCGCGCGAGAACAGGGTTATAGTTAATTCCACCTCTCGTACCGAGAAGAGGCACGTTAGGAAAAGCACCACAGCTATCGATGATCTTCACATCATAGTAAACTCGATTATACCAATCAATTTCGAAATGAGTGAGAGCCATAATCTTTGGCGCCCATCGCGGCTCCTTCTCGAGATCCCAGAAAACATCAGACCCAGGTAGATGCGAAACATACCACTGATACAACAACGATGCACAACAAATAATCATTTCTCCTTGATAAGAGTTTCGAAGATGGATGGAGTAGTAGGTATCTTCGAGCAGCGTAGGGACCGGATTTCCAATCAAGAAAATTCTGATGGCGTTGATATCCACAACCTTATCAACGTTAGGGAACAAGAATAGACCATAGGCGAGTAAAGAAAACACGTCTTCAAAGGCAATAGTATCTTTTATCTCAGCGAAATGACGAGCTTTCCTCAACAAAAACTGCACAGACAAGCCTCGGATTCCCCCTTTTATAGTCATGTTCTCCTCTATCTCTGACTTCTTCAAGTGGGTGATGGTCGCTATCTCGTGAGATTTGGGCTCCTCTTCTAATCCAGAAAAAGGAACACAGTCGATGATCGGCAAACCAAGTATGTAGGAATACTCTTCTAAGGTGGGCATCAACTGGTAATCCGGAAAGGTGAAACATCGGTACAAAGGATCGTAGAATTGAACCAACGTGTTAAGAATGCCTTCCTTCATCTGGCGCTTCATGAGAGGTATAATGGACCCATACTTTCTCTGAAAATCCGTCGGGTTCTCGATCTTCGGAATCAAACTCTTCAGTTCTTCAATCTCGGGCTCCTTAAAACTAAAGCTTCGAGTATTTCTCCTTCCAAATTCAATAATACTTTAGATGTCTGCAAAAATCATTCCGAAGTTCCTTGAAAAACAAGTTTTTTTACAAAGATGTTGATGAATGCATGAATGGATGGCAATGCAACAGTCACACACAAGTTCACAAACATGGGGTTCAAAGGTTCAACGTTCAGCATGGAGTCGAGGGTAAAGCCCACCCAAGGGTATGTACTAACGGTTCAATCGCACCTGTAAGACAATGTTCTAAGAGTTCCCAGAGTCTACATTCCTCCTTCGGATATTACCAACGTCTTGATTACACAATAATTAGCAATATTCTCAAGAGAAATTCGTCCGAGCGTAGCATCGCGTAACAACTACTTCCGAATTACTCTGTTATAGTCTCCGCGCTACACCTAAAAAGGCCAGGAGGGGTTAGGGTTCTACGGTCCTCAACTTCTCGGGCTCCTAGGTCGAAAATAATAATGTCTTCCCGATTACTCGGTAAACAAATATTAAGTTCAAGAGGGCCTTCCATTGAGTGGGGGATCTCATGCCTCCTTCTTCGGGATTACTCCCTCAAAGTTAACATGACTGTACCGCCCGTCCTATTCCTTAAGTGTTACTTAATCCGGGTATAGGAATCGTCCTTTGCAAAAAACCCAAACACCCCAATTTAAACACATAATCAAACAAATCAAATAATAGTAAACAGATGAAACAAATTAGGCTTAACCCACTTAGGGATGGACCAGCAAGAGGTCAATCTTTCCCCAGCAGAGTCGCCAATTCTGTAGCAATAAAAAATGTAGCGGGGTAAATCGGAGATCGAATTATTGGTTAATTCATCTCACAAAAGCAAGAGTCGCCACCGCGCTTTATTGTTTCCAAGGGAAAAGGGAAAAGAGCGAAATAAAACCCTAAATATGCAATGTAAATAATACTTTTTAAAAGTAATAAAAATACAAGGCGCTTTTGAAAAGAGATCTATGGTTCAGGGGTTGGTTATACAACGGGAAGGTATTAGCACCCAATGTATCTATAGTACTCTATAGGAACCTTTTGAAATATCTGTTTATTAAAATTGTTCGTTTGATTGGAGAAAATAAATTGTTTTGGCCGAAAAAGGGGTACGGACGGGTTTTTGAAGATACGACGACCTAATGTCGAAGTTTTCGCTTAAAGGGTATAAGTTTTGAAAAGATTGAATATTTAAGGAAAAATTATCCTAAGTTTTAATGAAATGCGAATGTTCGCGCAATTAGACTTGAGGACATGAAGTCGACAAATTTAATCGTTTTTTCCCTTGGATTTAAACGTAAACAGAATAATCATGTGAATATGAAATGGCTAAACAGAGAAATTATGCGGATAAGGATATATAACAATTAAATAAAAGACTAAGTGTGTGAACGTGCATTTTCATGATTTTTGTTTAATATTAATGAAAAGAAAATGTTTTAATAGTTTCCATTTTTTACGCATTTTTTACATGGATAAAGTAATGAGAATTAATTAAGGAAGACAAAAATATTTTTTAAGTTTTAAGACTTTCTATTTTTTTAAATATATTTTAGAGTTCTATATGAGGCATTATTTTTAAAGAAAATATTAAATAATCAAACTAAATGAATACCTAAGAGTTATTAACTTAAAACTAATTAGAAAAGGGAATATAAAATTACTAAGTAAACCTAAAATTAAACTTAATAAATAAAAGGTAAAAAAAGATTAAAATGTTTTCACTAAATTATTAATTGATTAAGCTACTAATTAATTTAAACTAGGTTAGTAATATTTCTAAAAAAACTAAAAAAAGAATAAATGAAAAAAGTAAATAAAAAAACTAGAAGAACAATTATATATGGGCCAAGGGTGTCTAAGGGGGGCCTAAACAGGGGTAACAAAAAAGGGAATGGGGGGTGTTATATTAAATTCGTTGGGCTTAGGCAGGGAACCGGGTCCATGTATCATAATTGTTTTCAGGGTTAAACATGTTTGTTTAGTTGGATTAGGGATTAGGGTTTTGGTTTAACAGCAACGGCGCTCATTCTCTCTTCTTCGTCTTCGCGTTCTTCTTCGCTGGGTCTTTTGAATGGCTCGCATGAAAACGCCTTCTTCTTTGCCTTCCCTTGCCCGAGCCACCAACATGTCCAAGCTCCTTCTTCCCTCCAATCAAAGCGCTAGGGCGACAGATTACGGTACAATTTCATTTTATTTCGTTAGGTTGGTTGATTACTGCATGCGTTGATTTTGTGTTCCTTTTCGCTTCTGACTTCGTTTTCTTACATGATTATTTGAGGTTTTTTTTTTTAAAGAAAGAAAAAGAGGAGTGTTACCCTTGGAGACGGAGGAGGGAGGTTGGGGCGCGTAGGAGGGCTTTGACGGTGAGGTGACAGCAGTGATGAAGCTTCTGCTTCCTGGTTTGCGTTTCTGATTTCTTTCTTAGTGGTTTGATGATGACAGTTTGAAAACCCTTTGTGATATCTTTTCTTCTTCTTCCTTTGCTTCGCTTCGTATACTTCTGTTTTCCTCGTTGCTTGCTTATGATGCCTCTGAATGTTTGAATGTTGTCTCTGAATGCTTGAATGTTGCCTTGAACATTGTTATTGTTGCTTTCTTAATGTTGGCCTATGATGATTTTTCTGAGGCTTTGACGCTTGGCATTGGTTTGAGGTTTTTGATTGCCTTACTGTTGGCTTTTGCTTTTGGTTGCCTAGATGCCTTGGTTGTATGCTTCTGAGTTGCCTTACTTGAAATGGTTTGACAGTGGTTTAAGGTTTTAGGCCATGAGTTTTACGGGTATATGCAGGTTTGGAATGGTTTATGCCATAAGGTTTCAAAGTTTTTGTGATGGCTTTGGCTAGGCAAATGAATTTGTGCAGGTTATGGCCTTTGACAAAGGTTTAAAAATTTTATGGTTTAGGCCATGGTTATTGTGTTTTGACAGGGTATGCTGTTTCTTAGGCCAGGGGTTTGGTTGGAGATAGCAAGTTTTAAAACTTAGCAGGTTTGGCCTTGAGACAAAGGTTTGTTGACATGGTTTAAGGTTTGGTACTCATGCTGGCTGTATGTATGTTTTTGGTTTTGAGCATTTTTCCGAGTTGGTTTGGTATTTGCTTCAGCAGGTTTTTAAAACTTAGCAGGTTTTGCCTTGGTTACTGTTTTTCTATTGTGTTTGGCAATTTTTGTTTTGAAGGCCTTTTTTAGACAGGTTGTGAACTCCCCTCCCTTTGAAGGGGTTTGGTAATGTTATATCAGTTGCTGGCCTCTCTATCCCGGAGGTTTACGTTACAAGTTTTGAAATACTTTTACTATATTTTTTTGATATTCTACCATCTCCTCTGCTACATCAGTTTGTCTCTATTCCTTTCTATGCTTTCTTTTTCTTATTGACTGTGTTACTGCAGTTTGTTTTGTATCCACTTCTGCCTAAACCAAAACCTGTAAAAACCAACTCTTCCTCTCTTCTCTCTCTCAAGTACAATTTGATACATAAAAATGTGATATGTACTTTACTGTTCTGAAAAAGTAATATGCTGGAAAATGATGAGAAAAGGAATATATTATGCTTGCATATATGGTTCAAACTGCACACTGCATGCTCTCTTTGTCTTTGCATGGGAGCTTTATGTTTTGACTTCTTCCACATTTTTGCATGTTTACGTTGGAATGCTTTGTGTGGAAAATTGCATATGCTGTTTGCTATGCCTTTTATGTTGATTTTGAAATATGCATGGGATTTGAAACATGCAGTTGGCTTTTGAAAATGTGCAATTGATTTTTAATTATGCAGTTTATTTTAAAAATGCAATTTTTGACAAGAGTGAATTTGTGCATATTTTTAATTTGTGCATATTTTTATCAAATAAAATTCATCTCTTTTTGTGAACCGGGAGAAATCCCGTGATTTGTAAAAAGGGTAAAACTGATTCCAGCCGTTTGCTTTTAATGATGAACGCTTTAAATTAATTTTTCTGCTTTTCATTATTTATTTATTTCTAACTTTTTCTTTAATCCTTTGCAGGTAAAAAAAATCAAATGAGCAATTGGATAGAAGATGAAGATTTAGAATATTAGAAAATAGTTTTTATTTTACTTTAGACTTTTTATGTAATTGTCATTATAAATACTTTGTACAATAGTATTTAAACAACAATTGTAATAATTAGAATAAAGATGAATAAAAATTCTATTATTCCCCAGTTAATTATTTTCTTCTTTCCAATTATTTATTTATCGTTTATAATTCTTTAAATTATATAATAACTGAAAATCAATTTCAATTACTTAAATTCAGAATAATAAACAAATAAATAAACATCATTGATCAATTAATAACTTCAATTATTTATTTCATTATTTTTAATTCTTCTAAATTATAATAACTGAAAATAAAATTTCAACTATTTAAACTTAGAACAATAAATAATTAAATAAACATTGCTTGATCAATTAATAAACTCCTTTTCAAATGTTTATTTCATTATTTATAACTCTTTAAATTATATAGTAACTGAAAATAAATTCCTATTGTTTAAATTTAAGATAATAAATAATTAATAAACATTGTTTTTTAGCATTGATCGATTAATAAATTTAGCGTTCAAAAAATAAACAGCTCTCGACTTGAAAAAGTTATGAATTTAAAATCTGCTTTGAAAATTGATAAAAATATGCCAAAACCCTTGCAATGTAATGATGTAGATGGGAGATGGTATCTTAGGTCAAAATTTGGGGTACAACAGTAGGCACTTTTGATCTGGGCACTTCCTGGATGTAGGAACTTTTGATTTGGGGCTTATGGGAGTTGTGATCTTTTGTTGAAGGGTTGCTTTGCTTGGAAAATTCTGGCAACCTTTGATGGATTTTGTGGGCAGCCTCTCTCCAATGTTTTTTTTTCTCGTTCTCCTCTGTGTTTTTTTCGTGTGTTCACTATAATTTTTGTAATCCTTTTGTTCCACCCTTTGCACTGTATGCTGGCCATGTATTTATAGGGGTGTGATGGTCTTGTAACGGCAAGAGACAACATTTAACCAGGCCATTAAAACCATGAGACAAGAATCAAACACATTAAATAATTTCCTTTTTTGAAATGTTCGTGTCTCTTGGATGAACCTGGACACTTTTGAATTTCGAATGCCTTCAGACCATGCTCTTTGATTGGTCCTGATTTGCCTCCTTAGAATGGGCTTCTTATGTACCCTTCGAATGGGCCTTCTGAATGCTTCTTCGAATGGTCTTGAGTTGCAACGAAACACTCTGGTCGAATCAGCTCTTTAGGAACAGAAAAGGCAAGAATCTGGCCTTTAACTCAAGAATTAAATCCACAAACAGCATTTAATTATTTCTATATTTGCAAGGGAAACATGCCATTTTCTCATGTTCAGTGTACCTGGACATGTTTGAGTGCCCTCTTGATGGCTTTGTTAACAGGCCAATCGAAAGATGTTGTTCATACTAATTGAAGGACATGGTTCACATGCTTGTCGAAGCTGCCTGGACACAATGCTGAATCGAAGGTTCCCTTGGCATGCCAATTGAAGTGCACGTCCATAATTCCAATCGAAATGCTCCTTCAGAATGCCAATCGAAGGGTCTTTCAGAATGAAAATCGAAGTGCTCTTTCAGAATACCAATCGAAGTACTTGTCCATAATTCCAATCGAAATTCTCCTTCAGAATGCCAATCGAAGGGCCTTTCAGAATGCCAATCGAAGGGTCTTTCAGAATGCCAATCGAAAGATACTTAAAGCACCACTCAAAAAATTTCTTTTTCCTTAGGCAAGGGTTTGTGATCAACCATGCAGGGGGAAGACTTTGGAAAACATGAGAGGGAAAATTTTGGGGTGCAACAGTTGCCCCTGTTCAATTTTCTTAAACCTGAGGATATAGATTGGCTTTCTAGCCTTTCGTGATCCGAAGGTGGAAGATAATTGAACACTAGAGTGCCCAGAAATTTACACTCGCATGGTGTGGTATCAGCATTGTGATGTTGGGAATGGGCTTACAGATGCCATTTGGAGATTGATGGTAGGAGGATAGGCTTAAAGATGCCATCTGCAGGAGAGGAAATGGATAGTCATTGGAGATGGGCTTAAAGATGCCATCCAAGGGCGATTGCTGGACTGCATTTGAATGAGTGACAGAATTACATCCGAATCTAGATCGTATCTGGACTATTATTTGAAGGTCTCTGATTGCCTGTCATTAATTGGAAGAAATAAATCTAACCAGAGGAGGTTTTTTTATAATGATGTGTGATGAAGGAATCTGGGACGATTACTACCTCAGCAGGACGATGAAGGAATCTTGGATGATTACTACCTTAGCAGGATGATGAAGGAATCTTGGATGACTTTTACCTCAGCAGGATGATGAAGGAATCTTGGACGATTACTACCTCAGCAGGATGATGAAGGAATCTTGGATGATTACTATCTCAGCAGGATGATGAAGGAATCTTGGATGACTTCTACCTCAGCAGGATGATGAAGGAATCTTGGATGACTTCTACCTCAGCAGGATGATGAAGGAATCTTGAACGATTACTACCTCAGCAGGATGATGAAGGAATCTTGGACGATTACTACCTCAGCAGGATGATGAAGGAATCTTGGACGATTACTACCTCAACAGGATGATGAAGGAATCTTGGACGATTACTACCTCAGCAGGATGATGAAGGAATCTTGGACGATTACTACCTCAACGAGATGATGAAGGAATCTTGGACGACTTCTACCTCAACGGGATGATGAAGGAATCTTGGACGATTACTACCTCAGCAGGATGGTGAAGGAATCTTAGATGATTACTACCTCAACGGGATGGTGAAGGAATCTTGGTGGATTACTACCTCAGCAGGATGATGAAGGAATCTTGGACGATTACTACCTCAGCAGGATGATGAAGGAATCTTAGACGATTACTACCTCAGCAGGATGATGAAGGAATCTTGGATGACTTCTACCTCAGCAGGATGATGAAGGAATCTTGGACGATTTCTACCTCAACGGGATGATGAAAGAATCTTGGATGACTTCTACCTCAGCAGGATGATGAAGGAATCTTGGATGACTTCTACCTCAGCAGGATGAAGAAGGAATCTTGAATGATTACTACCTCAGCAGGATGATGAAGGAATCTTGGACGATTACTACCTCAGCAGGATGATAAAGGAATCTTGGACGATTACTACCTCAGCAGGATGATGAAGGAATCTTGGACGATTACTACCTCAATGGGAAGATGAAGGAATCTTGGACGACTTCTACCTCAACGGGATGATGAAGGAATCTTGGACGATTACTACCTCAGCAGGATGGTGAAGGAATCTTGGATGATTACTACCTCAACGGGATGGTGAAGGAATCTTGGACGATTACTACCTCAGCAGGATGATGAAGGAATCTTGGACGATTACTACCTCAGCAGGATGATGAAGGAATCTTGGACGATTACTACCTCAGCAGGATGATGAAGGAATCTTGGATGACTTCTACCTCAACAGGATGATGAAGGAATCTTGGACGATTTCTACCTCAACAGTATGATGAAGGAATCTTGGATGACTTTTACCTCAGCAGGATGATGAAGGAATCTTGAACGATTACTACCTCAGCAGGATGATGAAGGAATCTTGGACGATTACTACCTCAGCAGGATGATGAAGGAATCTTGGACGATTACTACCTCAGCAGGATGATGAAGGAATCTTGGACGATTACTACCTCAGCAGGATGATGAAGGAATCTTGGACGATTACTACCTCAACGGGATGATGAAGGAATCTCAGACGATTACTACCTCAAAAAGTAAATGAAGGAATCTTTGACGACTGCTACTCCAAAAGGTAATGAGTTTTATCTGTCGATCGATCTTTCCTGAAAAGGTAAAGAGTTAGTTGTATGCAATGTCATGATGTATGCATTGTGTAATGATGTTCTAAAAATAAATGAGATTCATGTTATATGTATTTTGTATTGCTTATGTTATGAATATTATTGAAATGTAATTTTGTCTTGGAGAATAAATTCTTTACAAGTGTTGGGGAGTTATTAAATCCTGGACTGCTATTGAAGAATAGGTATGTCTTCAAACTTTGCTTAGAATGTTTCCACTGAGGATCCTTGTTTTGTTGAGGAGAACTCCGTTGGGGAAAGTTGTGAACTCTGTGGAGAGTATTGATTCATTCTTGGGGAACAAGTTTAGGAGTCTCGGTTATCCGTTGCTCTACTGAGGAGTCAAAGTTAAACTGACATCTGGTCGGGTCCAGGTTTCACAGTAACTTGCTGGGGATTGTAGAGTAGTCTACTGGGGAAGAGGAGTTGTGGTCCTTTAATTTACAGTAGTCGGCGAAGCAAACTCGAGCTGGGGAATCCTGGTGTTGTTGGGGAAATAAACCTTGTCGTCAGTCCGCTAGAGAGGTGACATCTTCGTTGGGGGAAATCCTCGAGGATTCTTGAGTTTGATCCAGCTGGGGACAGGTTTTCAGAGATTAAACCTTGCTGGGAGTCATCCTATGAGAAGGATTTTGGGGAGATTTGTCATTTCCCCTAGTAGCAAGTGTTTGTGACATTGCCAGAAGATGTTTAAGTGTACGTAACCCTTCACTGAGATTGATGTTCAATGCCCCAAGTGACGGAGATGGAGACTTGCCCCTAGTTACACTGCACTTCTTCAGAGATTTCTTGAAATCTTGACTGGACTTCCCCAGGTGTGCTGGATAGTGACATGTCAAGTCCCCTTGTTGATAGGAGATTTGTCAATGGAAGTGTCATCCTTTTTGAAGTGATTTTGTTCACTGAGAGGGCTTTCGTTCATCGGATATTCGTCGTGTGAATTTCTCCGCTGTCAAATAAATAGCCAAATGCAAACAGTGATATTCAAATAATGCAAAGTTTATGCTTGTCTCGAAGTTTTGAAAAATGCGTTTTTTAGCAGAAAACTTTTTATAAAACAAATTCAACACAAGATTTAGGGCAAAGCCTTACAGGAGTCAGGATACCTTTTGTAACAGTATGCTTTCGAACTAACCCATGCTTCAGTTAGGAATTTTGGAGGGTTGTAACGTGGCTTGGTTCACGGTTTAAGAAACAAAGGATAAAGGCTCAAAGTATATTTGTACCCACCCGCTCTTCGTGATGTTCTTCAATCCTAAACTCAGTTAATTGTGCATTTGAACTCCAAATGAGTCTGGAATGACGTTTTTGGTGATGGTTCACATAAGTTGGATTTTTGAAGGCAGTCATCATTTTTTGCAACATTTTTCATGTTGTCGAGGATTTTGTAATGACCTCGTTCTTTTGATTTATTATCCCTAATTTTTTCCTGACTGTTCCTGTTTTCGAGTTTACATTCAGCGGGATGCCCCAGCTTTCTTAAGCCTCCTTTATAGGTTTTGGCTCAGTGGGCTTTTTTCTTTTGAGAGATTGACTGCCTATGAGATAAGGAACCGCCGCTGTCTTTTGATTCCAGAGGAATGCTTTTGATGTCGTTCGTTATATTATGAACTGAGAGTTATGCGACTTAAATGCGCATCTTTTGAATTAACTGAGAGACTACCCTGCCCCAGGTTTAAATTAAAGGTTTCAATTTGTGTTTAAAACAGAAAACTTCTACTTCTTTGGCTCGAAGGGGTTGACTAGGGATTATCTTCCTTATAACTCCAATGTTTAGGATTTGAAAGAAATGCCTGTACATCGTCAGCAAGGTCTGTCCAAAAGCATACTGTATGAGATTATGGCATTGTTTCGTCATCCTCCCTCTAAAGTCTTGTAACTTTTAGCAAGAGTTGAATGTCATAAAAACATAGTTTAAATGTAATGAAAATGAGTGGATCAAATCAAGACAAACATATGCAATGCATTAATGAAACAGAGTTTGACATTAATAGATAATTGTTCGAATAACAAAGAGATTACAACTTGAAAATTCAAATGAACAAAAGCTTTCAATGATTCATCATAGGAGCAGTGATTATGTTTGGAGTCTCCGGAGGGTCAAACTTGATCTCCTTGGCATCAATCATGTCTTGGACCTTATTCTTCAGAGCCCAGCAATTGTTTGTGTCATGCCCCGGACTGTCATAGTGGTATGCACACCTTTCATTGGGATGATAGGTAGGAGCGGAAGTATTTGGGTTCCGGGGAGGAGCCTTTAGTGTAATCAGCTCTGCCTTTAACATGTGTTGTAGCGCTTGAGTCAGTGACATGTTGATCTTGGTGAATTGCCTCCTCGGCGTGTTTGGCTTACTCTGATCAACCTGTTGTTTTTGGTGAGGTTGTTGTTGGACCCTTGAGGTAGTAGCAACTTGGAGAGGTCCATTCTTTACCAAACCAAACCCTTGTCTTCTTGGAGGCTGATCAATGACTTGGTCCCCGACTTTGACTGTTTGCTTCATATTGTTGTATATATCTTGATGAAGTTGGCTGATAATGGTTCTCCGCTCTTCTTGTTCCCGAGCTAAGCCTTGGATAAGAGCCATCTGCCCCAGCATCTGGGTTCTCATTGCATCTACCTCAGCTTGCAGATGTTTCAGCCGTTCGTCCTTATTGTCTTCAGGATTTTTCTTGACCAAATTCCCCATGAGGAGTGTTCTCAACTCTTCCTGCCCCTTGGATAGGTTTAGGAAGATTTCCCTGAACTGAGTCTCTTGAGTATGAAGATCCTGGTTGTCTTGTTGGAGAGCCATTGCTGAAATAAACAGCGAGAACATGAGAGACATGTACTGGAAGACCTGTTATGCAATGATATGTATGATATATGTATGCAATATTTTCAAGGATCTCACGGGGTAAACAAGAAACTGTTAGAATCTGAATCTGGTAGCTTGATTGAAGGAACTTCATGTTGCTGAGAGTCCTTCTTCAAGAGTCAAGCTCACCATATCGAGTGGGTCATAGCCCCTGACTCAAGTTATCGTGTTTTGATTTCCAAACAACCTTGGCTAGAGGAAAATAAATCCCCTTTGCCCCTTGCTGGACATTTGATTTACCATAACCTGCATCACAAGCCCTTGAGATCCTTGAAATGGTTAAGGAAATGTTAAGGCATGATGTTATGATGTGTATGCTATGCGTTTAAGCAAAAGTGTGAGGTGATGTAAGTAAACCCTGCAATAAGTCCAAATTGTTGGATAAGGACTGTAAACAAAACCTGCAGGGAACCCATGTTGTCAGATAACAAGAATGTGCAAGTAGTTCAAGTTTGAAGGCACACAAGTCACACAAAAGAGCCCTTAGATTTCAGGCTGGCATGGAGCTTAGGTACTACCCTCTTTCAGTTCAGTTGGTTCAAACCTGTCCTAGAAATAGTAATCGGGTTCTAGAGGATCTCAATATCATTGACTACCCTCAATCGGTCATAATTCCAGTTTAGCAACCTTTTCTTACAGCCGGAATCATCGCGAGAGTTTAGTCTCAATGAGTGTAGCATACTGCTACTGTTCTATGGCCAAGTTGGTCAATTTAAGGTTCTAAGGTCAGTTGGTGCTTAATGACTCCTTAGAAGACCCATATTCTCCTCGTTCAAACACAAGGGATATCGGCACAGACTAAGGTGCCACACCAACGTAGCTACTGCTTCATCCGTGTCGGTCTAAGTTGGACAGATCCCTCACAGTTTATTGCTACTTACCTAAAAAGGGTATCCCAGATCCGGGTTAGGATCTATAGAACTCCGATACAAGCCTACAAAATTTAAAGCATACAAAGCATACAATTGAAAACACAAGTGATCTAATCCTAAGGTACACCTCACTTATAAGTATCTCCAGCAGAGTCGCCAGTTCTGTGATCGGTGGGAATGAGAACTGACTGTTTTGAAATGCTGGTTCGCGTTTGCGTTTGTTTTCGCAAAATGTCGCGGTAAGTAAGAGTCGCCATCGTCTTTTATTTTATCCAACAAGGAAAGGACAAAAGCACAGAAAAATTCCTTTTCGAGATTTTTCTCGGGTTCGGGAGGTAGATTATAGAAAGGGAAGGTATTAGCACCCTTTCTATCCGTGGTTATCCACGGGCTCTTAGGTACTTTCTCACTATGTTTTCAAAAGTTTGCTTTTCTTTGTGATTGTGGGTTTTGAAAAGAGTTTTGTTTTTGAAGAGAGTGTAAGTGCGAAAAGTTTTGTTTTGTTTTTAAAAGGAGCAAGTACTTAAGAACATCTACCTAATCAAAAAGGAATTAAACTGTGCAAATATCCTTTAGACAATGCTATCCCACTATTGAGGAGTAGGTAGCGCCGACGTTGGAGTTTTCTGGTCAATTCGATTTAATGGAAGTGTGATCACTAAAGCAATGTTAGGATGCCTTAGCGGTAACCCTAATGTCTTAGATCATTTTTATCGAGGCAACTTTGAACTTTAGACAGGATGGTGACCTCTAAGACTTCCTATACTCAATGACCACGATCAAGGCAACCAAGTGAGGCGTACCCTAGGAGTGGCATGTGCAAGTGTGTCAATTTTCAGTTATATTATTCTTGCATGTCATGGTGAGCTACCGTTGATTTTAAGTTAAGAGTTAATCTTGTCATGCAATCCTAGTTAGCATACATCTAAACAGTTAATATATGTACAGGAATTTAAAGTGAGGGAATTGTAAATCCTACGCTATTACAAAGCTTCGGGGAGGGGGATTATTTACATGTCCAAAAATTGGGGGAATAAAAGCAGTAAAGTAAAAAGTCTAGTTTAAGCTATTACAAACCAGTAGGCAGTTACAATAAAATAAACGCGCGCAAATCTGAAAATAACCTCTAAAAATTCTAAGAATAAAATCTTTTTGTTGTTTTATTTTATTTTAGGAAAATGATCTAAATCTACTTAATTTTAGTTTTTTTGAGAAAATGTTAAGATAATTAAAAGATTAATTGACAAAGTTAATTTAATAGAAAAAGAAATAGCATAATGTTTTTGTGGTTTTCTTATTTTAATGTTAATTAAAAAAGATAAAAAAGATGTCAATGAAAACAAAAAAACAAAATACAAGGAGGATCCTTCGATCCAGGAAAAAAAAAGGAGTTTCGACCCAGGGAGGGAATGGAAGCTTCGATTGGACTAGACAGTAAGGCGTGAGTAGCCTTCGATCCAAGGAAGAGGATTGTCTTTTGATCATGGAGGTCATGGCTTTCGATCCAGGAATGAGATGCCTCCTTCGATCCAGCATGCTAATGGGTTCGATCCAGAGAAGGTGTCTCCTTCGATCTGGGATGTTATACCTGCCAAAGCATGTTAGCAAAATAAAATGCAGGGCCTGGGTATTGGACCCCATGCCCTTCGATCCTGCGCTTGCTGGGTCCCTTCAGGCTATGTCTGCAGCAAGTGTTAGCAAACAAAAAACATGACCTGGGTGCCAAACCCAGGCCTCTTGATCCTGTCTAGGATAGAAAATCGAAAGTAACAACCAGTATGGATGTATTATGCAAATATGAGGTTGGATAGTTTACCCTTTCTTACCAGCAGATTGGACTTTTAATTTGGGCGCTTCCTGGATGTAGGCACTTTCGATCTGGGAACTTCCTGGATGTAGGCACTTTTGATTTAGGGCTTATGGGCGTTGTGATCTTTTGTTGAAGGGTTGCTTTGCTTGGAAAATTCTGGCAACCTTTGATGGATTTTGTGGGCAGCCTCTCTCCAATGTTTTTTTTCTCGTTCTCCTCTGTGTTTTTTTCGTGTGTTCACTATAATTTTTGTAATCCTTTTGTTCCACCCTTTGCATTGTATGTTGGCCCTGTATTTATAGGGGTGTGATGGTCTTGTAACGGCAAGAGACGACATTTAACCAGGCCATTAAAGCTATGAGACAAGAATCAAACACATTAAATAATTTCCTTTTTTGAAATGTTCGTGTCTCTTGGATGAACCTAGACACTTTTGAATTTCGAATGCCTTCAGGCCATGCTCTTCGATTGGTCCTGATTTGCCTCCTTCGAATGGGCTTCTTATGTACCCTTCGAATGGGCCTTCTGAATGCTTATTTGAATGGTCTTGAGTTGCAATGAAACACTCTGGTCGAATCAGCTCTTTAGGAACAGAAAAGGCAAGAATCTGGCCTTTAACTCAGGAATTAAATCCACAAAAAGCATTTAATTATTTCTATATTTGCAAGGGAAACATGCCATTTTCTCATGTTCAGTGTACCTGGACATGTTTGAGTGCCCTCTTGATGGCTTTGTTAACAGGCCAATCGAAAGGTGTTGTTCATACTAATCGAAGGACATGGTTCACATGCCTGTCGAAGCTTCCTGGATACAATGCTGAATCGAAGGTTCCCTTGGCATGCCATTTGAAGTGCTCGTCCGTAATTCCAATCGAAATGCTCCTTCAGAATGTCAATCGAAGGGTCTTTCAGAATGACAATCGAAGTTCTCTTTCAGAATACCAATCGAAGTACTTGTCCATAATGCCAATCAAAATGCTCCTTCAGAATGCCAATCGAAGGGCCTTTCAGAATGCCAATCGAAGGGTCTTTCAGAATACCAATCGACAGATACTTAAAGCACCACTCAAAAATTTTCTTTTTCCTTAGGCAAGGGTTTGTGATCAACCATGCAGGGGGGAGACTTTGGAAAACATGAGAGGGCAAATTTTGGGGTGCAACAATGCGCATATCATTCCCATGCACTTCATAACAGGTACCCTTACAGGTTTCTCATCTTCTTCGTTGTTTATTTCAGCATCATGTCTTCTGAAACATCAACTGAACAAGCCATCAAGGCTCTGCAAGCTCAAAACTCCCAATTCCAGGAATTGTTCATGAGTTTAGCCAAGGGTCAGCAAGATCTGAAGACCCTTATCTTGAAAGAGAAGAAGAAGAACAAGAAGAAGAAGACGGTCCTACTGAACATGGGTCGCAGATTCGAAAACAATTTGTGATAAGAGGTTGATTTGACCCACTCGTCTGGAGGGGGAGATAATCAGGAAGAAAGGAGGGCTCCTAGCCCTGCGGTTTCCGACAACGAGACTGACTTTGACGAAGACCAGTATCCTCTGGCTGAGGATATATATAAGCAACTGGAAGACTGGTTGAGCGCGATGGAAGTTCAGAAAGTGTCTGGTCTGGACTTTGGAGACTTGGGTTTGTCATCTGGGGTGGTAATTCCCCACAAGTTTAAAGCATCGATCTTTGCTAAATACGACGGGGTTTCTTGGCCAAAGTTACACATTTGTTCGTATGTTAGGAAGATTCAGCCATACATCGCTGGCAAGAACCTCTAGATCCACTTCTTTCAAGACAGTCTCTCAGGGACTCAACTTGAATGGTTTTACCAGCTAGAAGGAGCTAGTATCCGTAATTGGGAGGATTTGGTTGCTGCTTTCTACAAGCAGTACCAATACAATGCCGACCTCGCTCCCACGCGTACCCAACTCCAGGGTATGTCTACGGGTGCGGGCGAAGGTTTCAAAGACTATGCTCAGAAGTGGAGGGACCTTTCTGGTAGAGTGCAACCTCCCTTGGCTAATAGGGAGCTAGTGGATATGTTTCTGGGGACTTTGTCTGGTCCATATTTCAACCATCTGATTGGAAGTTCATCGTCCAGGTTTACAGAGCTGATTATGACTGGGGAAAGGATTGAGGCCAGTATCAAATCCGGTAAAATACAGAAGGGTGCTTCATCAGGCACCGAGAAGAAGCCTTTTAAGAAGGAGTCCAGTGCTGTGTACAGTTCAAAAAGCCATAATAAACCTGAATTTCGCCAAGCAGTTAATGTGTTGGTTATATTAAGACCTGTTGTTGCTCCTCCGTGCAACAATCAACCAAGGGCCGAGAGGCCGCGAAGACAATTCACTCAGCTCAACATGACATTATCTCAGATTCTGACGCAGTTATTGAAGACCAACTTGGTGATTCCGAGGGAGGCCCCAAAGAATCCCAACACAACATCACCGATGTACAATCCAAACGCCCACTGTACTTTTCACTCCGATAGCCCGGGGCATGATACAAATGATTGTTGGGTTCTGAAGAATAAAGTGCAGGACTTGATTGATGCTAAGGAGATTGAGTTCGAAGCACCTGAAAGACCTAATGTTGTGACTGCTCCTATGCCCAAGCATGGAGTAAATGTTGTAGATGAAGACTCGTTTGTGGTTTCTGTGAAAGACATTGTTACTCCATTGACGACTGTGAAGAAGAACCTTCTGTTAGCTGGTTTATTTCCGGGCTGTGACGAAGGTTTTCCTATGTGTTCTGTCCTACCTACCGGTTTCCATCTTTTGAAGTCAGGTATCCAACGCCTGATGGATAATAAAGAAATTCTGTTTGAGAAGACTTTTGTTCCTTTGGTTCCTACTGAAGAAGTTGTTATAATCACCATTTTCGACAATTATTCCAAGGCTTCCTCGAGAAATCATGTTATAATTACATCTGTTCCAAGAATCGCACCATTGATCATCACTGTTCCTGGGCCTATCCCCTATACATCCAATAAAGTTGTCCCATGGAATTATGGGGCTGACGTATATTAGCATAGAGTTAAGCAAGACTTTAGTGCTGAAGAGGATGATACTGACGTCAGCAATATTGTTGGACCTGCCAAAGTCACCCGCAACGGAAGGCTTTTCTCCCCTGAGATCTCTCCACCAACTGTTCGGAAGCCTGTTGTTATCACACCTACAAGTGCACCTGCTATTGTCCCTATTCAAGTCCCAATTCTTACCCCTGTTTCCGAGTCATCCGACACTCGGGGCAAAGGGACCACCGGTGAGCTTGCCCAGACGGAGGCACCGAAGAAGATTACTATTGGAGCCTCTAGACAAGAGATGGAGGAAATTATGAAGATCATCAAAAAGAGCGACTACAATGTAGTCGAGCAGCTGGGGCAAACCCCAATCCAAAATCTCTATGTTATCTCTGTTACTTTGCTCAGAAGCCCATGCCAAGGCTCTGATTGCTTTCCTGAAGACTGCACACGTACTGCAAGAGACATCGGCTGATCAGTTTAAAGATTGCGTGGCTAGTCTGACTGCTGATAATGGGTTTGGTTTCTCCGACGCCGACTTGACTGTTAAGGGGAAGAATCATAATGACGCCCTGCATGTCTCCATTGAATACAGGGGCACTACTCTCGCTCACGTATTGGTGGATACTGGGTCATCGCTGAATGTTTTACCTAAGAAGGCTCTAGACCGGTTAGACTGTGAAGGGTTGGAGCTGAAGCCGAGTAACATTGTAGTCAGGGCTTTTGATGGGTCCAAGAGAATGGTACACGAAGAAGTGGATATTCTGATTAAGGTTGGATCTCAGGTTTTCGCATCTACATTATATGTGATGGACATTCGGCCATCTTATTCATGTTTGCTGGGTCGTCCATGGATCCACAAAGTTGGGGCAGTGACGTCTATGCTCCACCAGAAGCTAAAGTACCCAGTGAAAGGGAAAATTGTGACAGTACAAGGAGAGGAGGAGTACATGGTGATCCACCTTAACTCTTTCCGATATGTAGAGATGGATGGGGAGTTCATTGAGACCCCATTTCAGCATTTTGAAGAGGTTCCCCAGAAGCTGGCATCAACTGAAACTGTTGTTGAAGATCCTCCTATGAAGATGGCTTCCTTCAAGGATGTCCGGGCTGTTGTCGAGAAAAGTGGGTGTGCAAATTGGGGCCAACTCCCTGATTTTGCACATAAGACTAACAAGTTTGGTTTGGGTTTCACTGCAGAAGCTCAAAAGGTTGTTCGGAGTGCACGGATCGGAAGACCTCCCCTGTTTATCAGCAATTCAGGAGTAAATGCCATTGAAGATGATGTTGAAGAATCGGAGTTCGACGGTTGGATCTATCCTACTACTAATGGTGGACTGAGCAATTGGACGGCAAAAGACTTTGTACCAATTTCTTTTATTACCCAGTAATAAGACTTTTGTTTTGAATTTGTAACAGACAATCTTTTAAACTTTACGGCCCGGAGTCTTACCCGGGGCACCGTGGCTTCATTTGTGAGGGATTTATGTGTGTCATCTATATATATCATTAATAAAAGCATTGGACGTTTATTGCATTTCAAATTTTGTGCTCCTTGTTTTTCTTTTATTATATATTGCAAAACAGCTATTTTACACACAC
The DNA here is from genome assembly GCA_948472305.1 of Vicia faba. NCBI lineage: Eukaryota > Viridiplantae > Streptophyta > Magnoliopsida > Fabales > Fabaceae > Vicia > Vicia faba. Next base: position 1,289,531,097 of record OX451736.1, on the reverse strand, counting down.
TCACATATACAGGTCTACATCCACTCTGGATCTCACTGGTAACGAATCTGCTACTGCCAGTTATGACTTTGAAAGTCCGATCAACTTAGCCGAAGACGAAGGTGAAGATGATTGCGAAGTTCCTGGTGAACTTGCTAGACTGCTACTTCAAGAAGAGAGGGCCATACAACCGCATGAAGTTCCTGGTGAACTTTCTAGACTGCTACTTCAAATCAATACAATTCATTTTCAGACAAATTTCAAACTGTTTTTCCTTTATCCGTTTTGTTTTGCAAAGAACGTCCAATGTTCATTTTTTATATATGCATTTGACATTAATTGCTGCTCATAAATATTTACATGTGAAACAAAAGATGAATTACTGGTAATAATAGAAACAGGGGCAATACGAAGTGTCCAAGCTGTGTAGTTGCTTTGTCCATCAGGTACATGGTAGATTCAGCTGAAGAATACGGCTAAGATACCTTCACTCTCCGCAGAGTAAGACAGTAATGGTAGCTCTCCCCCAGCTGAGACTTACAACTATGAACAAATCAGCAATGCTCTCCCCAAGCAGAGTTGATCTACCATCAGCACTAGAAAGACTTGATATCCCCCACAGTCTTAATATTCCCCAACGGAGTATAAGAATGTTCCCCGGCAGAATACAAGATACCCCCAGTGGAATCAATATTTCCCCAGCGCAGTCTGAAAAAGCTTCCCCAACGGAGTTGAATCATCATCCCCAGTAGACTCTGGAAGTTTATCCCCAGCGGAGTACATAGTAAATCTCCCCAGCCAAGTTAAGAGGATCATTCCCAACAAACTCAGAGGATTATCCCCACAGGAGTCTAACAAGATCATCCCCAGCAAGTTGCAACTGAAAGATCATCCCCCAGCAAAGTTATTTCCGTTCACAAGCAGGTATTCAATCCTCAACAGATTCAATATCACCAGCAACGGTAATCCACCCCCAGCGGAGTTTATAAGTGGAATCCTCAGCAGAGCATCTCTTCCCCACAGAGTAATCTCCTCATCAGTTTATTCCCCAACGGAGTTATCCTCTCCTGCAGGTTTATTCTTTCCGTTCATCATCCCTAGCGGAAGCGAAGAATTCAACTCTATTCTCCAGCAGCTATCTAGGGTTTATTTTCCCCAGCTAAAACATTACATTTCCATACATCATGATACATGCATAAACGCATCATACCATAAAATCTCATTTATGTTGAGAACATCATTGCTTGATCCATATCATGCATTGCATAGGACTGACCTTTACCTTTCATGAAAGATGCAGTTAAATTCTCAACTATGTGGAAGGCCTCCTCTGGTCCAGTTAAATCGATTCCTAAAGATTTTGCTGATGCCGATCCAGTTGAAGTTATCCAAGACCTTGCCTGGTCCAGTTAAATCGACTCCTAAAGATTTTTCTGATGCCGATCCAGTCAAAGGCTTTCTTTGGTTCAGTTAAATCGATTCCTAAATATTTTTTTAATGCCAATCCAGTCAAAGAAGATAAGACCTCCTCTGGTCCAGTTAAATCGATTCCTAAAGATTTTTCTGATGCCGATCCAGTTGAAGATTATTCCAAGACCTTTCCTGGTTCAGTTAAATCGATTCCTAAAGATTCATCTGATGCCGATCCAGTCAAAGAACTTCTCTGGTCCAGTCAAATCGATTCCTAAAGATTTTTCTGATGCCGATCCAGTTGAAGATTTCAAGACCTCGCCTGGTCTAGTTAAATTGATTCCTAAAGATTTTTCTGATGTCGATCCAGTCAAAGGCCTTCTCTGGTCCAGTTAAATTGATTCCAAAAGATTTTTCTGACGCCAATCCAGTCAAAGAAGACAAAACCTCCTGTGGTCCAGTTAAATCGATTCCTAAAGATTTTTCTGACGCCAATCCAGTCAAAGAAAACAAAACCTCCTCTGGTCCAGTTAAATCGATTCCTAAAGATTTTTCTGATGCCAATCCAGTCAAAGAAGACAAACCTCCTCTGGTCCAGTTAAATTGATTCCTAAATATTTTTCTGATTCCAATCCAGTCAAAGAAGACAAAACCTCCTCTGGTTCAGTTAAATCGATTCCTAAAGATTTTTCTGATGCCAATCCAGTCAAAGAAGACAATACCTCCTCTGGTTCAGTTAGATCACCGATAAGATCTCCCTGATTCGTATTCCAGTTGAAGTTCAGACCACCTACCAACAATCTCTAAATGGCATCTTTAAGCCCATTCCCGACATCACAAGGCTGATATCACTTCATGCGAGTGCAAATTTCTGGGCACTCTAGTGTTCAATCATCTTCCACCTTCGGATCACTAAAGGAACGAAAGCCAATCTATATCCTCAGGTTTAAGAAAATTGAACAGGGGCAGCTGTTGTACCCCAAAATTTTCCCTCCCATATTTCTCAAGACATGGCAAGAATAATCTCTAAGTTGCTCAAGATGGCTCAAGAGTTGGACAATCAAATCATCTCCTAAGGCAGTCAATCTCAAATTAGGGTTTTGTGTTGCATCAAGGTCCTTACATCCAAGTGAACCCAAGTGTTCCCTAATGTCCTAATATGTCCTCAAGGTCATCCATGCCAAGTTTCAAGCCTTGCAGAGGATGTTTGGTCAGTCAATTGCTCAAGAGGTCCAAAAATCGACTGTGTTATGGCAAAAGTCAACTATGACCTACAAACAGTCAAAATTCAAGATTTTTTGTCAACATTCTCATTTTGAAGTATATTTAATCATTTTATCAAGGGTTGATCATGATTCATCAAGGATTGCTCAAGATTCATCAAGATTCAAAAGTTGCTAAATTAGGGGTTTACAGGAAAAGTCAACTCAACTTTGACCAAGCATAACTTTATCATACTTTATGAGAAATGACCCATTCAAAGCTCATATTGAAGAGGATGAAATTTCCTACAATCCATCTTCATACCTCAAGATCAGGAAATTCACTCACAAAAAGTTACAAATTTGGACATTATAGGTCATTTTTGGAAGTCAACAAAAATACCTTTTTTTCCAAAGCTTATAACTTGAGCATGGAATATCAAAATGATATGATACCAAAAGGGTTGGTTAGAGGACATCTCAAGGTTTCTAAAAAGTCCAATAACACTTCCAAAAGTTCAAAATTGGAGAAGTTATGCATTGTTGAAGTTGGGCATTTTTCCAAAATTGCCAAAAGTCAACTATCCTCAAAACTTCAAATTTTGTCAAATGGGCCCACTTTTTTCCACTTGATTTGATCTTGTCACACTACACACATGTCCTATCTCCAGTCTTGTGGCCAATTATTAATTTTTCTATTTTATTTTATTTTTATTGAATTAATTCATTTTTAATCAATTTAAATCCAAATAAAATCTAAATCTTGATCACTTGAAATCTTTTTGATTGATACAGGTCTTAAATATCATTATGGACATGATCAAACTCGTATCAAGCCATATCATGCAAAAAAATATTGGTTTTTGGTCAAATTTGGAAGCTTTTTCATGGAGGATCATATCAAATCCTAAATCATCAATGCATAAGGATTCAAAGCCAGCCCAAAACTTGACCTAATTCATTCCATATTGCTTATACAAACCAAAGGCACGAGCATCAGAACCTAGAGGCTGCATAAACATCAAAACCAAACTTGGAAAAAACTTGAAAAAGCTTGAAACTGAAATCACCCTTGGAGGCCGATTCAAAGCAAAATCTCAACATTATCCTCTTGCTGGACATCCACTGAGTCTATAGCAATCAAAAGCAAGGCCATTCACCTCCTAAAACGCGCTGTAAGTCTCCCTGAAAACGACCATGTACTCGAAATCACATACTCATATTCCTGCGTTTTCTTGGCAAAATCTTTGCATATTCATGTTTGTCGTTCCATTTAGAAGCTTTTTGCATCATTTAATTGCATTTTCATGGTCTGTAACCCCCTAGCCGATTCTAGGGTTCTTGGTATTCATTTTTGGGCGTTTTCTCTACAGGAAAAATCAAGGCAAACAATGGACATGGATGAAATCAGGATGCCCAGACGAAGCGAACCCTGGTCTTAGAATCAATTTTTATGGCCTGCAATTGATTTTAGGAGACACCCATGGATTTAGTTGCAGATAAAAATTCGCAGGTAAATAACCAGGTTTTCAATGAGGAAGACGATGACACGTCCCCCTCCCATTGGATGATTCAAATATTCGCGCTTCTTTTTATTAATTCTGGCATATTTATTTGTTTTCTCATATAATGCTTATTGTTCATTCCACTAACAATTACAACACCTTGGCTGATTGGTAGTGGAACGCTTGCATTGGCCTGCAGGACCTGGGTTCGAATCCCAGGTCCCCAATATCTTTGTTGCTATTTTCTTTCAAGTTATCCAGTGCCTTGCCCAACGCGTGATGTACCATATGCCCTCATACAAACAGTTGCCATATGGCCCCAGGCCAGATCTGGTGGCCAGGAATGAAAGACCATCATGCTATCAAGTCAACGCACGCGTGGAGGATCCAAAAGTCAAACAGGACAAGGCATAATTGGGCCTGGAAAATTGCAAATCTCACCCTCCAATTTGGGCCTGAACCCCCCTGGGTTATTTCTTTTTCTTTCTTCCTTTTATTTAATTAATTGATTGTCATTATTTTATTGTTTAAATTAACCAATTAATTTATTTTCCTCATAAATAAATAAAAAATATATAATTTTATTTATTAAAATTAAATTCATGACTTTATTTTTGTAAATAAATTAATTTAATTAATTTAGTGTTAATTAGGTTTAACTTTTAATATTTTTTGCAATATTTAAAATCAATGTAGATAATTAGGTTTTATTAACTTTAACTAAATTTATTTTTATTTCTTTAAATATCCAAAAATCCAAAATATCACTTTTATTAATTAATTAATTTAATTTAATTTAATTGTTAACTTGATTTAATTTCTTTTAATCCAAAATAAACCAAAAATTCACTTTCTTTCAAAAAGGGTCAAAACCCTAATAAACTCGCATTCAATTTAATTTTTCGCGCGCGATTCATTTTACCATTGATGTAATTGTTTCCCGGAATGTAATAGCTTTTAATTAGGACTTTATTTTATCGCTTTATTTTATTTTCCGCATTTAAATTTCAAAGGGTTGTTTTTGGCGATGTAAATACCCGACGCCTTGTAATAGTTAGATTTAATTTCCATAATTTAATTTCCGCAACTTATACACTGTTAGATGTTTGATAATAGGGAATGCATGACAAGATCAAAACTTTAACCTAAAATCAACATAGCTCACCCATGACATGTACAAAGATAAAATTAACCGGAATAACACACTCGCACATGCGCACTCTTAGGGTACACCTCGCTTGGTTGCCTTCGAACGTGGTCATTGAGTATAGGAAGTTTTAGAGGTCGCCCTCTTGTCCAAAAGATCATAGTTGCCTCGAAACGGTTGCCTCGGAAAAATGATCTAAGATATTAGGGTTATCGCTAAGGCGTCCTAACATTGCTTTAGTGACCACACGTCCCTTAATCGAATTAACCCTTAAAACTCCAACGACGATGCTACCTACTCATCAATAGTGGGATAGCATTGTCTAAAGTACATTAGCACAAATTGATTCCTTTTTCGAGTAGGTAGATGGTTCATAAGTACTTGCTCTTTCTAAAACAAAATAAAACTTTCCGCACTTACACCTTCCAAACAAAAACTCTTTTCAAACCCACAAACACAAAGAAAAGCAAATTTTGAAAACACTTTGAGCAAGTACCTAAGAGCCCGTGGATAACCACAGATAGAAAGGGTGCTAACACCAAAGAACATAAAAATACCTTTTTTGAGATTTTCTGAGTAAAGGGGGTAAACTATGGAAAGGGAAGGTGTTAGCACCCATTCTATCTGTGGTTTTCCACGGGCTCTTAGGTACTTGCTCATTTTTTAAAACTGTTTTGTGTTTGTGTGTTTTGAAAGATTTTGTTTGCTTTATGATAACTCTTGTATCAGTCCTCAAGAGTGTGATAAAGCATTTTTTGAAAAGTTTTTTGAAAGTGTGTAAGTGTACAAAGAAATTAGTTTTGAGCAAGTACTTAAGAACTGTCTACCTACTCGAAAAAGGATGTTCTTTTCCTCCTTTCCTTTAGATAGCGCTATCCTACTATTAGTGAGTAGGTAGCCCTATCGTTGGATGTTGAGGGGCTATCGAAAGGGACGTTACGGTCATTGAAGGTAACATGTAAGGATACCTTAACATTTAGAAGGGACTGTCATCATATAGGCAACATAGAGGGACAAGATCGTTTCTCGTAGGCAACTCGAGGGACGTTAAGTGACCATGATCTTTTATGATGACTTTTATATTAAGGGTCTTTGCTAAGATATCCCTATGTTCGAGGGACATGACCATTTCCGAGGCAACCAAGTGAGGAGTATCCTAAGGGTGCAAGTGTATAATAGTGCTTTTTTCAGATATTTGTCTTGAGATTAATGACCTAATGATTAATTGATTAATCTTGTCATGCACGCCTAATTTACTAGAAATTTATATACAAGCATATAAGAAAATATAAAGCGAGAAATAACAGTTCCTATGCTACTACAGGGCTTTGGTGTAGATACATAAATAATGGACGAAAAGTAAAGTACTGAAATAAAAACCCTAATTTAGCTATTACTAACCGGGCGCGGTTACATAAATGATGAAAAATAATCGTATGAAAAAATAATAGCGCGCAAAAATTAAGGCGGGAAATAAATTCTAAACCCTAAAAATTTAATTGCTCATTAAAAATATTTTTTTTTGTATTTTATGAAAAATATTTGAAATTTAACCTAATTTCTAATTAATTTTAGATTAAAGAAAAAAAGTTAAAATTTAATTAAATTAATTTGTAAAAATTAATTTTATTAAGAAAATTCTAAATCCTATTTTTTGTGGTTTTTTTATTTTATGAAAAATATTTGAATAAATAGAAAATATAAACTAATTAATAAAAGAAACAATTAAATAAAATAAATGAAATAAAATAGGCCTGAATGGGGTGAGAAACCCAATTGTAGAGGTAGGTTGTTGAATTTTCGCAAAGCCCAAATCTGATGGGCCATGCTTGCATGAGATCCAGTGAGAGGCATGCTTGGGAAGTCCACCATGGGGAAGCGTCACTGGGCATTAGATCTGGTACTGGATGGATCCAAAGGTGATGAGAATGGGACACATGGTACGCGCGTTTGGAGTGGAACCAATGAATCTGCAAGAAATATTCAGAAAAATAATATGCAAGAGGCAGGGATCGAACCCCTGCCCCTGCACACATACAAATTCTTAAGCGCGTTGTCTCTACCGTTGGGACGACTGTACTTCCGTTCATATAATCACGTTAATAAATATATAAAACAAATCCAGTCCTAATGCCGGCTGTGAAAAACACGCGTGCCAAGTGGGTCCCTTCCATTTGAATGGACCAATCGTTTCTTCCCTTTTATCCATGCAAGCGTCAACGCCGGTTAAGCCATCGGGGTTGGTGGCTCTGGTCATCCCTTCCGGTTGGCCCAAACATCAAAACCTACGGAATCTTATGAAAACGAACATGAAAAGAATCCTACTAGCCTAATTGGACCCTTGCAAACATGATGGCATGGTTGGTTTGCTCTAAAAAGGCCTGTATCGTGAGATATGAAGCTTCAAAAGCTCTGTTCCCTAACAATGGCACGAGGTTGTTTCTGCACTAAAGCTTCCATGTAAAATGTTAGAACACTTATAATGATGTATATGAATTATGCTAGCATGCTTACACTGATTGAAATTGCTTTGAAACGTGAAAATCAAAACCTACCACTTACCAACCGGAGCTTGTGCAAAGAGGGGTTTTGGGGTTGATTCACGATGTGTAAGGACTGGTATCAAACCCTAGCAGCTTCAGGAAAGTGATAGGCTCTTTTGTTTTGATCAACAAGAGCTGGAATTGATTCTTTTAACCTTCACGATTCTTGTGAATTTTTGCACTTTGGTATGGTTCTTTTTGTGGCTTTTGCGTGTATCCTTTTGATCTAAGGTTATTGTGCTTATGTAGTGAATCAGAATAGGGTTACAAATGGAGCAAAATATCCATGCCTTGATGAGAAATATTTCCTTTCCAATATTTGATTTTTGGCCTTTTTAGAACAAATCCAATCTTGCCTTTCATTCACGATTTCCTTTTGATTTGCCAGCATGTTTTGTCCATCATTTGATAAGAAAAATATTTACAGTCAAATCTTTTATTATTTTGATTATTTACTTTATTTAATTTTGCATTTTAATGGAAAAAATAGCAAAATAAATGGTATAAATAATAAAATAATGTATGACTGATCTCAAGGGTCGTGGGCCATGTCAAGAACAAGTTTCAATCATGAAAACATGGGCCCATTTGGAAAAAAATTCAAGTTAGGTCAATGTTGGCTTCATGCACTTTTCCAAAAATTGGTCAACTTTAGCAAGGCATATATTTATCAATTTTAACCCTAAAAGGGTGTTTCTTTGAATTTTTAGAGAGCTTAGGATATCCTCTAAACAACCTTTTTGGTTTCATCTCCATTGGATCTTCCAGGTTCATGTAAGAAGTTTTGACCCAAAAGGTGTTTTTGTTGACTTTTTGAAAGGACCTATATTGTGTGAACTTTTATCTTTTGATTGAGGTATTTCTTGAACTTGAGGGCTGAAGAGAAGTTGTAGGGAATTGGATTTTATTCAAAATGAGCCTTGGAGGAAAACTTTCTGATAAAGTATGAGAAAGTTATGCCTGGTCAAAGTTTGGTTGACTTTTTCTATAGAAACCCTAATTTGCCATTTTTTACTTTTGATGAGTTATGAGCATTTCTTGAGGAATCATGATCAACCCTTTATCAAATGATGTATATTACTTCAAAATGTTGATGTTAACAAAAAATCTTGAAGTTTGACTGTATTTGGGCCACAGTTGACTTTTGACCTAGTACAGTTGATTTCCAAGCATTTGAGCAGTTGACTGAGCAAACTTGTTGTTCAAGACATGAAACTTGGTATGGACGATCTTGAGGAGATATTAGAACAATGGAGAACATTTGGCATCCTTTGGACTCATACATCTTGCTTAAAATTGAAACCCTAGTTAAGGTTCATTGTCTTAGGAGGAGAATTTGCCTAGTCAATTCTTAGTCATCCTTGAGCATTTGAGGACCTCTAGAGGCATGTCTTGAGTGAAAATTGGAGGGAAAATTTTGGGGTACAACAGCTTCCACTGTTCAATCTTCTTAAACCTGAGGATGTAGATTGGCTGGTCTGTCTTTCGTGATCTGACGGTGGAAGATGGTTGAACACTAAAGTGCCCAGAAATTTGCACTCGTCTGAAATGGTACTTGACTGTGTAGATCATATCGGGAATGGGCTTATAGATGCCATTTGGAGAAGGTGACAGAAGGTCGTCAGAGATGGGCTTAAAGATGCCATCCAGAGAATATGATGGAGAATCGTCAGAGATGGGCTTAAAGATGCCATCTAGAACAATGTTGATTTCATGAGATATTCCTTTGTGGGAATCCCTATTCCTATTGTTAAGGATGACTTTGTTACGAAATGTTGGTCTCTGTTCGGGAAATAGAGTTTAGGAGCTTCAGTTGTCCATTACTCTTGATTAAAGAGACGGAGGTGAACTGCTATCGGGTCAGGATCCAGGCTTCACAGTGACTTGCTGAGGATAATAAGGCTGACTACTATCTGGTCGTGTTCCAGGCTTCACATCGACTTTCTAGGGAAATGAGATTAAACTGTTATCTGGTTGGAATCCAGGCTTTGCAGTTTTTTTAACAGGAATAGAAATCAAAAAAATCTGAGTGTCGATTTAACTGAACCAGAGAAAGGTCTTTAATTAACTTTGACTAGAATGGAAATCAGAAGAATCTTAGTATCGATTCAACTGAACCAGACAAAAGTCTTAGAATATCTTCAACTGGAATAGAAATCAGAGATATCTTAGTGTCGATCTGACTGAACCAGAGAAGGTCTTTAATTAACTTTGACTGGAATGGAAAACAGAAGAATCTTAGTATCGATTCAATTGAACCAGACAAAAGTCTTGGAATATCTTCAACTAGAATAGAAATCAGAGAGATCTTAGTGTCAATCTGACTGAACCAGAGAAGGTCTTTAATTAACTTTGACTGGAATGGAAATCAGAGGAATCTTAGTATCAATTCAACTGAACCAGACAAAAGTCTTGGAATATCTTTAACTGGAATAGAAATCAGAGAGATCATAGTATCGATCTGACTGAACTAGAGAAGGTCTTTAATTAACTTTGACTGGAATGGAAATCAGAAGAATCTTAGTATCGATTCAATTGAACCAGACAAAAGTCATGGAACATCTTCAACTGGAAATAGAAATCAGAGAGATCTTAGTGTCGATCTGACTGAACCAGAGAAGGTCTTGTGAGGGCATCCGTCTGAGGAAAATCCTGAAATAACCCTTTGTTAGACGTAGCTTTTGAGAAGACTACTAGGTCACATAAGTAATCAGCGGTGTTTGTTGATTTGATCTTTTCCCTGAAAAGGTAAAGAGTTAGTCGTATGAAATGTCATGATGTATAAAATGCATTGTGACGATGTTCTCAAAATAAGTGAGATTGTGATGTATGTGATGCTTATGCACATGCCATGATGTATGAATATGGGATGCTATTTGCGATATTTTTTTTAGTTTGGGAAGGTAAATCCCGGACTGATGCTGAAGAGTATTGAGAAGTCGAGTCCTTCGTTTCTACTGAGGATGATAATTTATTGGGGAGTTATCGCTATAGTATGTAAATATATTGAAATTTGTCTTTTGATGTATATATTTATTTTATTTTTATAAGATTTAATTGAAATAAATTGATAAAGTTTTTCATAATTGTTTAATAAAAAACTATTATTATGTCATATGTCATATAACTAATTTTATAATAATTACATGTCACTTATTATACTAAATGGCAATGCTCTCAAGTATCTTCTATTTTCAAAATTATATATGAATCAAATTAATTAGCTAATGCAAGATATATTCAAAAAGAAAAAAAAAATATTCATCAATAATATAAAACAAGTTTACACAGCTAATTAATAAATGATATATATTCTGTCAAATTACTTTTTTTTTAATTTTAAATTTACATTAATAATTGATAATATAGTAAATTAATAAATTTCAAACAAATAATAATATAAAATTATTTTACGTTAGATTGCACTACCTTCGATATCATTCAAAAATTAATTTAATAAAAAAATGAAATTTAATTATCTAAGTAATTAAGAAACGATATATTTAAGTATCCTTCTCAAAAATAAAAAAAAATAAAACAAAAATGGACGTTTATTCGTTGAGAAGTTCCAAGATTTAAACGTGAAACGACATATCGTACGAGAAATTAAATAGGAGGACAAGACAACCACGGATTATCTTAATAGCACCTCTGTCCAATCCCAAGTCGACAGCAAACTAGCATAAAACCACTCTGGTTTCACAAAACCACCTTTCTAAGTCCGTTTTTCAACTTTCACTTTTTCTTTTTATTTTCGTCCAATATGATAATGCCAACCAAATAATTCCCTCCTTTGTTTTCTTTCTAAGTTTTTTCCAATTTATTACCAATCATGTTCTTCTATTCCACCTCTACTTCACGTACATAACAACATACTTTATATAATTAATTCACTAGAATTATATACATAATATATACAAGTTGAAAGGTGCATCTTTGAGGTATGGGGAGAGGAAGGGTGCAATTGAAGAGAATTGAGAACAAGATCAATAGGCAAGTGACATTTTCAAAGAGAAGATGTGGTTTACTCAAGAAAGCTCATGAGATCTCTGTGCTTTGTGATGCTGAAGTTGCTCTTATTGTCTTCTCCAACAAAGGAAAACTCTATGAATATTCAAGCGACCCCTGGTATTTATAATATTTAATTACCATTTTTTACGTACTATACCTAGATTTACTTTCTATAGCCTTTCTTTACTTCTTTCTATCATTTTTACTATATATGTATACTGTGTTTCTGCTTTTCTTTTCTTCTTTTCTTAACTACCTAACTAATGATTTATGATTTCATTCATCTAACGGATCTACTTAAATTAGGTTTTCCTCATCATCTTCTTCATGATCCATGTTTTATAATTTTAGGAGATGAAACTTTTACTATAATTTTAACCAATTTTTTTTATTTATATCTATTATCATCTTTTATTGTTTTTTCTATAAGGTTGTAAAAAATTCTTGAAATAATAACTAAGAAATTAATTTTATTAGCTATTTAGGTCAAGTAGTCAATTAAATTATTAAATACAGTCACAGTAATTTGCATATTCAATATTCAATGAATACAATGACTTTTTATTCAATCCTAATTACTATTAATTATGATTGATATGATAATGGAATAATTCAATCTTCTCATAGTTATATATATATATATATATATATATATATATATATATATATATATATATATATATATATATATATATATATATATATATATATATATATATATATATATATATATATATAGTTTGTTGGGAATTCCTTAATGATAGGGATGTATTACATGGGATCTACAGTGATGATCATCTTTTAAGTAGAGATTTGTATTCATCCACAGTCTTCCTAGTAGGAGAGTGACCTAATTAGTGTTTCAAAACACTAATAATTGAGTCAGAATTTCAATAGTGAAAATAAATAATACTATGAATTAAGTAAAATCTCTTTATGATCAACACCTTTAAACAAATATATTTATGTCGGACAATAGCATCAACACTTATAATTATTTTTAATTTATTAATTTTCAAATTATTATCGATATTAATGTTTTAGTGTCCACACAATTTATAAATTCAACCCTAAGCCACTATTTTGTATTATTATTATTTATTATTATTATTCGTTCTGCATAAGTTATATAATATCTGCAGTTGATGTGAAATATTTAGTAAGCATGATAAGAGATAAAGTGGTAATTTGGTGTAGGGGCCGTTGCATGGCCAAATAAAGCATTGTTGATTTCGCTATTTGAGAGCAGCACAATGATCTGACATATTTTGCTTCAGACATAAATATTAGAAAATAACAGCAAAAGTAAATGACCGATCACTGCCATAATAGTAGTGTCATGCAAATATCATATAATTCCAATTCAATTTAGAAAAGCTAACAGGCCTGTTGTTAGTGCTAGATTGTTACTAGTCAAAATCAAAAATCAGTCACGTTCTTTTATTGCATATACGTGTTTAAGTTTTGTAAAATGGTATTATAGAGAAAGATAGAGTAATGATGGATGTGTAGAGAGACTTTGTTTAAGAGCAGGGGATTATATAGTAGATGAGGGTGGTACTTGTGTGTGTTTTGTCATGGCTGTTTGGAGTCTTTCGTGTTATTTCTTTGGTGTCCCGTTTCTGATATATTATTTTTTTAATATTAGGTTTAGGGTGAGAATTGGATTTTTTAATTGTTGAGAAAACTAAGTTAGATGAAAGTGTTATGAAATAAAGTAGAGGAAAGTTTCATATTGATTACAAAAATGGAGAATGAATATTTTATAAGTGAGATGATTCACCGATTTATCACTTTTAAAGTTTTAAAGTTTTTGGTAAGTATGCGGTGAATCTCTTACAAGGTGTGTTAGTGAGAGACCGACTCCATTATATCAAAAATCCTCCGGGGTGGTGGATAGGAGACATGTTTTGTTGAAAAAGTGTCAATAGCGGAAAGCGTTATAAATAAACTCACATTTGAGAAGAAATATTGAGAAAAACAAATGTAAATTAGAAGTGTTAAGAAATAAAGTGTGGGAAAATTCCACATTAATTAAGAAAATGGAGAATGAACACTTTATAAATAATAGAATTCAAACATCAATTATATTAAAATTTTGGATAAATATATAATAAGTCTCTAGTAAAATTTATTACTCCAAAAAAAAGACTCCAACAAAAATACTTTCTCATGTTAAACTCCTCCATTGATAATCCAACATTAATGATAAAATAAAATATTAAAAATTTTGAGAATAAATAATTTAGTAAAACACAATAAGATGTACTTAATTGAACACACTACAATAAGCAATACAACAAATGCACCAAAATAATTGAAATGTCAAAACAAAACAAATCAAAGAGTAAGTCCAAATAACTAAAACTTTATTTCAATAAGCTAAATATTAGGATCACTAATCAATTCTAAAACAAATACAAAAAATCTCGATCTACTGTTGTTAACGTATAAGATATGATTCTGAAGTCAAAAGAAAGTATATGAGCTCATCATAGATCTAATTAGAAATCACTTTCAAATCAGAAGGAAAAAAAAAATTTCAAGAGAATACTTTCTTTGATGCATTAGCAGTCCAAATTTTGACTTGCGGAACTCTATGTCAAGAAAGTAAGTCATGATTCCAAGGTCACTCATTTCAAATTCTTCCATAAGTTCATCCTTGAACTTAGAAATACTCAACTCATTACTACCCAGGATCAATAAATCATCCACATTTAAGTAAAGTATGATCACATCTTTGCTTGCATCTGTCTTCACATAGACACCATGTTTAGAAACACATTTCTTGAAGTCAATGTTAACTAGGAAACCATCAATGCATTTGTTCCAAGCTCTAGAAGCTTGTTTCAAACCATAAATCACTTTTTTCAATTTGTAAACCCTTTCCTCTTGATTTATCACAACAAAATCAGGGGGCTGTTCTACACAAACTTCCTCCTCAAGTGGACCAGTCAAAAGCGTGGATTTCACATCCATTTAATAAATCGACCAGTTATTGTTATTTGCAATACCAATAACCAGTTGTATGGTTTCTATTATAGCTACAGATGCAAAAACCTCATCAAAGTCTATACCTTCTCTTTGCAAAAATCCCTTCGCAACTAGTCGAACCTTATGCTTGACAATTTTATCTTTGGGATTTTCCTTCACTTTATAGACCCGTCTCACTCCGATTGGCTTCTTTCGTTCCCGTAGATCAACTAACTCCCAAGTATTGTTTTTATCAATCGATTCCAACTCCTCTTTCATCGCACACACCCACTTTGGATCGCTTAATGCCTCTTTCGTGCTAACGGAATCAGATTCGGCCATAAGCGCAAAGTGAATGAGATCACCATCATCATTGATCTCATTATCATGGAATACTTTGCAATCTTGAAGTCTCTAAGGAAAACCTCTTTGCCTATTTGGTCGTCTACTATTGTCTCTGATTTCAACTGGCTGCTTAACTAGACCTGGAGAATTTTGGAAATTCTGATTTTTCATGCTGGAAATCAATTTCTGGATGTCGGAAATCGATTTCAGCTTCTGCAGAAACAATTCCAAGAGCCTCGAGATGAAAAAATTGCAACAGAAATCGATTTCCCTCATCTTGGAAATCGATTTCCACCCTGTCATACCCCGTTTTCTATTGTCAAACAACCTTACCTCATCCACGACCACATCTCGACTTATTATATTCTTCTTTCTTTTCACATTAAACAATTTGTAACCTACGGTAGGATGATAACCAACAAGCAACATTATCTCACCCTTGTCATCTAACTTCTTTCAAAGTTGACCCGAAATATGTCAAAATGCTATCAAACCGAAAAATTTCAAATGATTTAAACTTGGTTTAAATCCAGACCATACCTCTTTTGGAGTTACCTTATCCAAATTCTTTGTAGGGAACCTATTCAACAAATAGGCGGCTGTAGAAATGACTTCTCCCCATAGTTCCTTCGGCAAGCCTTTTCCCTTCAACATGCTATGAACCATGCTCATTATCGAACGATTTTTCCTCTCGGCAACACCATTTTGTTGAGGCGTATAGGGTGGAACACCCTCAGGCACTATACCCTCCCCATCACAATAATTCCCAAACTCATTCGAGGTATACTCACCTCCACCATCTGTTTTAAGAATTTTAATTTTGTGACCACTTTTCCGTTCAACCACGGACTTAAACCTTTTAAACACATAAAATACCTCATCCTCCCTCTTGATTAGGTATGCCCATAGTTTCCTAATAAAATCATCAATAAATATGACAAAGTACTTATTGCCACCATACGAGTCAACTTGAATTGGACCACACACGTCGGAGTACACCACCTCAAGGTGATGTTTGGTCCTATGACCAGCATCCTTGCTGAAAGTACTCTTGGACTTCTTCCCTTGAACACACTTTTCACATGTCTCAACTTAAACATTGATTTTTGGCAACCCAGTTACCATATCATTTCTTTGTAATACATTGAGGTCTCAAAAATTGAGATGTCCAAGACTGTAGTGCCACAACCATTCTTCACGACTTGCCGCTGTAGCAAGACACCCGTGCTCCATCACTTTCAGCTCTATCTTGAAAGTCTGATTGGCAGTCACAGGTGCTCTAAGGACTAAAACCTTATTTCGGTCCAAAACACGCAAAATCTTATTTTCCATGTGAATCATGTAATTCTTCTCAAGTAATTGGCCAATACTCAACATATTACATTTAATTCCAGGAATTTATAGCACATCTTTGATCAAGTAATGACCCTCATCCCTTCTCATGATCAAAACATCACCGATCCCGTTGGCCGCTAAAGTGGTGTCATCTGCGAATTTCACCTTATTCTTCATAGCTTGATTGATTTTGACAAACCAATACTTTCTATCCATCATATATATTAAACAATTGGAATCCAAGTACCACTAATCACTACCTTGGACTCCATATCAAACAGTTACCATTACGTTTTGCTCTGAATGCGTTTCTGCAGCATTTTTTGAGTTGCTGCCACTGCTGTCTAGCAACTTGTAGTTGTTGTCCAGCAGGTATTATTGCCATAATTCTCCTCTATGATCATGACCAAAAGCGTGTTATCATCCTCCACCTTCTGTCGAGCAACCTTAGCCTCATCGCTTTGATTTTCCCTTGATTTTACATTGTAATCCCTTGCGAAATGCCCAAGTCTATGGAAATTGTAACACTTCACATTACTCTTGTCAAACTTCTTGGTATAGTTGCTTTGACCACTACCTTAGGAGTTGCTCTCACCTCCTTGCACCATCGAAGCCTTCAAATTTTATGGATCTTTTCCACCAAAATTATGGAAAGTTGTCTTCCCTTTTGAAAACCATTTTCCTTTCGATCTCTTACTCTTCTCATTGAATCGTGCTTGCAACGCAAACTCCGCTTTAGCGTTGTCATTTCCTCTTTCATCCATCCTTTGTTCATGAGCCTCAAGCGAGCTTTGAAGCTCCTCCTTGCTCAACGTCGGAAGGTCCTTTGATTCTTCGATTGCAACCACAATGTTGTCGAATCTTGACGTTAAATAAGCAAGATCTTTGATACAACATTCTTCTCCGAAACAGTTTCACCGCAAGATTTCATTTGATTCACCAAACATGTAATACGCGTTATGTAGTCGTTGATTGACTCATTGTCTTCCATTTGAACTAATTAAAATTGTTGTTTGTGAGTTTGTAACCTCACCACCTTTGCTTTATCAGCCCTTTCATAAGCTTTCTTCAAGATCTCCCATGCTTGCTTCACTGAATCGCAATCGCCAACTTTTTCGAAGTTGTCAGTGTCGACACAAGAATGAATCAAGAAGAATGTCTTGTAGTCTTTTTTCTTCTCTTCCTTGAATGCAGCCTTCTGAGTATCTGTAGCTTCTGCGTGAAGTGTTGTAATACCATTGTTAACCACTTCAAGAATGTCTTTATACCCAAATAAAATTTTCATTTATATGCACCACTTATCATAGTTCTTTGAATCAAGGGTTGGAAGAGATTAGTGGGGACTCGATCATTGAAACGGTAGTCATCTTTGCAGTGAATTAATGGATCAGAACCAAGACTCTTAATGCTAAATGTTGGAACAAGCACAAAGCTTGAGAGGTGAATCAATGAAAAAAGGTGGTTAATTTGAGAAGATGAAGCGAATTTTGGAGATATTTAGAGAGATAGACTAATTGAGATTATGAATATTCACAAATTGGCATTAACTAACCGTCATTACATGAGGGGTGTATTTATAAGACACAACAATACACTTTGGAACCAAACAGGCCCAAAAAACAGCTAAAAAACACAAAACACCGGGCGGAAATCGATTTCACTAAAGGGGGAAATCGATTTCCCCAACTAAAAATATAAACTCAAAACTGAAACAAGCTGTGGAAATCGATTTCCATAAACCTGGAAATCGATTTCCTCTTCGAAATTTTCAATTTCCAAATTTTCAAAAGTATTTTTTTAAAGTTATTTTCAACGAAACTATCCCAGAAACTTTCACGATACATTTGAATTATTAAAGACTTTCAATAATTATCTATGTTTTTCACGTATCGTATTTAGGATTCAGAGCTTTTCGATCTTTGACCAATGATTGATTGGTTAGGTTTTTCTTCCAAATTTAGATATGTTTGCTTTCTTTTGTAAAATTTTCTTCGCATAGTGATTAAGAGAAGTAGAGAGAATGAAGAATTTTATATATGTTTAGTGTATTTTATTCATTTAAATTGAATTAATGAATCAAAAGAAAATTAATTAAGAAAGTTACATTTTCATAATATCACACATGACATTTTGAAGAAAAAATAAACTTAATCAATGTATGACCTTCCAAGTTTTAATGATCGTCTAAAAGATTTCAAAACTTTGAATATTCAATCCATGTATACATTATTACTTAAAAAGAAAAATTATTAACAAAATATTATAAAAGACATGATTATAGATATATGAGATTTTATACTAATTTCTTATTTACTACAAATATTTTATAAATAAGACTTATATTATATTTAAAATATTTACTTAGAATAAGAATAATATAATAAACCATTCTCTTCATCTCTTTTCTCTCCGCCATTGTTTTGTTTATTCTCATAACACAAAAATTAAAAATAGAGATATAGTGAAGTTTATCTTTAGTTCAAAGTGTTGAAGATGGCAAATAAATAGACTTATTAGTTTATTGTCAATGATAAAACTTCTCTAAAATATTCAGGAGCTTCTAATATTGATTTGGTATAAATAAAAACTATTTATTATTTTTAGTACAATTATAAAAAAAAAAGAATATGTCAGTATTTTTAAATTATTAACTAATTACAAATATATATCTTATTAAATCGCACAATTTTAAAATACTGAAATTATATGACTGAATGTTATAATTCTATTGAATATTAAGACACTGACAATATATTATCATTAATCTCATAATATTATAAATATTCTCAATTTTTTATAATAATAATAATAATAATAATAATAATAATAATAATAATAATTATTATTATTATTATTATTATTATTATTATTATTATTATTATTATTATTATTATTATTATTATTATTATTATTATCATAAAAAAATCATTATTAATTAATAATGATAAGAGTCTTTCCCTTATTTTTTATCAATCAAACTCATCCGAAATTTTATTTAATAAATAAATAAGATATTGAAAATTTAAATTTGTACTACTACAATTAAATGTCACTGCATAATTATAAACTCTCTTGGTTTAATAAAATATTTTATTACCTTTCTAATTAAACTATATTAGACAACAATTAAATATTCACATATTAAAATTTAACGTACATAAAAAAGTAGTTAGGTTCAACAACTTATATTTGCTTCGATTAAAACCAGTAGTTTTTGAGAAATTTAGTTATAATCCTTGTTATAACAATATTTAGTTAGACTTTTTTAATATACCTCAGTAAAACTAGATTTAAATTATCATAGACCTAAACGTGGAACAAAAAATTTGTTTTTTGCGAGTACATAATTAACCTTTGGACTGTTATAGATCTATTTCAACTACTTGGATTTTGTTGGTGAACTCAATTTTATTACTTGGAAATTGAATGGTGACAACTCAATTTAAATGGATAAAGGTTTAAAAGAAAAAACACAATAGTAACTGTTTGAGTTTGGAAAAGGACATCTCGATGTTTATAGACACATGAGCTTACGGTGGATATAAAGGTTTTTGTAAGGGCGAAGTTCTATATATTATATTGGTTTAGAAATGGAAAATATCATGAACTCCTAATCCACCTTTTTAGTTAAGCTTCTAAATATAGGTTAGGATATTTGGCTCACCCTTAACACTTATCTATAGAAAGTTCTTCTCTGATATTAACAATTGGCTTTTAAATCTTATTAGAGTTTAACGAAATTTATATCTATAAAAGCAGCTTGTATGGGGAGGAGTGACATTCTATATAAATTTTTTGAATATTATCTTTAATTAATATGAAATTTGAGTTTTTCAAATATATTTCTTTATGTCCAACATTATTAGACTTGACGCGTATATATAAATATGATGACCTAAGTTGATAGGCTATTTTCAAATAATGTTTGTTAGAGAGTTTGGGGAGCGTCGAAAGTGTTAATGAGTCAAACGTTCATGATTCAAGAGACATTGACACTACATATCCATCAAAAATCTTAAGGCAATGGAGTACATGTCACCTCTCAGAGCCCTGGTTAACTCGGTGGAAGATTCATCCAAAATTTTAAGACAATGGGGGTATGAGTCACATCTCTTATAAATCGCACTCCTACCAAGTCAACTAGAGCTCTGATACGATATTAAAGTTGGACCTAACTTATCCCTACAAAACTGGCTTGTAAGATGATGATTGTCATTTCTATATAAACTCTTTCAAGTATAATCTTTAACCAATATGGGACTTGGTTTTTCTCAATAAACCTTGACAAACCTTTTCAATATGGAGAGATAGAAGATTAGGATTGAATTAAGGATGAAAATAAGGAGAACCTTGACAAACCTAATCCATCTTTTCAAAATTAACCTTGAAAATGAGGTTGTCCTTCTTAGTTTCGTTTACCGAATCAACAAGCTTATTAACTACTACCAATACATTAACCTAAACTCTATCTTAAGAAAGAATGACTAATATATGAGATCAACTTATACATCGTTGTCACAAGTCTACTTGCCAAAACTTTGGCTACAAATTTATACATGGACCCAATTAGAAAAATGGGTCAAAAATCTCCTGAATGTGAATGAGAGATAACCTTAAGAATTATAATAATAAAGAAAGAATAAAACTACAAGAAAGGGATGCTAGAATGTAAAACAAATCAAATATTAATCTTACTAGGAAACCATTGTTTCAACCCCCTTTGGATACTAACTCCTTGAGTCAGGAAACCATTAACTAAGACCAAAAGATTACCACAAAAGACATACGCACGAATCTAACATCTCCATTTATCATTAAAACCAAATGTAAAGAGAATATAATCTAGAAATGATCAACTAACCGAGTCATAAGCTTTCTCAAAGTCAATTTTAAAAGTAAAGCAAGGCTTTTTATTCTTCTTGGCTAGGTCTTCCAACTCATTCACAACTACGACCCCATCAACCGGAAATCTATCTTTAAGGAAGCTTGACTGGTTTGGAGAAAAAAGCTTATCCATAACACCAGCGAGCCTGCCCACCAATATTTTAGCTAGAAGATTATAAAGTGACCCTACCAAGGAGATATGCCAAAAATCTCCCATCTGAGATGGAGAGTCGACCTTAGAAATAAAGGTCACCAAAAAACCATGGGGGAGGGAAGAAAACTGATGGAATTACTCGAACATAATCCCAATCTCATCCATAAGAAGTGGCCAAGAACTCCTAAAAATATGAGAAATTGAACTCATCTGGTCCATGAATCTTGTTACCATCACATAGAGCAATCTTCCAATCAATCTTAATAAGGAGAAAAAGGGATATAAGACTAGCACAATCCTCCTTCGAGTGAGATAAAAAATGGACAACGTCCCACCTAGGCTAATCATGGAGATGTTCTCTAAAATGATTAGAAAAATAATTAACCACCTCCTAGTAGATCTCAAAGACGTCTTTTGCCTAAGCATCACCTACCTTAAGAGCTAGAATTTCACTCCTCCTAGACTCGCTCTTAATTGAAACTAACCAATATCGACTTCACCCTTCTTAAGCCACATGGCTCTAGCTCTTCAAAAAAGCTAGGAATCTTTAATCCTTAAGAGGGACCAGATATTTGACACCACCTTTTTTCTATAATCGATCTTCCCTTTTTATAGCACACACTTCTTAACTCTAATGTCTAGAGAATTTACCTCCTCCCTCAAGGAAGAAATATGAGAATTAAGATCACTAAAAATTTGATGTTTCCAAGTTTTCAAAACAACTTTCGGGGATTTAAACTTCTCTTTCAATACAAATGCATTTCAACTAGAGAACTGACAGTTAGACCAATTACTAAGCACGAGCTCAGGGAGACGAGGATGAGAAAGCTAATGATTATTGAATAAAAAACGCTTATGATCCCACAACTGATTGTAATATTTGACAATAATAGGACAATGGTTTGACATATCTCTAGGAAGAACCCATTGAGATGTTGTCCCCATAACTCTCACCAACCGCCCGATATAAGAATCGTATCCAAATAAATCACAACTCCCACAGAAATGTTGATATCAAGTAAACCTCTTAAGTAGTAGAAAAAGATCAAGCAAATCCATCTCAGCGATGAGAGCAACCATCTACTAAATCACGTTAAGGATAAATGGGTTTGTAAGATTGGCACAATCCTTCTCCGAGAGGGGTAAAAAGTGGACACCATCCAACCTAGGCCAATCATGGAGATGTTCTCTAAAATGATTAGAAAAATAATTAACTACCTCCTCCTAGATTTTAGAGACTCATTCCTCCCAAGCATCACATATCTTAAGAGCTAGAATTATATTCCTCATATACCCACTCTTGATGCAAGCATGAAAGTAACCAATATTGACTTAACTTTCTTTAAGTCACATGACTCCAGCTCTTTGAAAAAGCTGGACATTTTTACTTTGAAAGAGGGATTCGAGATTTGACACCTTCTTTTTCCTATAATCAATACCCCCTCTGATAATACACCTTGGTCAACTCTAGTGTCTAGAGAATTTACCTCCACCCTCGAGGAAGCAATATTAGAATCAATATCTCCAAAAATTTGATAATTCCAAGTTTTCAAAACACCTTTTAGGGATTTAAGCTTCTCTTTCAGTACAAATGCTTTTTAACTAGAGAACTGGGAGTTAGACTAATTACTAAGCACGAGCTCATGGAGACGAGGATGAGAAAGCCAATGATTATTAAATCATAAATGCTTAGAACCCCCACAACTGATTGGAATATCTTAGAATAATAAGATTATGGTCTAACACATCTCTAATAGATCCCATTGAGATGTTGTCCCCTTATAACTCCCATCAACCACCCGATATAAGAATCATATTCAAATGACTCGCAATCCCACCAGAAGGCCGATACCAAGTAAACCTCTTACGTAGCATAGGAAGATCAATCAACTCCATCTCAACAATGAAATTAGTGAACTTAACACAATCAATATTACAAACATTATGGGCAAAGCCATCCCATCTATCTCTTTTTGACGAGGAATATACAATATTAAAAATCCCTCAAAACAAACCACACCCCTTTCCAAGATTATCTCTCCTCAGCAGGAGGTTCCGCCACAAAGCCATTTTCTCTCTCAGCCTACACTTATAATAGATATTAACGAAAAACCAAATAGACTTAGTTATCCCCTACTCAAGGCAGATACCGAAGTAACTGAGACTAACAAAGGAAGAGAGTGATGATTCATTCGAACTACACCAAATAGAGAGGAGACCACCGTTGTTACCTAAACACGGAGAAAAACTCCAATCACAAAAAGAGTTTCTCAATAAGATATACACAAAACAATATGAGGCTTCATCCATCTTAATCTCCTGAATCGCTATGAAATCCAAAGACTTATAAATAATCAACTATTCCACTTACTCTATTTAATCCTATTCCCCAATCTATGAATATTAAAAGATTTAATCAATATGAAACATAACTCCTGAACAATTTAACTAACCTCAATTACCTATCTCTTTTCTCTAGATTCTGTACTATGTGTGTTTCTTTGGTAATCAAATTTTCTCCACTAACAAGAAGCTTCCGAAATATGTTGAATGGTTTGTTTCATTCTCATATCTCAATTGTCTTAGGTAGTTCTCTTACCCATATATTTTATGGAAAAATATATGTGAGGTGTGAAGGTGGAATAGCTAAGAGTCAAATTAGTTTGTGGGATACATGAGAAAAAGATCGGCAACATGATGACCTAGTTTCTTTTTAACAATTGTAGTGGTTAGTTAATAATTTTTGCAAAGTTTCTAATAGTATCTTATTTGGATAAAAATAAGTCTCACATGATCATAACCAAGGTTTTCCAAAATGGTATGTTACCAAAAAGTTTTGATCCTAATACTATTATTTATCGTTTTTATGATAAAAAATAAATTTTAATCGGTCGCAAGACCGAATATCAAGATTTCTAAAAAATAATATTATTACAATATATATCGATTAAAATCGCAAAAACTTTTATGCCGCTGACATAATTATTTATAACGTTTATCATAACTAATCACCAATATTGTTGTAAGGACAATACAATAATCTACAGTATGTATGTCTGTGTTACATGATACTGTCTCTTATGTCGTGTCTCCTTGAAATATAATATTGATGATTATCTCTTTTGTAAACAGTATGGAAAGAATTCTAGAACGATATGAAAGGTATTCATATGCGGAGAGGCAACTTGTTCCAAATGATCAGCCACAAAATGTAGGCCATAAACTCCTATTTCAATCAATCTTCCACTCATTTTGTTATCATTAATTGATGTTAATTAATTGGAGATTATGTATCACTATCTAAGGAAAATTGGATTATAGAACATGCAAAGTTGAAGGCAAGGTTGGAAGTCATACAGAAGAATCAAAGGTTTTGTTATTAACAATTGATTAATTGTGACATCTAGTTAATGTAATGTTAATGTATAACTTTGCTTAATCCTTTTGTTTGCAGGAATTTTATGGGTGAAGAACTTGATGGCTTAAGTATGAAAGACCTTCAGAATTTGGAGCATCAGCTTGATTCAGCTCTCAAACAGATTAGATCAAGGAAGGTGTGTAAAACAAATTCTTTCTTGCCAATACATTTTGAAATCTATGCTATTTACTATGAATTTTTAATTTGTAACTTTTGCAGAACCAAGTTGTGTATGAATCCATTTCAGAGCTTCAAAAAAAGGTAAATCTAGTAGCTCTCATTTTAATATCATAGTTAAGCTTGAATTGCCTCTTTAACTTCTATATAAGCATTTTTTATTATTCAATGCAGGATAAAGCCCTTCAAGAAAAAAACAACCTGCTCACAAAAAAGGTTATACTTATGTTATTTTTTGGGTCAATAGTGTCGTTTTAAATTGTGGTCGCAATCGCATTGCGTGTATTGCGATAAGATTTTAACTACATTAAAAAAAAATTAAATTTTAGAGTTTGAGTTTTGATTTTTAATGTGGTTCATATTGATAATTTTAAATCACATCATAATTGTAAGTGGTTGCAGAGATTACTGCATCAATAATATTGCGACTGTAATTTAAAATCATATAGTTATTTTTTTAGATGTAAATTTTGGTTTAAATTTGACTTAAAATGATTTGAGTGAAAATTAGATAAAGGAGAAAGAGAAGGCACTAGCCCAACTTGAGCTACAGAATGATGATATGGAACTAGCCTCTGCTGCACTTGTACCTCAATCATTGGAGACATTTAATATTGGGTTAGTATATTTTAATTTCACACATCCCTTGAAGATAAGAGTAAACACACAAAAACATATGAGAGCTTCTTAACTAGATTCATTCATCTTATCATCTGTATGTACAAAAAGAGTATACAATATTACTTAGATGCTTAATTACTTGATGCAGATGCTCCCCTCAAGATAGAGGTGATGATGAAGGAAGCCAAGCTAGAGCTAATGCCCTTCTTCCACCATGGATGCTTCGTCCTATAAATGACTAGAAGACTATTGCATTATACAATATATCATGTTTAATATATATATATATATATATATATATGAGTGGCTAGTTATATAGACTTACATATACAACATTTCATAGGAAGACTATTATTGCATATAAGACATCTTATGTCAAGTATAATATCGCTTTGACATATCATGTTTAATCCATTTTGTTATCAAGGGAATGGATTATTATTGATGAGTGAAGCATTTCTAATATACAAAAGCGTTTAACTAACAAACTCCCTTCATTATTTGTTCCGCAAGTTATGTAACTAACATGACTATCATAACCAACAACACGCACCAGCCTCACATGATGGTAAAGCCTCACATGATGATAAACAAATTGTTGGTTGCTTCTTTGAACTCTATGTGACTGGAGCTTCACCAATTATAAATAAATAGCATGCAATACCTTTTATGTCATCTTAATTACCTCTCAAATCAGAATCTAAATAATCATTTTCAATTACTCTTCTTTACTATTCTTTTTTGTGAGATATTGGATCAAACTCTAGTATAATCGAAGAATAATTTCTTGGTTCGATAAATCGACAAGATCTTAGCATGACGTCGAAGTCTTTCACATGTTGTAGCCGAAGTCCTAAAATATTATAGTCGAAGTATGCTCAAGTATGCAATAGTCGAAATGCTAGGATTGTTAGCATTATCGAATTGAGTCTGTTTGTTAATCTCAATTGTTTAAGTTAGTTTGTTCCCAAAATTATCTTTTTAATAGACATGTGTGTAAAAACCCATTAATTTAGTGAGTTGGTTTTCTTATAAATAATAGCATATTAGTCTCTCAGCATTGCACAATGCAAATTCTAATTAGGGTGAGAGGTTATTTGTTATCCTATAACACTTGTAATCTTGTTTCAAAGAGAAAGAAAATAATAGCAGTTTATAACCAATTCATTGTGTTCTTCTTGATTCTCTCTTTTCGACCATTGTGGGTTTCTTGTCAATCAAAAAACTTGTTATACTGTTATTTCGGCATCATTTTTCATAATAAATTGGTGTAGTGAACGTAGAGAAGATACCGTCAACAAAGTATGAGATTGAAAAGTTCACCGAAGTGAACGATTTTGGTTTGTGACGCTTGAAGATGAAAGTCTTACTGGTTCAACAAGTTTGTTTAGAAGCGTTAAAGGGAGTCGCGACCATGTATGTTGCATTAACAGAAAAAGAAAAAATGCATATGGTAGAGAAAGCCCACAACGCCATCTTATTAAGCCTTGGTGATAAGAATCTCTGACAGGTCTCGAAGGAGACGACAACATCGAGTTTATGGGTGAAACTCGAAAGTTTGTACATGACCAAATCATTGGTCAATCGCCTCTACCTGAAGTAAGCTTTGTATTCATTCAAGATGAGTGAAGACAAAGTCCTGGATGAGCATTTGCATATGTTCAACAAAATAATTATTGATCTTGAAAATATCGATGTCAATATCGAAGATGAAAATCAAGCGTTGTTGCTATTGTGTGTTTTGCCCAAATCACACACCGACTTCAAAGAAACTCTCTTATATGGAAGAGAGTCTCTGACCTTTGAAGAAGTTCATTCAGCCTTGTATTCTAAAGATTTGAACGAACTAAAGGAGAACAAGCCATCTTTGACCGGTGAAGATCTATCAGTTAAGGAAAAATTCATAAAGAGAGATAAAAAGTTTGACAAAAAGAAGGGTAAAAGTCAACAAAACTCTTATAATGGTTATGCATTTGGTATTCAATGTTATCATTATAAAAAGGAGGGTTGTATAAGAAAAGTATACCCTGAACGCCTGAAAGATCATGGATGCAAGGACAATGGCAGCACAACCATTAATCAAGATTGTTTTGAGTCATCTAATGTTCTTGTGCTTTCAAGCAGTGACTCAAGTAAAGAGTGGATTATGAACTCAGGTTGCACTCGGCACATGACTCCAAACAAAAACTTGTTTGAGGAACTATGTGATCAAGATGATGGTTATGTATTCCTGGGAAGCAATAAAGATTGAAAGATTTCAGGTGTTGGATCTGTGAGATTCAAGCTCCTTGATGAGTAAATAAGATTGTTGATTGAAGTCAGATATGTACCTGATTTGAAGAGAAATTTGATTTCTCTTGGTGAATTCTACAAGAAAGAATATGTTTTCAAAGGATAGAAGAGTATCTTAAGAGTCATGAATGGGTCGAAGGAAGTCTTAAGAAGCAAGAAGAAACATGGTTTGTATACCCTTGAGGCTGAAGTTATAAGTGGTTTTACAGATGTTGCATCCCTGAAACATTTGTAGAAGACAGAAATTCAACACATGAGATTGGGCCATGTCAGTGAAAGGGGTCTATTCGTACCGAGGAAACAAAATATGATTGGTGGAAACAAAGTTGAAAAGGTGAATTTTTGTGAACCGTATTTACTTGGAAAATCTTGCAGAGTGAAGTTCAAAAAAGGCAAAAAAAACACATGGATCCCTTGATTACAACCATGTTGATCTTTAAGGGCCTGAAAAGTGCCCATCCCATTCAGGAGCAAGGTAGTTTCTTTCCATAGTTGATGATTATTCCAGAAAGTTATGGGTATTCATCTAGAAGACTAAGGATGAAACTTTTGAGAATTTCAAAAATTGGAATACTCTAGTCGAAAATCAGACTAGAAGAAAGGTCAAGAGGTTAAGAACTGACAATGGCCTTGAATTTTGAAATGAGGTGTTCAACATTTTTTGTGCAACCACTGGTATTGCAGGTCACATAACAACTGCAAATACTCCCCAACAAAATGGTTTGGCAGAAAGGTTTAATCGAACTATTTTGGAAAGAGTTAGATGCATGTTGACTAGTGCTTGGTTAAAAAAGGTGTTTTGCACAGAGGTT
This sequence comes from Vicia faba, assembly GCA_948472305.1. NCBI lineage: Eukaryota > Viridiplantae > Streptophyta > Magnoliopsida > Fabales > Fabaceae > Vicia > Vicia faba. Next base: position 1,289,502,289 of record OX451736.1, on the reverse strand, counting down.
GTTTCGAAAACAACAAATCTGATAAACTGTTGTCCTTCGACAATGTTAGATATAAAGACACCGGAAGAAGTTTGGTCGGGACATCCACCAGATCTTGATAAACATAGAGTATTTGGGTGCATAGCCTATGCTCACATTAGGCAAGATAAGGTCGAACCTAGAGCTCTGAAATGCATGTTCATTGAATACCTTGAAGGAGTCAAAGCTTATATGCTACGGTGCCTAGATCCATATCACAATAGATGTATCACCAACCAAGATGTATTTTTCAATGAGGTTGAGATGGATTTTAAGAAAACTGATGACGTTGGTCAAAGTGTAGAGATATCTGAAGAAAAGCTGGAACACAATGAGATTCCTATTCTGGTGGAGCATGTCGATGCCGAATTGTGTACCCCATATCAAGTCGAAGAAGAAGCACAATATGCTGATGATACTGAGGAAGTTGAGGAAACTGTCGATGACTAGTTGTTGGCAAGAGGTAGGCCAATAAGATTCAACAAGCCACCTCAAAGACTTGGTTATGCAGATCTCATAACTTATGCATTAATCTATGCGAGTGAGATTCTAGATGGAGAACCTAGAGACTGTACGAAAGTTTTGAGGAATCGAAATAAGACTGAATGGCTGAAGGAAATGGATGATGAGATTAAATCTATTTATGATATCCATACTTGGCAACTGATCAAGAAACATGCCGAAGCCAGGTTAGTCAGCTGTAAGTGGAATTTCAAAGTTAAGGAAGGAATCAAAGGAGTGGTGTCAAAGTGATACAAAACAAGATTTGTTGCAAGGGGATTCACTCAAAAATAAGGTGTCAACTTCAATGAAGTGTTCTCTCCCATTGTGAAGAATAGGTCCATTCGAATGTTACTTGCCATGGTGGCACAATTCGACCTAGAACTGGAACAAATGGATGTGAAGACTGCTTTCTTGTATGGAGATCTAGATGAAATAATTCTGATGAGGCAATCTGAAGGGTATGCAGAAAAGGGAAAGGATTATTATGTGCGCAAGCTGAATAAATATTTATATGGACTGAAATAATCTCCTAGATAGTGTAATCGTAAATTTGACAAGTTCATGGCACACATAGGTTTCTCATAGAAAACAACAATGTCGAGGATGTAATAAAAGTGAAGGCTTGACTTAATAAGGAGTTCGACATGATGGATATGGGAGATAAATCTGGGATTATTGGGATTGACATCCGAAGAGATAGAAAGAAGTCAAAATTATGCTTATCTCAAGATACATGACTATGAAAGATTCTCGACAAGTTTGGTATGTGGAATTCAAAGCCTATTGTGACTCCGATAAACCTTCAATTCAAGATGAGTATAGATCAATGTTCCGGTACTGAGGTCAAAATAGCTTAGATAAATAGAATTCCTTAAGCTAACATAGTATGTTCTTTGATGTATGTTATTGTCTGTACTAGACCTTCCATAGCATATTGAAGAAGTCTTGTAAATAGGTACATGGTGAATCTTAGAAAGTCTCACTGGAAGCATTGAAGTGAATTCTAAGATACATAAATGAGTCTCTGAATAAAGTCTTAATTTATGGTGGAGCATGCGGTGAAGATAGTAAAGAAGTAATCGAAGGACATGCTAACTCCGATTATGCAGGTTGTATGGATTCTAGAAATTCTATTTTTGGATATGTGCTCACTATGTTTGACACATCAATTAGTTGGAAAACGACATTTCAGAAGGTTGTCTCCTTATCAACCACTGAAGTAGAATATATTGCCCTGACTAAAGATGTAAAATAAGCATTATGGCTTGAAAGTTTTCCTAAGGAGCTGAAACTTCAATGTCGAGTTATCATTGTTAAATGTGATAGTCAAAGTGTGATACACCTGCCAAAGAATTCAACGTATCATGAAGGAACCAAACACATCAAAGTGAGTCTTCATTTCATCCTAGGGGTAGTCTAGCTTGGAGAAGTCCAAGTGCTAAAAGTTTCGAAAGATCACAATGCTGCTGATATGATCACTAAGACATTATCGAGCTATATCCAATGTATATAGTTCATAAAGCTGCATAAAGAGAGCTAATTTGTTTCATTCATGTTATATAGTTTGTCCCAAGGTTGATATTTGTGAGATATTGGATTGAACTCTAGTGTGGTCGAAGTGTAGACTCTTGGTTCGTGTTAAGTGTCAATTTTGGGTTATTTTCCATGTCATATATTGACACTTTTAAGCTCTTTTCTATGCTTTTTGATTATGAAAATGACTTATTTTAAGTGATTCTTGCATCGATGTATTTAATTTTGGCAAATTTAATTTGTTTTTTTTGTTTTTTCAGCTTTTTATGTTCAGAAGCTGCGACTCAAGACGGGTTCTGAGAAGAAGAATAAAATAATTTTTGTGTCTGTGTTTCTGAAGCTTCACTCGGCGAGAGGGATGCGAGTGAAGGAAGCCTCTCCTGGCGAAGACGAGGCGAGACTAGCAGTGAGAGAATTATAGAAAGACAGTAGCTACTACCTTGGTCATGCTCGTTGGAGCGCCCAACGAAGAGGAAGCGAGAAAGACTCGCTTAGTGACGAAGGTGTCTCGCCCGACAAGGTAAGATATTTTCAGTTTCTTACATGCATTGTTGCTGTCACGTGAGTGTGTAAAATGGGGCTCGCCCGATGAAGCTTGTGTAGCATCGGGCGAGGCAGAGCGGAAAGGCCGTGCTTATAAGCGAATTTTTAGATATTTTGGAGATCATCTTTCATTTTCACACATTCTTGTAACCTAGAAACACTTGTGTGTGAGAGAAAAACTCATTTTTTTCATTTCTACTAAAAATCAAAACTTTCTAACATCAACCTTTGAGATATCAAGTTTGATGTTCATAAAGCTTTGTTGTTTACTTGTTGATCAAGCTACCATGGTGATGGGTAGCTAATTTTATCTTTACATCAAGATTAGAGGTAGATAATATTCACTCTTGTATGTATTTCTCTTAATATTTTGTATGTGAACAAGTTGTTGATGAATATATGGTGAAAAACCCTTCTTTATGGTTTATATATGATTTGATCAATATTGAGAAATATGTTTAACTCTTGACCTAGGTTTTCATCTATCAACAAAAAATTTCTAGACATAGTTTTGTGAGTTGATATTCACCTTTATTAAGCTTTTAAAGTTATCATATTAATAATTAGGTTGAGAGATCATCTAAGGATTAATATGATAAAACTCATAATTTGTTTTAGAGAGGAAACTTATTGAGAGGGTATGTGTTTATATTGATTGTTAACAAGTTCACATGGTTTATTAAGAAAATATGTATGAAATAGATTATCGAGCTCTAATGTTGACATGCTTTTACCAATTGTTTAAAATCAAAACTCTCTTTTACCGGGAGGGAAGAGAAATTCAGTTTGAGAAAGAGAAACTTTTTGGTTTGAGACTTTTGTGCAGGGAAGAGAAATTTGGTTTGACCGGGAGGAAATAAATAACCTTTTGGGAAAACCAAGTCCTTTAGGAATTCTGGTTAAGGATGGATACACCAAGGCTCATAACTTGGTTAGAAATCACGATTAAATTTCCAAGTCAATTCTCTGCAGAGGAGAGAGTGTGGAGCTGAGCACTATGGGATAGTCAATCAGGCATAAGAGGGATCCCATGACTCTGGAAGCACAAACAATTCTTCTACTGATTCTGTACAACATCAAATCTAGGATGCATCGATCGAAAATACCTATTGAGGTTGCTTTGCTTGTGCAATTTATTATTGAAGATAAGGATGTAAATGTTGCTTGTGTCATTACTATGGAAATGAAGACCTTCATTGAAAGCACGAGAAGGCTGAGGATATACTCTAAAAATCCTTTAATCTTTCCTTGTTTAATTACTTCATTGTGTTATAGTAACACTACGCCAAAATTGACTTTTGGCATCACCAAAAAGACAGTGCTTAAATGAGAAAACGCTGTTGTAGGTCTTTTAAAAAATTCGCTAAAAAAGCGCTGCTACAGACAACCTTTAGAAAGAGCTTTTTAAAAGCGCTGCTAAATGCCCTACCTTAGAAAGCGCTTTATTGATAAAATGCTACTGTAGGTCTTTTAAAAAATTCGCTAAAAAAAAGCGCTGCTACAGACAACCTTTAGAAAGCGCTTTTAAAAAGCGCTGCTAAAGGCCTTAAATTCGCCCCACTTAAGAAAGTGCTTTCTCGTGAAAGCGCTGCTAGATCTTGTATAATAGAAAACGATTTTTAAAAGCGCTGGCTTAGGTCAAATTATAATATTAAAATATAAAATTTCCCCATTTAAGAAAGCGCTTTCTCGTGAAAGCGTTGCTAGATCTTGTATGATAGAAAGCGCTTTTAAAAAGCGTTGTCTTAGGTCTAATTATAAAATTAAAATATAAAACTTTCAGAATCCTATTCATTCATTTCAGAACCCTTCTTCTTCGAACGTTTCTTCTCCGACCATTCTTAATTGTTTTGACCGTTTCTTCTCCGACCGTTTCTTTCTGTAGACCACCGTATAGTTCAGGTACGTCATCCTTTTGTAACATTCTTCTCTTATATGACATGTTCTCTGCAAACGTGTCGATGGTTAACAATGAACTATTCTCCTTCTTGGAAATTCACTTCTCTTCTCTTTTTGTCAGCTTGATTCTTCATATAATGTTGAGCTTTTCTAAATTAGGTTATTCTGTATTATTATTGGGAAAAGCTATTTCAACAAATCAATATTGATCGTGTGTGTGCTTCCCTGTATTTGGTTACTATGTATTATTATTGGGAAATTGTTGAGGATATGGTGATTCGTATTATTATTGGGAAATTCTTAAGAAAGTTATTCTTAGAAGGAAAAACTACTTTGGACTAAAATAAAGTAACATACTCTTTCATAGCAAATATATTCAATACTTTTGATGTACAAAAAAGTAGTTTAGTCATTACTAAGAACTAATAAGAGATATGATATTATCACTATACCATTAATAAACGTAGTGTTTTAAGAATAAATTAAAATTTTGTTGTTGTTTTGAATAAGTAAATTAAAATCTTGTTGATATTGATAAGTGAAAAGTTGGATTGATATTGATAGTATAATTGTTTTAAAGGTGCTGAGTGAAAGTCTGATCGTTTACACGAATCTTACATTGTATGGGTCCAGAAGTTGATTACTTCTCTACAGGTAATTAGTTGTTCTTTTGCTATAGTTGCGTGAATAATTAACATTTTTGTTTAGCTTAATTAGTAAAACCATTTGAATGAACTGCTATGATGGATGAGCATTGCTTGCAATGATTGGGAACTAACTTATTGAATTTTCTATATATAAGGGTTACTTGTGATCAAAGTGTGAAATTCGGATCATTTTCCTACAGGTAAATTTTTTATAATTTGTTTTTGCTTAGCTTAATTAGTAATACCATGGATAAGAAATGGATGTCTTCGAGTCGATTAACGAAAAAGTACGAGAATGGGGTATCAGAATTCGTTAAGTTTGCTATGGCGCACGCCAAAGACCCCAGGCTAATGACATGTCCTTGCTTGAGTTGCTGCTATGGGAGTCGGGTTGACGCGGTTCAGTTGGAATCGCATTTAAAGAGGCATGGAATTGTTAGAAGTTATACATGTTGGAATTTGCATGGTGAGAAAAGTAACGGGAATGTTGAATCGGGGGATAATATGACCTATGCTTCAAACGACAATGGCACAAATACATACGATTATGATCGAGTCGAAGAGATTGCAGAAGCACTTGAAGAAGACCTTAAGGATTATCCCAAAATGTTTGAGAGGTTGGTAAGCAATGCAGAGAAACCATTGTATAATGGTTGTAAAAAATTCACAAGATTATCTGCGGTATTAAAGTTGTACAACTTAAATGCGGGCAATGGATGGTCAGATAAAAGTTTCAGAGTTATTATCCCTTATGAAAGATATGCTACCAGAGGATAATCTTCTTCCCAATCGAACATATGAGGCCAAAAAGATGTTATGCTCTATTGGCATGAGCTATGATAAGATACATGTTTGTCCAAGCGATTGCGTTTTGTTTCGAAACGAGTATGCATTGTTAAATGAGTGTCCTAAATGCGGTGTCTCTCGATATAAGAAAAAGTTATCTCCAGCAAAAGTGTTATGGTATTTTCCTATAATTCCGAGATTTAGACGCATGTATCGTAGTGAAACGGATTTAAGACACCTGACTTGGCATGCAAATGAAAGAATTATTGATGGAAAACTTCGACATCTGGTAGATTCACCGTAATGGATGAAGATTGATAATGAGTATCTTGAATTTGGAAAAGAAGCAAGAAACCTTCACTTGGCATTGTCTACTGATGGAATGAACCCACACGGTATTCAAAGTATCTCGCATATCACATGACCCGTGATTATTATGATTTATAACCTACCTCTGTGGCTATGTATGAAGCGTAAGTACATGATGTTATCTATGTTAATTTCTGGGCCTAAACAACCAGGGAATGACATAGATGTATACTTGACACCCTTAATCGAAGATTTAAAGTTTTTATGGGAGAACGATGTGGAGGTTTATGATGGGTATAGGAAAGAAAGTTTCAACTTGAGGGCGATGTTGTTTGGAACAATTAATTATTTTCCAGTATACGGAAATCTATCAGGGTACAACATTAAAGGTCAAAAAGCGTGTCCTATTTGTGAAGATGAAACCGATACGACGCGACTGGACCTTTTTCAGAAGAATGTCTTTCTCGGTCATCGTAGATTCTTAAATTCTAATCATCACTACCATGGGTGGATAAAAGCATTCAATGGAAAGGTAGAACAACGTAGAGCTCCACCTATATTGACAGGTGATCAAATTTTTGAAAAGGTGAAAGATGTGAGTACTCAGTTTGGCAAGCCTTTTGCACATACACCTATCAAGAGTGGGTGGAAGAAGAGGTCAATTGTTTTTGAACTTCCATATTGGAAGTCATTGTATGTAAGACATTTTCTCGATGTTATGCATATTGAAAAAATGTATTTGACAGTGTTATTGGTATGTTACTCAATATACAAGGAAAGTCTAAGGATGACCTTAAAGTAAGGGAGGATATGGTAAACATGGGAATGCGAACTAAATTGGGACCCATGAAGAAAGGAAGACGAACATATCTACCACCTGCTGTTTATACTCTATCTAGAAAGGAGAAAAATATATTGTATAAGTTTCTGAGTGAAGTTAAAGTTCCAGAAGGCTACTCATCAGATATTAGAAAAATTGTGTCTATGAAAGACCTCAAGTTAAAAAGTTTAAAGACACATGATTTCCATGTTATAATGGTACATTTTCTACCAATAGGTATACGTTCTATTCTGCCAGAAAAAGTAAGAAGAGCAATAACTAAACTGTGTTTTTTCTTCAAGTCAATTTGCAGTAAGGTGATAGATCATTGCAGTAAGGTGATAGATCATGCGATCTCACCAACATTGCAAAAAGAAATAGTTATTAATTTGTGTGATCTTGAATTGTATTTTCCTCCCTCGTTTTTTTGACATAATGGTTCATCTAGTTGTTCATCTTGTGAAAGAGACACAATTGTGTGGACCAGCTTATATGATATGGATGTACCCTCCTGAACGTTATATGAAAATATTAAAAGGGTATGTGAAAACTGAAGTCGACCAGAGGGTTATATTGTGGAACAATACATTGTTGAAGAAGCGATTGAGCTTTGTACTGAGTATCTGTCAAATGTTCAATCAATTGGACTCCCAAAATCTCATATTGTTGAAAAAAAAGAAGGTAAAAAGTTAATTGGAAATAAAGTTGTGACAGTATCAAGGGTCGAACGGGATCAATTGCATTAGTATGTTCTGCATAATGAGATTGAGGTTGAGCCGTATGTTGAAATGCACAAGGGTGTTCTCTGAGGTTTAAATACGAATAGAAATGAGAATTGGATAGTACGAGAGCACAATCGAAGTTTCATACCATGGTTTCAGATCCCGCTTCAATAACTGAAAGGTTGAGATGTTTAGCATATGGTCCAAGTTTGGTTGTGTTTTCTTATAACGCATACGCAATTAATGGATACACATTTTATACCAAAGAACAAGATGATAAAAGTACTATGCAAAATAGTGGTGTCACCTTGGTAGCTAAAGAAATGCACATATCAAGTGTGAAGGACTTAAACCCTAAATTTGCAAATCTGTCACATTTTGGGGTTATCGAGCGAATTTGGGTGTTTGATTATGAGAAGTTTCAGATTCCTATATTTGGTTGCAAGTGGGTTGAAAATAATAATGGCATACAAATGGATAAGTCAGGATTTTTGCAAGTGGATCTTAATAGGGGGGGGGGGTACAAAGATGAGCCTTTTATTCTAGCCTCTCAAGCTAAACAAGTGTTCTATTTCACTGATCCGACAAGTACGAAATGGTCTATAGTTCTTTTATCTAACAAAGTAATTGATGAAAACATTGAAGATCAAGGTGATATTGATGTTGAGATTGAATCGTTTACTAGAAATGATAAAGATGAGAATATTATAGTGAATGAATCATATATTAGAAATGATCATAATGACGGTATTTGGATCAATCCAACCATCCGCGTTGTTAAGAGACGAGTAGAACATATTCCTACCAAGAAAAGAAAGAGACGTTAGTGAAAAAGGTAAGGGTGTTTACCATTTCATTTTTTTATATTTCCTTAGTGGATTTTTATATTTGCCATTTAATTTTTATTTTTTCTTCATTGTTAGATCAATACAAGTATTCTGCTCTCAAAGAGAAGCTCGAGTATCACGGTCTAGATCAAGCCAACATTACATGGATCAAAGTGGATGTACATTAATTTTCACAATTTTGCTTATAATAGTGATGCTACTTGATAAAATAAGACAACTATACATTCTTATTTGTTTTTCTATGTAGTGTGCTCAACAGCGTAACAATATAGATTGCAGATACTTTGTTTTGAGGTTTATGAAAGAAATCCTTCTTTTGAATCGAATAGAGATTCCAATCACGGTATGAATTTATAACTTAGGATTTATTTTAATATTTATCGGATATGTCATATAATTTATTACTTTTAACTAAATCATGCACATTATGTTTTGTTATGTAGTACTTTGATGAATGCAAGTGTGTTCATTACATGAAAAATCAATTGGAAGAAATCAAGGAGGAATTGTGTGAATACTTTATTCACAAAAGAATCATATAAGATATTGGAAGTTGAAAAGTGTTATGAATAATTTTAATTGTGTTGGACCCAAGTTAGTTTAATTGACCGTGTTGTTCTGTTCATACCTTATTTGCAGGACCAGGACCGTCCACTCGTCGAATTTTGGCAATTTTAGGTTGAAACGAATTTGGCACATATCATATATAAGCGGAATCGAATAGAAGGTTTTGTTGTACTTGAGTACTATCACCTTTATAAGAAATTCTTGGAGTTTGTTTTGCCTCTTATAAGTGAAGGTTTTCTTGTAATAGTCATAAATTTGTTGTTCGAAATAGTCATAAATTTGTCCTTATTATAGTGCATCCTCCTCCTACTTAGTAGCAAACATGTGAATTGAATTATAATTGTGTTTATATTTTGGTATATAATGGTATTCTAATGGTATATAATGCCTTTTTTTTGTATGTAACGACTTCTTTGTTGAAATAAAGGCTCGTTGAAATGTAAGACTTGAAGTACAGGTTTATGGAATATTATTCCCAAAAATATGCCATCTAAAAAAGAAAGAATACATAGTGTTTTAACATAAAAAATGCTTAAATTTACGTGAAGCAATGAAAGCGCTTTTTAGGAAAAAGCGCCGCTAAACGCCTACTTTAGAAAGCGCTTTTCCTAGAAAAGCGTTGCCTAAAGATGCCTTAAAAAATACATTAGACAACGCTGTCTAAAGGGGGTCAATAGAAAGCGTTTTTTTCAGGAAAAAGTGCTGCTAGAGGCCTACCTTAGAAAGCGCTTTTCCATGGAAAAGCGCTGCTAGATAATACACATGGCAACACTTTTTCATAAAAAAAGCGCTGTCTAGACCTACGGCAGTGCCATCATAGGCAGCGCTTTTGAGCGCTGCTAAAGGGCAAAAAAAGTGCTTTCTTAGATCTTTTTTGGCGTAGTGTAAGTGGATGTTTCAGCCAGATGTGATAAATGAGAGAGTGAGGGGGTGATTGATGACAACTATATTGGAAGACATTGTTTGGCCAAGTTGGCATTGAAGAAAAAAAGGTGTGGTCAAGTTGAATAATCAAGTGCTCAAGAAGCAGCGAAGTCGTCTGAGGATCTTGATTATGCTAATTGGGATCCAAGGATGAGAGAGACTTGCAACTTCAGATAGGATATGCTCGAGGCTAATTAGAGGTCAAACCAATTTCTTCATGACTCCATGGAAAAGTTATACATCCATCAGTCTGCACCTCAAGAAGTCACTTCTTTCCCCTCTTATGAGGAGTATGGTTTGCATTGTAATTGGTCAATGGACATGCGCCCTTTATTTTGGGATGGGGAAGCAACTAGTGATTTTGGTGATGGTAATTAAGGTGGTCAAGTTGGTGATGATTTTGATGGATTGGGAGACTAATGGGTTTAGATGACCAAAATCATGCATGCTACAAAGTGAAGATTTTTTTGCTTTGGTCATTTATTTTCAGTTGTATCTTATTATTTATTTCTTTTTAATTTAGTTTTTTAGAATAATTGTTTTTTGGGATGTTGTATTAAGTTATGTTTTGGATCTTGTACCCTTTGTTGGTACTTTTGTTGGTGTTGGACACCAAAGACCTTATGTTGGTTGTGTGTTTTAATTAAGTTTTTAATTAAGCTTTGAATTTAGAGTAGTAGTATTTTATTTTTATTGTTTGTACAAAGAATTTTTGTTATGTTTGTCCTTGTAAATATTTTTGGACTTAAGTGTTCAAGGAGCAAGAATTTGGCTTTTCAAGAGGATTTATCAACTAAACATTTAGGTGGTGATGATAAAAGTCTAGATGTTGTGCAAAAAAGGTATTGTTTAATCACTTTGTTTAATAATAACACGTTAATGAAATTAGAGCTTTATGTAAAAATCTTGTTATGCATTATTTTGTAAATATGTGTTCATGTTTGAATCATTAGGACAAAACCACATATGTTAGTAGCTTTCATTATTCACCAAATATAGTTGATTTCTAGTAATTTATGTTTTATATCGTGCGATTCATGGTTAATCTTTTATTCAACTTGGAATTTTGGGAACATTGAAATGATCAAGGCATTGTTTGTTAATGAGAAAAAACCACCAATCCAAAAGGCTTCATTTTTACCTTTTAAGAAGTGTAAGCATTTTCTAACCATTTTGAGCCTTTTAGATTTAGAGTGAATCATACAAAAATCCAACATATTACTAAGTTTTCTAATTGGTAGTTGTTGTTGATCATTAAGAAAAATATTGATTGATTCACTCTATTTTTGTTTGTTGTAAACACTTAACTTTTTTTTTTGTGAACATACTTTTGAAGAACATCGTCTTAGAAGTAAAGAAATGTCTAAAGTTGGGGAGAGTGGTTATTTTGAAAAGAAGACAAAAATGGTAAAATGGTGCCTCTTGTGAAAAAGAAAAAGAAAATAATTGTGATTGATTTCAAAAGAGAATCATTTGAAAATAAAAGAATTGAGACAAATAAATAAAAATTGAAAGTGGGCACCATGAGGAAAGAATGAAAGGATTGAAAAGAAGAAGGATTGAGCAAGATGGTAGTTGTGAAAAAAGTGACATGTTCTTCATCATTTTAACCATTTTGATTCAATGGCCTTATAGAAATATCCTTTTCTTGTTAACCCAAGCCAAGTTGCAACTGATAAAAGTCCGTTAGTGATCTTTGTTTCTTTGATTTCCTTGTTGATTATTGAGATGAACGCATGAATTTTTCAGGATGTTAGCATAATTACTAGTGAGAGTGTTTTGTCCCTTGTAAATATTGTACATAATTTATATTTTGTTGAGTGATTTAGGTGATTCAAATATTAACATGATGTTAACTTGTTTCCTAAGTTAGCTTGTGTAATGTGCATGTGTGTAAAAAACCATTAGTTTAGTGTGTTAGTTATATTATAAATAACATACTAGTCTCTTATCATTGCATAATACAAATATTAATTAGGGTGAGAGAGGTTATTTGTTATTCTGTAACACTTGTAATCTTGTTTCAAAGAGCAAGTAAAAATTAGCAATTTATAACCAAATTCATTGTGTTCTTTTTGCTTCTCTCTTTTGGACCATTGTGGGTTTCTTGCCGATCAAGAAACTTGTTATACTTTGTTATTTCGGCATCATTTTTCATAATAAATTGGTGCAGTGAACATAGATAAGATACTGTCAACAAAGAATGAGATTGAAAAGTTCACCGGGGTGAACGATTTTGGTCTGTGACGCTTGAAGATGAAAGTCTTACTGGTCCAACATGTGTGTTTAGAAGCGTTAAAGGGAGACACAACCATGTATATTGCATTAACGGAAAAAGAAAAAATGAATATGGTAGAGAAATCCTACAACACCATCTTACTGAGCCTTGGTGATAAGGATCTACAAAAGTTCTCGAAGGAGATGATAACATCGGGTTTATTGGTGAAACTCGAAAGTTTGTACATGACCAAATCGTTGGTAAATCGCTTCTACCTGAAGTAAGCTTTGTATACATTCAATATGAGTGAAGACAAAGTCCTGGATGAGCAATTGCATATTTTCAAAAAACTAATTATTGATCTTGAAAATATCGATGTCAAGATCGAAGATGAAAATCAAGCGCTATTGTTGTTGTGTGTTTTGCCTAAATAACACACCGACTTCAAAGAAACTCTCTTATATGGAAGAGAGTCTCTGACCTTTGAAGAAGTTCATTCAGCCTTGTATTCTAAATATTTGAACGAACTACAGAAGCACAAGCCAGCTTTTACCGGTGAAGATCTATCGGTTAAGGAAAAATTCATAAAGAGAGATGGAAAGTTTGACAAGAAGAATGGTAACAGTAAACAAAACTCTTATAGTGGTTATGTATTTGGTATTCAATGTTATCATTGTAAAAAGGAGGGTTGTAAAAGAAAAGTATACCCTGAACGCCTGGAAGATCATGGATGTAAGGATAATGCCAACACAACCATTAATCAAGATTGTTTCGACTCATCTAATGTTCTTGTGCTTTCAAGCAGTGGCTCAAGTAAAGAGTGGATTACGGATTCAGGTTGCAGTCGGCACATGACTCCAAACAAAGACTTGTTTGAGGAACTATGTGATCAAGATGATGGTTATGTATTACTGGGAAAAAATAAAGATTGAAAGATTGCAGGTGTTGGATCTATGAGATTCAAGCTCCTTGATGAGTAAATAAGATTGTTGATTGAATTCAGGTATGTACCTGATTTAAAGAGAAATTTGATTTCTCTTAGTGAATTCTACAAGAAAGAATATGTTTTCAAATGATAGAAGAGTATATTAAGAGTCATGAATGGGTCGAAGGAAGTATTGAGAAGAAATAAGAAACACGGTTTGTATACCCTTGAGGCTGAAGTTGTAAGTGGTTTTACAGAAGTTACATCCCTGAAACCTTTGTAGATGACTGAAATTCAGCACATGAGATTGGGCCATGTCAATGAAAGGGGTCTATTCGATCCGATGAAACAAAATATGATTGGTGGAGACAAAGTTGAAAAGGTGAAGTTTTATGAACCCTGTGTACTTGGAAAATCTTGTAGAGTGAAGTTCAATAAAGGCAAAAAAACACATGGATCCCTTGATTACATACATGCTGATCTTTGGGGGCCTGCAAAGTACCCATCCCATTCAGGAGCAAGGTAGTTTCTTTCCATAGTTAATGATTATTCCAGAAAGTTATGGGTATTCTTCTATAAGACTAAGGATGAAACTTTTGAGAATTTCAAAAATTGGAATACTCTAGTCGAAAATCAGACTAGAAGAAAGGTCAAGAGGTTGAGAAATGACAATGGCCTTGAATTTTGAAATGAGGAGTTCAAAATGTTTTGTGCAACCTCTAGTATTTCAAGTCACAAAACTACTGTAGATACTCCCCAATAAAATGGTTTGGCAGAAAGGTTTAATCGAACCATTTTGGAAAGAGTTAGATGCATGTTGACTAGTGCTGAGTTAAAGAAGGTGTTTTGCACAGAGGTTCTTTCGAAAACAACAAATCTGATAAAAATTTGTCCTTAGACAATGTTAGACATAAAGACACCGGAAGAAGTTTGGTCGAGACTTCCACCAGATCTTGACAAACTTAGAGTATTTGGGTGTATAGCCTATGCTCAAATTAGGCAAGACAAGGTCGAACCTAGATCTCTGAGATGCATGTTCATTAAATACCTTGAAGGAGTCAAACCTTATATGCTACGATGCCTAGATCCATATCACAATAGATGTATCATCGATCGAGATGTAGTTTTCAATGAGGCTTAGATGGCTTTTAAGAAAACTGATGGCGTTGGTCAAAGTGTAGAGATATCTGAAGAAAAGCTGGAACACGAAGAGATTCATGTTCTGGTAGAGCATGTCGATGCCAAATTGCGTACCCCATATCAAGTCGAAGAAGAAGTACAATATGCTAAAGATACTGAGGAAGTTGAGGAAACTTTCGATGACTACTTGTTGGAAAGAGGTAGGGCGAGAAGAGTCAGCAAGCCACCTCAAAGACTTGGTTATGCAGATCTCATAACTTATGCATTAATCCATGCAAGTGAGATTCTAGATGAAGAACCTAGAGATTGTACGGAAGTTTTGAGGAATTGAAATAAGACTGAATGGCTGAAGGCAGTGGATGATGAGATTAAATCTATTCATGATAGCCATACTTGGGAACTGATCAAGAAACCTGTTGGAGCCAGGTTAGTCAGTTGTAAGTGGAATTTCAAAGTTAAGGAAGGAATCAAATGAGTGGTGTCAAAGTGATAAAAAACAAGATTTATCGCAAGGGGCTTCACTCAAAAGTAAGGTGTCAACTTAAATGATGTGTTCTCTCCCATTGTTAAGAACAGATCCATTCGAATGTTACTTGCCATGGTGTCACAATTTGACATAGAACTGGAACAGATGGATATGAAGACTGCTTACTTGTATGGAGATCTAGATGAAATAATCCTGATGAGGCAATCTGATGGGTATGCAGAAAAGGGAAATGAATATTATGTATGCAAGCTGAATAAATATTTATATGGATTGAAATAATCTCCTAGATAGTGTAATAGGAGATTCGATAAGTTCATGGCACACATAGGTTTCTCATAGCAAGCAATAATGTCGAGGATGTAATGAAAGTGAAGGCTTGACTTAATAAGGAGTTCAAAATGATGGATATGGGAGATGAATCTAGGATTCTTGGGATTGACATCCGAAGAGATAGAAATAAGTCAAAATTATGCTTATCTCAAGAGACATGACTATGAAAGATTCTCGACAAGTTTGGCATGTGGAATTCAAAGCCTGTTGTGACTCCGACAAACCTTCAATTCAAGCTGGGTATAGATCAATGTTCCGGTACTGAGGTCAAAATAGCTTATATAAATAGCATTCCTTGCGCTAACGTAGTATGTTCTTTGATGTATGTTATGGTCTGTACTAGACCTGACATATAATATATAAGAAGTCTTGAAAATAGGTACATGGTGAATCTTAAAAAGTTTCACTGGCAAGCATTGAAGTGAATTATAAGGTACATAAATAAGTCTCGAATAAAGTCGTAATTTACGGTGGAGCATGCGGTGAAGATAGTAAAGAAGTAATCGAAGGACATGCTAACTCTGATTATGCAGGTTGTATGGATTCTAGAAATTCTGTTTTTTGGATATGTGTTCACTATGTTTGACACATCAATTAGTTGGAAAACGACATTTCAGAAGGTTTTCTCCTTATTAACCACTAAAGCAGAATATATTGCCCTGACTGAAGATGTAAAATAAACATTATGGCTTGAAGGTTTTGCTAAGGAGATGAAACTTCAATGTCAAGTTACCATTGTTAAATGTGATAGTCAAAATGTGATACACATGTAAAAGAATTTAGCGTATTATGAAGGAACCAAGCACATCAAAGTGAGTCTGCATTTCGTCAGAGGGGTAGTCGATCTTGGAGAAGTCCAAGTGCTAAAAGTTTTGAAAGATCATAATGCTGCTGATATGATCACTAAGACATTATCGAGCTGTATCCAATGTATACAGTTCATGAAGCTGCATGAAGAAAGTAATTTGTTTCCTTTATGTTATAGAGTTTGTTCCAAGGTGGATATTTGTGAGATATTAGATTGAACTCTAGTATGGTCGAAGTGTAGCTTCTTGGTTCGTGTTAAGTTTCAATTTTATATGTGAATAAGTTGATGATGAATATATGGTGAAAAACCTTTGTTTATTGTTTATATATGATTTGATCAATATTGAGAAATATGTTCAACTCTTGACCTAGGTTTTCATATATCAACAAAAAATTTCTAGACATGGTTTTGTGAGTTGATATTCACCTTTATTAAGCTTTTAAGGTTATCATATTAATAGTTAGGTTGAGAGATCATCTAAGGATTAATATGATAAAACTCCTAATTTTTTTTAGAGATGAAACTTATATATAGGGTATGTGTTTATATTGATTGTTAACAAGTTCACACGGTTTATTAAGAAAATACGTACGAAATAAATTATTGAGCTCTAATCTTGACATACTTTTACCAATCATTTAAAATCAAAACTCTCTTTTACCGATACTTGATACTTTTCATGGAATTAAAACTTTCTGTTACTAAAACCAAATTTTTTTATGAACCTTATGCTTAAAACAATTTCAACTGTAGAACGACAGCAATATCACCTAATCTCTATTTAAAATGATAATATAATTAGTTGTCCTATAAAGTTTTACAACAAAATGAAAATTATAGAGCATTAACATTTACCTTGAAATCTGAATTGAGAATTGAAAATTGCAAAGAATTTGAGGTTGAGAGAGAAACATAGTGCAAGAGTTCATGTAGTTAGGGTAGAATAAAGATAACCCCATTGGATAAATTGAGATGTAGCATGTGTATTATGCTGTTGTGAACAAAATTATTGGAGAAAGAATTCCTCTGGACAGTCACTATTTTTCTGCATTTTTTGGCCTTTTGCGGATGAGTCGTTGGGTGAAGCAGAGGCGGGGCCTCACTCGGGAGTCGCTGGGAAAAGCTGGGGCTGCAGATCATTTTTCTGCCCCGTTTCTTCATTTCCAATTCTGTTTTTTCTAACAGGTTTGGTGCTGCTCTGTTGTCTGTTTGTCTATTTTGTTACGCAGATGCCTCCTAAATGTACATCCGGTTCAAAGAAACAAAAGACAGTCGCGGCTAATGTCTGTAGTCAACCTCAAGAGTTTGGCGCACGTCGTTTCAAAAGTGTTGAGCACAAGGAAATATGTAGGAAGCTTGAACAGAGGAAGATTCTGTCGGAGAGGAAGTTCATCATTGATCGAAATGGCACATACGAAAAAGTAGAAAGAATTTTTGAAAGAAAAAAGTGGGAAAGTCTAATCAATCCCATTGACAGCATAATCTACAAGTTGGTTAGAGAATTTTACGCAAATGCTTTGGTGCCCGCAGGGGAAACTTTTTGGTTTGAGACTTTTATGCGGGGAAGAGAAATTTGGTTTGACCGGGAGGAAATAAATAACCTTTTGGGAAAACCAAGTCCTTTAGGAGTTCTGGATAAGGATGGGTACACCAAGGCTCTTAGCTTGGTTAAAAATCACGATGAAATTTCCGAGTGTATTCTCTACAAAGGAGAGAGTGTGGAGCTGAGAACTATGGGATAGACAATCAAGTATAAGACGGATCACATGACTGCGGAAGCACAAACAATTCTTCTACTAATTCTATACAACATCAAATCTAGGATGCATCGATCGACAATACCTATTGAGGTTGCTTTACTTGTGCAGTTTATTATTGAAGATAAGGATGTAGGTGTTGCTCATGTCATTACTACAGAAATGAAGACCTTCATTGAAAGCACGAGAAGACCGGGGGTATACTCTAAAAAACCTTTAATCTTTCCTTGTTTAATTACTTCCTTGTGTTATAGTAAGTGTGTGCTTCAGCCGGATGTGATAAATGAGAGAGTGAGGGGGTGATTGATGACAACTATATTGGAAGACACTGTTTGGGCAAGTTGGCATTGAAGAAAAAAAGGGGTGGTCAAGTTGAATAATCAAGTGCTCAAGAAGCAACAGAGTCATCTGAGGATATTGATTATGATAATTGGGATCCAAGGATGATAGAGACTTGGAACTTCACATAGGATATGCTCGAGGCTAATCAGAGGTCAAACAAATTTCTTCACGACTCCATGGCAAAGTTATACATCCATCAGCCTGTGCCTCAGGAAGTCACTTCTTTCCCCTCTCATGAGGAGTATGGTTTGCATTGTAATTGGTCAGTGGGCATGCACCCTTTCTTTTGGGAGGGGGAAACAACAGGTGATTTTGGTGATGGTAATGAAGGTGGTCAAGTTGGTGATGTTTTGATGGATTGCGAGACTAGTGGGTTTAGATGACCAAAAGCATGCATGCTAGAAAGTGAAGTTTTTTTTTGCTTTGGTCATTTATTTTCAGTTGTATCTTGTTATTTATTGCTTTTTAATAACAATTGTTTTTTGGGATGTTGTATTAAGTTATGTGTTGGATCTTGTACCCTTTGTTGGTACTTTTGTTGGTGTTGGACACCAAAGACCTTATGTTGGTTGTGCGTTTTAATTAAATTTTTAATTAAGATTTAAATTTAAAGTAGTAGTATTTTATTTTTATTGTTTGTACAAAGAATTTTTGTTATGTTTGTCCTTGTAAATAGTTTTGTACTTAAGTGCTCAAGGAGCAAGAATTTGGCTTTTCAAGAGGATTTATCAACTAAAAATTTGGGTGGTGATGATAAAAGTCTCGATGTTGTGCAAAAAAGGTATTGTTTAATCGCTTTGTATAATAGTAGCACATTAATGAAATTATAGCTTTATGTAAAAATCTTGTTATGCATTATTTTGTAAATATGTATTCATATTTGAATCATTAGGACAACCACATATGTGAGTAGCTTTCATTGTTCACCAAATATAGTTGATGTCTAGTAATTTGTGTTTTAGTTCGTGCGATTCATGTTTAATCTTTTATTCAACTTGGAATTTTGGGAATATTTAAATGATCAAGGCATTGTTTGTTAATGAGAAAAACCACCAATCCAAAAAGGCTTCATTTTTACCTTGTAAGAAGTGTGAGCATTTGCTAACCATTTTGAGCCTTTTAGATTTAGAGTGAATCATACAAAAATCAAACATATTACTAAGTTTTCTAATTGGTAGTTGTTGTTGATCATTAAGAAAATTATTGATTGATTCACTCTATTTTTGTTTGTTGTAAACACTTAATCTTTTATTTTTTGTTAACATATTTTTGAAGAAAATTGTCTTAGAAGTAAAGAAATGTATAAACTTGGTGTGATACGGTGGGAGAACTGACTAGAGTTTTGCGTTCGTTTTCGCAAATGTTTCGGTTGAGCAAGAGTCGCCACCGACTTTTTATTTTATCCTAAGGAAAGGTTTAAAAAGCACAACAAAAACCTTTGAGATTTTTCTTGGGTTCGGGAAGTAGATTATAGAAGGGGAAGGTATTAGCACCCCTTCTATCCATGGTTATCCATGGGCTCTTAGGTACTTGCTTAGATCAACTTGCCTTGGTTTTCAATTGTTTGGAATGGTGCTTTGTATGTGGTTTTGAAAAAGGTTTTGAAAAAGATGCCTTGTATAGGCTACCCTTGTAACAATTCTTTACTCGAATGTTTTACAAAAGGTGTTTTTCTTTTTGAAAAGATGTTTCAAGGTTTTTTGAAAGTTTGTTTTGAAAGTGTTTGTGAAGTGGGTTTTGAAATAAGGCAAGTGTTTTCTTGGAAAGTTGACAAGTACTTAAGAGTTCATCTATCCTAAAGTTTTCTCAAAGATTTTTGTTATGTTTTAAACCTTTTGACAATTTTGTTCCACCATTGCATTTGGTGGACAATCTTGTTTTTAGGAGATTTAAAGGGACGGGCGCGGGTCATCGTTTAGACCATAGTTGCAATAGTGTTAAATGTCTTTGGGCAATTTTCTTTAAAAGGGACTTGATCATTCATTTAAGCAACATTTTGAGGGACTATGATCATTTGATTGTTTGTTTTACCCAAAGAAGTTCAACATGCAACATGGCCCAATTATTTGAAGGTAACAAAGTGGAGTACCCTAGGGGTGCAAGTGTGAGATGTGTTGTCCATTTTTCATGCTCATTTATCTTGTATTAGGTCCAACTATTTTGTTCATTTTTATTCGCATACAAAACCCTAATTCTAGCATAGTATATTTAGAAAGCGATAAAGGTGCGAAATTTAAAATCCTACGCTATTACAACATAATAATATGGGGAGGGGGGTACAATGTTTCAAATGGGGTATATTTAGACAAGAAATTAAACCTAAAACTATTACATCAATTTTGAATTTATACAATTTAATGTACAATAATTAAATAAAAATGGAATAAAATGTGTAAGATGCAAAAATGTTTTGTATGTGTATGAAAGAAAGTATTATTTATGTAAAAAAAATAAAAAAAGAAAATAAAAAGATACTATTTTTGGAGTATTTTTGAATTTAGGGCAAAACCCTAATTTTTTAATCAAAAGGGACATTAATTAATCCATTCATATAATATTTATTATTTACATATAAAAACAAAACAAAATATGGTATATTTGTAAAAAGGCATTTTTTAGTATTAAATATTAAAAAAAATAAAATATGTACATTTTTTGGTATTTTTATCCTAAGTATATTAATATACCTATTTATTTATATTATTTATAAAATATGCATTATATATATATAAATGATAATAATTAATATTTATATAAAAAAATATATTTTGTATGAAATATTTCAAAAAGGGAAATGTAATAAAAATCAGAAAAGAAAATATATTTGCATTATTTTTTTCTAGTATTTTCTAAATAATAATGTATATATATATATTTATGTATAAATGTCAACATAATCAAATAAATGCCTAAAAAATAGAAAAATGGTGTAAAAAATTATTTTTTGATTTTTTAATATCATAAGCAAAAATAAACAAGTCAAACAAAAAAAGGAAAAAGTCAAAAATCATTAAAAATAACAAAATGGGCTCAGGGGGTGTGAACTTAGAAATGTGGTGTGAACAAAAAATGCACACAAGCCCAGCCCAAATCACTTCTTCTTCAACCTCTGAACAAAAAACGCGCGCCTGCAAGCTTCATTTGAAATCCTGATTCTTTGATTTTTTGAACAAACTTCCAACACAAAAGATGTTAAGCATGAAACCACGATTCTAACCATATGCATAACTTGATCTAACTCTCTAAGATGAGGGAGAATTTCTCCTCCCCCAAATCCTAACCTAGTTTTTTTGCCATTTTCAAACTCCAAATTCTCACAACTCAAGCAAAAGAAATGAAAAATAAAAACATGTACGTGTTCAGTGGCATGAGTAGAACCTTGTTTATTCACAAACTTAAAGCTAATGATGCATAATAAGAGAGATACGAGTTCACCAAGATACCTGTTCAGCTGAAGTTCTATCTTGCAATGTAGGAACTTTCAGTGCAAGGTGATGATTGGAAAAGCTTCCTTGAGGTCAAGGGATGCTATTCCAATGTTTACTTTGTCTTGAAAGCTTCTGAATCAAGCTAGAGAACTTCACCTGCAAAACAAGAAATTGAAAATGGTGGAAGTGGTTAGAGGGATTACAGGTCGTGCTTCAGGTCATGGTTAGCTTGCATAGATGGTATGGAAGGTATGTGAACTGGTTTTGGCAAGAATGCTTGAGAGAAATAGAAGTTGGAACTCAAACTGCAGAGGCAACTCTATTTTTGCAGTTTGATGGTGTTTTTTAGTTTGATGATGTTTGGGAGGTAAATGGCTCGTGCAATAGCTTGGTTATGATGTGTGTAATGTGTTTGATAACTTTGTTCTTGTGTATCTAAGCTGAGATGGAAGTTGGTCTTAGTTATGCAATGTTTCTTAACCTTTAAGCAACAAAATGCAAGTTGGTGTTTTAGGTCAGTAGGGGGCCTCTAATCCTGCTACAAAACTTCTCTTAATCAGAGTAATTTGTTCATAATCTTGTGCCAAAGAGATTTGGTTTGCCATTGGCTAGGTCAAACAGTCAAAAATTGCCTTTGTACAGTCAAAACCCTAAAAATGACCATTTTGCCCTTTTGGTGATCTGATCAAATTTCTTGGGGAATTGTGATCCAAACTTGATCAAATGGTTCATATGAGTTCATAATGTTGATGTGGGTAAAATTTCATGAGGTTTGACTCTTAATTGGCCACAGTTGACTTTTTCCCCAATACAGTTGATTTCTAGGTCAACTGTCCAATTGACTGGGCAAAACTTGGAATCAAGACTTGAAACTTGATATGGGTAAACTTGGGAATCCAACATGAAGCATGAAAGTCATCTTGGGCATTTTAGGTCAAAGCACCTTTGTGCAAACACAAACCCTAATTTGAGTCCACAGTGCAAGGAGAGGTCTTGAGCAGATGAAACCCTAACTGGATCTTGAGCTTCAAGGGCTTTGTGGTGAGAAATCAATGAGAAATGGGAGGGCAAATTTTGGGGTACAACAGTTGCCCCTGTTCAATCTTCTTGAATCCGAAGAGTTAGATTGGCAAGTTTGCCTTTCGTGACTCGAGGGTAAAAGGAGATTGGACACTAGAGTGCCCGGAAATTTGCACTTGTCAAAGCAATGGATGCGGGAATGGGCTTAGAGATGCCATTTGGAGATGGGTTTAACGATGCCATCTGGGAGAGTGACAGAAATCTTGTCGGAGATGGGCTTAGAGATGCCATCTGGAAGGGAATATCGGGAAGGTGTCCAGGCTTGGGACCATCTCTGAACTGGGGGGTCTGAACAAGCAATAGATTGACATCCGTTGTTGGGAGGAATCTGTAAACTATTTTCAGTGGTTTGGAGAAGAAACTGAACAAGCGATAGGTTAACATCCGTTACTTGGAGAACCCGCGAACTGTTTTCAGAAATCTTGAAGTTGAATAAGCAATAGAGCAGCATCCGTTATTGGGAAGCGTCCGTAAACTGTTTTCAAAAGTTGCGTCTGAACAAGTCGATAGATTAACATCCGTTGTTGGGAAGAATCCATAAACTGTTTTCAGAAGTCTTGAAGAAGAATCTGAACAAGTGACAGGTTAACATCCGTTTACTTGGAGAACCCGTGAACTGTTTTCAGAAATCTTGAAGTTGAATAAGCAATAGAGCAGCATCCGTTGTTGGGAAGCGTCCGTAAACTGTTTTCAAAAGTTGCATCTGAACAAGTTGATAGATTAACATCCGTTGTTGGGAAGAATCCATAAACTGTTTTCAGAAGTCTTGAAGAAGAATCTGAACAAGTGACAGGTTAACATCCGTTTACTTGGAGAACCCGTGAACTGTTTTCAGAAATCTTGAAGTTGAATGATTTTAGTCTGTCGACTGATCTTTCCTGAAAAGGTAAAGAGTTAGTTATATGCAATGTTTTGATGCATGATGCAATATACGTGACATCAATGTTTATGACATGAATGTGATGAATGCGCATGTAAGCTGACGAGCTATCTTGCTGAGGATAAATGAATCCGAGGTGGCTGAAGATAAAAGCATCTTGACTGCTGCCGGGGAAAATAAATCCTTGGCTGCTGCTGGGGAAGAGAATTCCTGATGGCCTCTACTGGGGAGTATCAATCTAGTAGACTCATGCTGGGGAGGTAAGACTGAGAATCTTCAGCTTGATGGGAAGTAACTCTTGCGATCTCACTGGGAACTCAAGATTTCTCTTCCTAAAACTCTGTGGGGAGAAGGCTCATTAGTCTGGCTCCGCTGGGGATTGACAATTTGAAGTTTTAGCTCGGCTGGGGATACTGAAACTTAAACTCTGAGGGGAAATGAGTTCTGGAGGGTCTTCTGGCTGGGGATAACAAGGATAAGCTGCTCTGGGGATCATATTGATAAGTTGTGTTGGGAAACTCTTGATGAACTCCGCTGGGGATAGGAAGAATTCTGGCGAGTGCGATCTTCTGTGGCTGTTAGCTGAGGATAACCCAGTTATAAGCCTTTGTGGGGAATAACTTTGAATAAAACTCGGGAGAGACGTTCGTGCTCTGGTGGGGAGATACCTTCCAAAACCTTACTGGGGATAAGCTTCGGGAGTCTGCTGGAGATAAGCCTCAGGGTTTGCCAGGGATGTGGATTCCAAATCTCTTGGGGGGTTTCCTTCGAAAGGGTGTCAAGATATCCATCGGTACCTTCATCCTATCAGTAATCCTTTTTCTTAGGTTCATTTAGGAAGTGATTATGTTTCAAATGCACATGCCTATTTAACAAAACATTGGACGTTTCTCAAAATAAAACAAATAGTGCAAGAGAAAAAGAAAAGGGAAATGACACAAATTTTGGGAAGAGTATTTGTATTGATTTTCTTTGAGTATATTTGTACAAAGGAGACAATCATCCTAGTAAGAGGACTTTGTCGTAAATATTGAAAGATTTTATACAAAATAAAGGATGGCTATGTGAAATAATTCCATGGGACTCCATTCCGCTATAGCTTTCACAACTTTGAATATCTGTCCATTCAATGCTTCGTTTGACGATGACTGGATTGATCAGAAGTCTGTAACTGGTTGATGAAGATATTGTCTTTGAAGTGATCCGACGAGACATAGTCATACGCTTTAATTCCCTAACTTTTGCCTGAATCGCCCTTTCGGGTTTTCGATTCACCGGGAAACCCCTTTTTGCCCAAGCCGCCCTTTCGGGTTTTCGACTTGCCGGGTGTACAAATTTTTTCGTTTTTATCCCTAATTTTTGCCTGAACCGCCCTTTCGGGTTTTCAGTTCACCGGGATGCCCATTTTTGTCCAAGCCTCCCTTTCGGGTTTTCGACTTGTCGGGTTATTTTATGCGTAGTATCTTTTGACTATGTCTGCGTTCGCAGGTTGCGGCAAATCGTCGCCGTCCATGGTGGTCAGAATCATTGCACCACCAGAAAATATGCTCTTGATCACAAATGGTCCTTCATATGTAGGAGTCCATTTGCCCCTGGGATCACTTTGCGGCAAGATAATCCGCTTGATTACAAGATCCCCGACTCGATACGCTTGGCGTCTGACTTTCTTATTGAAGGCCTTGATCATCCGTTTTTGATACGTCTGACCATGGCATATAGCAGCAAGTCGCTTCTCGTCGATCAGATTGAGTTGATCAAGTCGGGTCTGCATCCAATCATCTTCATTCAAGCCTGCATCCTTCATAATTCTTAGAGAGGGGATCTGGACTTCCATAGGCAAAACAGCTTCCATGCCATAAACCAAAGAAAATGGGGTTGCCCCAGTTGAAGTACGTGTCGTCGTACGGTATCCATGCAAAGCAAACGGTAACATCTCATGCCAGTCTTTGTAAGTGACTGTCATTTTCTGAATGATCTTCTTAATGTTTTTGTTTGCAGCTTTAACAGCACCGTTCATCTTCGGCCGATAGGGAGATGAATTGTGATGATAAATCTTGAACTGTTCGCATAATGCAGCGATCATTGTGTTATTCAGATTTGTACCGTTGTCCGTGATGATTCTGTCTGGAACACCATACCGACATATGAGATTTTGCTTGATAAAGCGGGCAACCACATTTTTGGTGACAGAGGCGAAGGAAGCTGCTTCGACCCATTTGGTGAAGTAGTCAATGGCAACCAGGATGAAGCGATGTCCATTGGAAGCCGTGGGCTTGATCTCTCCAATCATATCACTGCCCCACATTGCAAAGGGCCACGGAGCAGTCAGGACGTTAAGGGGAACCGGAGGAATATGAACTTTGTCAGCATAGACTTGACACTTGTGACAAGTACGGGAATGTTGATGGCAGTCAGCTTCCATGGTAGACCAGTAATAGCCTGCCCTTAGGATCTTCTTAGCCATTGTATGCCCGCTCAAGTGAGTGCCAAATGTGCCGCTGTGTATATCAGTCATGATCAACTCTGCTTCAGCTTTATCCACACATCGGAGTAATACACAATCATGGCTTCATTTGTAAAGGATGCCGTTGCTCAGGAAGAACTTAGCAGCGAATTTCCTTAAGAACTTCTTGTCATTTACGGAAGCTCCTTCAGGATAATCTCTAGTCTCGAGATACCTTTTGATTTCATGGAACCAAGGTTGTTCCACTACTTCTTCGGTATTAATCTCGTGGCAATGTGCCGGTTCATCCATTCGCTTGATGGTGATTTGGGGAGCCTCGTTATCCCAGTTGAGTTTAAACATGGAGGACATTGTGGCTAGAGCATCGGCTAGCTGATTCTCTTCTCGCGGGAAATGCTCGAAGGTAATTTGCTCGAAATGAGGCAACAATGTCAGGACATGTTCTTTGTATGGGATAAGATTAGGATGCTTGGTATCCCAGTCTCCTTTGATTTGGCTGATGACCAAAGCCGAGTCCCCAAATACGATCAAAGATTTGATCCCCAAGTCTATAGCAGCCTCGAGACCAAAGATGCAAGCTTCATACTCAGCCATGTTGTTTGTGCAGCTGAAGCAAAGTCGGGCCGTGAAAGGAGTGTGACAACCTTCCGGAGAAATGAGTACTGCGCCAATACCATTTCCAAGTGCATTTGAAGCACCATCAAAGTACAGGGTCCATCGGGATCCCTTTTCGGGTCCGTCATACGGTCCGTCACCTTTAATGTTGTCCAAATTCATGATGTCCTCGTCCGGGAAATCAAATCTCATGGGTTGATAATCTTCGATAGCCTGATGAGCCAGATGGTCAGCTAGTACACTCCCTTTTATAGCTTTTTGGGTGGTGTACTGGATGTCATATTCAGTTAAGATCATTTGCCATCTAGCTATCCTTCCAGATAAAGCGGGCTTCTCGAAGATGTACTTGATAGGGTCCATTTTGGATATCAATAAGGTAGTATGAGTCAGCATATACTGTCTTAGTCGGTGAGCAGCCCATACCAAAGCGCAACAAGTTTTCTCGAGCAGTGAGTAGCGAGTCTCACAGTCGGTAAACTTTTTACTAAGGTAATAAATAGCATGCTCTTTTCGACCAGACTCGTCATGCTGGCCCAAAACACACCCCATTGAGTTATCCAAGACAGTCAAATACATGATCAATGGTCTTCCTTCGACGGGTGGCATCAGAATAGGAGGTTCTAGCAAATACTCCTTGATTCTATCAAAAGCAGCTTGACAGTCATCGTTCCATTCAACTACCTGATCTTTCTTCAAAAGTTTGAAAATTGGCTCACAGGTAGAAGTCAGATGTGAAATGAATCTGGCAATATAGTTTAAGCGCCCTAAGAATCCTCTGACCTCCTTTTCAGTACGGGGAGCAGGCATCTCTTTTATTGCTTTTACCTTTGCCGGATCGACTTCAATGCCTTTGTTGCTTACAATGAATCCCAGGAGTTTACCAGACCTAACTCCAAAAGTGCATTTACTTGGATTCAGCCTGAGCTTGTATTCTTTTAACCTGGCAAACAACTTCTCCAAATGCTCAAGGTGCTCTTCCTCTGTTTGTGATCGAGCTATCATATCGTCTACGTAGACTTCAATCTCATGATGTATCATGTCATGAAATAAAGCTACCATGGCGCGTTGATAAGTTGCCCCTGTGTTCTTCAGCCCGAACGGCATCACTTTGTAACAGAAAGTGCCCCATTGTGTAACAAAAGTTGTTTTCTCCATATCCTCGGGAGCCATTTTGATTTGATTATAGCCCGAGAATCCGTCCATGAAGGAAAACACCTTATGCTGAGCTGTATTGTCAATCAAGATGTCAATATGAGGTAGCAGGAAATCATCTTTAGGGCTGGCCCTGTTCAAATCCCGGTAGTCCACACACATTCTGACTTTGCCATCTTTCTTAGGTACTGGCACAATGTTAGCGACCCATTGAGGATAGGACGTAACAGCCAGAAAGCCGGCGTCGAACTGCTTCATTACTTCTGCCTTGATCTTCTCGGACATGTCAGGCCTCATTCGGCGAACTTTTTGTTTGATTGGTGGACAGTCTTCTCTTGTGGGGAGACGGTGAACCACGATGTCGGTGTCTAGACCCGGCATGTCTTCATAGGACCAAGCGAAGATTTCAACATACTTATTCAGCAACTGTACCAAGCGCTCCTTGACTTTTGGTTCCAGGTTGGCACCCACTTGCACCTCTTTCCGACCCCCCTCGGTTCCCAAGTTAACAGCTTCCAATGGCTCTTCATGCGGTAAGATGGCCCTTTCCTCTTGTTGCAGAAGTCTGGCTAGTTCCCCGGGTACTTCACAACCTTCGTCATCTTCATACTCGGCTAGATTGACCAGATCTTCAGAGCTATTGAAAGATACAGCAGAATAGTCACCCATGGAATCCGGAGTGGATGGGTACCTGCATTGGTGAGTGTGGGTGTGTGTAAGGGATAGCCATCCTTAAACAAAAAATGCAAAAAGAAAGAAAATGAACATAAGCAGTTTATCAAATGAAAAACGTCCAATGAATCATTAAACATGGCATATGAATATGAAAAATAGTCAAAACCCTTACAAGTGGACCTACGTGCCCCGGGCAAGGCAGGAGGTGAAAAGATAGTGTACGGATTGTTTGAAAGTAAAATATTACAGACCAAATAAGAAATGTTTAACAGGTAAATTACTGATGAATAAAAGTGATGGGGACAAAGTCTTTAGCCTCCCAATTGCTCAATCCTCCTCTGACAGTTGGATAAATCCACTCTTCAATGTTGCTTTCCTTGTCTTCATCTTCCAGGGCGTAGATTCTGTAAGGAGAAATTTTGACTGGCGCTCTTTCAATCTTTGACTGGCGCATAGCTTTCTGGCTAGCGGCTGTGAACCCTAATCCAAACTTGTCAGTCTTATGCGGAAAGTCGGGTAGCTGCCCCCATGCTGAATTCTTCCCTTCTTTAATTGCGACCCTTGCATCCTCCAGAGATGCCATCCTGGCCATCTGTCTTGGGGTCTCAGCTGCCAACTTTGCTACTGCTATTTCAGGAAGGACTTCTTCGAAGTGTTGAAACGGTGTCTCAACGAACTCTCCTTCAACCTCCACATACCGGAAAGAATTTAAGTGGCTAATCATGTACTCTTCTTCGCCGTGGACAGTAATGATCTTTCCCTTGACAGGATACTTCAGCATCTGATGCAATGAGGAGGTGACTGCCCCAGCATGGTGTATCCAAGGTCTACCCAGCAGGCAGGAGTATGATGGACGGATGTCCATTACATAGAAAGTGGATTTAAACACCTCAGTACCTATCTTGATGGGAATTTCAACCTCCCCATGGACCATTCTCTTCGACCCATCGAAAGCTCTGACGACAATATCACTCGGCTTTAATTCCAACCCTTTGCAATCTAGCCGGTCCAAGGCCTTCTTAGGTAAAACATTCAGTGACGAACCTGTATCAACCAAAACATGTGCAAGGGTGGTTCCGCGACACTCGATTGAAATATGCAAAGCATCATTGTGGTTTCGGCCTTTAGGGGTCAGGTCGGCATCAGAAAAATCTAGTCCATTGTCCGCAGTCAGGCTAGCCACGCAATGTTGAAATTGATCTGCAGAGGTTTCCTAGGGCACATGAGCTGCCTTCAGAAACTTAATCAAAGCTTGAGCGTGCGCTTCTGAGCAAAGCAATAGTGCCAGCATGGAGATCTTGGAGGGGGTTTGCCCCAACTGTTCCACCACATCGTAATCACTTCTCTTGATTATCCTCAAAATCTCGTCCATTTCCTTCTTGGAGGCTTCCGGGATCACTAAGGGTTGAGCCCTCGTCCTGACGGGCTCATCTTGTATTCCCTTTCCTTTATCAACAATGGTAGGAGAGAAAACACTAGGAACAACAACTTCTTCAATCAAAGGAGTTCTAGCAGAGAGTTTTACTGGTGTAGGGATGACTTCTTTAGCTGATGAGGGTCCAAAGACTGCTCTTGGAGGGGCAATCTCTGGAGAAAATATTCTCCCGCTCCTGGTGATTTTGCTGGTGCCCGCAATATTACTAATGCTGGCTTCTTCATCATCCGAGCTTTCTTCAATTACCTCGATTTGCTTGATACCATGGTAGTAGATGTCACCACCATAGTTCCAAGGTATCGACTTCTCAGAAACATAGGGAACAGGCCCTGGCATTGTTATCTTTAAAGGAACAGATTTTGCAGCTGGTGTAATCTTAACTGGCTTTTTGACGGCCTTGGAAAGATTGGCGTGAATGGTTATGATTGAGACATTTTCAACATGAACTGGAGCAGCAGAAACTTTTTCGAACAAAATTTGTCGGCTATCCATAAGGCCTTGGATGCCTTTCTTTAATAGAGGACATTCAAACGGCAGAGAGTGGCAACAGTAGCAGTCTTCTTTACATCCCGGGAAGATCCCGGCCCTTAACAAATTCAATTTAATGGTTAGCAGTGGAGTAGTCAGATCACTGACGTCAGCAACATACAAATCCTCTTCAATGGCATTGACATTTCGGCCGTGCTTCGGCATGGGTGCAGATATCACATTAGGCTTCTCTAGAGCGTCAAACTCTACCTCCTTAGCCTCTATCAGGTCTTGGATTTTATGCTTGAGTGCCCAGCAATCATTGGTGTCGTGTCCAACACTGTCTGAATGGTAGGCGCATTTAGCATTGGCATGATAATGCGAAGAGGACGTATTCACATTCTTTGGTGCCTCCTTGATGGTGGCAAGATTCAACTTCAATAGATGGGGAAGCACCTGTGCTGGAGTCATATTAATACGGGTGAACTGCCGTTGTGGCCTTTCCACCCGTTGCTGATTTGGTCTGGACTGGTTGTAGCGAGGCTGCTCACTCGGAGTGTTTTGAATCATTACGGCCCCTACAGTTGGCCGACGCTCCATCTTCCCTGCTCTTCTCTGGGAATAGACCATAGCTGTCTCCTTCTTAAAAGGCTTCTTCTCAACACTTGCAGCAACACCCTTCTGAATCTTTCCTGATTTGATGCCAGCCTCTATTCTTTCGTCGGTTAAGATTAAATCGGTAAACCCTGCGGAAGAGTTACCAATTAGATGATTGAAAAATGGCCCAGATAGGGTCCCAAGAAACATATCAACGAGCTCACGATCGGTTAAAGGAGGCTGCACCCTGCCAGCCAAATCCCTCCATTTTTGTGCATATTCTTTGAATCCCTCACTTGTTCCTAGTGACATACCCTGAAGTTGGGTACGAGTAGGAGCAAGATCAGAATTATACTGGTATTGTTTGTAGAAAGCGGTGGCCAAATCCTCCCAATTTCTGACACTGGTTCCTTCTAGTTGATAAAACCACTCCAACTGAGCTCCCGATAGGCTGTCTTGAAAGAAATGAATCCAGAGATTTTTATCTGCCGTATAGGGTTGAATTTTTCTCACGTAGGACCTGAGATGCATTTTTGGACAGGACAGCCCATCATACCTCACAAACACTGGCACTTTGAATTTTGGGGGAATCACAATCCCGGCGACCAAACCCAAGTCTTCAAAATCCAAACCCGGTACTCTTTGCAATTCCATGGCGGCTAATCTGTCTTCTAAACCCTTGTATTTATCATCAGCTGGAGGGTATTGCTGGTCAGAATAATCTTCATCCTCTTCAACCTCTTCCTCCTCCGCCTCAGACTCGGAAGGCACCGCAACTCGATCTCTTTTACTAGTTCCTTCATCAGAAGTAGGAGGAAATTCAAGCACTCTCCGAGCTTCTCTGTCAAATATTCTCCCCAAAGTAGCCACTCCGACCCTCTTTTTCTTCTTCACTGGGTCCTTATTCTCCAAATGAGTCTTGATGTCCTCTTGACTTTTAACCAAAGTCATCAAGAGTTGCTGGAACTGTGCATTCTGGGATTGTAGGTCTTTGACTGTTTGCTCGAGATCCATCCTACTGAAATAAACAGCAGACAGATAAGGAAACCTGGAGTGAGACCTGATTATGCACATGATGAATGGTATGCTTATGTATGCAATGCATTCAAGGATTTAGAACATTCAAAATTGTTTCAGACAAAGAAGAACGCACGTCATATTAATAAGAAGAAATTTGTTAGTACATAAATGCCCCATGGGCCAGATGTTACAAAATAAACTTCTCAAGGCAGAAAGACATTGCGCATCCTCTTTGGTGCGATGTAGGTGTTGAGGGCCTCTTGCTCGTGGAGTTGGAGGGTAAGCTCTAGAACCTTCTTTTCACTGGCATAGTAGCTAGCTTCAAAAGTGTGCCGTTCCTCCTTGAGTTGAATCCAACTTTCCTGCATTTCCTCCCACGATGTAGGCATGTCTGGATGTAGGATGGTGTAGGGAACCTCTCCTTCATTGACGGGCTCTTTAATCATAGGGAGAACATGAGGATAAGGCATCATTAGACTTTGGGCTCGGGCTCGTACCCACTTGAGATAGGGCTCAAGAGGGATGGAGTTCTTGTGTCCCAGAGTCTTGCTATCAACCTTGTTGAGTTTTCCCCAAGCTCTGATGAATCTTTGGCGAAGTCCTTGTGCATCGTTGTCAAAGTCAAAAACTAGGCTAGGAATCAACATATCATGAGGGCCATCCCTCCGTGCGTATCCAAATTGCCTCAAAGCTAGGCAAGGGTTGTAGGTGATGCCTCCCCTGATTCCAAGTAAAGGAACATTAGGAAACTCTCCGCAACGATCGACGATGATGACATTTTCTCTGGACCGAGAACACCAATGCACATCAGAATGAGTAAGAGTCATCAATCGTTGGGACCACCTTGTACCTTGGTCATTCTTCAAGACAGATTGTGGAAGGTGCGAAATAAACCACCTTGCGAGGATAGGAGTACAACACATGAGAACACCCCTCTTTCTCATTGTTCGTGTGTAAAATGAGTGAAGGATGTCCCCAAGCAATGTTGGTATTGGATTTCTGGACAAAAAGATTTTGAAGGCGTTGACATCTACCAATTGGTCAGGATTTGGGAACAAGACCAACCCGTAGATAAGGAGTGCCACAATCTCTTCAAAGGCTTGTAGGTCCAATGAATTCCAACATTCTTGTGCCTTCTCAAACAAGAATTTTGCTAAGAATCCTTTGACGCCACTTCTGGTTTCCCAATGCCCTTTGATGTCGGATGGTTGAAGATGTAATGCTCGAGCAACATCTTCCGGCTTTGGCTCCTTTTCCGTACCGTTGAAGGGTAGTTGATTAAGGATAGGGATTCTTAGGAGTTGAGAAAACTCCTCCAAAGTAGGTACCAATTGATAATCAGGGAAAGTGAAGCAGTGGTGAAGAGGGTCAAAGAACTGGAATAGCACTTTCATCATGTCTTCTTCAATGTTGGTGTTGACTAGGCTGAGCAGTCTACCATGTCTTTCACTGAAGGATGAATTTTCCGGAATTCTTGAGGTGATCTCCTTGAGTTGAGGAGAGATTCTCACAAGGTTGACTTGAATGGTATTTCTGCGAGGAATTTCCATGTCCTACAAAACAAGAACAAAGATGAAGATCCAAAACCCTTGAAATGGTTAGTGAATGCATATGATGTTTTATGATGTTTATGATGTATGCGCAAAACATATGTACAAGCAAATCACACCAAACCCTAATTTCAGGCTTGCATGGGGTTTCATAGGTAAGTACCCTCTTGAGTGTAGTTGGCTTAAAAACCTGTCCTATAAATAGTAACCGGGTTCTAAGGAGCTCAATATCATTGGATTGTTTTCATTGTTCATTGTTTTGGTTTAGCCACTTAACTAGCGACCAAAATATTCCAAGAAAACAACCCTCAATGAGTGTAGTATCGAGTATCTACCAACTTCGGACTGCACCAAAGCCGGTCATCTCACTACCCCTAATAAAAGGCCAAGATGGTCAAGTAAGGTTCTAGGTCATTAGTGCTTAGTGACATCACTCAGCGGCCCCATACTCTCCTTGATTGAACTCAAGGGTTACCGGTACTCACAAATATGTCGCACTAATATAGCTATTGCTTAGACCGTGTCGGTATACCCCGCACAGTTTCCACAACGTATTGCTATCTATGAATGTTTCCCAAAATCCGGGTGGAGGATTGTAAACCCAAACAATAGAGCCAAAGTATAAAGCAAGCAAATCAAACAATTAGTCATGCAAGAGGGTGATCTAAGCCCTAAGGTTACTCCACTTTAAAAATACTCCCCAGCAGAGTCGCCAGTTCTGTGATACGGTGGGAGAATTGACTAGAGTTTTGCGTTCGTTTTCGCAAATGTTTCGGTTGAGCAAGAGTCGCCACCGACTTTTTATTTTATCCTAAGGAAAGGTTTAAAAAGCACAGCAAAAACCTTTGAGATTTTTCTTGGGTTCGGGGAGTAGATTATAGAAGGGGAAGGTATTAGCACCCCTTCTATCCATGGTTATCCATGGGCTCTTAGGTACTTGCTTAGATCAACTTGCCTTGGTTTTCAATTGTTTGGAATGGTGCTTTGTGTGTGGTTTTGAAAAAGGTTTTGAAAAAGATGCCTTGTATAGGCTACCCTTGTAACAATTCTTTACTCGAATGTTTTACAAAATGTGTTTGTCTTTTTGAAAAGATGTTTCAAGGTTTTTTGAAAGTTTGTTTTGAAAGTGTTTGTGAAGTGGGTTTTGAAATAAGGCAAGTGTTTTCTTGGAAAGTTGACAAGTACTTAAGAGTTCATCTATCCTAAAGTTTTCTCAAAGATTTTTGTTATGTTTTAAACCTTTTGACAATTTTGTTCCACCATTGCATTTGGTGGACAATCTTGTTTTTAGGAGATTTAAAGGGACGGGCGCGGGTCATCGTTTAGACCATAGTTGCAATAGTGTTAAATGTCTTTGGGCAATTTTCTTTAAAAGGGACTTGATCATTCATTTAAGCAACATTTTGAGGGACTATGATCATTTGATTGTTTGTTTTACCCAAAGAAGTTCAACATGCAACATGGCCCAATTATTTGAAGGCAACAAAGTGGAGTACCCTAGGGGTGCAAGTGTGAGATGTGTTGTCCATTTTTCATGCTCATTTATCTTGTATTAGGTCCAACTATTTTGTTCATTTTTATTCGCATACAAAACCCTAATTCTAGCATAGTATATTTAGAAAGCGATAAAGGTGCGAAATTTAAAATCCTACGCTATTACAACATAATAATATGGGGAGGGGGGTACAATGTTTCAAATGGGGTATATTTAGACAAGAAATTAAACCTAAAACTATTACATCAATTTTGAATTTATACAATTTAATGTACAATAATTAAATAAAAATGGAATAAAATGTGTAAGATGCAAAAATGTTTTGTATGTGTATGAAAGAAAGTATTATTTATGTAAAAAAAATAAAAAAATAAAATAAAAAGATACTATTTTTGGAGTATTTTTGAATTTAGGGCAAAACCCTAATTTTTTAATCAAAAGGGACATTAATTAATCCATTCATATAATATTTATTATTTACATATAAAAACAAAATAAAATATGGTATATTTGTAAAAAGGCATTTTTTAGTATTAAATATTAAAAAAAATAAAATATGTACATTTTTTGGTATTTTTATCCTAAGTATATTAATATACCTATTTATTTATATTATTTATAAAATATGCATTATATATATATAAATGATAATAATTAATATTTATATAAAAAAATATATTTTGTATGAAATATTTCAAAAAGGGAAATGTAATAAAAATCAGAAAAGAAAATATATTTGCATTATTTTTTTCTAGTATTTTCTAAATAATAATGTATATATATATATTTATGTATAAATGTCAACATAATCAAATAAATGCCTAAAAAATAGAAAAATGGTGTAAAAAATTATTTTTTGATTTTTTAATATCATAAGCAAAAATAAACAAGTCAAACAAAAAAAGGAAAAAGTCAAAAATCATTAAAAATAACAAAATGGGCTCAGGGGGTGTGAACTTAGAAATGTGGTGTGAACAGAAAATGCACACAAGCCCAGCCCAGATCACTTCTTCTTCAACCTCTGAACAAAAAACGCGCGCCTGCAAGCTTCATTTGAAATCCTGATTCTTTGATTTTTTGAACAAACTTCCAACACAAAAGATGTTAAGCATGAAACCACGATTCTAACCATATGCATAACTTGATCTAACTCTCTAAGATGAGGGAGAATTTCTCCTCCCCCAAATCCTAACCTAGTTTTTCTGCCATTTTCAAACTCCAAATTCTCACAACTCAAGCAAAAGAAATGAAAAATAAAAACATGTACGTGTTCAGTGGCATGAGTAGAACCTTGTTTATTCACAAACTTAAAGCTAATGATGCATAATAAGAGAGATACGAGTTCACCAAGATACCTGTTCAGCTGAAGTTCTATCTTGCAATGTAGGAACTTTCAGTGCAAGGTGATGATTGGAAAAGCTTCCTTGAGGTCAAGGGATGCTATTCCAATGTTTACTTTGTCTTGAAAGCTTCTGAATCAAGCTAGAGAACTTCACCTGCAAAACAAGAAATTGAAAATGGTGGAAGTGGTTAGAGGGATTACAGGTCGTGCTTCAGGTCATGGTTAGCTTGCATAGATGGTATGGAAGGTATGTGAACTGGTTTTGGCAAGAATGCTTGAGAGAAATAGAAGTTGGCACTCAAACTGCAGAGGCAACTCTGTTTTTGCAGTTTGATGGTGTTTTTTGGTTTGATGATGTTTGGGAGGTAAATGGCTCGTGCAATAGCTTGGTTATGATGTGTGTAATGTGTTTGATAACTTTGTTCTTGTGTATCTAAGCTGAGATGGAAGTTGGTCTTAGTTATGCAATGTTTCTTAACCTTTAAGCAACAAAATGCAAGTTGGTGTTTTAGGTCAGTAGGGGGCCTCTAATCCTGCTGCAAAACTTCTCTTGATCAGAGTAATTTGTTCATAATCTTGTGCCAAAGAGATTTGGTTTGCCATTGGCTAGGTCAAACAGTCAAAAATTGCCTTTGTACAGTCAAAACCCTAAAAATGACCATTTTGCCCTTTTGGTGATCTGATCAAATTTCTTGGGGAATTGTGATCCAAACTTGATCAAATGGTTCATATGAGTTCATAATGTTGATGTGGGTCAAATTTCATGAGGTTTGACTGTTAATTGGCCACAGTTGACTTTTTCCCCAATACAGTTGATTTCTAGGTCAACTGTCCAATTGACTGGGCAAAACTTGGAATCAAGACTTGAAACTTGATATGGGTAAACTTGGGAGTCCAATATGAAGCATGAAAGTCATATTGGGCATTTTAGGTCAAAGCACCTTTGTGCAAACACAAACCCTAATTTGAGTCCACAGTGCAAGGAGAGGTCTTGAGCAGATGAAACCCTAACTGGATCTTGAGCTTCAAGGGCTTTGTGGTGAGAAATCAATGAGAAATGGGAGGGCAAATTTTGGGGTACAACACTTGGGGAGAGTGGTTATTTTGAAAAGAAGAAAAAAACGGTGGAATGGTGCCTCTTGTGAAAAAGAAAAAGAAAATAATTGTGATTGATTTCAAAAGAGAATCATTTGAAAAGAAAAGAATTGAGACAAATAAATAAAAATTGAAAGAGGGCACCATGAGAAAAGAATGAAAGGATTGAAAAGAAGAAGGATTGAGCAAGATGGTAGTTGTGAAAAAAGTGACATGTTCTTCATCATTTTAACCATTTTGATTCAATGGACTTATATAAATATCTTTTCTTGTTAACCCAAGCCAAGTTGCAACTGATAAAAGTCCGTTAGTGATATTTGTTTCTTTGATTTCCTTGTTGATTATTGAGATGAACGCATAAATTGTTCAGGATGTTAGCATAATTACTAGTGAGAGTGTTTTGTCCTTTGTAAATATTGTACATAATTTATGTTTTGTTGTGTGATTTTGGTGATTCAAATATGAACCTGATGTTAGCTTGTTCCCTAAGTTAGCTTGTGTAATGTGCATGTGTGTAAAAACTCATTAGTTTAGTGTGTTAGTTTTATTATAAATAGCATACTAGTCTCTCATTATTGCATAATGCAAATCTTAATTAGGGTGAGAGAAGTCATTTTTTATTCTATAACACTTGTAATCTTGTTTCAAAGAACAAGTAAAAATTAGAAATTTATAACCAATTTCATTGTGTTGTTCTTGCTTCCCTCTTTCCGAACCTTTTGGGTTTCTTGACGATCAAGAAACTTATTATACTTTAATATTCTGGCATCATTTTTCATAAAAAAATTGGTGTAGTGAGCATGGTGAATATATCGTCAAGAAGTGTGAGATTTAAAAGTTCACCAGAGTGAACGATTTCCGTCTGTGGCGCTTGAAGATGAAAGTCCTACTAGTTCAGCATGGTTGTTTAGAAGCGTTGAAGGGAGTCGCTGTGATGGACGTTGAGATAGCGGAAAAAGAAAAAATGAGTATGGTAGAGAAATCTCACTATGCCATCTTATTGAGCCTTGGTGATAAGGTTATGAGACAAATCTTGAAGGAGATGAAAACGTTGAGTTTATGAGTGAAACTTGAAAGTTTGTACATGACTAAATCATTGTCAATCGCATCTACCTGAAGTAAGCTTTGTATTCATTCAAGATGAGTAAAAAAAAAGGTCCTGGATGAGCAGTTGGATATGTTCAACAAACTAATTATTTATCTTGAAAATATCAATGTCAAGATCGAAGATGAAGATAAAGCGCTACTGCTTGATGACACTCTATCATTATATATATATATATATATATATATATATATATATATATATATATATATCCAGTATAAGAGACAAAAAATTGAGCCAAAGATTACTTAATTTGATGACGTATGTAATACGGTGGGAGAAATGACTTTTACTGGTTTTGCG
Organism: Vicia faba; assembly: GCA_948472305.1. Lineage (NCBI taxonomy): Eukaryota > Viridiplantae > Streptophyta > Magnoliopsida > Fabales > Fabaceae > Vicia > Vicia faba. The sequence goes on along the minus strand of OX451736.1, from coordinate 1,289,463,458 downwards.
TTTTATCGCAGTGTTGCAGTTAGCAAGAGTCGCCACCGACTTTTCTTTTATCCAATAAAGGAAAGGGTGAAAAGAATATGAAAGACCTTTTGAGATTATTTTCTGAGTAACGGGGGTAGGTTATGGAAAGGGAAGGTGTTAGCACCCTTTCCATGCGAAGTTATCTAAGGGCTCTTAGTTGCTAGCTCACTTTGAAAATGCTCTTTTTGTGTAAGTGTATTTTGAAGATATTTTGAAAAGACGCCTTAGTACGGTGAACTTTGTAATGTTTCTCGTTTTGGAGAGAACATAAACAAAGTGTTTTTTGTCTTTGAAAATATTTAGAAAAGAGTTTGTGTATGTGTGAAAAAACTATTTTTTTATTGTTTTTATGAGCAAGCAACTAGGAGCTATCTACCTACTCGAAATGTTTGTTGTTTTCCTCTTTTCCTCTTTTCCTTTAGACAATGCTATCCTACTATTAGTGAGTAGGTAGCCCTATCTTTGGATGTTTGAGGGACGGGAAAGGGTCATCGTACAGTCATAAAGTTAACTCGTAGGGCTCTATGGGAATTTTATCGTAAGAGACTAGATCATTTATCGAAGCCAGCATCCGAGGATCATCGAGGGACTACGATCTTTTTAACCGAGGGTCTTTACTAAAGTGTCCCACATTTGAGGGACATGATTGTTTGTTCTGAAGGCAACAAGTGGAGGTACCCTAGAGGTGTGCGTGTGCGAGTGTGTTGTGTTTCAATTATATTTTTCTTGGATGTTAGGTTTGCTAGCATTTGCTTTTAGTCTTATCATACAATCCTATTTGCATTCACCTAACACTTAATATCACTACGAAAATAAAAATGCGGGAATTTAAATATACGCTATTAAAAGGTTTCGGGGAGGGGGAATTATAAACCAAAACGGGGAAATATAAATAAAGTGTCCTGGTTAAGTCTATTACATCCCATAATTGTGAAAATAATGCGAATAAAATAAACGCGCAGGGGAGAAAAGAGAAAGATATAAAGAGAACCTAAAAATCTAAATGATAAAAAGAAATAAATGTTTTTGTTGTTTTTTTGTTTAGGAAAAGTAATAATTAAATTAATGAAAATCGAATTCTAATTAATTTAATTAATTAAAAAAGAGATTATTAAATAATTAATTAAAAATAATTTTAATTAATAAAAATCTAAGTTTAATATTTTTTGTGATTTTGTGATTTTGTGATTTTGTGATTTTACGATTTCTTTTTGTTTTTTACTATAAAGAAGAAATAATTGAAGTAAAAGAAAACAAATAATAAAATTAAAAGACAAAAAATAAATTAAATTGGGTCAAGCTGCAAAATAAGTATTTAGGGGGTGTGAGAATTAGAAATCAATCGGCCCAACAACATTGGCCCAGACGCTGGAGGAAAAATCTTCAGGATCTTGTGCATCTCTCCCATGAGGCCTATCGTGGGTGCTCAGATCTGAATTGCTGGATCTAGATCTGATGATGTTGATGTGAGAGTGCATGATGAGCGTGATTCTAACGTCAAAAACATCATGTGATCACTTATTCATGTCCTTTTCTCTAATATGAATTCAACTATATCACAAAAAAATGTTAAATAGATATACAACCGATTATACCAAAATAAACAAATTTTTTTACCACCAATGAGTTCATGAATGACCTTCTAAGCACGGTTGGACGCGTTCTTGGATCTGGGGAGACTCCTGGGGATCTCAGGAGTAAGGTTTGATCACTGGTTTGGATTGATTGTGTCGGGAAAAGCAATTGCAATTTTGGCAATTTTGAGGAATTTTGAGAATTTGGTAGAGCTTTGTGAAGAGCTTTCGGAGATATTTTTGAAGAGGAATTTCGTTCTCTTTCTTGCTTGCAATGTTATGTATTTATAGAGTTAGGAGAAAAGCAAGTATGACAAGAAACAAAGCTTTCAAGGCCATGAGACAAAAATCCAACATATTTAAAGTTTGCCATATTTGGATGATTCTTGCCATTCTTGATGGTGCATGAACCTGGACAGTTTTTTTTTGTCTTTGAACGAAATATTGGGCTCCATGATAGGTCAAGTCAAGCCCAAATTCACTAGCCCATTATTTCTTGTATTTTTATCTAATTTATTTGATTTAATTCGTATTTAAATGAATAAAAATTCAAATAAATAAAAATAAAAATCACAATAGTGAATGGTTAGGTTTAGAGGTCCTTGGGTATGTCGTAAACATGTTTGAACCCTAAAAGTTAGGTTCATTAACCTAAAAATAAAATTTCGCTCAAAGTTGACTTCATGCATTTCTTGAAAATTATCCAACTTGTACACCTCATAACTTGCTCAATTTTCATATTTTGAAGTTGAACTAGGACTTTTTGGAAAGCCCAAGATGTACCCTTAAATTTATATGTTTATCATTTTTGCTTTTTAAGACAACATCTTGATGTAAGTTTCTTTGACAAAAAGTGTCTTTTGTTGACTTTTGAAAATGACCTATAATGTATGAGATCATATCTTCCAAATGAAGCATTTTTTGGACTCGAGAACAAAAGAAAAGTTGTAGAGAATTGAATTTTCTTCAAAATGGGATTTGGTTGGGGAAAATTTGATGAAGCATGTGAAAGTTATGCCTAGTCAAAGTTCAGTTGACTTCTCCTAAGGAAACCCTAATTTGACAAATCTTGACTTTTGATGATCTGAGGACTTTACTTGAGGAATCATGATCAAACCTTGACCAAATGATGAATATCACTTAAAAATGTTGATGTTGACAAAAAATCTTGAAGTTTGACTGTATGTTGACTATAATTGACCTTTTTTATCAATACAGTTTATTTTCAAACATTTGAGTCATTAACTGAGCAAACATGTGATGTAGGGCTTGAAACTTGACATGAACCTTGTTAAGGACCTATGGAGAATCATGGAAGCCACTTGAGACCTTTTCAAACCAAATTTCCTTTAGAAACTCCAAACCCTAGTTATAGGCTTTTGGCTTTGGAGGAGCATCTTGACTAGTCAACCCTTGAGTGTCTTGACTATTTGAAGAGTCTTGAAAGAATACTTTGAGAAAATTGAGAGGGAAAATTTTGGGGTACAACAACTGCCCCTGCTTAATCTTCTTAAACCTGAAGAGTTAGATTGGCGTGTCCGCCATTGTGACTTTAAGGTAGAAGATGATTGAACACTTAAGTGCCTAGAAATTTGCACTTGCCCGTGCAAGAGGTAACATTGTTGGTTGATTGTATCAGGAATGGGTTTATAGATGCCATTTGGAGAGGTGATGGAGAGTCGTAGGATATGGGCTTATAGATGCCATCCAAAGTAACTGTTGACTTCAATCTGGAAGAAGTATCAGAATAAATCTATGGTCGATTTAGTCTGAGCCAGAAGATGTCTATGCTTGTCTGTGACTGGAAGAATTATCAAAATAAATATATGGTTGATATAAGTTGAGCCAGAGGCTGTCTACGACCGTCTTCAACTGGAAGAAGTATCAAAATAAATGTTTAGTCGATTTAATTTGAGCCAGGAAAGGTCTATATTTGTCTTCAACTGGAAGAAGTATCAGAATAAGATTCACTCTGAGCCAGAAAAGATCTGTTTAAAGGAGTATCAGAATAAATCTTTGGTCGATTTAATCTGAGACAGGGTATATTTATGTCCGAATTCGACTGGAAGAAGTATCAAAATAAATCTTTGGTCGATTCAATCAGAGCCAGAAGAGGTCTCTTTATATTTAACTGCAAGAAGTATCAGAATAAATCTTTGGTCGATTTAATCTGATCCAGAAAAAGGTCCGCTGGAAGAAGTATCAGAATAAATCTTTGGTCGATTTAATCTGGTCCAGAAAAAGGCCAGTTGGAAGAAGTATCAGAATAAATCTTTGGTCGATTTAACCTGAGCCAGGGTATATTTATGTCCGACTTTGACTGGAAGAAGTACCAGAATAAATCTTTGGTCGATTCAATCTGAGCCAGAAGAGGTCTATTTATCTTTAACTGGAACAAGTATCAGAATAAATATTTGGTCGATTTAATCTGAGCCAGAAAAAGGTCCGCTGGAAGCAGTATCAGAATAAATCTTTGGTCAATTTAATCTGAGTCATGGTATATTTATGTCCGACTTCGACTGTAAGAAGTATCAAAATAAATATTTGGTCAATTTAATCTGAGCCAGAAGAGGTCTCTTTATCTTTAACTGGAAGGAGAATCAGAATAAATCTTTGGTCAATTTAATCTGAGCCAGAAAAAGGTCCGCTGGAAGAAGTATCAGAATAAACATTTGGTTGGTTTAATCTGAGCCAGAAGATGCTTAATGCCGACTTCTACTGGAAGAAGTATCAGAATAAATCTTTCGTCAATTTAATCTGATCCAGAAGAGGTCTCTTTGTCTTTAACTGGAAGAAGTATCAGAATAAATCTTTGGTCGATTTAATCTGAGCCAGAAAAAGGTCTGTTGGAAGAAGTATCAGAATAAATCTTTGGTCAATTTAATCTGAGCCAGAAGATGCTTTATGCCCGACTTTGACTGGAAGAAGTATCAGAATAAATCTTTGGTTAATTTAATCTAAGCCAGAAGAGGTCTCTTTGTCTTTAAATTGAAGAAGTATCAAAATAAATCTTTGGTCGATTTAATCTGATCCAGAAAAAGGTCCGCTGGAAGAAGTATTAGAATAAATGTTTGGTCGATTTAACCTGATCCAGAAGATATTTATGTACGACTTCGACTGGAATAAGTATTAGAATAAATCATTGGTTGATTTAATATGAGCCAGAAAAGGTCTCTTTGTCTTTAACTAGAAGAAGTATCATAATAAATCTTTGGTCGATTTAATCTGAGCTAGAAAAAGATCCGCTGGAAGAAGTATCAGAGTAAATATTTGGTCGATTTACCCTGAGCCATAAGATATTTATGTCTGACTTCTACTGGAAGAAGCATTAGAATAAATCTTTGGTTGATTTAATCTGATCTACAAGAGGTTTCTTTGACTTTACCTGGAAGAAGTATCAGAATAAATCTTTGGTGGATTTACTCTGAGCTTGAATATATTTATGTTCGAATTTGACTGGAAGAAGTATAAGAATAAATCTTTGGTTGATTTAATATGATCTAGAAGAGGTCTCTTTGAGAATTACCTTATGAGGAATTTGTTAAAATAGCCCTTTGTCAGATGTATCCTTTGAGGAGACTGTCGCGTCATATAAGTAGTTGATGATGTTTGTCTGTTGATTGATCTTTCCTGAAGAGGTAAAGAGTTAGTTGTATGCAATGTCATGATGTATGAAGTGAGTTGCATAATGATGTTATCAAAATAAATGAGACTGTGTTATATGCGTTTCGTATGTATATGCTATGATATTGGTAAATGATGTATGAATGTGAAATGTTATTGAAATGCATTTGTAAACTCGAGCAACATATTTTTCTGGGGAAAATAAATCCCTGACTGTCACTGGGATGAAGAGCATGGATTGTTTCTGCTAGGGACTCCTGCTTGTTGTTTAAAGATAACTCTGCTTGGAAACATTGATTTCTACTTTCTGAAGAAACACTGCTTGAGAGTACTTACTCCTTATTGGGGAAGAAGAGGTCAAAACTTTGGTTGTTTTTTTGCTCTATTGGGGATTTATAATTCCTTGTATACTCTGATTGGGGATAACATAGATGGATAACTTTTTGGCTCGTCTGAGGAGGATAAAGTTGATTGATATTTGATCCAATTTTAGATTCAATAGCAATTCTCTAGGGATAGTGATGACTTCACTAGGGAAGGGAAGTTTTTATAGTGACTCATTATCATCTGAGTAATAGACTCAAGCTGGGGAGGTTGGTCCTTATTGGGGAGATAAATCCTGTTGGGGAAATAAACCATATTGATGGAGGTATATCCTGCTGAGGGAAGCTCTTTTCCAAGGAGAATGCGCTATGTTGGAGAGAAGTAATATGCAGGGGATTTTACAATTTAGAAAACTTAGCTAGGGAGAAGAATTTCGATAGACTGTAATGTTTGAGATCCTGTAGATAGGAAATATTACTGGGAGGGAGCCTGCACTCCTTTATCTTCCAGAGTGATTTGTTGGGAAGATTGTGGGAAATGTATGAATTTGCGAAGATTACCATGTAGGGATAATCTCATGGAAGTTGCTCTGTGGGGATTCATGGAGACTTGAACACACCTCAACTTCTAGAGCCTTTGGTGAATGCTGATCAGGATGATAAGTCTTCTACTGATAAACAAGTGACGAGATGACGGGACATAGTCATACGCTTTAATCCCTAAATTTTTCTTGGACTGTCCTTTCAGATTTTCAGTCCACCGGGATACCCTTTTTTTCCCAAGCCACCTATTCAGGTTTTCGACTTTCCGGGTGTACAGTTATATATATATATATATATATATATATATATATATATATATATATATATATATATATATATATATATATCCCTAATTTTCCCCGAACTCTTTTGGTTCGCCGGGATGCCCTTATTTTTCCCAGGCCAGTCAACCTAGCGGGTCTTTTTTTTTCATACGTAGTATTTTCCAACTATGTCCGCGTTCACAAGGTGCAGAGAATTGTCACTATCCATAGTAGTAAGTGTTGCAACACTTCCAGAAAATCTTTTCTTGATCGTACGGGGCCCTTTGCTGGAACTCATGTTTAATTCCCCAAGTAATTCAAATGGAGGTCTGCCCTTGGCTATTTGGAACTTTTTGAGAAATTCCTTTAATCTTGAATCGACTTCCCCAGATCAGTTAGACACTAAGTCACGCCCCTTGATTATGAAAGGTTTGTTACTGGAAATGTCTTTCCATCTGAGGTGATTCTGTTCATTTAAAGGATTTATGTTCAATGAATATCTGTCGTGCGAATTTCTCTGATGTTGAACACTTACTCATATGCAAACAATGGCATTTAAAATACAAAGCTTGTGTCTATCTTGAAGTTTCGAAAATGCATCTTTAGTAAAAAATAGGATTTGTAAGAATATGAATTTAACTCAGGATTTATAGTAAGCCTTACAGGAGTCAGGGCACCCTTTTGTAACAATATGCTTTCGAACTAACCCATGCTTCAACTAGGACTTTTAAGGGTTGTAACATGGCCTGGTTAACGGTTTAAGAAACAAAGGATAAAGGCTCAAACTTTATTTGTACCCAACCCGTTCTTCGTGATGTTTTTCAGTCTTATACTCAACTAATTATGCGTTTAGATCCCAATTGAGTCTGGAATCATTGCTCTGATACTTAGTGATGGTTCAGAAATTGAACGTTTATTTGAGAAGGCTGTCATTTTTTTGTAATATTTTTTTATGTTGTCGAGGATTTGTAATGAACTCTTTTTATATATTTTATTATCCCTATTATTTGCCTGAACTATTTCTTTTGTGATTGCAGTCAGTGGGATGCCCCCGTTTTTTTACTTAAGTCTCCTTCGTAGGTTTTGACTTAGTGGGCTTTTCTTTTGAGAGATAATGACTGCCTATTTTAGTGATTACGAGAAACCATCACTATCTTTAGAAGAGCATATTCGACACTATTCATCGTGTATGAAGGTAGAGCTTGCGACTGAATGCATATTTGAATTATTTGAGAAACTACCCTGCCCCAGGTCATGATTAAAGGTTTCAATTTGTGTGAAAAAGAAAACTCCTACTTCTTAGGCTCAAAGGGGTTGACTAGGGATTATCTTCCTTATAACTCCACTATTTAGGATTTGAAGCAACACCTGTACATCGTCAGCCAGGTCTGTTCAAAAGTATACTGTAGAGATTGTGGTATCTTTTTCGTCATCCTCCCTCTAAAGGCTTACAACTTTTAATCAAGAGTTTAATATCGCAAAAAGGAAGTAAATGCATAGTTTCGGTATAATGACGATGAATGGATTAATTCAAGACAAACATATGCAATGCATTAATGGAATAACAAAGTTTGACATGAAATAAGTGTTCGAACAATCAAAAGAAATTACAATTTGAAAATTCTAATGAACACAAATCCTCTCTGTCTGAACTTGTCACTTCTTATGGTGTGCCTTGGATGACAGAAGAATTCAGTCTGACCATCTTGTATGAACTCCAACACTCCTTCTTCAATCAAGTCTTGAATCTTATTTTTCAAAGCCCAATAACTATTAGTGTCATACCCCATATTATTGGAATGATAAGCACATCTCACATTAGGATTGTACCGAGGAGAAGCAGTGTTGGGATTCTGAGGAGGATCCTTCAGGGTAATCAACTCCATCCTCAACATGTGTTGCAGTACTTGAGCCGAGGACATGTTGATTTTGGTGAATTTCCTTTTGAGTGTGTCCTGATTACAGTGATTGCCTTGTCGTTGTTATTGCACCGGAGCTGGATTATAGACCCGCACTACCCCCACAGATTGGTTGAGATTGCTCTTATTGTGACCCTTTTGGTCGTACATAGTACTAGACTCTTTCTTTCCACTGTATGGTCCCTTCTGAATACTTGAAGATGTAGTCCCATGGATTTCACCGCTCCTGAGTTTATTTTCAACATGTTCCCGCATGAACATGTCATCCAATTCCCTGTCTGTCAAGAGAGGTTAATCATTGATTACCCCAAATTCTAGCAGTTTTCCCCAGACTCTCGTATCTGTCTTGATGAAGCTTGCTGATGATAATCCTTAACTATTCTCGTCCCCGAGCTAAATTTTTTATAAGAGCCATCTGACTACTCATCTGGATTCTCATCCTTTCCATCTCATCTTGCAGTTGTTCCAACTGGTCATCCTTGTTGTCTTCAGGATTTTTCTTGGTCATGTTCCCAACAAGGAGTGTTTTCAATTCTTCTTGACCCTTGGATAGATTCAGGAACAATTCCTTGAACTGAGCATCTTGATTTTGAAGATCTATGTCATTTTGTTCGAGAGCCATCTTCCTACTACTGAAATAAACAATGAGAAAATGAGAAACTTGTCTCAAGAATACCTGTTATGCAATGACATACATGCAATGTTTTCAAGGATCTCGCAGTGTAAACAAAAGAAGATGTTTGAATCCGACTACAACTTTGATTGAAGAACTTTGTATTATTGAATGCCCTTCAATGAGAATCAAGCTCACCATGTCGAGTGGGTCATAACCTTAGACTCAAGTTATCGTGCTTTGGTCTTTTAACAGAATTGGCTAGAGGAAAATAAATCCCCTTGCTCCTTGCTAGACGTCTGGTTCATCATAACCTGCATCACAGGCCCTTGAGATCTTTGAAATGGTTAAGGAATTGCTATGGCATGATGTTATGATGTGTATGCTATGCACCAAGCAAAACTGTAAGGTGAAGAAGCTAAGTGAGTCTTGCAAGAAGTCCAAGTTATTGGATAATTACTACAAACAAGTCCTTCAAGGAACTCACATCGTTAGATAATGAGTAAAAATAAAACCCTGCAAGGAGTTAAAGTTGTTAGATAATGAAAGAAAACAAGTCACACAAGTAGCCTTAGGTTCATACTTTCATGGAATTTGTAGGTAAGTATCCTCTTGGTGTTTAGTTGGTTCAACCTGTCATAGAAAAGTAACCGGGTTCTAAGGAGTCTCAATATCACTGATCTTTCTTTATCGGGCATTGTTTCAGCTCAGGCGATCTTTTCTCGCGGCCAAAATATCCCGAAAGTCCGATCTCAATGAGTGTAGTTTCGAGTATCAACCAATCCTCAGCTTTATACTGAAGCCGACTATCTCACTACTTTTCTAATGTCCAAGTTTGTTCAACTAAGGTTCTAGGGTCGGTTAGTGCTTTATGACACCACACAACGGCCCCATATTCTCCTCGATTTAACATAAGGGATACCGGTACCAACAAATGTGTCACACTAATTCAGCCATCTCTTCAACCATATCAGTCTACTCCGTACAGTCTCCACGATCTATTGTTGCTTACTTAAAAGTGCCCCAAATCCGGGTGTATGATCTTTTAAAAATATCCCAAACATAAACCCGAAAGGTAAAGCATACAAGTCAAACAAGAAAAGCATTTTTAAATGTGATCTAGATCTAAGGTGACCCTACCTTAGTTTAGTTTCCCCAGCAGAGTCGCCAATTTTGTAATACAGTGGGAGAACTGGCTTTTATTGGTTTTTCATTTTATCGTAATGTTGCGGTTAGCAAGAGTCGCCACTGACTTTTCTTTTATCCAACAAAGGAAAGGGTGAAAAGAACAGGAAATGCCTTTCGAGATTGTTTTATGAGTAAGGGGGTAAGTTATGGAAAGGGAAGGTTTTAGAACCCTTTCCATCCTTAGTTATCTACGGGCTCTTAGTTTCTAGCTCACTTTGAAAAGCTTTTTTTTGTGTAAGTGTGTTTTGAAGATATTTTGAAAAGACGCCTTAGTGCGGCGAACTTTATAATGTTTCTCGTTTCGGAGAAAACGTATACAAAGTGTTTTTTGTCTTTGAAAATATTTAGAAAAGAGTTTGTGTATGTGTGAAAAAATTGTTTTTTTATTGTTTTTATGAGCAAGCAACTAGGAGTTATCTACCTACTCGAAAGGTTTGTTCTTTTCCTCTTTTCCTTTAGACAGTGCTATCCTACTATTAGTGAGTAGGTAGCCCTATCGTTGGATGTCTGAGTGATGGGCAAGGGTCATCGTACAATCATAAAGGCAACTCGTATGGCACTTTAGCAATTTTATCGTAAGGGACTAGATCGTTTACCGAAGGCATCATCGGAGGGTCATCGAGGGACTACGATCTTTTTAATCGAGGGTCTTTGCTAAAGTGTCCCGCGTTCGAGGGACATGACTATTTGTTCCGAAGGAAACAAGTGGAAGTATCCTAGAGGTGTGCGTGTGCGAGTGTGTTGTGTTTCAGTTATATTTTTCTTAGATGTTAGGTTTGCTAGCGTTTGCTTTTAGTCTTATCATACAATCCTATTAGCATTCACCTAACAATTAATATCAGTACGAAAATAAAAATGCGGGAATTTAAATCTACGCTATTAAAAGGCTTCGGGGAGGGGGAATTACAAACTAAAACAGGGAAATAAAAGTAAAGGGTCCTAGTTAAAGTCTATTATATCCCATATACAATTACATAATTGTGAAAATAATGCGAATAAAAATAAACGCGCGGGGGAGAAAAGAGAAAGATATAAAGAAAACCTAAAAAATCTAAATGATAAAAAGAAAAATATTTTTGTTGTTTTTTTGTTTAGGAAAAGTAATAATGAAAATCTAATTCTAATTAATTTAATTAATTAAAGAAAAGATGATTAAATAATTAATTAAAACTAATTTTAATTAATAAAAATCTAAGTCTAATATTTTTTGTGATTTTATGATTTCTTTTTGTTTTTTGTTATAAAGAAGAAATAATTGAAGTAAAAGAAAACAAATAATAAAAGGAAAAGACAAAAAATAAATTAAATTGGGCCAAGCTGCAAAACAAGTAATTAGGGGATGTGAGAATCAGAATTCAATTGTCCCAGACGCTGGAGGAAAAATCTTCAGGATCCTGTGCACCTCTCTCATGAGGCCTATCGTGGGTGCTTAGATCTAAATTGATGGATCTGGATTTGATGATGTTGATGTGAGAGTGGGTGATGAGGGTGATTCTAATGTCAAAAACACCATGCGATCACTTGTTCATGTCCTGTTTTCTAATATGAATGCAACTATATCACAAAAAAATGTTAAATAGACATGCAACTGATTATACAAAAATAAACAAAATTTTTACCACCGATGAGTTCGTGAATGGACTTCTAAGAATGGTTGGATGTGTTCTTGGATCTGGGGATCTCAGGAGTAAGGTTTGATCACTGGTTTGAATTGATTGCGCTGGGAAAAGCAGTTGTAAATTTTGTCAATTTGAGGAATTTTGAGAATTTGATAGAGCTTTGTTAAGAGCTGTCAGAGATATTTTTGAAGAGGAATTTTGTGCCCTTTCTTGTTTGCAATGTTATGTCTTTATAGAGTTAGGAGAAAAGCAAGTATGGAAAGAAACAAAGCTTTCAAGGCCATGAGACAAAAATCCAACATATTGAAAGTTTGCTATATTTGGATGATTCTTGCCATTCTTGATGCTGCATGAATCTAGACAGTTTTTTGTTGGTCTTTTCACGAAATATTGGGCTCCATGGTGGGTCAAGTAAAGCCCAAATGTGCTAGCCCATTATTTCTTGTATTTTATCTAATTTATTTGATTTAATTCATATTGAAATGAATAAAAATTCAAATAAATAAAAATAAAAATCAAAATAGTGCATGGTTAGGTTTAGAGGTCCTTGGGTATGTTATAAACATGTTTGAACCCTAAAAGTTAGGTTCATTAACTTGAAAATGTAATTTTGCTCAAAGTTGACTTTATGCATTTCTTGAAATTTGCCCAACTTGTGCACCTCATAACTTGCTCAATTTTCATCTTTTAAAGTTGATTTTGGACTTTTTGGAAAGGCCAAGATGTCCCATTCAATATCTATGTCGATCATATTTGCTTTTGAAGAGATCTTCTTGATGTAAGTTGCCTTGACAAAAAGTATCTTTTGTTGACTTTTAAAAATGACCTATAATGTAGGAGATCATATTTTCCAAATGAAGCATTTTTTGGACTTGAGAACAAAATAAAAGTTGTAGAGAATTGAATTTTCTTCAAAATGGGCTTTGGTTAGGGAAAAGTTGATGAAGCATGTGAAAGTTATGCCTGGTCAAAGTTCAGATGACTTCTCCTAAGGAAACCCTAAATTGACAAATCTTAACTTTTGATGATCTGATGACTTTCCTTGAGGAATCATGATAAAACCTTTATAAAATGACGAATATCATTTCAAAATGTTGATGTTGACCAAAAATATTGAAGTTTGACTATATGTTGACTACAGTTGACCATTTTTACCAATACAGTTGGTTTTCAAAGATTTGAGTCATTAACTGAGCAAACTTGTGATGTGGGGCTTGAAACTTGACATGAACCTTGTTAAGGACCTATGAAGAACCATGGAATCCACTTGAGACCTTTGGAAACCAAATTTCCTTGAGAAACTCCAAACCCTAGTTGTAGGCTTTTGGCTTAGGAGGAACATCTTGACTAGTCAACCCTTGAGTGTCTTAACTATTTGAAGAGTCTTGAAAGAAAGCTTTGAGAAAAATGAGAGGGTAAATTTTGGGGTACAACAACATACAAACCAAGAATGGAGTAAAACATACAAAGTATGAAGGAATAAAGACTTGGGAAAATCTGGTTAAAAAGGATCAAAAAGTGTGTCAACATTTTAATAATCGCTTGAGCATCGTGAAACATCGCATGCACGATACTGAAGAGGAGATCATGTGTCATTCACTGGAATTGTCACGACAGCATAGCACCTAGTTGCTCATGCGATGGAACTGAATCAGTTGCATCACACGTGCAATGCAGCCTATCATGCACGCGATAAGCCTTTTTTTGTGCACTTTTCTGTCGCATTTTGACCCCCACTGACAGATTTAAAAAGGGGTTTTTGGCACATTTTCAAGGATTTTCTAATTTACACTGAAGAGGATGAATTAAAACACTGTGAATTATATTTGGAGCGCATTTAAAGCCATTCGAGGTCATTTATTCAAGGGATAGCTTATGCAAACTTCTTATTATTATTTGGTATTTTAATTTATTAATTATGAGTAGATAAATATCTCCATGTTAGGTTTTGTAAGATTAAATTATTTTAATTACTATTGGAACATATGTTTGATTTGTTATTGCATGAATAATTTGAGTTATAATCTATTCAATTGATTCTTGTTCAGAATTCTTTTTATGTGAGATACTCTTTTAATACAATTTTGGGCACATAGGGAATACTGACCATTAGTCTTTGTGTTGGACCTAGGGAAATTGTTATACTTACGTCAGTTGAATAGGAATAGAAGACCTCGAGTAGTGGCTTATGAATTAACATACTCTTGCATCGCCTAATATTGCTTACACTGGTGGACTAGGGATAGGAAACTCTGAATATAGATTAGTGAGCTATATACCAAGGGATTGGGTATAGTGTTTTTATTAATTCACCGTGGAATTATAGCAATGATATCATTCATTTAATACACCAAACATCAACATAAAAGAAATAGGGTATTAAATACAAAACCTAACTGCTTTCGTATTATTGTTAGAACAACTTTTTACTATTTTCTGTCTTAAAACTCGTAACTCCCCCCATTATTATGTTTTAAACATTGAACAATAATTGTCTTGTTAAATAGTAGTCCTTGTGGATACCATATTTTTATTACTTCGACACTATCGATACACTTGCCGAGAAGTCATCAAGTTTTAGGCGCCATTGTCGGGGACCTTTGGTAATTTCAATAAGGCAACGTTTGTGCAACATCTTTGTTTAATGTTAATTTTTGTTTTATTTAGTTTTACTGTTTTTGATTTTTATTTTTGTTACGCACTACTACTGAGGTATTTTGTTTGTGCATGCGTAGTTCGAGATCAAAATTGCTACCACTTAATCTATAAATTGAGAGGACCCCACGAAAAAATCAGAAGGCTGCTAGAGAAGCTACTCTGGAACTGGAAGTAAAAGCAGAGGATTTGAGTGTTTCTCCCGAGAGTGAATTATATGAGGAAATAACAATGACAAACGTACCACCACCCTAAATAATTGGGGACTACTGCAAGATAACGAACACATGGAAATATCTAGAGGTTTTATACCCGCTGGCCCTGTTAAATTTGATATCAAAAATTATGTTCTATTAAGTTTAGTTGACAATCCCTTTGATGGGAATGAAATTCAAGACCCATGGGAAAATCTTGCTCGCTTCCATGAAATAACCTCCATGTGTAGACCAACTGGTGTTAGTGAAGATCAGGTAAAGTTGAGGTTGCTTGGATTCTTGTTAATTGGAATGGCAAAGGATTGGTTGATATGCCTTCCTAATGGTACTATAGGGACGTGGACAGATCTAGAGGACAAGTTCCTTGAAATATTCTTTACCACTATGTTGTTCACTGAAAGGAAATCTGTAATCGTTAATTTTGAGCAACAGGATACATAATCTCTGTATGATTTATAGGAAATATTTAAATTGTTATTACACAGGTTCCTAAGTCATAACCTGAACAACATAGATCAAATGAAAAGTTCTATAAAAGGTCTCAAAGTGCAAACACATATGTTAGTAGATTCTTCCGCGTGAGGCACCATCAGATCAATGACCGAACCTCAGGTAAGGGAATTGATTGAAAAAATGTGTTTAACGGAATACCGATCCAAAAGCGAAAGATTTGTGAATACTAAAGCTACAAGCACAACTAAAGGTATAATAACTTTAGATGCTCATACCGCTTTATTAGCTAAAATTAAATTTATAAATAAAAGGCTAGCTAAAAGCAGCCTAAATCAAGCTAATGTGAGTCAGGTACAAGCATAAAATTGTGATTTCTATGGAGGAGGACATGACAACGAAATATACACCATATAGGGCTCTGGTGAAGAAGCCCAGTTTGCGATTTTTCAAAGGAATCTCCATATTCCAACACATGCAATCCAGGTTGGAAAGATCACCCAAATTTCAAATGGAGCAATAATTAAACACTAGCCACAAACAAGAATGCTCAACAAGCTCTAGCTCATAGGAAATCGTCTCCTCTGAAAGAGACACTACCAAAGTTCATTCAATCAACTCAAAATAGTTTTGAACATGTAGGCAAACAACATGGAACCATGAGTAAGAATCATGATGCATCCATAAAATTTTTGGAGATGCAAATGGGCCAACTTTCGTGCCAAGTGGCTGCATTACCTAGTTCTAGTGGGAGATTCATTGGAAATACTATGGATAATATCAAGAATGAAACTTGTAAGGTTGTGGAGTCTGGGTTGGGTAGTGTGATACGGTGGCAGAACTGGAATTGTTTGAACGCTGGTTTATGTTTTGCGTTTGTGTTCGCAAAATGTCACCGTAAGCAAGAGTTGCCACCGACTTTTATTTTATCCAACAAGGAAAGGAAAAAAGCATAGAAAAATTCCTTTTTCGAGATATTCTGAGTAAGGGGGGTAGATTATAGAAAGGGAAGGTATTAGCACCCTTTCTATCCATGGTTTTCCATGGGCTCTTAGGTATTTGCTCATCATTTTTAAAATTGATTATGTGTGTTTGATTTGAAAAAAGTTTTTGTTTGACTTCAATTTAACCCTTGCTTCTGTCTTCAAGAGTGTTACAAAGTGTTTTTATAAACTTTGTTTGAAAAGAGTGTAAGTGTGGAAAAGTTTGTTTGTTTTGAGCAAGTACCTACTAGCATCTACCTACTCGAAAAAAGAATTGTTCTATGTTCGTTTCCTTTAGACAGCGATATCCTACTATTAGTGAGTAGGTAGCATCATCGTTGGAGTTTAAGGGTCAATTCGAAATGGACGTACGATCACTAAAGCAATGTTAGGACGTCTTAGTAATAACCCTAATGTCTTAAGATCATATTCGAGGCAACATTTCCGAGGCAACTTTTCCGAGGCAACATTTTCGAATGGGACATTTGATCTTTGTTTAGACAAGAGAGCGACCACTAAAATACCCTATACTTAATGATCGTTTACCGAAGGCAACCAAAGTGGGAGTATACCCTAGGAGTGCGCATGTGCGAGTGATTCAATTTTAGTTATTATCTTTGCACATTTCGAGTTTGCTAACCATTTTAAAATTAACATACATTCTTGTCATGCAACCCTATCATCATACATCTAACAGTTAATATTTTGCGGAAATTAAAATGCGGAAAGTAAAGCTACGCTATTACAAGGCTTCAGGTATTATTTACATAGCCAAAAACAACCCGTAAAAAAAACGATAAATGAACGAAAAAGCCCTAATTAATCTATTACATCCCATGAGCAATTACATTAATATGGTAAAAATAATTAAGCGCGCGACGAATATAGAACGCAAGGAAATTAGGGATTTGATCCCGTCTAACCTAATTAAAAGAAAAAAATATTTTTATTGTTTTTGATTATTTTAAGATAATAAGGTTTTTAAATTAAATACAAATCTAATTAGTAATTAAATTAATTTAAAGAAAAGAAAATAATTTATATGACCTATTTTTGTATTTTTGGTTATTTTTAAGAAAAAGAAAATATAATTTAAATTAAACAAAACCCTAATTTCTAACTTGTTTTAATTTATTTACAAAATAATTAAAGTTACCCTAAAATTAAATAAACTAATTGAATTAATTTTTGTATAAAAAATAAATTCTAAATCTAATTGGATGAAAATTGATTTTATGGTTTTTTTATGAAAAAAAGAATTAATTTAGTGTTAGTAAAAATAAATTAAATGAATTAATTAAGAAAATATAAAATAATAGAGAAAAAGAGATATGGGCCTGAGAATCAGCAATTTGGGGTGTGTGAATATCAGCTTCTGGGCCCAAAAATCTGACCCATGTTGACTTCCTGGATTCCCTGCTCTGCATTGACTAGGGTGTATCATGGTCCTCCAAATGATGGCCTTCAGATCTGGGATTCGAACCCAGGTCCTATGGCCTTTCCCACTACCTTGTGTGCACGCCTGATCATCTGAATGAAAATAATATGAAATAATGGGGGGACCTGGGATTCGAACCCAGGTCCTGTGGCCTTTTCCACTACCTCTTTACCAACTGAGCTGCGCGTGTTTATTGTACATGGAATAATAATAATGGATAATATATAATAATGTGAGTTAGTGGGAATAAAAAAAAAAGCGCCAGAATTCAAATGGACAAGTAAGATGGTGCCACGCAGGTCGTGCGTAACCTCTCTCCGTTGGTAAAAGTCAGAGACTTTTAGCTACGGACAAATGTCCGTCGCTATAACCCTGCATATCTCAAAATAAAACACAAGCATGATAAACAAAATCTAATGCCATGAATCGAATCGCCTTGGCCAGCTGAGCATTATGGTGACCTTCTTGTGGACCAATTTCACCTGTACATAAAGACCCTAAAACGAGACCAAGAACCCTAATAATGGAAAATCTTTACAGAGTTAGAAAAAATGCTATTAATTGTTATGAACAGCTTGCAAATGCTTCAAGGAACAAGAATATGTATGTAATTCATGCTATAAGTGCCAAAATCATGTGATTCGATTTCAAGAAAAAGTCATGGTCGTGGATTACTTACAGTAAGTTCTAGCGCTGGAAAATGCTTGTTCTTGATTGGTACAACTTCCTTACAGTCCTAGGAAGCGAATGAGATGGCTAGGGGGTCTTGAAAAAGTCTGGAAGTGTGAAATCAAGTCAGCATGTTTTGGTCAATTTTTCAAGTTTCGTTCTTCCTTTGTGCGCCTCTAAAACTTGTTGTTTCTGGCTGCAATTGTTCACTATATACCAAGGGTTGAATTAGGTTTACAAATATGATCTCAATCCTTGCCAATTATGATTTGTGATCTTGATTTGATTCACTTGAAAATCTTTCCAAAATAGGACAAAATCAATCTTTTTGTGCCCACCTATGCCTTGCACGAATTGATTCACTTGCTAGTGGGATATAGGACCTGAAATATGCACAAGATCTTGAAGTTTGAATGATTTGGATTTTTTCATGATTTGTTTTGATTTAAATTGATTTAATTGCAATAAAAATCAAAATAAATAGAAAAATAAGATAAAGACAAATGGGAAGAGGTGGGGCTCATGGACCATTCTACAAACTCAAAACAAGTGCAAAAAGTTAGGCCCATTTAGCAAAAATTGCAATTTGAGGCACTTTTGACTTTTGGCAATTTTGCAAACAAGGTCAACTTTACCAATGCATAACTTCCTCAATTTGGACTCTTTGAAGGTGTTCTTAGAATTTTTTATAAATCTTGAGATGTCCTCTAAGCAACCCTTTTGGTCTCATCTCAATTAAGTCTTCCATGTTCATGTATGAAGCTTTGACAAAAAAGGTGTTTTTGTTGACTTTTCAAAGTGACCTATAATGTCCAAATTCATTACTTCTTGTGAGTGCATATTTTGAACTTGGGAGCTGAATATTGATTTTAGAGAATTGCATCCTATTCAAAATGAGCTCTGGATGAGTCATTTCTCATAAAGTATGAGAAAGTTATGCTTGGTCAAAGTTGAGTTGATTTTTCCTACAAAACCCTAATTTAGCAACTTTTGGGTTTTGATTAATTGTGAGCAATCCTTGATGAATCATGATCAACCCTTGATCAAATGATGAATAATACTTCACAATGAGGATTTTGACCAAAAATCTTGAAGTTGTGGGCCATAGTTGACTTTTGTCTTAGCACAGTCGATTTTCAGGCCCTTGAGCAATTGACTGAGCAAACTTCCTCTGTAAGGCTTGAAACTTGACAAGGATGATCTTGAGAACATATTAGGAAAATGGTGAGCATTTGGGATCCCTTGGACTCAAATATCTTGATGCAACATGAAACCCTAATTTGAGGTAGACTGCCTTAGGAGAGAGTTTGTCTGGTTAACCCTTGGACTTCCTTGAGCAATTTGAAGACCTCACTTGAAGTGTATTGAGAAATATGGGAGGGAAAATTTTGGGGTACAACAGCAGCCCCTGTTCAATCTTCTTAAACCTGAGGATGTAGATTGGCTTGTCTGCCTTTCGTGATCCGAAGGTGGAAGATGATTGAACACTAGAGTGCCCAGAAATTTGCACTCGCATGAAGTGGTAGTTGTCTTATGATTTCGGGATTAGGCCTATATATTCCATTTGGAAGTTGATGTTGGAAGATGGGCTTAAAGATGCCATCAGAAGAAGTGTCGATCGCCCAAGATATTCCTTAGCAAGAGCTTGTATACCTGTTGTTGAGGAAAATTCCACTGGGGAATGCTGGTCTCTATCTTGAGAGAAAGTTGAATTTTAGGAGCTTCAGTCGTTCGTTATTCTACTGGGGAATCATCTCTTGGTCGAAGAGGTGAAAATGAATTATTATCTGGTCGTGATCCAGGCTTCATAGTGATAAGATCGACTGCTATCTGGTCGAAATCCAGGCTTTATAGTGACTTACTGGGGAGATGAGATTAAACTTGCTATCCGGTCGTAATCCAGGCTTCGCAGTTTCTCAATTCTTTTCTGGTTGTAAACCAGGCTTCATAAGGAATTCAACTATTATCCAGTCGCATCTGGGCTTTAACTTGAATTTATGGCACACTAATATCCAGTCGACTCTGGGCTTCTTAGTATTTATCCAGGTAAACTGCTATTTGGTCGAAATTCAAGCTTCACAGTGTCTTGTACCGCTATCCAGTCGTAATCCAGGCTTCACGATGTGTTATACCATTATCTGGTTAAATCCAGTCTTCATGGTGTCTTGTACTGCTATCTGGTCGAATCCAGGCTTCACAATACCTCACTTCTTATCTGGTCGAAATCCAGGCTTCAGAAGAAATCAAGTGGTTATCCAGTCGCATCCGGGCTTCCATTTGATTTTTAGGCCTACTAATATCCGGTCGACTCCGGGCTTCATAGTAATTGGCCGGATGAACTGCTATTTGGTCTAAATCCAAGCTTCACAGTGTCCCTCACTGTTATCTGGTCGCAATCCAAGCTTCAGTGTTTTTACCACTATCTGGTCGAAATCCAGGCTTCACGATGTGTCATACCATTATCCGGGCGAATCCAGGCTTCATGGTGTTTGGGGAATTCAAGATATTATCCGGTTGAATCAGGGCTTCATAACTTGCATTAAAGATATACCATTATCTGGTCGACTCCAGGCTTCATAGTATTCTTGGCTGCTATCTGGTCGTAATCCAGGCTTCACAGTAACTTGCTGAGCTGTTATCCGGTCGTAATCCAGGCTTCACGGCTTACTGGGGATTAAACTATTATCCAGTTGAATCCGGGCTTCATAGCTTGCTTTTAAGAGATACCACTATCTGTTCGTAATCCAGGATTTGCGGTATTCTAATACTGTTATCCGGTCGTTCTCCGGGCTTCACAATATGATGGAGAAATCAAGATACTATCCGGTCGTACCCGAGCTTCATAGCTTGAACTTTGTGAGAATTTAATTGTATCCTTTCCTGAAATGTAAAGAATTAGTCGTATGTAATGCCATGATGCATGGCATGTATTGAGCAATGATTTTCTCAAAATAAATGAGATTATGCTGTATGATGCATATGCATGTGCCATGATGTATGGAAATGTGATGTTTTGTGATGTTCTCTAGCTGGGGAAAATAAATCCAGAACTGCTGCTGGAGAATATAAAGAGTTTTGCTCACTGGGGATAACGACCGAAGATGACTTGAGAATAAATCGGCGGGAGAATAATTCTGCTGGAGAATAAATTGGTGAAAGAATGACCCTGTGGGGAAGAGATACTCTGTCAGAAGGTCTGCTGACTTGGAGAAATACCCTCGGTTGTGGATGGATTACCGTTGCTGGCGATGATAAACTCTGTCGGGGATAAAGTTTCTATTTGTGGAAGAAATAAACTCCACTGAGGATGGTCTTCCATCATTGGTGATAGATGAACTCTGCTTGGGGAGAATCTTACCGACTCATTTGCGATTGCGAACCTCAGCTGGGGAGAGTTGTGTCCTGTTCGGGAAAGCTAACATCACTGTCTTTTTTCTTACTCTGCAAGGAGTGTATATACTTTTAGTCATTTTCTCCAGCTGGGTCTATCCCTGTACCTGGTGAATAGAGCAACTGTAAGTTCTGGTAATTTCTTGTTTGCCCCTGTTCCTAGTATCATGAGTAATTGTCTTTTGTTTCGCATGTAAATATTTATGAGCAACAATTATTTTCAAATGCATATATCAAAAATGAATCATTGGACGTTCTTGCAAAATAAAACAGGAAAAGAAAAACAATTTTGCAATTTATTGTAAAATGGATTGTATTGATTTTGAAGTTGGCCTGTAAATAGGCGTTTTTGTACAAGAGGCTGACGTCATGGTTAGAGAACGCCGCCGAATGATAGAATTTATACAATTTGTGAAAAAGAAAGGAAAAACAGCTATGTGACCCATCCCACTGGGTTCCGACTCTGCTATTTCCCTTATATCCTCGAGCGCCTCATCACTTTGCTACTTGGTTGAAGGTAGATCAGATTGATTGGCGTCGTCCGAGCTTGATAGTCGATACCGAAGTCTGGTTGCGAGATGATCCAATGAAACATAGTGTTACACTTTAATCCCTAATTTTTGCCTGGACCACCCTTTCGGGTTTTCAGTCCACCGGGATACCCTTTTTTGCCCAAGCCTCCTTTTCAGGTTTTCGACTTGCCGGGTGTACAGATTTTTCATTTTCATCCCTTATTTTTTCCCGAACCCTTTTGGTTCGCCGGGAAGCCCTTAATTTTGCCTAGGCTAGTCGACCTAGCGGGTCTTTGATTATGCGTAGTATTTTTTCACTATGTCTGCATTGACGGGGTGAGGAAGGTCGTCACCATCCATGGTGGTTAGAATCATAGCTCCTCCTGAGAAAATGTTCTTAACCACAAATGGCCCTTCGTAGGTAGGGGTCCATTTTCCCCTGGGATCACCTTGTGGCAGTATGATGCGCTTGATCACCAGATCCCCGACTTGATACTCTTGACGTTTGACTTTCTTGTTAAAACCCTTAATCATCCACTTTTAGTACGTCTGACCATGACGAATAGCAGTAAGTCTCTTCTCATCAATTAAGTTTAGATGATCAAGCCGGGTCTGAATCCAATCATCCTCGCTCAAACCTGCATCCTTCATAATCCGAAGAGAGGGTATATGTACTTCAATGGGTAAGACTGCTTCCATGCCATACACAAGAGAGTAGGGTGTTGCCCCTGTTGACGTCCGTGCTGAGGTACGGTACCCATGAAGAGCGAATGGTAACATCTCATGTCAGTCTTTGTATGTCACCGTCATCTTCTGCACAATCTTCTTGATGTTCTTATTAGCCGCTTCAACAACCCCGTTCATCTTCGGCCGGTAGGGAGAAGAGTTATGATGTTGTATCTTGAACTGTTTGTAGAGCTCGGTGATCATCGTATTGTTGAGATTTGTACCATTGTCCGTAATGATCCTCTCTGGTACACCGTATCGACAGATCAAGTTATGTCAGATAAATCGCGCCACTACGTTCTTGGTTACTGTAGCAAAGGAAGCTGCCTCAACCCACTTCGTGAAATAATCAATAGCTACCAGAATGAAACTATGCCCGTTAGACGCAGTGGGTCGGATCTCACCAATCATGTCGATGCCCCATATTGCGAAAGGCCAAGGAGCTGTCAAGACATTCAGAGGAACTGGAGGTACATGCACCTTATCAGCATAGATTTGGCACTTATTTTGACATCTTTCCTGTCTTCCTCTATACTCAAATTTACTGATTCCACTGGCTCTTCATGAGGCTATATGGCCCTCTCTTCCTGTAGTAACAGCCTAGCAAGTTCCCCAGGCACTTCACAATCATCCTCACCTTCATCCTCGGCTTGGTTGATCAGATTTTCAAAGTCATAATTGGCAGTAGCAGAGTCATTACCAATGGGATCCAGAGTGGATGTGGACCTGTATTATGATATGTGAGTGTGTGTAAGACAATAGCTGTTTCGATAAAGTGCAAGATAGAAAGGAAAAACAAGGAGCGCAAAATTTGTAATGCAAGAAAACGTCCAATGCTTTATTGATGATATATGAAAATCACAAATAATAAGCCCTCACAAACAAAGCCAAGGTGCCTCGGGCAAGGCACCGGGCCGTAAAGTTTCAAACTATCTGTTACAAATCTTAAAACAAAAGTCAATTACTGTGTAATAAAAGAAACAGGCACAGAGTCCTTCGCCGTCCAGTTGTTCAATCCACCATTGGTAGTCAGGTAGATCCAGCTGTCGATATCTGACTCTTCTCCATCATCCTCGATTGCATTCACTCCCGGATTACTGATGTGAAGAGGAGGTCTTCCAATCTGTGTACGCCGAACAGCCCTTTGAGCCTCTGCAGTAAAGCCCAAACCAAACTTGTCCGTTTTGTGTGCGAAGTTAGGGAGTTTTCCCCAATTTGCACACCCACCTTGATTAATAACTACCCTGGCATCCTTAAGGGAAGCCATCTTCATCGGAGGTTTGTCAGCAGCAACTTCAGTCGACGCTAGAGTCTGGGGGACCTCTTCAAAGTTTTGACACGGGGTTTCGATGAACTCCCCATCTATCTCCACATACCGAAAGGAGTTAAGATGACTCACCATGTACTCCTCTTCACCTTGTACCGTAACAATCTTCTCTTTTACTGGATATTTCAACATCTGATGAAGCGTAGAAGTCACTGCCCCAACCTTATGAATCCAAGGGTGACCCAACAAGCAAGAATAAGATGGTCGGATATCCATCACATAGAACGTCGATGCAAAAGTCTGAGAGCCAACTTTAACAAGGATGTCCACCTCCATCTGCACCATCCTTTTTGACCCATCAAAAGCTCTAACCACAATGTTACTCGGCTTCAGAACCAACCCTTCACAGTCCAGATGGTCTAATGCTTTCTTGGGTAAAACATTTAATGAGGACCCAGTATCCACCAGTACTTGGACCAGAGTAGTGCCCTTGCACTCAATCGAGACATGCAGAGCATCATTATGATTTCTTCCTTTGGCAGTCAGATCTGCATCGGAGAAACCCAACCCCTTGTTAGCGGTCAAACTAGCCACACAGTCTTTGAATTGATCAGCAGAAGTTTCCTACGGCACATGCGCAGTTTTAAGGAAAGAAATTAAAGCCTTTGCATGGGCTTCCGAGCATAACAATAAGGATAACATGGAGATTTTCAACGGGGTTTACCCCAGCTGCTCGACTACATTGTAGTCTATTTTCTTTATAATCTTCAAAATTTCCTCTATCTCCTGCTTAGAGGTTTCTACAATGATCTTCTTAGGCGCTTCCATCTGGGCAGTCCCACCTGTAACTTCTTTGCCCCGAGTGTCGGATGACTCAGCGATAGGGGTGATAACTGGAGTAAGAATTGGAACAGTAGCTGATGTACTGGCGGATGGAATGGTAACATGCTTTTGAATAGTCGGAGGGGAAATCTCAGGAGAGAAGAGTCTTCCACTTCTGGTGACCTTGCTAGACCCGAAAATATTGCTGACATCAGCATCAGTCTCTTCAACCTTCAAGTCTTGTTTGATCCAATGATAATACACATCGGCCCTATAGTGCCACGGGACATCGTTATCTGAAGTGTATGGGATAGGACCAGGAATAGTAATGATTAATGGAGTAACTCTTGGAACAGATGTAATCCTAACAGGCTTTCTCGAGGAAGCCTTGGAAGGATTGGCAGAAATGGTTATGATGGAAATCTCTTCAACAGGAATCAATAGAATCAAAGTTTTTTCGAACAAGATCTCTTTGTTATCCATCAGGCGCTGAACACCTGATTTTAGTAAATGGCAACCAGCAGGGAGGATTGAACATAGGTGGCAACCTTCGCCACAGCCCGGAAATAAACCAGCCAATAATAGATTCTTCTTAACTGTCATCAAAGGAGTAGAAACTTCTTCCACGAAGGTTACAAATAAATCAGTGTCATTATCAGAGACTACAGGACTAGGACCCTTTTCTTCCTCTTGATTGTCTCCTCCTTTGGATGAATGAGACAGATCAGCTTCCTGTCGCAACCTATTCCCAAATCTGTGACCCATATTCAGCAGAACCACCTTCTTCTTCTTCTTCTTCTTCTTCTTCTTCTCCTTCAAGATTAGAGTCTTCAAATCCTGTTATCCTTTGGCCAATTTCAAGAACATCTCCTGGAATTGAGCATTCTGTGCTTGAAGAGCTTTGATGGCTTGATCGGTAGGCATTTCAGAAGACATTTTATGCTGAAATAAACAACGAAGAAGATAAGAAACCTGTAATAGTACCTGTAATGGTGTGCATGATAATGTAATGCGTATGAAATGATTTCAAAGACTTAGTGAAAATTCTGGCTACAGATACTCAATGTCACATCCAATGTTATGACACCGTATCTGACTTACTATATGACAGTAAATACAAAAGCAGTAAATAACACAGTCAATTGTTTACCCAGTTCAGTGTGCAACAACACCTACTCTGGGGGCTACCAAGCCAGGGAGAGAATCCACTATAAGAGATGTTAATTCAGGAATAAACCAACCAGTTTATCTCCTTCACTTAAGACCTACCCAATGCAATTCTAATCTAAGTACAACTTAAACCTGAGTTCCTACTCACTCCCCCTCAATCACAGCAGTGATACATAAACCAATTTGACTTGAGAATTGATGAAGACACTCTTCAAAACACACTCTTGATTAAGCTTCACAGCTTTTTAATCAAGTAACACAATCACTCGTGCTTCACAGCTTTGAGTGATGTACACAACTAACTTGACTCTGCTTCACAACTTTAGTCAAGTAACATTCAAACACTCTTGCTTCAAAGCTTTGAGTGCTACACAACCCTTACAATTGAAACCTATTCCAAGACACTTATCACAATGATAATTGCTTGGAGTACAATACACAAATCTATACAGATTACAAACTTGATCTTCTAATCAATCAGCAGGGATGCCTTCAAAAACCGCAGCTCTGTTGAATATATAGCAGCTGCAACTTCAGTTAGGGTTTCCAAAAACCTAGGGTTGATTCCGTTTGACCTTAAGACCAGGTCACATTACTTCATTGATCAGGTTAGGATTGAGCTAGGTTACTCCTCAGAAAACGCAGGATTCTGTTTAGGAAGGACTGAGTTATTTCCTGAAAAAACTCAGACTTATCCAATCCTGTAATCCTGCTAGTTCAGAACAGGATGTCATAACATCTGTTATGACATCTGAGAAAACCTGTCTACTGATTAGCAAAGTGTGATCATTTTGCAAACATGCTCAGATACACACTTATAAACATCAGTATTTGAGTTACAATATTTTTCTGCATATGTACCTAAAGAGTTAGTACAACCTGAACTAGAATGTTATGACATCAGTCATGACATTCACACATACACTTGGAATTTACCAAAAATGCAAGCCAATACCTAAACACCTACACTTAGGGAGATTTAAATTTGTAAACCAAGAAATGAAAGAAACTTTATTAGATTAAACTTGTAAAATGTTTAACAATGCCTTTAAGGCGTTACTAAAGAAATAACTGAAAAAACAAATCTAAACTAGAAACAATAAAAGATATCAGAAATCCCATGGTCGCTTTCCCTTCGTGCTGACATAATCATTGATTGTCCTTTCATTCTCAAGCTGCCTCGTGAGCTTCAAGATCTTCCTTTCCTGCTCATGATACTTCTCCCGGTAGGTATCCATTTCTTCCTTTAACTGGATCCAAGATCTCTTCAGTGCCCCGAGATTAGTAGGCATATAGGGATAGAGGACTGTATAAGGAACACCTTCTTCATTAGTATGCTCCACAACCACTAGCAAAACAGCTTCATAAGGCATCCCCAGCTTTTGAGCACGGGATCAAACCCACTGGAGATAAGGTTGCATAGGGAGAGAAGTCTTCGGTCCTAGCTCGTGAGGGTCAGACATGTTCACCATGCCCCAGGCCCGTATAAACCTTCGGCGATGCTCATCCATGTCCCCCTTGTAGTCAAAGACAATATCTGTAAGAAGAAGCTCATGAGGACCATCTCTCAGAGCGTGACCAAACTATCGTAGAGCCAAGAAAGGACTGTAGGTTATTCCCCCTCTAATTCCAAGCAACGGGACATTAGGGTATTCCCCACATCAATCAATGACTGCTACTCTTTCCATATCCTTAGAACTCCAAAGAATGTCCGTATGGGCAAGGGACATTATCCTGTAAGCCCAACCTAACCCTTCCTCATTCTTCAATACAGACTTGGGGAGGTGCGAAATAAACCACCTCGCCAGCAGCAGTGTGCAACACATGAGGGTCCCTCTTCTTCGCACAGTACGAGTACAGAGGGCATGCAAAATATCACCCAGAAGAGTTGGCACTGGATTACGAGACAAGAAGATCTTGACCATATTCACATCTATGAAAGAATCTGTATTCGGGAAAAGAACCAAGCCGTAGATGAGGAGAGCCAAGATGTATTCAAATGCTTGAAAGTCCAAATTATCCAAGAACTGCTGAGTTTGATCAATCAGAAACTTGGCCAAGAAACCTTTAACCCCGCTCCGTGTCTCCCAGTTGGATACTACATCAGCCCTTTTTAGATGTAAGGATGAAGCAATGTCCTCGGGTCTAGGAACCTCTTCCAAACCTGTGAAAGGTGTCTGCTCGAGGATGGATATGCCCAGTAAGTCAGAAAACTCCTCCAAAGTGGGAACTAACTGATAATCCGGGAAGGTGAAACAATGATGCACCGGATCAAAGAACTGGAAAAGCACGCTCATCATCTGGTCATCCAACTTTGAAGTGACCAGGCTAAGGAGATGACCATGTCTTCTAACGAATGAAGAAGTATCAGGAACTTTTGAGAGTAACTCTCTGAGTTGAACAGGTATCTGCACGAAGTGGACTCGAATGGTATTTCTGCGTATGGAAGCCATAATCTACAAAATAGAACAAAGATAAATCCCCTCGGTCTTTGAAATGGTTAGTATAATGAAGTATGCATGCTATGTCATGATGCATGATGTCATGATAAAACACACAACAAGTATAGCAGGTAACAAATATGGTAAAGGCACACAAGTCACACAATAGCCCTTAAGTTTCAGGCTTGCATGGGGTCTAGGTACTACCCTCTTGAAGTTCAATTGGTTTCAACCTGTCCTAATAATAGTAATCGGGTTCTAGAGGTTCTCAATATCACTGAACATCCTCCATCGGTCATGGTTTCAGCTCACACAATCTTTTCTTGCGGCCATAACTATCTTGAGAGTATGGTCTCAATGAGTGTAGTATCGAGTATCAACCAGTTCTCAGCTATATACCGAGGCCGACTATCTCACTACTTCCTATGGCCAAGTTGGTCAATTATAGGTTCTAAGGTCAGTTGATGCTTAACGACACACATAGCAGCCCCATATTCTCCTCGTTTCTCCACAAGGGATACCAGTACCAACCAATGTGCCACATCAATGTAGCTACTGCTTCAACTGTATCGGTCTATGCCGTACAGTTCCCTCACAATTTATTTTTACTTACCTAAAAGGTGTCCCCATATTCGGGTTAGGATCTATAGTAACTCCAATACAAAGCCCACAAAAATAAAGCAATCAAATCAGACAAGAGAAGCAAATATGATGAACTAATCCTAAGGTATACCCCACTACTATCCCCAGCAGAGTCGCCAGTTCTGTGATATGGTAGCATAACCAAAACTGTTTGAATGCTGGTTTGTGTTTTGCGTTTGTGTTTGTAAAATGTCGCGGTAAGCAAGAGTCTCCACCGACTTTTATTTTATCCAACAAGGAAAGGAAAAAAGCACAGAAAAATTCCTTTTTCGAGATATTCTGAGTACGGGGGGTAGATTATAGAAAGGGAAGGTATTAGCACCCTTTCTATCCATGGTTTTCCATGGGCTCTTAGGTATTTTCTCATCATTTTTAAAATTGATTATGTGTGATTGATTTGAAAAAAGTTTTTGTTTGACTTCGATTTAACCCTTGCTTCTGTCTTCAAGAGTGTTACAAAGTGTTTTTGAAAACTTTGTTTGAAAAGAGTGTAAGTGTGGAAAAGTTTGTTTGTTTTGAGCAAGTACCTACTAGCATCTACCTACTCGAAAAAAGAATTGTTCTATGTTAGTTTCCTTTAGACAACGATATCCTACTATTAGTGAGTAGGTAGCATCATCGTTGGAGTTTGAGGGTCAATTCGAAAGGGACGTACGATCACTAAAGCAATGTTAGGACGTCTTAGTAATAACCCTAATGTCTTAAGATCATATTCGAGGCTACATTTCCGAGGCAACTTTTCCGAGGCAACATTTTCGAATGGGACATTTGATCTTTGTTTAGACAAGAGAGCGACCACTAAAATACCCTATACTTAATGATCGTTTACCGAAGGCAATCAAAGTGGGAGTATACCCTAGGAGTGTGCATGTGCGAGTGATTCAATTTCAGTTATTATCTTTGCACATTTAGGGTTTACTAACCATTTTAAAATTAACATACATTCTTGTCATTAAACCCTATCATCATACATCTAACAGTTGATATTTTGCAGAAATTAAAACGCGGAAAGTAAAGCTACGCTATTACAAGGCTTCGGGTATTAATTACATAGCCAAAAACAACCCGTAAAAAACGATAAATGAACGAAAAAGCCCTAATTAATCTATTACATCCAATGAGCAATTACATTAATATGGTAAAAATAATTAAGCGCGCGACGAATATAGAACACAAGGAAATTAGGGTTTTGACCCCGTCTAACCTAATTAAAAGAAAAAAATATTTTTATTGTTTTTGATTATTTTAAGAAAATAAGGTTTTTAAGTTAAATACAAATCTAATTAGTAATTAAATTAATTTAAAGAAAAGAAAATAATTTACATGACCTATTTTTGTATTTTTGGTTATTTTTAAGAAAAATGAAAATAGAATTTAAATTAAACAAAACCCTAATTTCTAACTTGTTTTAATTTATTTAAAAAATAATTAAAGTTACCCTAAAAGAAAATAAACTAATTAAATTAATTTTTGTATAAAATATAAATTCTAAATCTAATTGGATGAAAATTGATTTTATGGTTTTTTATGAAAAAAAGAATTAATTTGGTGTTAGTAAAAATAAATTAAATGAATTAATTAAGAAAATATAAAAGAATAGAGAAAAAGAGATATGAGCCTGAGAATCAGCAATTTGGGGGGTGTGAATATCAGCTTCTGGGCCCAAAAATCCGACCCATGTTCACTTCCTGGATTCCCTGCTGTGCATTGACTAGGGTGTATCATGGTCCTCCAAACAATGGCCTTCAGATCTGGCCTTCTGGAAATCAAAAGGTTGAATCTTGAGAGTACATGGTGATCTCCCTGCCTTGTGTGCATGCCTGATCATCTGAATGAAAATAATACGAAATAATGGGGGGACATGGGATTCGAACCCAGGTCCTATGGCCTTTTCCACCACCTCTTTACCAACTGAGTGCGCGTGTTTATTGTACATGGAATAATAATAATGGATAATATATAATAATGTGAGTTAGTGGGAATAAATAAATAAAATGCGCCAGAATTCAAATGGACAAGTAAGATGGTATCACGCAGGTCGTCTCCAACCTCTCTCTGTTGGTAAAAGTCAGAGACTTTTACCTACGGACAAATGTCTGTTGCTATAACCCTGCATATATCAAAATCAAACACAAGCATGATAAACAAAATCTAATGCCATGGATCGAATCGCCTTGGCCTGCTGAGCATTATGGTGCCCTTCTTGTGGACCAATTTCACCTGTACACAAAGACCCTAAAACGAGACCAAGAACCCTAATAATGGCAAATCTTTACAGAGTTAGAAAAAATGCAATTAATTGTTATGAACAACTTGCAAATGCTTCAAGGAAAAAGAATATGTATGTAATTGATGCTATAAGTGACAAAATCATGTGATTCGATTTCAAGAAAAAGCCATGGTCGTGGATTACTTACAGTGAGTTCTAGCGCTAAAAAATGCTTGTTCTTGATTGGTACAACTTCCTTGCAATCCTAGGAAGCGAATGAGATGGCTAGGGGATCTTGGAAACGTTTGGAAGTGTGAAATCAAGTCATCACTTTTTGGTCAATTTTTCAAGTTTCGTTCTTCCTTTGTGCGCCTCTAAAACTTGATGTTTCTGGCTGCAATTGTTCACTATATACCAAGGGATGAATTAAGTTTACAAATATGATCTCAATCCTTGCCAATTATGATTTGTGATATTGATTTGATTCATTTGAAAATCTTTCCAAAATAGGCCAAAATCAATATTTTTTTGCCCACCTATGCCTTGCACGAATTGATTCACTTGCTAGCTGGATATAGGACCTGAAATATGCACAAGATCTTGAAGTTTGAATGATTTGGATGTTTTCATGATTTTTTTTGATTTAAATTGATTTAATTGCAATAAAAATCAAAATAAATAGAAAAAATAAGATAAAGACAAATGGGAAGAGATAGGGCTCGTGGACCATGCTACCAACTCAAAACAAGTGCAAAAAGTTAGGCCCATTTAGCAAAATTTTCAATTTGAGGAACTTTTGACTTTTGGCAAATTTGCAAAATAGGTTAACTTCACCAATGCATAACTTCCTCAATTTTGAATCTTTGAAGGTGTTCTTTGACTTTTTAGAAAGCTTGAGATGTCCTATAAGCAAACCTTTTGGTCTCATCTCAATTGAGTCTTCCATGTTCATGTATGAAGCTTTGACAAAAAAGGTGTTTTTATTGACTTTTCAAAGTGACCTATAATGTCCAAATTCATAACTTCTTGTGAGTGCATATTTTGAACTTGGGAGCTGAAGATGGATATTATAGAATTGCATCCTATTAAAAATGAGCTTTGGATGGGTCATTTCTCATAAAGTATGAGAAAGTTATGCTTGGTCAAAGTTGAGTTGACTTTTCCTGCAAAACCCTAATTTACAACTTTTGGGTTTTGATTAATTGTGAGAAATCCTTTATGAATCATGATCAACCCTTAATCAAATGATGAATAATACTTCACAATGAGTATTTTTACCAAAAATATTGAAGTTTGACTGTATGTGGGTCATAGTTGACTTTTGTCCTAGCATAGTCGATTTTCAGGCCCTTGAGCAATTGACTGAGCAAACTTCCTCTGTAAGGCTTGAAACTTGACAAGGATGATCTTGAGAACATATTAGGACAATGGTGAGAATTTGGGATCCCTTGGACTCAAATATCTGTATGTAACATGAAACCCTAATTTGAGGTAGACTGCTTTAGGAGAGAGTTTGTCTGGTCAACCCTTGGACTACCTTGAGCAATTTCAAGACCTCACTTGAAGTGTATTGAGAAATATAGGAGGGAAAATTTTGGGGTACAACAGGTAGGAACACTTAGGTGGAGAGTGCCAAAATAGTGGACAAAATAGGAATTGAGTCTGAAAAAGAAGTGAATGAAGATGAAACAAATTCATCTAAAAAGGGACTCATCATTGATTAGCTTATTAACAAAAACTCACCCTTAAGGAGGACTAAGAAACAAATTCTAAATGATCTAAGTCTTGAGTTGTACTACTATATCAAGACACCATATCTTGTCCTGAAAAAGAAACCAGAAGTGGAAGGTAAAGCTAAGCTATATAAAAAATTCAGAGAAATGGTTGTTAAGCTTCAGATATGTATTCTCTTTAGTAAAATTTTAGAACTAATGACTAAATATGCTAGATTATTGAAGGAGTTCTTGCATTGTAGAAAAAAGAAAAAGGAAGATGAACAAGTGGAGGCACCAAACAAATGCAATTTTGTATTGCACAGAAAAATTATACCTAAACGGAAGGATCCATGTAAGTTCACTGTTCCTTGAAATATTGGGGGGTTTAAATTCTCACATGCATTATGTGATTTGGGATCGAGCATCAATATGATTCCTCTTAAAATAGCTAAGGAATTAAATTTGTGGGAGCCAAAACCAACTGATATGACTCTCACCTTAGCTGATCTTTCTATTACTCATCTGTGTTAAATATTGGAAGATGTTTTTATATCTGTGGATGGTCTAATTTTTTTTGCAGATTTTGTAGTTGTGGATATGAAGGGAGCAACTAAAAGAACATAGTTATTTTAATCAAAAGATCCCAACCCAAATGTTATATATCGGAGCAAGACCCACTTTATTCAACAGGAAATAAATAACGCACTCCGAAGCTATCCTCTAAGCTTCAACAAACTATTCCTGATTACCTGCAAGTTACCCACATATAGAGGCAACATTTCCAAGCAGAAAGGGTGAGTAATCACAAATTATTAAAAAATATATATGGAATAGATATAGTAGTACAACAACAAATCATCATAGATTATACATATCATCATACTTCATATATTATACTCACACTTTTACATCATCAATACACATCAATCATATCATTATATCACCACATTAACATCTATCATCAAACACCACTAAAATCACAATGTCATCAACATGACTTAATCAATCATTATGCAATGTAAAATTAAATAAAATGCAATATCATTGACTCACGCATGTGGTACTAAAACTTTACTGATGACCAAGTCATCTTTCTCCAAAGATCCCCACCATAGGATCGATTCCCGCTTGGAGCCAGAGCACTTCACAAAAATGTACCCAATCCACACCATAAGATTAAGGTCGTCACTAGAATAATGTCCTAAAAATCATCACTGGACCAATGTCCTAACATCACTGGGCCAACGCCCTAACATATTCCATGAATGCATGATGCGAAATAACATAATATAATTGGACTATTGCTAGTCAACACACATCATCATTCATATAATCATCATATAATTATCTTTACAGGACATGTATGCACATCAAACATGCAATCATCATCTTCGTTCATCATAACAACATCAATTACTTCATAATACAACACAACATCATCATAGCAACATCAATTTATCATTTACACATACATCATAATAAATCAATCACTGAATTTTCCAATTCATTAAGGGATGGATAATGGAAAATACATCATATGTTTCATTAAACCCCCACACAATTATAGTTCATTACGTTAGCTTCCTAACACTTCAACCGACGCGTCAAACAGAATCCTAGTACTTAAGTTATGACATTTTAAAAATCCTTCCTGCTGCCACTCGCTTGAGGCTCGCTGGGCGAAGCAATTTACTCGCCTGAGGCTCTCCCGAAGAGGCTGGGGCGAAACGCTTTCCCCCATAAAAAATTCCAAGAGCGCTATTTTTCCATCATCTCTTTCACCCGACGACCTCTTTGTTCGCTCGTCACGCTCGCCTCTGCTTCGTCTAGTGAAGCAAGAGCGAGACACCTCCTCCATATATTTTCCAGAACCATCCAAAAATCCACTTCTCTCTCGCCTCACTCTCTCCTAGCGAAGTATGGGCGGAGGTTCTTCGCCCGACGACTTGGGGAGCTCGCTTGGCGAGGGCACACAAATAAGAACTCTGCTGTTGCATTTTCTACACATAACCAATCCCAAAATCCTTACGACTTCATCACCATTCAGTCTAAGATTCATATAGTTCATCATGGTTTCACGACATCATAATAACATATCATAGTAGGAATAATACACATCATTTCATAGCATTACAATATCAATCTATCACCAATTTCATCATCTATTTCATCATAATTATTATGTCATCAAATTCATCATAAAACCCCAAACAACCTACATACCTCTAAACCCTATATCAATCATAATAATAAGGATAACCCCTTTACCTTAGATTATAGCCAGCAATCGATTCTCCTTTGTGTTCTATAGAATCACTCTGAGTTCCCCAATTCCCTAGGTCTTCTCTCTGCCTCTTCTCCAAACGCGATCATACCAAATGTGTGTTCAAAACCCCAAATTTTCCTTATGTCAAACTTACCCCTTGGACCCCTAATATGGTCTTCCTAAATTACCCCCAGTTATCACCTCACCAATTATCACCTTGCCCTTATTATTTGTACACAATATATTATCTTATTTCACTAATTAAAATAATTCTAATTAATTAATCTAATTATCTAAAATTATTAAAACATCCAATATCACTTAATTTATACTATACCACACATAACATCACATCACACATCATATTCATCAAAACATCGCATATACTCACAAATACATCACAAATACTCATCATAAATCAATTAAATAATTAAATAAATAATCTAATTATATTTAGGGTGTTACAAGTAAGGCCCTGGTTGATGTTGAATCAGAAGAGCTCATGTTACAGTTTAACAATGAGCATGTCATTTTTAATGGGTGTGAATGGACGGATTATGTCAATCACTTGGAAACATGTTACCAAGTTGAAAGTGAAGAAAATATACATGTTGAAAAAGTGACCAGAGGACTTGCATACGATGAAAGGTAATCTCTTGCCTGATATACATTAAGTATTATGTGTCAAAATAATTACGGTAAAGAATCACTCAATTGGAGGCAACCTATCAGTAAGTTTAATTTTGAAAATTTTCAATTTCATGTTATTTACATTAACCGTGTTCTTTGTTATAAGTTTGTCAAATGATGAAAAAGCGATAGAAAAATAAATAGATAATTAGAAAAATATAGATGAGAAAGAAAAAAGGGGAAAATTATAGAATCATGGAGTTAGCGTCCTGCACATGATATCCTTGCATCGCGTACGTGATGCAATCTATCACGCGCGCGACACTACTTTATTATAGCTGGAAGGAAAAGATCCATTGGGGGCAGTGTAACATTGCCATCGTGCGCACGATGAGGCTCATTACGCACATGATGGATCCTTTTATTGCCTATAAAAAGGATGCAACAATCCTACTTTCTTTTATCCCTTCTTTTTACTCAAATTACTTGCAAAAGTTATTCTCTCACTCATAAATCTTAACATATTTTCTTGCAAATTTTAGGTTGTGTTTCAATTTTGTGCAGATGGCTCCATGTTATCTTGAAATTTGACACTCAAAGTTTGAATTATTGAGAAACAATTTAAAGAGAAATCAAGAATAGTGATGACGTCTTTCAGTTTCAACTGAAGTTTTATGAAATAGCGCAAGGTCGAAACTCAGTGTTTGGGAAAGCGATTTGAAGCGGGTTCGACAAGTTTATGTTTAAAAGTTATTTAAAATTTCTTTAGATTTTGTCGAAACCTTTATTTCCTTTTCATTTACATTCCTTGCCTTCTTTTTCTTCTTCGTCCTTTATCTTCAAATTTACTTTTATTGTCGAAAAGATAAATATCTAGAAAACCTATTAAAAATAACATAAAACTATACGCTATTATCCTATGATTAATCTAGTAGATCCTGTAAGTAACCCGAATCATTAAATTTTGGGAGACTTGCAGTTGTTTACTAAATTTCACAGTAAATAAATTGGCACTTCCAGTGGGACCCACTGTCTAGTTTTAGAACTCTCATTTTTCAAAACAGTTTCTTTAAACATTGTTGCATTAGATTAAGAAGTGGTAGAATAACCATAACTAGCAAAGCCAAACCCAATAGGAAGTACATTAGAAGAATGGTTAATCCACCATACAATAATGGAGAATAACCCCCTCTTTCGACAAGAGAGTATACGACCATAATATCTATGACCGAAATGATACCTTCTACAGCAAGTACGATGGAAATCCCGTCAAAAACTCAAAGTGGACCAGTGCTATCCCCTGTAAGAACACAGGGTCAACCACAAACCCCAAGACTAGGAGGGAATAGCAATTCCAGGCCCCATGTGCCTTGATTTATGATGGCCATGAATGATCATGAACAACCATACGACATGCCAACATCAATAAGTGCAAGTTTGCATAATAGTGCATCAATATTCGTTGATCCATTGGTGTCTACATTTTCACCATTACAAGGATCAAGTTAAGGTGTAATAACTTACGAAGAAATTTCCAACCCCCGGGATTTACTTCCTAAATGCCTTCTATTACGACGAACTATACGATATTACTTAGACAACAAATGAATGACAATAACCATAAAATGGTTGGAGTCTTTTCCCAACAAATGGGCACAATATTCAACCCTTTGATTTAGACTGCTACCCAAACTAATATATATAATGTCGAGATGAATCAACAGTTGGCAGTGCAATGGTGTAAATTGCAGATTTCATTGGTGCCCCTCAGGCACCAATTCAAAAAACCGGTCAAGAATGGCTAAGAGAAAACCTAGGAGTGGTTTTCAAATAAGACCCAACAATTAACCAGGACCAACCAGTTACGCTAAATTCTGGCGAAGTTAACTAGGGGCAAAGAGACAAACAACCTAGGGTCGAACAAGTAATACCTAGGGAGGTACAAGCCCTAAGAGTTATAATGGTTAATCGAAACCAGGATGCAGACGAAGTCACCATCATGTTCAACAAGAAGAATTTGTAGGAGAAAATAATATGGAAGCCATGGTCGAAAGGATAATGGAGCGAAATAGGGTAAACATAGGCCTTCGAAGGCCAAATTATACTTCTACTTTATCTGAATATATTTTACAAACTGAGTTACCCAAGGGGTGGAAAATCCCAAAGTTCACAAAATTCTATGGTGACACCAGCGAATCTATTATCGAACATATAGCCAGATATTTGACCGAGGCTGGGGATATTGCAAACAATGAAAACTTAAGGATCAGATATTTCCCTAGTTACTTAACCAAGAATGCCTTTACTTGGTTCAGTACCCTCCCTGCGAATTCTATCCATGATTGGACTCGCTTAGAGAGGTTGTTCCATGAGCAGTTTTACATAAGACAGTCGAAGATAAGTTTGAAGGACCTAGCTAGCATCAAGTGTAATTTTAGTGAGCCAATAGATGACTATCTCAATAGGTTCCATTTGTTGAAGGCAAGATGTTTCACCCAAGTTCCAGAACATGAACTAGTTGAAATGGATATGGATGGTTTGGACTATTCCATTAGAAAGAAGTTATACACCCAATACTCAAGAGACATGGCTCAGTTGGAAAACACAGTTTGACAGGTCAAACGTCTAAAGGCTGAAAAGGCAAGGGCTAGTAAAAACAATAGAAGAGAAAGGGTAGTATATGTCGAAATGGATGAGGATGAACCAGAGGTTTACGATGACCCAATAGGCTTTAACAAAAACAAAATAGATTTAGCTGAATTGAAACAAAGCCCTCCTTATTCATGCAAAATCCTCACTCCTTCGAATGGGAAGAATCCTATCAAACAATAAAAGAATGACAAGTTCTCAAGAGAACACACACCTTTGGTGTGATAAAGTGTGACAAAATATTCGACTTATTAGTTAAAGATGGCCAAATGATAGTGCCACCTGGCGTTAAAATTCCTCTATTAGAACAGCAGAAGAAAATAGGGTTTTGCAAATATCATAATTTCTTAGGCAATAAAACCTCACAATGTTTTCTTTTTAGGGATTTGGTGAAAAATGCTATCAAGGATGGAAAACTAAATTTTGGTGAGAAGAACAAGGTTCAGATGAATTTTGATTCTGACCCTCTACAAGTGGATGACGCCCACTACACCGAGCTAGCAGACATCAACATGATTGATCAGAGAAATAGAAAGTGTACTATTTTGTCTCTTGTAATAACAGGGAAAATTCCCCGAATGTTGATCT
The DNA here is from genome assembly GCA_948472305.1 of Vicia faba. NCBI lineage: Eukaryota > Viridiplantae > Streptophyta > Magnoliopsida > Fabales > Fabaceae > Vicia > Vicia faba. The sequence goes on along the minus strand of OX451736.1, from coordinate 1,289,424,334 downwards.
CAAGGACTGCACAGAATTACCGAGTTTAATGCGAGGCTCAATTAAACAAAACTCAATATGGGGTTTTGGTTTGGGAATTGTACTAAACGATAATTAAAAATATGTGAAGGTAAACTATAACTTTTTTACTAGTGTGAATACTATGCTATGGGTAAGTGTATGGTTTGCCCTGTAATGACCTTCACTATTGATCTCTTCTACAAGTTCATTACCTTCAATTGCCGGCCCTTTAGATTATTTTCCCCTAAGTTGTTAGTGAGAAAAAATTTAACTATCCATCCTAAATCCTAAGTCCTTAGAAATATATGATGGAGTCAAGCCTTTATCTTATCAAGGGTTAAATCCGGTGACTATAGGGTATCCCTAGTCCTTGGTGATATCTACTATAGCCTAATCGTACAAAAACCTTAACAACCATGGTCCAACTGGTTGTTAACTGTAACTAAATCCTAATTGGTCCGATTAGGAAAGCATTAGAAACCTTGAACGATTAAATTGAAAGGAAACTACTGTATTAAAAATCAATAATTCATAGTCAATACATTTGCAAATCAGGGACACCCCCTAGCATTGGGGGGTTTCGCCGCACATATAATTCAAAGAGATTTCAATAACAATAAAGATAGACATTACAGAAAATAATGGTGAACTCTGATCTTCAATTACTTCCGCTCATGAAAGGTCTTCGTTCTCCCAAAACTTGCATAGACTTCAATCTTATGTCGTCAAATTATTCTTCATTCAAAAAGTCCTCTTTTCGTTCTACAAAAATAGGTTTAAGTAGTCTCATTTTTCCTAAGTGATGCCAAAAGTCCAAATTAGCCTCCAGGGTTCAAAAGCACTAAAAATTCCCAAACTTAAGAATTTTCAGCGTCTAAGCTGACAAGGGCCGTGTCAGTGGACACAGGCACCCGTGTCAGGTTGTGTGAATATTCCTCCAAATCGTACACTTTAGCTAACTTGACACAGGTTGTGTCGTGTGACACGGGCGCCCGTGTCGCCTTCTGTGATCTTTTTCTTTTCCAACAATTAGCCCAAATGAAATGATACGGGCCGTGTCGTGTGACACGGGCACCCATGTCAGTTTCTTTCCTGCTTCCATCTTCATTTTTCCCAGTCTCCCCCTTAACACGGCCTGTGTCAGGGCTCCTGAAGCACATCTTTCTGAACTTCTGAATTCTGCACTTTTTTGCCCCGATTTGTCTAGTTTCATTCTTTTATTCCTGAAAACACTATAATACCAAACCAAAGCATAAAATACGGTAAAATGGAATAAAACACCAGTCAATTAAAAGAAATGATGACTAATGCAAAATTCCTATGTAAAAACCAATGGTCAATAATCGAGGTTGCTGAGGGCCTCCATGCCAAAAACACCAAGAGTAGAACTACTGGGGGTTTTAACTAGGGTATCAAAGTAACTAAGGCTACTGAAAGCCTTTGACTCAAGTTGCAAAAAATTAGGATTACTGATGATCCTAATGTCAAAGTAAACATGGTTGAACTGAGTGGAGAGACAGACTTGGACGTTGACAATTAGGTATCCAGAGGGAAGAACACCAACTGAAGGTGGCGTATCCATTGACCAATGAAAATCTTCTCAAATTTCTTTTTCGATGCCAAAAGAAGAAATCTGAGGCAATAATGTATCCTAGACGCAATTTCATGTATGACAGGAAAGCTGTTGAAAACTTGGAGAGAGTCATAATTTTCCGTCAAAGAGAAAATTGGAAGGATACTGGGGGCAGATTTGTCTTTTACAAAAGGGGAATTCCCAAAAATTAACAAACAAGAGGATCAAACTTCCAGACGAACAAGCAAGCTTCGTTCAAACCACCTACTGATGCCCCAACAAATAAGTGGGTGAGGCCTATCGAAAAGATAGGTCAAGGACAGGGGAAATTGAGGAGCTTCGAGTTTGGTTGAGGTTCTTCAATTGCTTATCAAAGTGAATTCCAAGTTTCAAAACATCAGGCATACAAATCCGAAACTACAAAGGGAAAAATCCCATGTCAAGGTTCCAATGGATAAGGTTCCAGAGAAAGAAGAATGCTGAGAGGGAAGCACTTGAGAGAGGCGTGGCATAATCTAGTACCAACCAGCCTCAATCTATCAACAAGGTAGAAACAAAAGGCCAGATGGGAGAAAGCTTTTCTCTCCTAAAGGAGAGAAATATAAGTAAAAAAAACCATAAAAGACTCTTGATGATGAGGATATGCTAATTGATGACTTTAATTTAGGTTCTGAGTCATCCCTAGATATTAACTGTAGTGTGGTTTCTGTGTTTCCTTATGAGTATAAACAGGTAATGGAAATCGAAGAGACCGAGGAAACATATGAAGTAGAAATGGTCAAACACAGGCCAATGTGTTATTATGTGATGAATAATGGGGCAGTCAAAGAACATAATGTATTCTTCAAAAGACCCGACGAGGGGATGAAGAACCATTTGAAGCCTCTGTTCATTACAGTCAAAGTAGGAAGCACTAGGGTCAATAAGATCTTAGTGGATGGAGGAGCGGAAGTTAACCTAATGTTGTAGTTCATGCTGAAGAGAATTAGAATGTTCGACACATACCTAAAACCCCATAACATTGTCATGTCGAACTATGAAGAAAAAATTGGCCATACTTGGGTGTCATCCAAGTTGAGCTAACAGTGGGAACCATTACTAGGCCCACTACGTTTATGGTTATAGCCTCAAGGGCTAATTATAATCTTCTCCTAAAATGGGAATGGATTCATGGAGTTGGAGCAATGCCTTCTTCGCTCCACCAGAGAATTTCAATATGGAGGGAAGATGGAATAGTAGAGAATATCAAAGTTGATCAAAGTCACTTCCTGGATGAAGTAAATCATGTGGATAGGTGCCAATTCAATCAAAACTTGGAAAATATAAGACCATGTAGTCATGTAGGACATGCATATTTTCCATATGATAAAGCCCTTTACTTCCTCATCTAACATCCAACCCATGGACTCCAATGGGACAGAGAGACTGTGGGGGAAAAGGATGATGTCAAAGGGGTATCTGGACTCTGGCCCACTAGTTGGGGGACGAAGATAGAGACCATGTCTAAGTCCAATTTCTTGGAAAATATTTAGGCTTACATAGCCGAAAATAAATTAAAAGAGACCATGGACGCTGAAGTAGGATACATGGCTGTTGAAGCCAAAGAAAGAACAGTTCATCTGGAAGGACCTGGAGTGGATTTCAAACCAGAACCACTTGATAGGTCACATGTTGAAACAATAAGCCAAAGGCTCGACGCCATCTATGATGATGAGCCTTTAGGCTTTGAAGAGGATCCAGTGGTAACCAATGTCAAGATGTTGGTGCCAGATCCCTTATAAGAAATCAACTTGGGCGGTGGGGAAGCGAAAAGGCCAACCTATATCAGCGCCAACCTCAACCCAAAACTCAAAGAAGAAGTAATCAAACTCTTAAAAGAATATAAATATTTTTTTGTGTGGGATTACAACGAAGTTCCTGGACTAAGCAGGGAACTAGTGGAATTGAAGTTACCCATCAAGCCTGGGAAGAATCCAATCAAGCAAACCCTAAGGCGCTTTGCACCAGAGATCCTGTCAAATATTAAGGAGGAAATAAAAAGGCTACTCATATGTAAATTTATCCATACTACAAGGTATGTCGAGTGGATTCCTAACATAGTTCTTGTAATTAAAAATAATGGAACCTTGAGGTTTTGCATTGACTTTAGAGATTTAAATGCTGCAACCCCAAAAGATGAATACCCTATGCCAGTGGCAGAAATGCTAGTCGATTCAGCTGCAGGCTTCTAATATCTTAGCATACTTGATGGGTATTCAAGACATAATCAAATTTTTATTATTGATGAAGATGTACCCAAAACAGCCTTTCGTTTCCCAAGTGCCCTAGGTACCTACAATGGGTACTCATGCCCTTTCAAAGGGAAATAAATTCTATTTTCCATGACTTCATTGAAACTTTCATGAAGATTTATATTGATGACATTGTTGTTAAGTCTGTATCAGGAAAAATTCACCTAGACCATCTTCGATAGTCACTCGAAAGGCTGAGAAAACATGTTCTAAAGATGAACCCTATTAAATGTGTGTTTTGTGTGCAGGAAGGGGATTTTATGGGCTCTGTGGTCCACAAAAAAAGGATAGAAATAAATCAAAATAAGACAAAGGACACCATGGAAGTGAAAGCACAATCAAACAATAAGAAGTTGTAGTCTTTGCTAGGGAAGATTAATTTCTTAAGAAGGTTTATCTCGAATCTAAGTGGAAAGACTCAAGCGTTTTCACTCCTACTTCGCCTGAAAAAGGAAGGATTTGAATGGGGGAAATTGCAGAAAGAAGCCTTCGATAAGATTAAATACTATCTTGTTCACCCTCTAATACTATCACCTTCTTGTAGAAATAGGAATATAAGGTTATATATTTCTGCATTGATGTCACAATGGGGAGCATGATTGCTTAAGAGGATGATAATGGTGTCGAAAGAGCCATTTATTATCTTAGCCGAATCCTTAATGATGCAGAAACTAGGTATACTATGATTCAAAAATTGTGCCTTTGTCTGTACTTATCTTGTACAAAATTAAAGCATTATATAAAGCTAGTTTATGTTTCGTCTCACTTTGATATAATTAAACACATGCTTTCTAACCCAATTTTTCTTAGTCTAATTGGGAGATGGGCACTTTCTCTAACTGAGTATTCCTCAACTTACATGCGCTTAAAATCTATTAAAGGGAAAGTAGTTGTAGACTTCATAGTTGACCATGCCATGGTCAAAGTTCCTAAAAAATTCATTGATCTTGAACCTTGGAGGTTATACTTCGATGGTTCTACTCATAAAGAAGGAACTTGGATTTGAGTCTTAATTATTTCTCCTAACAAAATTCCAACAAAATTTAAGAATAAAATTGATGGTTCTTGCTCGAACAACAAGGCTAAATACATGGCTCTAAAAGATGGCCTTTAAATCTTGTTGGAATTGGGGGCAACTGGAGTCGAAATAAGAGGAGACTCTGAACTAGTTGTCAAGTAAATAACTAGGGAGTACAAATGTGTCAAGGAAAATCTAATCATGTACTTCATCATATCAAACATATTGATGCGAAGGTTTTAGTATATAACCATCAAACACATTCCTCGACTAAAAAATTATGAAGCTAACAACTTGGTGCAAATTGCATCAGGATATAAAGTGTTGAAGGATATATTGGAAGACTTAATCGAAGTTTGAGGAAGAGTATTGGCAACTACTTCATCTTTATCAGATTTGGAAATGACAAAGTTAGGTTGTTTAGATGAGGAAAATTTCGAACTTTTTGCCATCTATAACTTAACAGATGCAGATTGGAGAAAACCACTAGTTGATTATTTAGGAAATCCTACAACATCTATAAAGCAAATGATCATGTACAGTTCTTTAAGTTATAATCTTATGGTGGAACGAATTATTTAACAAGACACCTGAAGGTATTTTTCACAAATACCTTAGTGAAAGTGAGGCGTATTTAGCTCTATCGAATGTCCATAGCGGGGCATGTGGGGCTCATCAAGTTCGCCATAAGATGAAATGGATCTTTTTTCGACAAGGAATGTACGGGCCAACAATGTTAAAAGATTGCATCGATTTCTATAAAGGGTGTTAAGAGTGCCAGATGTTGCACCCCAAAATTTTCCCTCCTTCGAGATATCTCCGTATGCTCCTAAGTTTTTCAATTGCTCAAGGCTATTCAAGGTTTGATCAGACAAATTCCCCTCCTAAGTAGTGGCCTACAATTAGGGTTTTGGTTTTCTCAAGGAAATTGGAGCTTTTAATGCCTCAAGTGTATTTTAGGGTTCCTCATATGTCTCAAGGAATGCTCATGCCAAATTTCAAGTCTTGCATCACAAGTTTGCTCAGTCAATTGCTCAGATGACTTGAAAATCAATTATATTGGACAAAAAGTCAACTGTGGTAAACATATAGTCAAACTTCAAGATTTTTGGTCAACATAAAGATTTTTAAGTCACATTCATCATTTGATTAAGGGTTGATCATTATTCATCAAGAAAACTCAAGATCTACCAAAAGTCAAAAGTTACTAAATTAGTGTTTTCTTTAGGAGAAGTCAATTGAACTTTGACCAGGCATAACTTCCACATGCTTCATTAGATTTTTCTCAACCAAATCTCATTTTGAAAGTAATTTAATTCTCTACAATTTTTTCACTCTAAGCTCAATTCCAAAAAATGCTTCATATGAGAGATATGAGACAATACATTATAGGTCATTTTAAAAGTTAACAAAAGAATTTTTTTGTCAAGGCAACTTACATCAAGATAAAGTCTTCAAATGAAAAAACTATCAGCATATAGATTGTAAAGGACATCTTTAGCTTTCCAAAAAGTCCAAGATCACTTTCATATGATAAAAATTGAGAGAGTTATGATTGGTGCAAGTTGGGCAATTTTGACAAAATGCATGAAACTTAAATTGAGAAAACTTGAATTTTTGGGCTAGTGGGATTATGTTTCAAGGTCCAAACGAGTTTTAAACTTCATAGTGAACCTCAAAATCAATTCATACACCCGTTTGATTTTTATTCCATTTATTTTTGATTTTATTTCTTTAAATTGAAAATTAAAATGAATAAGACCAAGGCTTTCATACAAAGGTCCAAGCCCAATCTTTTGATCTAATTCAGGCTCTATATATTCTACATTCAGACAACAAAGAGCACCACAAAAAATCCTTACAAGATCACCTTCTAAAAAATAAAAAATTATTCAAAACTAGGGAAAACTACAAACCATATTTTCAGCCTGTTTCAAAGCAAGCTAACCATCCATTCAATTCCAGAAGCATTATAGGGTAAATTTAGATTGGTTGTGATGATCCAAAGAGCATGAAACAAGCACACATGCATCTCCGATTCCCTTGTTTTTTTTTCAAATTCATATTTTTGTTTTTATGTTATTTTGATGCATACTAACATTACTAACATGTTTATGAGGTATAACAACGCAGGATATGTTAGAACATAGTTTGATTCTACAACCCTTAATTATAGTTTTGATGATAACAAATACAAAGAACAAATATGCACCCTAAAAATTATTTTATTTTGGATGCATAAGTTCTGACCAAAGCAGCATCAGAAGATAAGCTATAGAAACTACACGCTGAAAGTAATCAGAATTTTCTCATAAGAATGATAATCAGAACCTGCGCTTAAGTGAAGTAAACTCTGATTATGAACATAAGGAATATAAACTAAGGCATCAACGTTCTGAAGCATCAGCAGCAAGCAAGGATGTAAGATTCTAAGCGTTACATTACAATCAAGACAACATCAATTACAACGGCTTCTTTCAGACAGGATCTTCTCTAAATGGAAACTGCGTTAATGATCATAATCACGCTTAAAGATTGGACAGAATTCCATTGCCTATAAATACAAGCTAAAAGATCAAATCGTTTACGATTTGCCAAAGCTACTTCAATACAATTCAAAACGCTGCAAGCTTACTCATCTCTATTCCACGCTCTAAATTTGTGTAAAATATCACAGTTGTGATAACTGTTTTTGTAACGAAAAACAACTATACACAGTACTCTAGTATCTTTGATTAAGAACAGTTTTCCTTGAGATTAACCGGATTGTGGTTGTACTCAAGAGGACTTTGATAGTTGTTAAAGTAGTGATTGTAATCTGTTTGAGATTAGTGAATTAAGACCTCGTTGGAGAGAGGCAAAATCACCTTTACGGGTGGTGTTGTACCCTAAAATTTGCCCTCTCATATTTCTCAAGACATTTCACGAAAAATCTCCAAGGGGCTCAAGGTTGCTCAAGAGTGGGTCAGACAAGTCATCTCCTAAGGCAGTCAACCCCAAATTAGGGTTTTGTGTTGCATCAAGATGGTTGAGTCCAAATGACCTCAAGTGTTCCCCAATGTCCTAATATGTTCTCAAGGTCATCCATGTCAAATTTCAAGCCTTGCAGAGGAAGTTTGCTCAGTCAATTGCTCAAAAGGTCCAACAATCGACTGTGCTAGGGCAAAAGTCAACTGTGGCCTACAAACAGTCAAACCTCAAGATTTTTTGTCAAAATTCTCATTTTGAAGGATATTTCATCATTTGATCAAGAGTTGATCATGATTCATCAAGGATTGCTCAAAATTCATCAAGACTCAAAAGTTGCTAAATTAGGGTTTTGTACGAAAAGTCAACTCAACTTTGACCAAGCATAACTTTCTCATACTTTATGAGAAATGACCCATCCAATTCTCATTTTGAAGAGCATGAAATTTCCTACAATCCATCCTCATACTCCAAGATTAGAAAATGCACTCACAAGAAGTTATAAATTTGGACATTATAGGTCATTTTTGAAAGTCAACAAAAACACTTTTTTTCCAAAGCTTATAACTTCAGAATGGAATATCAAAATGAGATGATACCAAAAGGGTTGGTTATAGGACATCTCAAGATTTCTAAAAAGTCCAAGAACACCTCCAAAAGTTCAAAATTGAAGAAGATATGCATTGTTGAAGTTGGGCATTTTTGCAAAATTGCCAAAAGTCAACCATCCCCAAAACATCAAATTTTGTCAAATGGGCCCATTCTTTTCCACTTGATTTGAGCTTTCCCCATTGCACACGTGTCCTAGCTTCAGCCTTGAGATCATATTTCTTTTTTATTATTTTCTTTGATTTTTTATTGAATTATTTCATTTTTAATCAAATTAAATCAAATAAAATACAAATATTGATTACTTGATATCTTTTTGGCTATTTCAGGACTGAATAATCATCGTCAAGGGTATCAAACTCGTATCAAGAAATCCATGTGCAAAAAGATTGAGTTTTGACAATTTTGGAAAGTTTAGTTATGGTGAATCAAATCAAATCTCATGGCATTGATGTTGAAGGATTTAATCCATAATTCTTAACCTAATGAATTCTATAATACATAAGGAAGCTAGAGGGCACGAAAATAAGGCTAGAGGCTGCATAAATAAGCAAAGCAAAACTTGCAAAATTCACTAAAAAGTGTGAAACCAAAATCCTACTTTGAGGCGTTTTCAGAAGCAAAGCTTGATACCAATCGATTGCTGGGTGTCTACTCAACCTTCTGCAATCCAAAGCAAGCTCTCATACACACCAAAACGCACTGTAAGTATCACGTTTTTCAGCCCTGTATTCGAAATCTTAACTCTCCATTCTTGCATCCTCTGGGAAAATCGTTGATATATCTGTGATCCTCATGACATTTCAAAGCTTTTTGCACTAGTTAATTTTATTTATCTGACCTGTAAAGCCAAGTACCATATCTAGGGTTTCGTGGTTTGTTTTTGGGCGTTTCTCTTACAGGTAAAATTAGCCCCAATAATGGCCATGGACATGACCGGAAGAGAAAGACGAACGCAACCATGGTCTTGGGAGGAGTTTATATGGCCTGAGATGAATATTGGAAATGACCTAGGCATTTAGCTGCGGATTCAAATCCACAGGTAATTTCTTTACAGGCCTAAGGACAGGGACGACATCGTGTCCTCCCCTGATTGGTCCTTTCAAATTTTTGTGCACTTTTTTTATTTGTGGCATATTAACGCGTTTTGTCTTATAATATTGTTTTTATATATTATTAACAATTGAGACACATTGGCCTAGTGGAGAAGCAAGCAATGCAAATACCATCAGGACCTAGGTTCGAATCCCAGGTCCCCCATGCGCTTTGTTACATTTTTTCTTCAGATGATCAGGTACAAATCCAAGCATGATGTCTATCATACGTCCTCAAGTATCAAAGCGCCAAATGGCCAGATGGCCCAAGGCCAAATCTGGTGGCCAGAAATTGATGGTCTACCATGGATCCAGTCAACCAGCGCATAGGGGATCCAAAAAGTCAACCAGGCCAACGCCTAATGGGCCTTGGAATTGCAATTTTGACCCCCTTTTTCAGGCCCATACATCTCTAACCCTCTTTTATTTATTTTTGTTTTAATTGCTTTATAATATTTTGTTTAATAAATTAACCAATCAAATCTTTTTCCTTATAAAATTAAAACCACAAAAATATTTTCTTCATAAAATCAAATTTTAATTTTTGTTAACAAATATTAATTTAATTAATTTAGGTCAATTAGAAATAATCTTAATATATTTTTGTAAAATATTTAAAATTAAGTTAGACATAATTAGGTTTTATTAACATTGATTAATTTTATTTTATTTCTTTAAAAACCAAAAACCCAAAAATATTTATTTTTATTAATTAGTTTAATTAATTTAATTTAATAATTAATTTAGGACAATTTATTTCTTAAAATTACAAAAAAAAACAAACAAAAAATAATCTTTTCTTTAACAAAAAGGGTCAAAAGCCTACTTGCGCTCGATTTAATTTCCCGCACGCGATCTATTTATTCCATATTGTATTTGCTCCCGGAATGTAATAGATAATTAGGACCATTTAATTATTTTTATCGCTTTATTTATTTTTCCGCATTTAAATTTCAAAGGGTTGCTTTTGGCGATGTAAATACCCGACGCCTTGTAATTTAATTTCTGCATTTTATTTCCCACAAATTATAACTGTTAGATGTTTGATAATAGAGATGCATGACAAGATTGAATATTTTAAACTAAAATTAACATAGCCCACCCTTAACATGTGAAAAGACAAAAATAACTGAAAACGACACACTCGCACATGCGCACTCTTAGGGTACACCCCACTTGGTTGCCTTCGTACACGGTCGTTGAGTATAGGTGGTTTTAGAGGTCGTCCTCTTGTCTAAAAGATCATAGTCGCCTCGAAATGGTTGCCTCGGATATTGTTGCATCAAAACAAATGATCTAAGACATTAGGGTTACCGCTAAGGCGTCCTAACATTGCTTTGGTGACCGTAAGTCCCACATTCAAATTGACCCTCAAATTCCAACGACTGTGCTACCTATTCATCAATAGTAGGATAGTATTGTCTAAAGGACATTAGCCTAAAACGATTCCTTTTTCGAGTAGGTAGATGGTTCTTAAGTACTTGCTCTTTCAAAAAATAAAAACTTTTCACACTTACACTTTTGCAAACAAGTTTTCAAAACACTTCATTACACTCCTGAGGACAAAAGCAAGAGTTAAATCGAAGTTTCAAACAAAAACTTTTTTTCAAAACCCACAAGCACAAAGAAAGCAATATTTTGAAAATAATATGAGCAAGTACCTAAGAGCCCGTGGATAACCACGGATAGAAAGGATTCTAATACCTTCCCTTTCTATAATCTACCCCCCGAACCCGAGAAATATCTTGAAAAAGGAATTTTCTGTGCTTTTTTCCTTTCCTTGTTGGATAAAATAAAAGTCGGTGGCGACTCTTGCTTACCGCGACTTTTTGCGAAAACAAATGCAAAATGCAAACCAGAATTCCAAAAAACAGTCAGTTCTTTCCCACCGTATCACATAACTGGCGACTCTGCTGGGGACCCTTATAAGTGGGGTGTACCTTAGGATTAGATCATTGTGTTTTAAATTGTTTGCTTTGTATGCTTTATATTTGTGGGCTTGAATTGGAGTTACTATAGATCATAACCCGAATCTGGGGATACCCTTTAGGTAAGTAGAAATAAACTATGAGGGAACTATACGGCGTAGACCGATACGGTTAAAGCAGTAGCTACGTTGGTGTGGCACTTTAGTTTGTACCAATATCCCTTGTGTTGGAACGAGGAGAATATGGGTCTTCTAAGGGGTCATTAAGCACCAATCGACCTTAGAGCCTTTAAATTGACCAAATTGGCCATATAACAGTAGCAGTATGCTACACTCATTGAGACTAAACTCTCGCGATGATTCTGGCTGCAAGAAAAGGTTGCTAAACTGGAATTATGACCGATCGAGGGTAGTCAGTGATATTGAGATCCTCTAGAAACCGGTTACTATTTTTATGATATGTTTGAACCAACTGAACTGAAAGAGGGTAGTAGCTAAGCTCCTTGCCAGCCTAAAATCTAAGGGCTCTTTGTGTGACTTGTGTGCCTTTACCATGTTTGCTATTTGTGGATACTTATGGTGTGCTTTCTATCATGACATCATGACATCACAACATTGCATACATCTTGCATTGGACTAACCTATTTCAAAGACAGGAAGGATTCATATTTGTTCTGTTTTGTAGGTCATGATACCCATGCGTAGGAACACCATCCAGATCAAATTTGTCCAAGTTCCCACTATGCTTAAAGAATTGATTGCAAAGATGTCAGATACTACCTCTTTCATCAGAAGACATGGGCATCTTCTCAGTTTGGTCACTTCCAAATTGGACGAGCAGATGATGAGTGTCCTGGTCCAGTTCTTCGATCCATTGTACCATTGCTTCACTTTTCAGGACTACCAGTTGGTCCCCACCTTAGAGGAGTTCTATGATCTGCTGGGTATTCCTATCCTGGATCAGACCCCGTTTACAGGTTGGGAGAAGATCCTTAGGCCAGAAGAGATTGCTTCAGCCCTCCATCTGACAAAGGCTGAAGTGATGTCTAATTGGGAGACTAGAAGTGGAGCAAAGGGCTTTTTGACTAAGTTCTTGGTTGGTAAGGCTAATCATTTCTGGGATAGTCTAGACTTCCAAGAATTCGAAGATATTCTGGCTCTTCTGATATATGGTTTGGTACTGTTTCCTAACTCCGACTCCTTTGTTGATGTGAATGCGGTAAAAATCTTCATCTCTGGTAACCCTGTACCCACTCTCTTGGATGACATTCTTCATCAGCTTTATGCTCGTACTGCTCGAAAGCAGGGAACCCTGATGTGCTGTGCTCCATTGTTGGCAAGGTGGTTTATTTCTCACCTTCCCAAATCAGTTCTAAAGAATAAAGAAGGCATGGGCTGAGCCTATAGGGTTATGTCTCTCTCTCATAATGACATCATCTGGACTATCAAGGGTATGGACGAGGTGGCTATTATTGATCGCTGTGGGGAATACCCCAATGTTCCACTGATAAGAACCAATGGAGGGATCACTTATAGATCGTTCTTGGCCTTACGTCAATTTGGGCGTTCTAGGAGGGAAGGTCCTCATGAATTGCTGATGCCTAGCATCATCTTTGATTTTCAAGGGGATAGTGACGAGCAACACCGCAGATTCATAAGAGCTTGGGATAGAGTTCACAGGTCTGATCCGCATGAGCTGGGTCCAAAGACTTCTCTTCTGATGGAGCCATATCTCAGATGGGTTCGTATCCGTGCTCGAAAGCTTGGAATGCCGTATGAAGCCGTCTTGCCTATCATTGTTGAAGTTTCTAATAAAGAAGGGGTTCTTCCTACCATCCTCCATCCTTATATGCCCAATGACATTGGGGCACTAAAGAGATCATGGATGCAGCTGAGAGAAGAGCGGGATACTTACCGAGAAAAGTATCACGAGCAAGAGCAAAAGATTCAGAAGTTGACTAGGCAGCTGGAGAACGAGCGGATCCTCAATGACTATGTCCGCACCGACAAGAAGCGACCATGGGAGCACTGATTGTCCTTTGATTATATCCAGTTTTTATTTACTTTTCAGTATTTCCTTTCTTGAAACGCCTTAAAGGGCATCTATTGAAAAATTTGAATTTCAAGTTTATCTAATAAAAGTGTGTTTCATTTCTTGTTTACGAATTTGAATCTCTCGATGTCTTTAAAATCATATCATACGCATTTCATCCCATGCACTTCATAATAGGTACCCATTACAGGTCTCTTATCTTCTTCGCTGTTTATTTCAGCATCATGTCTTCTGAACCATCAACTGAGCAAGCAATCAAGGCTCTACATGCCTAAAACACCCAATTCCAAGAATTATTCATGAATCTAGCTAAGGATCAACAACATCTGAAGGCCCTTATCCTAAAAGAGAAGAAAAAGAAGAAGAAGAAGACGGTCCTGTTCAATATGGGTCGCAGATTCAGAAACAATTTGTGAGATGAAGTTGATTTGACCACCTCATCTGGAGGGAAAGATAGTCAGGAAGAAAGGAGGGCTCCTAGCCCTGTGGTTTCAGACAACGAGATGGACTTCGACGAAGACCAGTATCCTCCGGCTGAGGATAGATACAAGCAACTGGAAGACCGGTTGAGTGCGATGGAATTAAGAAAGTGCCCGGCCTGGACTTTGGTGATTTAGGACTGTCATCTGAGGTGGTGATCCCCCACAAATTCAAAGCACCAGCCTTTGCTAAATACGACGGAGTTTCTTTCCTGAAACTACACCTCCGGTCGTATGTAAGGAAGATTCAGCCGTACACCGTTGATAAGAACCTTTGGATCCACTTCTTTCAAGACAATCTCTCAGGGACTCAGCTTGAATGGTTTTACCAGTTAGAAGGAGCCAGTATCCGCAGTTGGGAAGATTTGGCTGCTGCTTTCTACAGGAAGTACCAATACAATGCCGACCTCGCTCCTACGCGTACCCAACTCCAGGGTATGTCAATGGGTACGGGTGAAGGTTTCAAAGATTATGCTCAGAAGTGGAGGGACCTCGCTGGAAGTGTGCAACCACCCTTGGCTGATCGGGAGCTTGTGGATATGTTTCTGGGGACCTTGTCTGGTCCGTACTTTAACCACCTAATTAGAAGTTCTTCGTCCGGGTTCACGGAACTGATTATGATTGGGGAAAGGATTTAGGATGGTATTAAGTCTGGTGAAATATAGAAGGGTGCTTCATCAGGCACCGAGAAGAAGCCTTTTAAGAAGGAGGCCAGTGCTGTTTACAGTTCAAAAAGCCAGAAATGACCTGAACGCCGCCAAGCTATTAATGTGGTTGTTATTTCAAGACCTGCTGGTGCTCCTCAGCGTAATAATCAGTCAAAGGCCAAGAGACCTCGAAGACAGTTCACTCAGCTCAACATGACTTTATCCCAAATTCTGCCGAAGTTATTGAAAACCAACTTGGTGACTCCAAGGGAGGCCCCGCAGAATCCCAACACTATGTCACCAAAGTACAACCCTAATGCCCGCTACACTTTTCACTTTGATAGCCCGGGGCATGATACAGATGATTGTTGGGTTTTGAAGAACAAAATACAGGACTTGATTGATGCTAAGGAGATCGAGTTCGAAGCACCTGAAAGACCTAATGTTGTGACTGCTCCCATGCCCAAGCATGGAGTGAATTCTATATATGGAGACTCGTTTGTGGTTTCTGTGAACGATATTGTTACCCCTTTAATGATTGTGAAGAAGAACCTTTTGCTAGCTGGTTTATTTCTGGGCTGTGACGAAGGTTGTCGTATGTGTTCTGTCCTACCTACCGGTTGCCATCTTTTAAAGTCAGGTGTCCAACGCCTGATGGATAATAAAGAAATTCTGTTTGAGAAGACTGTTGTTCCTTTAGTTAATACTGAAGAAGTTGCTATAATCACCATTTTCGACAATTCTTTCAAGGCTTCCTCGAGAAAGCCTGTTAGAATTACATCTGTTCCAAGAATCGCGACGTTGATCTTCACTGTCCCAGGGCCTATCCCCTATACATCTGATAAAGCTGTCTCTTGGCATTATGGGGCTGATGTTTACTATCACGGAGTTAAACAAGATTTAGATGCTGATACTGACATCAGCAATATTGTTGGACCTGCTAAAGTCACCCGCAGTGGAAGATTTTTCTCACCTGATATCTCTCCACCAACTTCCTGGAAACCTGTTGTTATTACACCTGCCAATGTACCTGCTACTATTCCTGTTCAAGTTCCCATTCTTACCCCTGTTTCCGAGTCATCCGACACTCAGGGAAAAGGGACAGCTGACGAGCCTGCCCAGACGGAGGCACCGAAGAAGATTACCGTTGAAGCATCTAGACAAGAGATGGAGGAAATTTTGAAAATCATCAAAAAGAGCGACTACAATGTAGTCGAGCAGCTGGGGCAGACCCCGTCCAAAATCTCTATGTTGTCACTGTTGCTATGCTCAGAAGCCCATGCCAAGGCTTTGATTGCATTCCTAAAGACCGCACACGTACCACAAGAAACATAAGCTGATCAGTTTAAAGACTGCGTGGCTAGTCTGACTACTGATAACAGATTGGGGTTCTCTGATGCCGACTTGACTGTTAAGGGGTAGAATCACAACGATGCCCTGCATGTCTCCATTGAATGCAGGGGTACTACTCTTGTTCATGTATTAGTGGATACTGGTTCCTCATTGAACGTTTTACCTAAGAAAGCTCTACACCGGTTGGACTGTGAAGGTTTAGAGTTGAAACCAAGCAACATTGTCGTCAGGGCCTTTGATGGGTCTAAGAGGATGGTGCATGGAGAAGTGGATATTCTGATTAGGTTCAGTTCTCAAGTTTTCGCCTCTACATTCTATGTGATGGACATTCAGCCATCTTATTCTTGTTTGCTGGGTGGCCCATGGATCCACAAAGTTGGGGCAGTGACGTCTACGCTCCACCAGAAGCTGAAGTACCCAGTGAAAGGGAAGATTGTGACAGTGCAAGGAGAGGAAGAGTACATGGTGAGCCACCTCAACTCTTTCCTATATGTAGAGATGGACGGGGAGTTAATTGAGACCCCGTTTCAACATTTTGAAGAGGTTCCCCAGACGCTGGCATCAACTGAGACTATTATTGAAGATCCTCCCATGAAGATGGCTTCCTTCAAGGATGCTCGGGCTATTGTCGAGAAAGGTGGGTGTACAAATTGGGGACAACTCCCTAATTTTGCACAGAAGACTAACAAGTTTGGTTTGGGTTTCACTACAGAAGCTCAAAGGGCTGTTCGGAATGCACGGATCGGAAGACCTCCCCTGTTCATCAGCAATTCAAGAGTGAATGCCATTGAAGACGATGTTGAAGAGTCTGAGTTCGACAGTTGGATCTATCCTACTACTGATGGTGAACTAAGCAACTGGACAACAAAGGACTTCATCCCAATTTCTTTTGTTACCCAGTAATGAAACTTTTGTTTTGAATTTGAAACAGACAATGTTTTAAACTCTACGGCCCGGTGTCTTACCCGGGACACCGTGACTTCATTTGTGAGGGCTTTATGTGTGTCATTTTCATATATCATTAATAAAAGCATTGGACGTTTCTGGCATTCCAAATTTTGTGCTCCTTGTTTTTCTTTTATTACATATTGCAAAAACAACTATTTTACACACACTCACATATACAGGTCTACGTCCACTCTGGATCTCACTGGTAACGACTCTGCTACTGCCAGTTATGACTTCGAAAGTCCGATCAACTTAGCCGAAGACAAAGGTGAAGACGATTGCGAAGTGCCTGGTGAACTTGCTAGACTTCTACTTCAAGAAGAGAGGGATATACAGCCGCACGAAGAGCCGGTGGAATCAGTAAATCTAGGTACAGAGATAGACAAGAAAGAAGTTAAAATCGGTGCAAATCTGGAACCTAGTGCCAAGCAACGGTTGATTCAGATGCTGCGAGACTATGTTGAGATCTTTTCCTGGTCTTATGAAGATATGCCTGGGTTGGATACCGATATTGTGGTTCACCGATTGCCTACCAAGGAAGACTGTCCTCCAGTAAAACAGAAGGTTCACCGAATGTGCCCAGAAATGTCTGAGAAAATCAAAGCTGAAGTGATGAAACAGTTTGACGCCGGTTTTCTAGCAGTTACTTCTTACCCACAGTGGGTGGCCAACGTGGTTCCAGTGCCAAAGAAGGATGGTAAGGATCAAATGTGTGTTGACTATAGGGATCTGAACAGGGCAAGCCCCAAAGATGATTTCCCTCTGCCTCATATCGATGTTCTGGTTGATAACACCGCTCAACATAAGGTATTCTCCTTTATGGATGGTTTCTCCGGTTATAATCAGATTAAAATGGCTCCCGAAGACATGGAGAAGACAACCTTTGTTACTCAATGGGGTACCTTTTGCTACAAGGTCATGCCTTTTGGATTGAAATATGCCGGGGCAACGTATCAGCGTGCCATGGTCGCTTTGTTTCATGACATGATCCATCATGAGATTGAAGTATACGTCGATGATATGATTGCAAGGTCCCAGACTAAGGAAGAACACCTTGACCATCTGCAGAAGTTATTTGACAGGTTAAAATTGTACAAGCTGAGGTTAAACCCGAACAAGTGCACCTTCGGGGTGAGATCTGGTAAGCTGTTGGGTTTCGTCGTAAGCGACAAATGTATTCAAGTGGATCCTGCAAAGGTGAAGGCTATACAGGAAATGCCAACTCCCAAAACAAAAAAAGAAGTCAGAGGCTTTTTGGGACGACTGAACTACATTGCCTGATTCATCTCGCACCTGATTGCTACATGTGATCCAATCTTCAAGTTACTGAAGAAAGATCAAGTAGTATGTTGGAACGATGAATTCCATGCCGCTTTCAAAAGGATCAAAGAGTATCTCCAAGAGCCACCTATTCCGATGCCACCAGTTGAGGGGAGACCTCTGATCCTATACTTGATAGTACTCGACAACTCAATGGGGTGTATGCTGGGTCAGCATGATAAGTCTGGCCGAAAAGAGCATGCTATTTATTACCTTAGCAAAAAGCTTACCGACTGTAAGACTCGATACTCACTTCTCGAGAAGACTTGCTGCGCTTTGGCATGGGCTTCTCGCTGGCTGAGACAGTATATGCTAACTCACACTACTCTATTGATATCGAAGATGGATCCAATCAAGTATATCTTCGAGAAGCCAGCCTTGTCCAGAAGAATAGCAAGATGGCAGATGATCTTGACTGAGTATGACATCCAGTACACGACCCAAAAAGCAATCAAGGGAAGTGTGTTGGCAGATCATCTGGCACATCAGGCAGTGGATGATTACCAGACTATGAACTTTGAATTTCTGGATGAGAACATCATGTTGGTAACTGACTGCGAAGAACCTAGACCGGATGAAGGACCTGAGGAAGGATACTGATGGTCTATGTACTTTGATGGAGCTTCAAACCCTTTGGGTAATGGAATTGGCGTCGTGATCATATCTCCTAAAGACTCTCATACTCCGTTTACCGCCCAATTATGTTTCAACTGCACCAACAATATGGCAGAGTGTGAAGCGTGCATTATGGGTCTTCGAGCAGCAATGGACCTAAGGATTAAGTTCTTGAGTGTCTTCGGAGATTCCGCTCTCGTGATCAGCCAGATCAAAGGCGAGTGGGATACGAAACACCCAAATCTCATTCCTTACAAGGAGTATGTGTTGACATTGCTTCCGCACTTAGAAGAGATAAACTTTGAACACTTTCTGAGAGAGGAGAATCAGTTGGCGGACGCGCTGGCTTCGATGTCTTTTATGTTCAAAGTCAATTGGGACAATGAAGCTCCCTGGATTATCATTGAAAGATTGTACGAACCTGCACATTGCTGTGATATTGAGACTGAAGAGGTAGCAGAAAAGCCCTGGTTTCATGAAGTGAAAAGGTATCTTGAGGCTCAGGAATACCCCGAGGGTGCATCTGTTAATGACAAGAAGTTTCTGAGGAGGTTCGCGACAAAGTTCTTCATCAGTAATGGTATTCTTTACAAGCTTAACCATGATTCAACCTTACTTTGATGTGTGGATAACAACGAAGCAGAAAGGATCATGGTAGATTTACATGAAGGTACTTTCGGGACTCATTCCAGTGGACACACTATGGCAAAGAAAATCCTACGGGTAGGATATTTTTGGTCCACGATGGAAGCCGACTGTTATCAGCATTCTCAGACATGTCACAAGTGCCAAGTCTATGCTGATAAAGTGCACATACCTCCGGTACCTCTTAATGTCTTGACAGCTCCGTGGCCTTTTGCAATGTGGGGCATTAATATAATCGGCGAGATCAGACCTACGGCATCCAACGGGCATCGTTTTATCCTGGTAGAGATTGATTACTTCACGAAGTGTGTTGAAGCAGCTTCCTTTGCTACAGTAACCAAGAAAGTCGTGGCACAGTATATTCGGCACAACCTGATTTGTCGATATGGTGTACCAGAGAGGATCATTACAGACAACGGTACAAATCTCAACAACAAGATGATCACTGAGCTCTGCAAGCAATTCAAGATACAACATCACAACTCTTCTCCTTACCGGCCGAAGATGAATGGAGGTGTCGAAGCGGCTAATAAGAATATTAAGAAGATTGTGCAGAAGATGACAGTGACATACAAAGACTAGAACGAGATGTTACCGTTTTCTCTCCATGGGTATCGTACCTCAGCGCGGACGTCAACATGGGCAACACCCTATTCCTTGGTATATAGTATGGAGGCCGTCTTGCCCATTGAAGTTCAGATACCCTCTCTTTGGGTTATGAAGGATGCAGGTTTGAGCGAAGATGACTGGATTCAGACCCGACTTGATCAACTAAACTTAATTGACAAAAAAGGACTTACTGCTATCTGTCATGGTCAGACGTATCAAAAACGAATGATCAAGGTATTTAACAAGAAAGTTAGACGACAAGAGTATCAAGTTGGGGACCTGGTTATCAAGCGCATCATACTACCTCAAGGTGATCCCAGGGGAAAATGGACCCCTACTTACGAAGGGCCACTTGTGGTTAAAAACATTTTCTCAGGAGGAGCTATGATTCTAACCAACATGGATGGTGACGACCTTCCTCACCCCGTCAATGAAGACATAGTGAAAAAATACTACGCATAATCGAAGACCCGCTAGGTCGACTGGCCTAGGCAAAAATAAGGGCTTCCCAGCGAGCCAAAAGGGTTCCGGAAAAAATAAGGGATGAAAATGAAAAAAATTGTGCACCCGGCAAGTTGAAAACCTGAAAAGGTGGCTTGGGCAAAAAAAGGGTATCCCGGTGGACTGAAAACCCGAAAGGGCAGTCCAGGAAAAATTAGGGATCAAAGCGTAACACTATGTCTCATTGGATCACCTTGCATCCAGACTTTGGTATCGACTATCAAGCTCAGAAGACACTAATCAATCTGATCTACCTTCAACCAAGTAGCCAAGTGATGAGATGCTCGAGGACATAAGGGCAATAGCCGAGTTGGAACCCAGTGGGGTTATTCACATAGCTGTTTTGTTTAGTTTTTCACAAATTGTGTAAATTCCATTGTTCAGCGGCGTTCTCTTACTAGGACATCAGCCCCTTGTACCAAAACGCCTATTCACAGGCCAAATTTCAAAATCAATACAATTAATTTTCAAAGAAATTTCAAACTGTTTTTCCTTTATCTGTTTTGTTTTGCAAAGAACGTCCAATGTTCATTTTTGATATATGCACTTGACATTAATTGTCGCTCATAAATATTTGCATGCGAAACAAAAATATGATTACTGGTAATATAAAAAACAAGGGCAAATGAGAATTGTCCAAGCTGTATAGTTGCTCTGTCCACCAGGTACAAGGTAAATTCAGCTGAAGAATACGGCTAAGATACTTTCACTCCCTGCAGAGTAAGACAATAATAATAGCTCTCCCCAGCCGAGGCTTGCAACTGTGAATGAATGAATCGGTAATATTCTTTCCCCAAGCAGAGTTCATCTACCCTCAACACTGAAAAAAACTTAATATCCCCGGCAGTCTTAATATTCCCCAACGGAGTATAAGAATATTCCCCGACAGAATACAAGATATCCCTAGTGGAGTTAAAATTTTCCCAGCGCAGTCTGAAAAAGCTTCCCCAGTGGAGTTGAAGAATCATCCCCAGTAGACTATGGAAGTTCGTTCCCGGAGGAGTTTAAAAATAAATATCCCCAGCCGAGTTCAAAGGAAGATTGTCCCCAGCAAAGCTCAAAGGTTATCCCCACAAGAGTATAACAGGTTATCCCCAGTGAAGCCGCAACTGAAAGGTCATCCCCAGCGGAGCTCTTTCCTTTCATAAACAGGAATTCAATCCCTAACAAGATTCAGTATCACCAGCAACGATAATTCGTCCCCAGTGGAATTTATCAGTGGAATCCTCTACAGAGCATCTCTTCCCCACAGAGTAATCTCCTCATCAGTTTATTCCCCAACGGAGTTATTCTCTCCTGCAGGTTTATTCTCACAATCATATTCGTTCGCCATCCCCAGCGGAAACGAAGAATTCGACTATATTCTCCAGCAGCTATCTGGGATTTATTTTCCCCAGCTAGAAATATTACATTTCCATACATCATGTACATGCATATACGCATCATACAACGCAATATCATTTATTTTGAGAACATCATTGCTTGATATATATCATGCATTGCATACGACTGACCTTTACCTTTCAGGAAAGATGCAGTTAAGTTCTCAGCTATGTCGAAGACCTGACCAGTTCTTAAATCTCAACTGAATTATCCCCGGTTGAATTTCAGATAAGGTTCTCAATCTCGACGATTTTCCTCCGTCATAGTGTGGACGAGTTATGCAATCTCAACGGTATACTACGTTGAAAACCAGACAGTTCCTAGATCTTGATGATTTCCTCTGTCAAAGTGTGGACGAGTTCTACAATCTCAACGGTATACTACGTTGCAGACCAGACAATTCCTAGATCTTGACAATTTTCCTCCGTCATAGTGTGGACAAGTTCTACAATCTCAACGGTATACTACGTTGAAGACCTGACAGTTCCTAGATCTTGACAATTTTCCTCCGTCATAGTGTGGACGAGTTCTACAATCTCAACGATATACTACGTTGAAGACCAGACAGTTCCTAGATCTTGATGAAGATGTTTCCCTCTGTCATAGTGTGGACGAGTTCTACAATCTCAACGGTATACTACGTTGAAGACCAGACAGTTCCTAGATCTTGACAATTTTCCTCCGTCATAGTGTGGACGAGTTCTGCAATCTCAACGGTATACTACGTTGAAGACCAGACCGTTCCTAGATCTTGATGAAGATGTTTCCCTCCGTCATAGTGTGGATGAGTTCTACAATCTCAATGGTAAACTACGTTGAAGACCAGACAGTTCCTAGATCTTGACAATTTTCCTCCTTCATAGTGTGGAAGAGTTCTACAATCTCAACGGTATACTACGTTGAAGACCAGACAGTTCCTAGATCTTGACAATTTTCCTCCGTCATAGTGTGGACGAGTTCTGCAATCTCAACGGTATACTACGTTGAAGACCAGACAGTTCCTAGATCTTGATGAAGATGTTTCCCTCCGTCATAGTGTGGACAAGTTCTACAATCTCAACGGTATACTACGTTGAAGACCTGACAGTTCCTAGATCTTGACAATTTTCCTCCGTCATAGTGTGGATGAGTTCTGCAATCTCAATGATATACTACGTTGAAGACCAGACAGTTCCTAGATCTTGATGAAGATGTTTCCCTCCGTCATAGTGTGGACGAGTTCTACAATCTCAACGGTATACTACGTTGAAGACCAGACAGTTCCTAGATCTTGACAATTTTCCTCCGTCATAGGGTGGACAAGTTCTACAATCTCAACGGTATACTACGTTGAAGACCAGACCGTTCCTAGATCTTGATGAAGATGTTTCCCTCCGTCATAGTGTGGACGAGTTCTACAATCTCAATGGTAAACTACGTTGAATACCAGACAGTTCCTAGATCTTGACAATTTTCCTCCTTCATAGTGTGGACGAGTTCTACAATCTCAACGGTATACTACGTTGAAGACCAGACAGTTCCTAGATCTTGACAATTTTCCTCCGTCATAGTGTGGACGAGTTCTACAGTCTCAACGGTATACTACGTTGAAGACCAGACAGTTCCTAGATCTTGATGAACATGTTTCCCTCCGTCATAGTATGGGCGAGTTCTACAATCTCAACGGTATACTACGTTGAAGACCAGACAATTCCTAGATCTTGACAATTTTCCTCCGTCATAGTGTGGACGAGTTCTACAATCTCAATGGTATACTACGTTGAAGACCAGACAGTTCCTAGATCTTGATGAATATGTTTCCCTCCGTCATAGTGTGGAAAAATTCTACAATCTCAACGGTATATTACATTGAAGACCAGACAGTTCCTAGATCTTTACAATTTTCCTCCATCAAAGTGTGGACGAGTTCTACAATCTCAACGGTATACTATGTTGAAGACCAGACAGTTCCTAGATCTTGATGAAGATGTTTCCCTCCATCATAGTGTGGACGAGTTCTACAATCTCAACGGTATACTCTGTTGAAGACCAGACAGTTCCTAGATCTTGATGAAGATGTTTCCCCCAGTAGAGTTACAGACAAGTTCTTAAAACTCGGCAAAGATGTTCTCGCAACTGAGGTACAGACAAGTTCCTAAATCTCAATAAAAACCAGACTTCCCCAGCAGAATCTTCTACAAACAACAGGTATGCAAGTTCTCGCTAAGGAATCTCTTATGCGATCGACACTCCTGCAAATGGCATCTGTAAGCCCATTCCCGACATCACCAGGCTGATGCCACTTCATGCGAGTGCAAATTTCTGGGCACTCTAGTGTTCAATCATCTTCCACCTTCGGATCACGAAAGGCACGAAAGCCAATATACATCCCCAGGTTTAAGAAGATTGAACAGGGGCAGCTGTTGTACCCCAAAATTTGCCCTCTCATATTTCTCAAGACATTTCAAGAAAAATCTCCAAGGGGCTCAAGGTTGCTCAAGAGTGGGTCAGACAAGTCATCTCCTAAGGCAGTCAACCCCAAATTAGGGTTTTGTGTTGCATTAAGATCCTTGAGTCCAAATGATCTCAAGTGTTCCCCAATGTCCTAATATGTTCTCAAGGCCATCCATGTCAAATTTCAAGCCTTGCAGAGGAAGTTTGCTCAGTCAATTGCTCAAAAGGTCTAACAATCGACTGTGCTAGGGCAAAAGTCAACTGTGGCCTACAAACAGTCAAACCTCAATATTTTTTGTCAAAATTCTCATTTTGAAGGATATTTCATCATTTGATAAATAGTTGATCATGATTCATCAAGGATTGCTCAAAATTCATCAAGACTCAAAAGTTGCTAAATTAGGGTTTTGCAGGAAAAGTCAACTCATCTTTGACCAAGAATAACTTTCTCATACTTTATGAGAAATGACCCATCGAAAGCTCATTTTGAAGAGGATTCAATTTCCTACAATCCATCCTCATACCCCAAGATCAGAAAATACACTCACAAGAAGTTATAAATTTGGACATTATAGGTCATTTTTGAAAGTCAACAAAAACACTTTTTTTGCCAAAGCTTATAACATGAGCATTGAATACCAAAATCATATGCGACCAAAAGGGTTGGTTATAGGACATCTCAAGCTTTCTAAAAAGTCCAAGAACACCTTAAAAAGTTCAAAATTGAAGAACTTATGCATTGTTGAAGTTGGACATTTTTGCAAAATTGCCAAAAGTCAACCATCCCCAAAACTTCAAATTTTGTCAAATGGGCCCATTCTTTTCCACTTGATTTGAGCTTGCCCCATTGCACACGTGTCCTAGCTTCAGCTTTGAGATCATATTTCTTTTTTATTATTTTATTTGATTTTTTATTGAATTATTTCATTTTTAATCAAATTAAATTAAATAAAATCCAAATATTGATTACTTGATATCTTTTTTGCTATTTCAGGACTGAATCATCATCATCAAGGGTATCAAACTCGTATCAAGCAATCCATGTGCAACAAGATTGAGTTTTGACAATTTTGGAAGGTTTAGTAATGGTGAATCAAATCAAATCTCATGGCATTGATGTGGAAGGATTCAATCCATAATTCTTAACCTAATGCATTCTATAATACATAAGGAAGCTAGAGGGCAAGTAAATAAGGCTAGAGGCTGGAGAAATAAGCAAAGAAAAACTTGCAAAATTCACTAAAAAGTGTGAAACCAAAATCCTACTTTGAGGCGTTTTCAGAAGCAAAGCTTGATACCAATCGATTGCTGGGTGTCTACTCAACCTTCTGCAATCCAAAGCAAGCTCTCATACACACCAAAACACGCTGTAAGTATCACGATTTTCAACCCTGTATTCGAAATCTTAACTCTCCATTCTTGCATCCTCTGGGCAAGTCGTTGATATATCCGTGATCCTCATGACATTTCAAAGCTTTTTGCATTAGTTAATTTTATTTATCTGACCTGTAAAGCCAAGTACCATATCTAGGGTTTCGTGGTTTGTTTTTGGGCGTTTCTCTTACAGGTAAAATTAGCCCCAATAATGGCCATGGACATGACCGGAAGAGAAAGACGAACGCAACCATGGTCTTGGGAGGAGTTTATATGGCCTGAGATGAATTTTGGGAATGACCTAGGCATTTAGTTGCAGATTCAAATCCGCAGGTAATTTCTTTACAGGCCTGAGGACAAGGACGACGTCTTGTCCTCCCCTGATTGGTCCTTTCAAATTTTCGCGCACTTTTTTTATATGCTGGCATATTAACGCGTTTTGTCTTATAATATTGTTTTTATATATTATTAACAATTGAGACACATTGGCCTAGTGGCGAAGCAAGCAATGTAAATACCATCAGGACCTGGGTTCGAATCCCAGGTCCCCCATGCGCTTTGTTACATTTTTTCTTCAGATGATCACGTACAAATCCAAGCATGATGTCTATCATACGTCCTCAAGTATCAAAGCGCCAGATGGCCCAAGGCAAAATCTGGTAGCCAGAAATTGATGGTCTACCATGGATCCAGTCAACCAACGCACAGGGGATCCAAAAAGTCAACCAGGACAACGCCTAATGGGCCTTGGAATTGCAATTCTGACCCCCTTTTTCAGGCCCATACATCTCTAACCCTCTTTTATTTATATTTGTTTTAATTGCTTTATAATATTTTGTTTCATTAATTAACCAATCAAATCTTTTTCCTTATAAAATTAAAACCACAAAAATATTTTCTTCATAAAATCAAATTTTAATTTTTGTTAACAAATATTAATTTAATTAATTTAAGTTAATTAGAAATAATCTTAATATATTTTTGTAAAATATTTAAAATTAACTTAGACATAATTAGGTTTTATTAACATTGATTTATTTTATTTTATTTCTTTAAAAACCAAAAACCCAAAAATATTTATTTTTATTAATTAGTTTAATTAATTTAGGACAGTTTATTTCTTAAAATTCAAAAAAAACAAACAAAAAAAAATCTTTTCATTAACAAAAAGGGTCAAACCCCTACTTGCGCTCGATTTAATTTCCCACACGCGATCTATTTATTCCATATTGTATTTGCTCCCGGAATGTAATAGATAATTAGGACCATTTAATAATTTTTATCGCTTTATTTATTTTTCCGCATTTTAATTTCCAAGGGTTGCTTTTGGCGATGTAAATACCCGACGCCTTGTAATTTAATTTCCGCATTTTATTTCCCGCAAATTATAACTGTTAGATGTTTGATAATAGAGATGCATGACAAGATTGAATGTTTTAAACTAAAATTAACATAGACCACCCTTAACATGTGAAAAGACAAAAATAATTGAAAATGACACACTCACACATGCGCACTCTTAGGGTACACCCCACTTGGTTGCCTTCGTACACGGTCATTGAGTATAGGTCATTTTAGAGGTCGTCCTCTTGTCTAAAAGATCATAGTCGCCTCGAAATGATTGCCTCAGATATTGTTGCATCAAAACAAATGATCTAAGACATTAGGGTTACCGCTAAGGAGGAATTTTTTTTATTAATAACCAAGTATTAAAATAATATTTCGCAAATAACCGCGTTTCGGAAAAAAATACGCAAATAACCATGTTTCAGATGACTCCCCAAAGGAGGAGCCATATGAAATGGCGCATGCACCTATATTTTAAGGGGAGGCGCCATCTCACTTGGCGCCTATGTGCTTAGGGCATGCCCTAAGCCAAGTGAGATGGCGCCTAGGTGTATTTTTAGGGCAAAAAAATTTTTTTTCCCGGTGCGTTGCGTGTTGGACAAAGATCAACAAAATGGACTTTTTATTAAAAAAATAATAATTACATCCAACTGTATTACATTAAAATAACAGTAAAAAAAACAGATTAAAAAAAATGGATACAAAAATACTGGAAAAAAAAAGATACATCAGTGATCCCCCGGAACCCGGTAATGACCCCCGGTTCTGCATCCCCGTCCTCGCCTTTCTCGTGCTGGGTGTCGTCGCGTTTCCTACTGCGGCAAGTCGATGGCCCAACGAAGTAAATGCGGTCCGAATCCATAAAATCAGTCAGATCTCCACATCTAGAAGATCCGCTCTGGTACAGTCGGTTACCCATACCCTCAAAGTTTGGTCGTGTTGTCGGTGGGTGGGGTTTCATGGTTGGTCTGTAGCATTGGTCGTCTGAGTACGGGGGGTAGAAAGGAAATGGATCTTGGGGTGTTTGGTATTGAGGATGTTGGGTGGTTTGGTGATATTGTGGGTGATGGTAGGTTGGGTCGGCTTGTTCGTAATCTTCCGACATTCCCATATCAGGGCTAAGGCTGGATGTTGAGGGCGCCATATTGGGATATGTGGAAGACTGAAATTGTGTGTGGGGTATGCGGGTGTGCTGGTATTAGGATTGGTATTGTGGTTGGGTTTGAGGCATATCAGGGTATTGGTAGTTTGGTGGTGATTGTGGTTGGTTGTGCGGCATTTGATTGTAGTTGTGTTGTGGTGGGGAATGTGGTTGGGTGTTTGTGGATCTGTTTCTTCTTGGGGATTGGTGGGAGGTTGATGGGTTTTGGGTTTGTTGATGGGGAATCGAGGGTTGTGCCCATTGTGTACGTGGGTCAACCAAGTACCTTGGATGAGACACGTGCATTTCTGGGTTACTAACCGACCTGTACCAAGACAAATATTGATCCGTGTGTCGCATATTACCTTGAGTAAGGAAAACCGGGAATTGCAAGACGTAGCAGTGACACCTCTGCCACATCTTACACCATTCCAGAGCGAAGTCTTTCCAGTTGGTAAGACCCCACTGGGCATCGACCCTTTTAAGATGCCATAGGGACAAACAAGTTGGATCACTTGGTATCTCTTGATGCATTCCGAACTGCATCTTCACACGGTCGTTGTGGTGCATCTCCACAATGTTGAACTGAATGATTGTAGTCTTCGCGGTCCAAGTTGCTGCATCCTCCGGTTTGGAACATGGCCCAAACCCAAATATGGTCTCCAAACGAACTGCGATAAAATGTAAATCAGGTTAATGCAAAAGTAATGTATAAATAATTTAGTTGAACAACAGTTAAAAGCTACGACGTACGTCATAAGGCCTAAGTGATCCAACAGGTTGCGGTAGAGTGCGACATTGAATCTTGGATTCTTTCCGTAATCCATACCCCTCACGCAGTACCTAAAGGAAATGAGAAACATTTTATTCTTAGCATATATTTTGGGAAGAGCAGAATAGTTATAAATGCTATAACTTGATGACTTACTTTGTTGCGTACGGGAAATCGAAAGTGTTGTTGTTGACGGGGTTTAAGGACTCCATCCTCCACCAACCCCAGGCTTGTAGTAAAAAAGCGCACCCATAAAATGTACATTTTTCCTTGACTGCGTTTTTGCACAAGGAACTGTATAGGTGGGCTAAAACTGCAGAACCCCAACTATATTTTCTTGTTTTTTCAAAATTTGTTAGTAAATGTAAGTACATAAAATTTACACTATTTCCCGTACTTTCGGGAAATAAAAATATACCAAAAAGTATCATAAGATAAGTTCTGGCTTTTACTACCCTGTCATTCTCTGAGGAATTTTCATTTAATTCCAAACTTGCATAATGACGTTTCAGCTCAGTGAGTAGTATTCCCTGCCCTCTTGCACCACCACCTTCTACCATATCCCTGCCCAACAGTTCTTCACACTGAGAGTTGGGTTGTTGAACCGATCCATTCACGTCCTTACCATCGACAGGGAGACCTAGTAGCATGTACACATCCTCTAGCGTGATGGTACATTCACCTATTGGTAGGTGAAATGTATGGGTCTCCGGTCTCCACCTTTCCAACATTGCAAGAATGAACTTCGAGTCAATGGTGCAGTTGGAGATCTTTATGACATGTCCAAAACCTGCGTATTCTAGATATGGGACGATAAATGGGTCGGGAGCCAGGTAGTTGTGCGAACGGATTCTGAATCTTTTTGTGTCCTGAGTTCATAATGTAACATGTGTAAGATTACTTAAGATGAACAACGCGTTATTTGAAGTATGAAAAATGTATAACCAAAAAAGAAACTTACAAATGCAGCAATGTTTTCCCTTGTGCCTCTGTGAGTATCACCCATTGTTAGAAGAGCCATTGTTTAAAATGCTTGAGAGTATGAAAGACTTAGGAAGAGATAGAGAGTATGATAGACTTATGAAATATTTCGTAGCAGAGAGTGAGACTTGTGTGGGTGTGAGAGATGTATGATATGTGTTGTACCCCAAAATTTGCCCTCCCATATTCTTCAAGATTTGCAAAGAGCATGCTTCAAAATCTCCCAAGGGTTGCACAGTTCAATGGCCTCCTAACAGTCAAAAATTAGGGTTTTGGTTCTGGCAAAGAAGTTGAAGTTTCCAAGGGTCCAATCAAGTCCCACATGCCTATAAACATTGTCAAGCATCCATATGCCAAGTTTCAAGACTTACAGCACAAAATTGCACAGTCAAAAACCCTAATTGCTCAACAGTCAACTGTAGGGGTAAAATGGTCATTTGACAGTCAAAAGTCCAAATTTTTGGTCAACATCTTATTTTTAAGCCACAAACATCATTTGATCAATTCTTGATCATGATTCTCAAGGCATGGCTCAAAAAGTCTCAAGATGCAAAAGTTTCCATATTTGGACAGTTGAAAAAGTCAACTGTAACTTGACCAAGGCATAACTTCCACATGGATTATCAGAAAAATTCCATCCAAAGCTCATTTTTAAGAGAATGACATTTTCTACAACTCCTCTTCACACTTCAAGTCCAAGAAATGCTCTCACAAAAAGTTATCAATCTCAACATTATAGGTCATTTTCAAAAGTCAACAAAAAGGCACTTTAAGTCAAAGACCATAACTATAGATTGGTAAATCAAATTGATATGGGACCAAAGGCATTGGTTAGAGGACTTCAAGACATTTCCAAAATGTCCAAGAACATGATCAAAGCTTAAAAATTGAGCAAGATATGCCTTGTGGAAGTTGGGAAATGTTTGGGAATTTTGAAAAGTCAACTTTGCTTCAAATGCCTCAAAATTGCTAATGGGCCACAATTTCTTCCAAGAATAATTATCCAAAAGTTATGCACGACCCATTGACCCAAAGGGGAGTTATTTCATCATTTTTTATTATTTATTTGAATTTTGTATCACCATTAATTCATTTAATTAAATAAAATATGACAAAAATACTCAAGCATGCATTTAAATCTTTTTATGCAGCTAATAGGTCTATCATAACTCCAAGATTTCGTGCACACTCAATTTGGAAAGATTTGGCCATGATTGATATCAAAAGGGCATGGAAAAGATTGAAAAAGATCCATGGAAATCAAATCTCAAAAACATTGAATGCAAAGGTTTTTGGTTTAAATTTCTACCTTAATTCATTCCTCACATAAGTATAAACCCAACCCTAATGCTCAGAACCTGGAAGCTGCGCCTCAAACCATAGACAAACTTTGCATTTTTGTAAAAAAAGTCAAAACTGAAAACACAGTTTCAGTGCGTTTCAAGGCAAGATAACCATTCCAATAGCTTGCCAAGGTTACCAGGGACCTATTCCAATCAAAACCATAGCCTCTAACATTAAGAATCGGTATATTGAAGCCGCCCTGTTCTTGATAATGTTCATATTCGTGTTTTGATTTATGCGCATTATCCATGCATTTTTCTTGTTGATTTGTGTTAATATGGACTCACTGAAACTCATGGCATCATTGAATTGAATTAACATTGCTTGTATAGAGAATTGCCATGGTTGTTTTTTAGGGTTTCAGGAACCATGAATTGGGGCTTTACGCTTGGGGAAAAATTGGCCAACCTAAGTGGCACCATTGAAACCAGAAGCTCATGACGAATCAATTCCATATGTCGCGCTCAATTTATGGTCAATAGGGTTCTATTTTCTATTTTTGTATGTGTCATTTAGTGGGGGTTTAAAACCCCCGCTATCTTGTTTTATTTTTCAGGAAAAATAAGGAACGAACAAAGAAGAAGATTAGTTGTCATCATATGGTTGGCCAGTTCAAATCCTGGCGCGCGTTTTGTTGAAATTCCAGAATAATGCTTATGTTCCATTATAATATTTGCGTTCCATATAATAAACAAAGAGCGCGCTTAGCACAGTTGGTGGGCAACGTGGACAATAGGTACTGGGACCTGGGTTCGATTCCCAAGTCCCCTCTCTTCCTCAATATTGTTTTGTTTAACGTATTTCCATACAGCGTTCCTTTCAGAAGTCCACCATACACCCTACGCTCAAGCTGGCCACGCGTCCCACAACATCAATCCAATGGCCATGATCTGGAGTCCACCATGGACATCAGTCAAACATGCCACACGCGCGCTGAGAAAGTCAAACAAGGCCAGGAATCAGTGGGACTAATTGATTGCTACAAACCTCCAAAAGGGCCAACAAACCCCCCCTTTGTTTGTATTTTCTTCCCTTTATTCTTTCCCTTTTTTTTATTTTGTTTTAATTCTTTTCTCTTAATTTCTTTAAGTTAATTTTAAATAATAAAAATACAAAAATCAGAGAAGACAAAAAATAAAAATATATTTTATTTAATAGTTTTTGTAAATAAATTTTATTAACTAATTAGTTCTAATCTTAGATTTAATTTTAATGTTTTTTTTTATAAACTAAAAAATGTAGAAATTAGGGTTTTAATACTTTTATTCTTTTTTCTTTTCTCTTACCATATTTAATTATTAATTATTTTGTAAATAAATTTATCATTAAATAATTAGGTTAAAACTAGGTCAAACTTAAACATTTTTTTTAATAAATTAAAAATAGTTTAGAACTAGGGTTTTTAATTCCATTAATTTTCTTAATTTCATAAAGTACAAAAAATATCAAAAAATAAGTCTTTTTCCTTTATTTAATTTATAAATTGTAATTTAATTTCTTTAAACGGGTCCAACGCCCTCGCTTTCGATTATAATTTCGTTTCGCACGCTTATTTTATAAATTTCATGTAATTACTCCAAAGCCTTGTAATAGATTAATTAGGATATTTATCTTTCCGCATCTTTATTTATTTCAAATCGGGTCTTGGTTTAATTTGGCGATGTGGACCCGCGCCTTTGTAATAGCGTAGGACTTTTAAATTCCGCACCTCTAAACTGTTAATAATTTGCATGAAAGAATGAATGCCAAAAATAAAAACAAAGCGTAGATCACCAATGCATGAACAAGACAAAGATAACTGAAAATGACACACGAATTCACACACCACCCCTAGGGTATGTCTCAGTGTTGCCTTGCCCCTCGAAACGTGGTCGTCGAGTAGAGGATGTTTTAGTAAGTCCTCATGTCCATGAACATGGCACGAGGGTAGCTTCTAAGGTGTCTTCCTATTGCTCTGGTGACCACATTGTCCCGAACTCTCGAATTGACCCGAACACCTCCAACGGTGGTGCTACCTACCTCTCAATGGTGGGATGGCACTATCTTAAGGACATTTACACAGACGAATTCCTTAGGGTAGGTAGATGACTCGTAGATACTTGCTCCAATTCAAAAACAAATCAAAAACTTCTTTTCACACCGACACTTTTCAAAAAGCTTTCAAAAACAATTTTTCAAACACTCTTGAGGACTGATACAAGAGTCGAACTGAAATTTTCAAAGAAACTTTTTCAAACCCACTCACCTTGAAAAGCAAACAAACAATTTTGAAAACACAAATGAGCAAGTATCTAAGAGCCCATGGATAACCATGGATAGAAAGGGTGCTAACACCTTCCCTTTCTATAAATCTACCTCCCGAACCGAGAGCAATCTCTATAAGGAATTTTTCTGTGCTTTTGTCCTTTCCATTTGGAGAAAATAAAAGACGGTGGCGAATCTTGCTTCCGCGACATTTCGCGAACCAGCGTTAAACAGTCAGTTCTAGATCCACCGATCACAGAACTGGCGACTCTGCTGGGGACAATTTTAAAGTGAGGTGTACCTTAGGACTAAGATCACTGTGTTTTCAATTGCTTTGACTTGTTTGCTTTAAATTGTGGGACTGTCTTGGGAGTTCTATAGATCCTAACTCGGATCTGGGGGATACCTTCTTAGAAAGTAGCAACAAGGCTGTGAGGGAACTATGTGGGGTATACCGACATGGTTGAAACAGTCTGCTATGTTGATGTGGCACTTTGGTGTGTACCGGTAACCCTTGAGTTCAGTCAAGGAGAGTACGGGGCCTCCATGTGGTGTCGTGAAGCATCAACTGACCTTAGGAACCTTAATTGAACTATCTTGGCCTCTTTAGGGTAGTGAGATAACTGACTTTGGTGCAGTCCGAGGTTGGTTGATACTCGATACTACACTCAATTAAGGGTTGCTTTCCTGGAATATTTCGGTCGCCAGTTCAGTGGCTAAATCAAAACGATGAATAATGAAAGCAATCCAATGATATTGGGACCCTTAGAACCCAGTTACTTATGATAGGACAGGTTGAGCCCACCAACTTCAAGAGGGTAATACCCAGACCCCATGCAGGCCTAAACTCTAAGGGCTTGTCTTGTGTGACTTGTGTGCCTTACATGTTTGCCTTTGTAAATATTTGTGGTGTGTTTAATCATAACATCATGACATCATCCAGCATCATATGCATTGACTAACTATTTCAGGGGTTCGAATCTTCATCTTTGTTCTTGTTTTGTAGGACATGGAAACTGTTCGCAGAAAGACAATTCAGATCAGCCTTGTAAGGATCCCTCCTCAACTTAAGGAGTTTATATCCAGGATTCCCGAGAGTTCTTCATTCAGTGAGAGACATGGAAGACTCATTAGCTTGGTCAACACCAACATTGAGGAAGATATGATAAAGGTCCTGTTCCAGTTCTTTGACCCTCTGCATCACTGTTTCACCTTCTTGGATTATCAACGGGTGCCTACATTGGAAGAGTTCTCTCGGCTTCTGAAGATCCCTATCCTTGATCAACTACCCTACAACGGTACGGAAAAGTAACCCAAGCTTGAAGAGATTTCTAAAGCTTTACACCTACAACCCTCCGACCTCAAGGGACATTGAGAAGTTAGAAGTGGTATCAAAGGGTTCTTAGCCAGGTTTCTGTTTGAAAAGGCCCAAGAATGTTGGAACTCCCTTGACTTACAAGCTTTTGAAGAGGTTGTGGCCCTCCTTGTCTATGGTTTGGTATTGTTCCCTAACCCAGATAAACTTATAGATATTAATGCTATCCAGATCTTCATGTCCAGGAATCCTATACCTACGTTGCTGGGGGACATCCTTCACTCATGTTACACTCGAACCATGAGAAAAAGAGGTGTCCTTATGTGTTGCACTCCTCTCTTGGGAAGGTGGTTTATTTCGCACCTTCCACAATCAATTTTGAAGAACGAGCGGGGTTTAAGATGGTCACAACGGTTGATGACTCTTACGCATGCAGATATACATTGGTGCCCTCGGTCCAGAGAGGATGTCACTATCATTGATCGTTGCGGGGAGTACCCTAATATTCATTTACTTGGAATCAGAGGAGGTGTTACTTACAACCCATGCCTGGTTTGGAGACAGTTTGGCTATGCTCGGAGGGATGGCCCTCATGACATGTTAATTCCTGACATAGTTTTTGACTTCGACAACGATGCACAAGGACTTCGCCAGAGATTTATCAGAGCTTGGAGGATGCCTAGTAAGACAGACAGTAAGACACTGGGGCACAAGAATTCCATCCCGTTGGAACCTTATCTCAAGTGGGTACGAGCCTGCTCCCAGAAGTTAGTAATGCCATATCCTCATGTTCTCCCTGTGATCAAAGAGCCAGTATTGGAAGGAGAGGTGTCCTACACCATTCAACATCCTGACATGCCCACATCCTGGGAAGAGATGCAGAAGAGCTGGATCCAGCTTAAGGAAGAACGGAATTCTCTTGAGACCAGTCTACATGCTAGTGAAAAGAAGGTCTTGGATCTCACCCGCCTATTGCACGAGGAAAGGAATCTCAACACCTAC
This sequence comes from Vicia faba, assembly GCA_948472305.1. NCBI lineage: Eukaryota > Viridiplantae > Streptophyta > Magnoliopsida > Fabales > Fabaceae > Vicia > Vicia faba. The sequence continues at coordinate 1,289,388,349 of OX451736.1, read as the reverse complement.
ATTGCTCCAAAGAGGATGCGTAGTGTCTTCTGGGATTGATTTGCTTTTGTAATGTTTGGCCCATGAGGCTTTGATGTACTGAATAATTATTTCCTTATGATAACGTGTGTTCATTTTGTCTACAACAAACTTGAATTTTCGAACCCTTGAATGCATTGCATAAACACATATCATTCATCATGTGCATAGCAGGTTTTATTCTTTTCAGGTTGCTTACTGTTCTTCGTTGTTTATTTCAGCATCATGAACCCTGACTCATCATCAACCGAGATGTCTATCAAGGCTCTTCAGGCACAGAACGCGCAATTTCAGGAGCTGATCATGGGCTTGGCTCAGGGCCAAGAAGAGCTGAAGGCTTTACTCCTGAAGAAGGAGAAGAAGAAGAAGAAGAGAACTGTTCTTTTCAACTCGGGCCGAAGGTTTGGCAACACTCTGCAGAATGAAGAAGCTGGTTCTTCTGTAGGCAAAGGCAGTCTCCAAGGGGGAAAGGCTTCAAGTCCAGTAGTCTCTGACAACGAGACTGACTTTAATGAGGAACATTATCCTCCTGCTGAAGACCGGTATAAGCAGTTGGAAGACAGACTGAATGCAATGGAAATCCAACAAGTGCCTGGGCTGGATTTCGGAGACTTGGGCTTATCTACTGGTGTGATTATTCCTCACAAATTTATGGCACCATCTTTCACCAAGTATGACGGGGCGTCTTGTCCCAAGCTACACCTCAGATCTTCTGTGCGTAAGATTCAACCGTACACAGTGGATAAGAACTTGTGGATCCACTTCTTCCAGGAGAGTCTTTCAGGGACTCATCTCGAATGGTTCTACCAGCTGGATGGGACCAAAGTTCGTAACTGGCAGGAGTTGGCTACTGCTTTTTACAAGTAGTATCAATATAATGCCGACCTTGCTCCTACACGTACCCAACTCCAGGGTATGTTGCTAGGATCAAGCGAATGTTTTAAAGAGTATGCACAGAAGTGGAGGGATCTGGCTGGCAGGGTGCAGCCTCCGTTAACTGACCGCGAGCTGGTAGATATGTTCTTGGGGACCCTCTCCGGGCCACTTTTTAATCATCTTATCGGTAACTCGTCTGCAGGGTTCACTGATCTTATTCTGACTGGAGAGAGAATAGAGGCTGGAATGAAGTCCGGAAAAATTCAGAAAGGGGCATCTTCAAGTTCTGAGAAGAAACCCTTTAAGAAGGAGGCCAGTGCTGTATATGGGCCTAGAAGGCAAGAGAAACCAGAACGTCATCAATCTGTCAACGCGGTGATGATTGCCAAACCTGTTGCCGCTCCTCGGCAAACCAATCCACAAAGGGCTGAAAGACCCAGAAGAGAGTTCACCCATCTGAGTATGACCCTATCGCAAATATTGCCACAGTTGCTATCCACCAACTTGGTGACTGTTAGAGAGGCCCCGAAGGTTGTAAACACTGCCTCTCCCAAGTACAATCCAAATGCCCGCTGTGCTTATCACTCCGATAGCCCGGGGCATTCTACTGATGACTGTTGGGCCTTAAGGAATAAGGTGCAGGACCTTATTGACGCGAAGGAGATACAATTTGAAGCGCCCGAGAGGCCAAATGTGGTGACTGCTCCTATGCCCCAGCATGGAGTGAATGCCGTTGATGAAGATGTGTATGCCGTTTATGTGAATGATGTAGCTACTCCTCTAATGACTGTTAAGAGGAACCTACTACTGGCCGGTTTATTTCCGGGTTGTGGCAAAGGTTGCCTTTTCTGTGTTGTTTCCCTTTCTGGTTGTCCTTTGCTGAAGTTGGGCATCCAAAGCCTGATGGACAGCAAGGAGATTCTGTTCAAGAAGACCGCCGTTTTGTTTGTTCCTGTGGAAGAAGTATCTGTTGTTACAATCTTCAATAATCCGATCAAGGCTCCCCCGAGGAAGCCGGTTAAAATCATGACTGTCGCACCCATTGTTATTACTGTTCTGGGGCCTCTCCCCTATGTATCTGACAAGGCTGTCCCATGGCATTATGGGGCAGATGTATATGTACATGGTATAAAGCAAGAGTTCAACACTGGCACCAGCATCAGCAACATCACTGGTCCAGCAAAAGTTACCCGCAGTGGCAGGCTCTTCTCGCCTGACATTGCGCCACCTACTATTCGAAGACCTCTCGTTATAACACCTGCGAGTGTTCCCATTTATGATCAAGTTGTTTCCCCTGCTGCCGAGTCATCTAATGCTCGGGGCAAAGGGATTGAAGATGAGCCTGCCCGGATGGAGGCACCAAAATTTGTGAATGCGGAGGCCTCCCAACAAGAGATGGAGGAGATTCTGAAGATAATCAAGAAGAGTGACTTTAATGTTGTTGAGCAGCTGGGGCATACCCCCTCCAAGATCTCTATGCTCTCCTTGTTGCTGTGCTCAGAGGCCCATGCTAAGGCCTTGATTTCATTTCTCAAGACGGCCCATGTGCCACAGGAGACATCTGCAGTCCAGTTTACTGATTGCGTAGCCAATTTGACAGCCGACAATGGTTTGGGTTTCTCGGACGCTGACCTTACTGCTAAGGGAAAGGACCACAATGACGCCCTGCATGTCTCTATTGAATGCAGGGGCACTACTCTTACGCACGTGTTGGTGGACACTGGTTCTTCCCTGAATGTGCTACCCAAAAAGGCCTTAGACCGGTTGGATTGTGAGGGCCTGGAGCTGAAACCTAGCAACATCATTGTCAGAGCCTTTGACGGTTCTAAGAGGACGGTTCATGGAGAGGTAGACATTCCTATTCGTGTGGGTTCTCAGGTATTCGACTCAACTTTCTATGTGATGGATATCCGTCCATCTTATTCTTGTTTACTGGGTCGACCTTGGATTCACAAAGCTGGGGCAGTGACCTCTACCCTACACCAGAAGCTCAAATACCCCGTCAGAGGGAAGATTGTCATTGTGCAGGGAGAGGAGGAGTATATGGTTAGTCACTTGAATTCCTTCCGATATATTGAGATGGACGAGGAGTTTATTGAAACCCCCTTTCAGCATTTTGAAGAGGTACCTCCAACATTGGCAGCGGCAGAAACAGTGGTTGAAGAGGACTTTCCCTTGAAGATGGCTTCTTTGAAAGACGCCCGGGCTGTAATCAAGAAAGGTGAATGTGCTAACTGGGGTAGGCTCCCTGATTTTACACCTAAAACTGACAAGTTTGGACTGGGTTTTACTGCAGAGGCTCAGAGGGCTGTGCGCAAAGCTAGAACCAGAAGACCTCCTGTGATCATCACCAATCCAGGAGTGAATGCCATTGGGGATGAAGATGAGGTGGAAGAATCAGAGTTCGATAGCTGGATCTACCCGAAGACTAATGGTGGATTGACCAATTGGACTGCTAAAGATCATACTCCTGTTACTTTTGTTACGCAGTAATAAACTCCTTTGTTTTTGTTATTTGTAATAAACAATGAATTAAAACTCTATGGCCCGGTGTCTTACCCGGGGCACCGTGGTTTCATTTGTGAGGGCATATTAATTGTCATTTCATATATCATGAATAAAGACCTTGGACGTTTTCTCGCATTTCAAATCTTACACTCCTTTTCTTTCTTTCTTTTCTTTATATATTGCAAAAACAGTTGTATTTACACACACTCACTCATACAGGTTTCAATTCACTCTGGATCTCACTGGTAACGACTCTGCTACTGCCGGTTATGACTTCGAAAATCTGATCAACTTAGCCGAAGACGAAGGTGAAAATGATTGCGAAGTGCCTGGCGAACTTGCAAGACTGTTACTCCAGGAAGAGAGGGCGATTCAACCACATGAAGAGCCGGTGGAAACGATAAATCTGGGTACTGAGACGGACAAAAAGGAAGTTAAGATTGGTGCCAACCTAGAGCTCAGCGTGAAGCAACGGTTGACTCAGATGTTACATGATTATATGGAGATCTTTGCCTAGTCCTACGAAGACATGCCCGGGTTGGATACTGATATTGTGGTCCATCACTTGCCTACCAAGGAAGACTGCCCTCCAGTCAAGCAAAAGGTCCGCCGTATGCGTCCAGAGATGTCTGAGAAGATCAAAGCCGAGGTTATGAAACAGTTTGACGCCGGGTTTCTCGCAGTGACTTCTTACCCTCAGTGGGTTGCCAACGTAGTGCCAGTACCAAAGAAGGATGGTAAGGTCAGAATGTGTGTCGATTACAGGGATCTGAACAGGGCCAGCCCCAAGGATGACTTTCCCCTACTTCACATTGATGTCCTTGTTGATAATACTGCTCAGCACAAGGTGTTCTCCTTCATGGATGGCTTCTCAGGTTACAATCAGATCAAGATGGCTCCTGAAGACATGGAAAAGACTACCTTTGTTACTCAGTGGGGCACCTTCTACTACAAGGTCATGCCTTTTCGACTGAAAAATGCTGGGGCAACCTACCAACGTGCCATGGTTTCTTTATTTCATGACATGATCCATCATGAGATAGAAGTATATGTTGACGACATGATCGCAAGGTCCCAAACTGAGGAAGAACACCTTGATCATCTGCAGAAATTGTTTGACCGTCTGAAGTTGTACAAGCTGAGGTTGAACCCGAACAAGTGCACCTTCGGGGTAAGATCGGGAAAGTTGCTAGGCTTCGTTGTAAGTGATAAGGGTATTCAAGTGGACCCTGCCAAGGTTAAAGCTATTCAAGAGATGCCAGTTCCTAAGACAGAGAAAGAGGTCAGAGGCTTTCTAGGACGTCTGAATTATATTGCCCGGTTCATCTCGCATCTAACTGCTACCTGTGAGCCAATCTTCAAGCTACTGAAGAAAGATCAGGTAGTACGTTGGAATGATGAATGTCAGGCTGCTTTTGACAGAATCAAAGAGTATCTCCAAGAACCACCCATTCTTATGCCACCGGTTGAAGGGAGACCTCTGATACTATACCTGACAGTACTTGACAACTCAATGGGGTGTGTGCTGGGACAACATGACAAGTCTGGCCGAAAAGAGCATGCCATTTATTACCTTAGCAAAAAGTTTACCGACTGTGAGACCCGATACTCACTGCTCGAGAAAACTTGCTGCGCTTTGGTATGGGCTGCTCGCCGGCTGAGACAGTATATGCTGACTCACACTACCTTGTTGATCTCAAAGATGGATCCTATAAAAAATATATTTGAAAAGCCTGCTCTGTCTGGGAGAATAGCAAGATGGCAAATGATCTTGACAGAATACGACATCCAGTACACAACTCAGAAAGCCATCAAGGGAAGTGTTTTGGCATACCACTTGGCACATCAGGCAGTAGACGACTATCAGTCAATGAACTTTGAATTTCCTGACGAGAGTATCATGATAGTGACTGATTGTGAAGTACCTGGACCGGATGAAGGACCTGAGGAAGGATCCCGATGGTCTATGCACTTTGACGGAGCCTCCAATGCTTTGGGTAACGGTATCGGCGTTGTAATCATATCCCTTCAAGGCACTCATACTCCACTTACTGCCCGACTATGTTTCAACTGCACCAACAACATGGCGGAGTATGAGGCATGCATCATGGGTCTCCAAGCTGCGATCGACTTAAGGATCAAGTTTCTGAGTGTCTTCGGAGATTCCGCTCTCGTGATCAATCAGATCAAAGGGGAGTGGGATACGAAACAACCGAATCTTATTCCTTATAGACAATGTGTATTGACATTGATCCCCCACTTCACAGAGATAACCTTTGAACATTTCCCAAGAGAGGAGAATCAGTTAGCGGACGCGTTAGCTACGATGTCTTCTATGTTCAAAGTCAAATGGGACAATGAGGCTCCCCGGATCATCATCTGGAAACTGGACGAACCGGCATACTGTTGTGATCTCGAGACTGAATTGGTAACTGAGAAGCTTTGGTACCATGAGGTGAAGAGATACCTGGAAGCTCAGGAATACCCTGAAGGTGCATCTGTCAATGATAAGAAGTTTCTAAGAAGATTCGCAGCGAAGTTCTTCCTTAGCAACAGCATCCTGTACAAACGAAACCATGATTCGACCTTACTGCGTTGTGTGGATAAGACTGAAGCAGAAAGGATCATGGAAGAGTTGCATGAGGGTACTTTCGGAACACATTCCAGTGGGCACACTATGGCGAAGAAGATCCTTCGAGCAGGGTATTACTGGTCCACAATGGAAGCCGACTGCTACCAACATTCTCGGACATGTCACAAATGCCAGATTTATGCAGACAAGGTGCATGTTCCTCCAGTCCCTCTGAATGTCTTGACTGCACCTTGGCCGTTTGCAATGTGGGGCATAGATATGATCGGTGAGATTAAACCTACGGCATCCAACGGGCATCGCTTCATACTGGTAGCGATTGATTACTTCACGAAGTGGGTTGAAGCAGCTTCCTATGCCACAGTAACCAAGAACGTTGTAGCACGATTCATTCGGCACAATCTGATCTGTCGATACGGTGTCCCTGAAAGAATCATTACAGACAACGGTACCAATCTCAATAGCAAGATGATCACTGAGCTCTGCGAGCAGTTTAAGATACAGCACCACAACTCTTCTCCTTACAGACCGAAGATGAATGGGGCTGTAGAAGCAGCAAATAAGAACATTAAGAAAATTGTGCAGAAGATGACAGTGACTTATAAAGATTGGCACGAGATGTTACCGTTCGCTCTACATGGGTATCGTACCTCAGCCAGGACGTCAACCGGGGAAACTCCATTCTCCTTGGTCTATGGTATGGAGGCAGTCTTACCGATCGAAGTGCAGATACCCTCTCTCCGGATAATGAAGGATGCAGGTCTGAGTGAAGATGACTGGATCCAGACACGACTTGATCAGCTAAACCTGATTGACGAAAAGAGACTCAATGCTATTTGTCATGGTCAGACAAATCAAAAGCGGATGATCAGGGCATTTAACAAAAAGGACAGACCACAAGAATATCAAGTTGAGGATCTGGTAATCAAACGGATCATCCTTCCTCAGAGTGATCCAAGGGGCAAGTGGACCCCTACGTACGAAGGGCCATTTGTGGTTAAACATGTGTTCTCAGGAGGAGCCATGATTCTAACCAATATGGATGGTGACGACCTTCCTCACCCCGCCAATGCAGACATAGTTAAAAGATACTACGCATGAAAAAAGACCCGCTAGGTTGACATACCTAGGCAAAAATTAGGGCTTCCCGGCGAACCAAAAGGGTTCGGGAAAAATGAAGGGATGAAATGAAAAAATCTGTACACCCGGCAAGTCGAAAACCTGAAAAGGCGGCTTGGGCAAAAATGGGTATCCCGATGGACTGAAAACCCGAAAGGGCGGTCCAGGCAAAAATTAGGGATAAAGCGTAATACTATGTCTCATTAGAGCACTTTGCATCCAGAATCCGGTATCAACATCAAGTTCAGACGACATCGATCAATCAGCTTCATCGTCATCTAGGTCATCAAGTGATGAGACGCTCGAAGATATAAGGGCGATAGCAGAGTTGGAACCCAGTGGGATCATTCTTTTCACACAGTTGTTTTATATTCCTTTGTATAAATTTGTATAAACTCTTTTGTTCGGCGGCGTTCTCTTACTAGGACGTCAGCCTCTTGTACCTAAACGCCTATTTACAGGCAAATTCAAAAATCAATACAAAAATCACTTTTCAGTTAAAATTTCCAATTGTTTTTCCTTTTCTGTTTTGTTTTGCGAAGAACGTCCAAGGTTCAATTTGTGATATATGCATTTGACGATAATTGCTAACTCATAAATATTTGCATACGAAACAAAGGATCAATTACAGGTAACATTAGAAACAGGGGCAATAAAGAGTTGTCTAAGCGATCTAATTGCTCAGTCCGCCAAGGTATCAGGTAAGTTCAGCTGAAGAGCATAACCAGATATCTTAATTCCCCAGAGAATGAGTCAACAAGTCAGTTCACTCCCCCCAAGCCAAGCTATTATCAACCTTAAGGAAGTTGGGTATCCCCGCAGATCTCAACATTCCCCAGCACGATATACAGACATTCTTAAACAAGCATCCCCGACAGTCTTGACCTAAATATTGTTCCCTGACGGTATATCAAACATTCAATGGAGTCACCTCCCCAATACATCTCAAAATTTCCCCAGGAGAGTCCAATCAAGATTTCCCCAGGAAAGATCGGATCACCTCCTCAGCAGGAAGCTTATCCCCAGTAGATTCTAGAAGCTTCTCCCCCGCAGAGCACGAACGCGTCTCCTGGCTTTATTCAAAGGTTATTTCCCTACCAGGATATAACTGGGTTATCCTCAGCCAAAAGCCACGGAAAGATCGTCCCCGACGAAGTCTTCCTATCCCCAACGAAGTCTATTAACACTTCCAACACAACAATGGTATCCCCAGCGAAGTTATCATCAACGTCCCAGCAAAATATCTCTCTCCCCACAGAGTATTATTCCCCAGCAAGACCGCTAGAATAATTTTCTCCCCGCAGAGTAATCTCTTCGCCAAGTTTATTCCCCAACGGAGTTATCTTCTCATGCCGGTATTCTTGCAATCATCATCCCCAGCGGAAACAAATATTCTTTTCTTCAAACATCAGCCCAGGAGTGACTTCCCGGCACCCGTCAAGGATTTATTTTCCTAGACAAAAACATACGTTCATAAACATCACATTTCCATACATTATAGCATGCATATACGCATCATATCTTACAAATCTCATTTATGTTGAGAACATCATTGCTGGATCCATATCATGCATTGCATATGACTGACTCCTACCTTTCAGGAAAGATCCAGTTAAGTTCTCAGCTATGCTCAAGATTTTTGCCTGGTTCAGTTAAATCGACCCTAAGATTTTCCTGATTCTTATCCAGTCAAAGGCCTTCTCTGGTTCAGTCAGATCGACCCTAAGATCTCCCTGATTCTTATCCAGTTGAAGATTTCAAGACCTTGTCCGGTTCAGTTAAATCGACCCTAAGATTTTCCTGATTCTTATCCAGTCAAAGGCCTTCTCTGGTTCAGTCAGATCGACCCTAAGATCTCCCTGATTCTTATCCAGTTGAAGATTTCAAGACCTTGTCCGGTTCAGTTAAATCGACCCTAAGATTTTCCTGATTCTTATCCAGTCAAAGGCCTTCTCTGGTTCAGTCAGATTGACCCTAAGATCTCCCTGATTCTTATCCAGTTGAAGATTTCAAGACCTTGTCCGGTTCAGTTAAATCGACCCTAAGATTTTCCTGATTCTTATCCAGTCAAAGGCCTTCTCTGGTTCAGTCGGATCGACCCTAAGATCTCCCTGATTCTTATCCAGTTGAATATTCCAAGACCTTCTCCGGTTCAGTCAGATCGACCCTAAGATCTCCCTGATTCTTATCCCAGTAGAAGACATCCAAGATTCTCTCAGCGTTCCTGTTGAGGTAGAAATCATCCAAGGTTCTCTCATCGTCCCGTTGAGGTAGTAATCGTCCAAGGTTCTCTCAGCGTTCCTGTTGAGATATCAATCGTACAAAGGTTCTCTCATCATCCTGTTGAGGTAGTAACTATCCCTGGTTCATTCATAACCTTTTGAAGCTCCAGACCCGATTCCTGTAACCAGTCAGGGCACATCTACATAAAAGTTTGAATACCAACTCCTGTAACAGGTCAGGTAATCATTTTCTTTTTCAGGTACGCAACTTCTCGCTAAGGAATCTCTTACGCGATCGACATATCAGCATGGCATCTATAAGCCCATCATCCTATCCATCACCTCTCAGCATGGCATCTATAAGCCCATCATCCTATCCATCAATCTCCAAATGGCATCTATAAGCCCATTCCCACCATCACACTACTATGTGAGCGCAAATTTCTGGGCACTCTAGTGTTCAATCAGCTTCCACCTTCGGATTACGAAAGGCACGCCAGCCAATCTACATCCTCAGGTTTAAGAAGATTGAACAGGGGCAACTGTTGTACCCCAAAATTTGCCCTCCCATATTCTTCAAGATTTGCAAAGAGCATGCTTCAAAATCTCCCAAGGGTTGCACAGTTCAATGGCCTCCTAACAGTCAAAAATTAGGGTTTTGGTTCTGGCAAAGAAGTTGAAGTTTCCAAGGGTCCAATCAAGTCCCACATGCCTATAAACATTGTCAAGCATCCATATGCCAAGTTTCAAGACTTACAGCACAAAATTGCACAGTCAAAAACCCTAATTGCTCAACAGTCAACTGTAGGGGTAAAATGGTCATTTGACAGTCAAAAGTCCAAATTTTTGGTCAACATCTTATTTTGAAGCCACAAACATCATTTGATCAATTCTTGATCATGATTCTCAAGGCATGGCTCAAAAAGTCTCAAGATGCAAAAGTTTCCATATTTGGACAGTTGAAAAAGTCAACTGTAACTTGACCAAGGCATAACTTCCACATGGATTATCAGAAAAATTCCATCCAAAGCTCATTTTGAAGAGAATGACATTTTCTACAACTCCTCTTCACACTTCAAGTCCAAGAAATGCTCTCACAAAAAGTTATCAATCTCAACATTATAGGTCATTTTCAAAAGTCAACAAAAAGGCACTTTAAGTCAAAGACCATAACTTGAGATTGGTAAATCAAATTGATATGGGACAAAATGCATTGGTTAGAGGACTTCAAGAACTTTCCAAAATGTCCAAGAACATGATCAAATCTTAAAAATTGAGCAAGATATGCCTTGTGGAAGTTGGGAAATTTTTGGGAATTTTGAAAAGTCAACTTTGCTTCAAATGCCTCAAAATTGCTAATGGGCCATAATTTCTTCCAAGAATCATTATCCAAAAGTTATGCACGACCCATTGACCCAAAGGGGAGTTATTTCATCATTTTTTATTATTTATTTGAATTTTTTATCACCATTAATTCATTTAATTAAATAAAATATGACAAAAATACTCAAGCATGCATTTTAAATCTTTTTATGCAGCTAATAGGTCTATCATAACTCCAAGATTTCGTGCACACTCAATTTGGAAAGATTTGGCCATGATTGATATCAAAAGGGCATGGAAAAGATTGAAAAAGATCCATGGAAATCAAATCTTAAAAACATTGAATGCAAAGGTTTTTGGTTTAAATTTCTACCCTAATTCATTCCTCACATAAGTATAAACCCAACCCTAATGCTCAGAACCTGGAAGCTGCGCCTCAAACCATAGACAAACTTGGCATTTTTTGTAAAAAAAGTCAAAACTGAAAACACAGTTTCAGTGCATTTCAAGGTAAGATAACCATTCCAATAGCTTACCAAGGTTACCAGGGACCTATTCCAATCAAAACCATAGCCTCTAACATTAAGAATCGGTATATTGAAGCCGCCCTGTTCTTGATAATGTTCATATTCGTGTTTTGATTTATGCGCATTATCCATGCATTTTTCTTGTTGATTTGTGTTAATATGGACTCACTGAAACTCATGGCATCATTGAATTGAATTAACATTGCTTGTATAGAGAATTGCCATGGTTGTTTTTTAGGGTTTCAGGAACCATGAATTGGGGCTTTACGCTTGGGGAAAAATTGGCCAACCTAAGTGGCACCATTGAAACCAGAAGCTCATGACGAATCAATTTCATATGTCGCGCTCAATTTATGGTCAACAGGGTTCTATTCGCTATTTTTGTATGTGTCATTTAGTGGGGGTTTAAAACCCCCGCTATCTTGTTTTATTTTTCAGGCAAAATAAGGAACGAACGAAGAAGAAGATTAGTTGTCATCATATGGTTGGCCAGTTCAAATCCTGGCGCGCGTTTTGTTGAAATTCCAGAATAATGCTTATGTTCCATTATAATATTTGCGTTCCATATAATAAACAAAGAGCGCGCTTAGCACAGTTGGTGGGCAACGTGGACAATAGGTACTGGGACCTGGGTTCGATTCCCAGGTCCCATCTCTTCCTCAATATTGTTTTGTTTAACGTATTTCCATGCAGCATTCCTTTCAGAAGTCCACCATACACCCTACGCTCAAGCTGGCCACGTGTCCCACAACATCAATCCAATGGCCATGATCTGGAGTCCACCATGGACATCAGTCAAACATGCCACACGCGCGCTGAGAAAGTCAAACAAGGCCAGTAATCAGTGGGCCTAATTGCTTGCTACAAACCTCCAAAAGGGCCAACAAACCCCCCTTTGTTTGTATTTTCTTCCCTTTATTCCTTCCCTTTTTTCTATTTTGTTTTAATTCTTTTCTCTTAATTTCTTTAAGTTAATTTTAAATAATAAAAATACAAAAATCAGAGAAGACAAAAAATAAAAATATATTTTATTTAATAGTTTTTGTAAATAAATTTTATTAACTTATTAGTTCTAATCTTAGATTTAATTTTAATGTTTTTTTTATAAACTAAAAAATGTAGAAATTAGGGTTTTAATACTTTTATTCTTTTTTCTTTTCTCTTACCATATTTAATTATTAATTATTTTGTAAATAAATCTATCATTAAATAATTAGGTTAAAACTAGGTCAAACTTAAACATTTTTTTTAATAAATTAAAAATAGTTTAGAACTAGGGTTTTTAATTCCATTAATTTTCTTAATTTCATAAAGTACAAAAAATATCAAAAAATAAGTCTTTTTCCTTTATTTAATTTAATTAATTTATTAATTGTAATTTAATTTCTTTAAACGGGTCCAACGCCCTCGCTTTCGATTATAATTTCGTTTCGCGCGCTTATTTTATAAATTTCATGTAATTACTCCAAAGCCTTGTAATAGATTAATTAGGATATTTATCTTTCCGCATCTTTATTTATTTCAAATCGGGTCTTGGTTTAATTTGGCGATGTGGACCCGCGCCTTTGTAATAGCGTAGGACTTTTAAATTCCGCACCTTTAAACTGTTAATAATTTGCATGAAAGAATGAATGCCAAAAATTAAAACAAAGCGTAGATCACCAATGCATGAACAAGACAAAGATAACTGAAAATGACACACGAATTCACACACCACCCCTAGGGTACGTCTCACTGTTGCCTTGCCCCTCGAAACGTGGTCTTCGAGTAGAGGATGTTTTAGTAAGTCCTCATGTCCATGAACATGGCACGAGGGTAGCTTCTAAGGTGTCCTCCTATTGCTCCGGTGACCACACTGTCCCGAACTCTCGAATTGACCCAAACACCTCCAACGGTGGTGCTACCTACCTCTCAATGGTGGGATGGCACTATCTTAAGGACATTTACACAGACGAATTCCTTAGGGTAGGTAGATGACTCGTAGATACTTGCTCCAATTCAAAAACAAATCAAAAACTTCTTTTCACACCGACACTTTTCAAAAAGCTTTCAAAAACAATTTTTCAAACACTCTTGAGGACTGATACAAGAGTCGAACTGAAATTTTCAAAGAAACTTTTTCAAACCCACTCACCTTGAAAAGCAAACAAACAATTTTGAAAACACAAATGAGCAAGTATCTAAGAGCCCATGGATAACCATGGATAGAAAGGGTGCTAACACCTTCCCTTTCTATAAATCTACCTCCCGAACCGAGAGCAATCTCTATAAGGAATTTTTCTGTGCTTTTGTCCTTTCCATTTGGAGAAAATAAAAGACGGTGGCGACTCTTGCTTCCACGACATTTCGCGAACCAGTGTTAAACAGTCAGTTCCAGATCCACCGATCACAGAACTGGCGACTCTGCTGGGGACAATTTTAAAGTGAGGTGTACCTTAGGACTAAGATCAATGTGTTTTCAATTGCTTTGACTTGTTTGCTTTAAATTGTGGGACTGTCTTGGGAGTTCTATAGATCCTAACCCGGATCTGGGGGATACCTTCTTAGAATGTAGCAACAAGGCTGTGAGGGAACTGTGCGGGGTATACCGACATGGTTGAAACAGTCTGCTACGTTGATGTGGCACTTTGGTGTGTACCGGTAACCCTTGAGTTCAGTCAAGGAGAGTACGGGGCCTCCATGTGGTGTCGTGAAGCATCAACTGACCTTAGGAACCTTAATTGAACTATCTTGGCCTCTTTAGGGTAGTGAGATAACTGACTTTGGTGCACTCTGAGGTTGGTTGATACTCGATACTACACTCAATTGAGGGTTGCTTTCCTGGAATATTTCGGTCGCCAGTTCAGTGGCTAAATCAAAACGATGAACAATGAAAGCAATCCAATGATATTGGGACCCTTAGAACCCGGTTACTTATGATAGGACAGGTTGAGCCCACCAACTTCAAGAGCATAATACCCAGACCCCATGCAGGTCTAAACTCTAAGGGCTTGTCTTGTGTGACTTGTGTGCCTTACATGTTTGCCTTTGTAAATATTTGTGGTGTGTTTAATCATAGCATCATGACATCATCCAACATCATATGCATTGACTAACTATTTCAGGGGTTCGAATCTTCATCTTTGTTCTTGTTTTGTAGGACATGGAAACTGTTCGCAGAAAGACAATTCAGATCAGCCTTGTAAGGATCCCTCCTCAACTTAAGGAGTTTATATCCAGGATTCCCGAGAGTTCTTCATTCAGTGAGAGACATGGAAGACTCATTAGCTTGGTCAACACAAACATTGAGGAAGATATGATAAAGGTCCTGTTCCAGTTCTTTGACCCTCTGCATCACTGTTTCACCTTTCTTGGATTATTAACTGGTGCCTACATTGGAAGAGTTCTCCCGGCTTCTGAAGATCCCTATCCTTGATCAACTACCCTACAACGGTACGGAAAAGGAACCCAAGCTTGAAGAGATTGCTAAAGCTTTACACCTATAACCCTCCGACCTCAAGGGACATTGGGAAGTTAGAAGTGGTATCAAAGGGTTCTTAGCCAGGTTTCTGTTTGAAAAGGCCCAAGAATGTTGGAACTCCCTTGACTTACAAGCTTTTGAAGAGGTTGTGGCCCTCCTTGTCTATGGTTTGGTATTGTTACCTAACCCAGATCAGCTTATAGATATCAGTGCTGTCTAGATCTTCATGTCCAGGAATCCTATACCTACGTTGCTGGGGGACATCCTTCACTCATGTTACACTCGAACCATGAGAAAAAGAGGTGTCCTTATGTGTTGCACTCCTCTCCTGGGAAGGTGGTTTATTTCGCACCTTCCACAACCAGTTTTGAAGAACGAGCGGGGTTTGAGATGGTCACAACGGTTGATGACTCTTACGCATGCAGATATACATTGGTGCCCTCGGTCCAGAGAGGATGTCACTATCATTGATCGTTGCGGGGAGTACCCTAATGTTCCTTTAATTGGAATCAGAGGAGGTATTACTTACAACCCATGCCTGGCTTGGAGACAGTTTGGCTATGCTCGGAGGGATGGCCCTCATGACATGTTAATTCCTGACATAGTTTTTGACTTCGACAACGATGCACAAGGACTTCGCCAGAGATTTATCAGAGCTTGGAGGATGCCCAGTAAGACAGACAGTAAGACACTGGGGCACAAGAATTCCATCCCGTTGGAACCTTATCTCAAGTGGGTACGAGCCCGCTCCCAGAAGTTAGTAATGCCATATCCTCATGTTCTCCCTGTGATCAAAGAGCCAGTATTGGAAGGAGAGGTGTCCTACACCATTCAACATCCTGACATGCCCACATCCTGGGAAGAGATGCAGAAGAGCTGGATCCAGCTTAAGGAATAACGGAATTCTCTTGAGACCAGTCTACATGCTAGTGAAAAGAAGGTCTTGGAGCTCACCCGCCTATTGCACGAGGAAAGGAATCTCAACACCTACATTGCTCCAAAGAGGATGCGTAGTGTCTTCTGGGATTGATTTGCTTTTGTAATGTTTGGCCCATGAGGCTTTGATGTACTGAACAATTATTTCCTTATGATAACGTGTGTTCCTTTTGTCTACAACAAACTTGAATTTTCGAACCCTTGAATGCATTGCATAAACACATATCATTCATCATGTGCATAGCAGGTTTTCTTCTTTTCAGGTTGCTTACTGTTCTTCGCTGTTTATTTCAGCATCATGAACCCTGACTCATCATCAACCGAGATGTCTATCAAGGCTCTTCAGGCGCAGAACGCGCAATTTCAGGAGCTGATCATGGGCTTGGCTCAGGGCCAAGAAGAGCTGAAGGCTTTACTCCTGAAGAAGGAGAAGAAGAAGAAGAAGAGAACTGTTCTTTTCAACTCGGGCCGAAGGTTTGGCAACACTCTGCAGAATGAAGAAGCTGGTTCTTCTGTAGGCAAAGGCAGTCTCCAAGGGGGAAAGGCTTCAAGTCCAGTAGTCTCTGACAACGAGACTGACTTTAATGAGGAATAGTATCCTCCTGCTGAAGACCGGTATAAGCAGTTGGAAGACAGACTGAATGCAATGGAGATCCAACAAGTGCCTGGGTTGGATTTCGGAGACTTGGGCTTATCTACTGGTGTGATTATTCCTCACAAATTTAAGGCACCATCTTTCACCAAGTATGACGGGGCGTCTTGTCCCAAGCTAAACCTCAGATCTTATGTGCGGAAGATTCCACCGTACACAGTGGATAAGAACTTGTGGATCCACTTCTTCCAGGAGAGTCTTTCAGGGACTCATCTCGAATGGTTCTACCAGCTGGATGGGACCAAAGTTCGTAACTGGCAGGAGTTGGCTACTGCTTTTTACAAGTAGTATCAATATAATGCCGACCTTGCTCCTACACGTACCCAACTCCAGGGTATGTTGCTAGGATCAAGCGAAGGTTTTAAAGAGTATGCACAGAAGTGGAGGGATCTGGCTGGCAGGGTGCAGCCTCCGTTAACTGACCGCGAGCTGGTAGATATGTTCTTGGGGACCCTCTCTGGGCCACTTTTCAATCATCTTATCGGTAACTCGTCTGCAGGTTTCACTGATCTTATTCTGACTGGAGAGAGAATAGAGGCTGGAATGAAGTCCGGAAAAATTCAGAAAGGGGCATCTTCAAGTTCTGAGAAGAAACCCTTTAAGAAGGAGGCCAGTGCTGTATATGGGCCTAGAAGGCAAGAGAAACTAAAACGCCGTCAATCTGTCAACGCGGTGATGATTGCCAAACCTGTTGCCGCTCCTCGGCAAACCAATCCACAAAGGGCTGAAAGACCCAGAAGAGAGTTCACCCGTCTGAGTATGACCCTATCGCAAATATTGCCACAGTTGCTATCCACCAACTTGGTGACTGTTAGAGAGGCCCCGAAGGTTGTAAACACTGCCTCTCCCAAGTACAATCCAAATGCCCGCTGTGCTTATCACTCCGATAGCCCGGGGCATTCTACTGATGACTGTTGGGCCTTAAGGAATAAGGTGCAGGACCTTATTGACGCGAAGGAGATACAATTTGAAGCGCCCGAGAGGCCAAATGTGGTGACTGCTCCTATGCCCCAGCATTGAGTGAATGCCGTTGATGAAGATGTGTATGCCGTTTATGTGAATGATGTAGCTACTCCTCTAATGACTGTTAAGAGGAACCTACTACTGGCCGGTTTATTTCCGGGTTGTGGCGAAGGTTGCCTTTTCTGTGTTGTTTCCCTTTCTGGTTGTCCTTTGCTGAAGTTGGGCATCCAAAGCCTGATGGACAGCAAGGAGATTCTGTTCAAGAAGACCTCCGTTTCGTTTGTTCCTGTGGAAGAAGTATCTGTTGTTACAATCTTCAATAATCCGATCAAGGCTCCCCCGAGGAAGCCGGTTAAAATCATGACTGTCGCACCCGTTGTTATTACTGTTCCGGGGCCTCTCCCCTATGTATCTGACAAGGCTGTCCCATGGCATTATGGGGCAGATGTATATGTACATGGTATAAAGCAAGAGTTCAACACTGGCACCAGCATCAGCAACATCACTGGTCCAGCAAAAGTTACCCGCAGTGGCAGGCTCTTCTCGCCTGACATTGCGCCACCTACTATTCGAAGACCTCTCGTTATAACACCTGCGAGTGTTCCCATTTATGATCAAGTTGTTTCCCCTGCTGCCGAGTCATCTAATGCTCGGGGCAAAGGGATTGAAGATGAGCCTGCCCGGATGGAGGCACCAAAATTTGTGAATGCGGAGGCCTCCCAACAAGAGATGGAGGAGATTCTGAAGATAATCAAGAAGAGTGACTTTAATGTTGTTGAGCAGCTGGGGCATACCCCCTCCAAGATCTCTATGCTCTCCTTGTTGCTGTGCTCAGAGGCCCATGCTAAGGCCTTGATTTCATTTCTCAAGACGACCCATGTGCCACAGGAGACATCTGCAGTCCAGTTTACTGATTACGTAGCCAATTTGACAGCCGACAATGGTTTGGGTTTCTCGGACGCTGACCTTACTGCTAAGGGAAAGGACCACAATGACGCCCTGCATGTCTCTATTGAATGCAGGGGCACTACTCTTGCGCACGTGTTGGTGGACACTGGTTCTTCCCTGAATGTGCTACCCAAAAAGGCCTTAGACCGGTTGGATTGTGAGGGCCTGAAGCTGAAACCTAGCAACATCATTGTCAGAGCCTTTGACGGTTCTAAAAGGACGGTTCATGGAGAGGTAGACATTCCTATTCGTGTGGGTTCTCAGGTATTCGACTCAACTTTCTATGTGATGGATATCCGTCCATCTTATTCTTGTTTACTGGGTCGACCTTGGATTCACAAAGCTGGGGCAGTGACCTCTACCCTACACCAGAAGCTCAAATACCCCGTCAGAGGGAAGATTGTCACTGTGCATGGAAAGGAGGAGTATATGGTTAGTCACTTGAATTCCTTCCGATATATTGAGATGGACGGGGAGTTTATTGAAACCCCCTTTTAGCATTTTGAAGAGGTACCTCCAACATTGGCAGCGGCAGAAACAGTGGTTGAAGAGGACTTTCCCTTGAAGATGGCTTCTTTGAAAGACGCCCGGGCTGTAATCAAGAAAGGTGAATGTGCTAACTGGGGCAGGCTCCCTGATTTTACACCTAAAACTGACAAGTTTGGACTGGGTTTTACTGCAGAGGCTCAGAGGGCTGTGCGCAAAGCTAGAACCAGAAGACCTCCTATGATCATCACCAATCCAGGAGTGAATGCCATTGGGGATAAAGATGAGGTGGAAGAATCAGAGTTCGATAGCTGGATCTACCCGACGACTGATGGTGGATTGACCAATTGGACTGCTAAAGATCATACTCCTGTTACTTTTGTTACGCAGTAATAAACTCCTTTGTTTTTGTTATTTGTAATAAACAATGAATTAAAACTCTATGGCCCGGTGTCTTACCCGGGGCACCGTGGTTTCATTTGTGAGGGCATATTAATTGTCATTTCATATATCATGAATAAAGACCTCGGACGTTTTCTCGCATTTCAAATCTTACACTCCTTTTCTTTCTTTCTTTTCTTTATATATTGCAAAAACAGTTGTATTTACACACACTCACTCATACAGGTTTCAATCCACTCTGGATCTCACTGGTAACGACTCTGCTACTGCCGGTTATGACTTCGAAAATCCGATCAACTTAGCCGAAGACGAAGGTGAAAATGATTGCGAAGTGCCTGGCGAACTTGCAAGACTGTTACTCCAGGAAGAGAGGGCGATTCAACCACATGAAGAGCCGGTGGAAACGATAAATCTGGGTACTGAGACGGACAGAAAGGAAGTTAAGATTGGTGCCAACCTAGAGCTCAGCGTGAAGCAACGGTTGACTCAGATGTTACATGATTATATGGAGATCTTTGCCTGGTCCTATGAAGACATGCCCGGGTTGGATACTGACATTGTGGTCCATCACTTGCCTACCAAGGAAGACTGCCCTCCGGTCAAGCAAAAGGTCCGCCGTATGCGTCCAGAGATGTCTGAAAAGATCAAAGCCGAGGTTATGAAACATTTTGACGCCGGGTTTCTCGCAGTGACTTCTTACCCTCAGTGGGTTGCCAACGTAGTGCCAGTACCAAAGAAGGATGGTAAGGTCAGAATGTGTGTCGATTACAGGGATCTGAACAGGGCCAGCCCCAAGGATGACTTTCCCCTACCTCACATTGATGTCCTTGTTGATAATACTGCTCAGCACAAGGTGTTCTCCTTCATGGATGGCTTCTCAGGTTACAATCAGATCAAGATGGCTCTTGAAGACATGGAAAAGACTACCTTTGTTACTCAGTGGGGCACCTTCTGCTACAAGGTCATGCCTTTTCGACTGAAAAATGCTGGGGCAACCTACCAACGTGCCATGGTTGCTTTATTTCATGACGTGATCCATCATGAGATAGAAGTATATGTTGACGACATGATCGCAAGGTCCAAAACTGAGGAAGAACACCTTGATCATCTGCAGAAATTGTTTGACCGTCTGAAGTTGTACAAGCTGAGGTTGAACCCGAACAAGTGCACCTTCGGGGTAAGATCGGGAAAGTTGCTAGGCTTCATTGTAAGTGATAAGGGTATTCAAGTGGACCCTTCCAAGGTTAAAGCTATTCAAGAGATGCCAGTTCCTAAGACAGAGTAAGAGGTCAGAGGTTTTCTAGGACGTCTGAATTATATTGCCCGGTTCATCTCGCATTTAACTGCTACCTGTGAGCCAATCTTCAAGCTACTGAAGAAAGATCAAGTAGTACGTTGGAATGATGAATGTCAGGCTGCTTTTGACAGAATCAAAGAGTATCTCCAAGAACCACCCATTCTTATGCCACCGGTTGAAGGGAGACCTCTGATACTATACCTGACAGTACTTGACAACTCAATGGGGTGTGTGTTGGGACAGCATGACGAGTCTGGCCGAAAAGAGCATGCCATTTATTACCTTAGCAAAAATTTTACCGACTGTGAGACCCGATACTCACTGCTCGAGAAAACTTGCTGCGCTTTGGTATGGGCTGCTCGCCGGCTGAGACAGTATATGCTGACTCACACTACCTTGTTGATCTCAAAGATGGATCCTATAAAATATATATTTGAAAAGCCTGCTCTGTCTGGGAGAATAGCAAGATGGCAAATGATCTTGACAGAATACGACATCCAGTACACAACTCAGAAAGCCATCAAGGGAAGTGTTTTGGCAGACCACTTGGCACACCAGGCAGTAGACGACTATCAGTCAATGAACTTTGAATTTCCTAACGAGAGTATCATGATAGTGACTGATTGTGAAGTACCTGGACCGGATGAAGGACCTGAGGAAGGATCCCGATGGTCTATGCACTTTGATGGAGCCTCTAATGCTTTGGGTAACATTATCGGCGCTGTAATCATATCCCCTCAAGGCACTCATACTCCACTTACTGCCCGGCTATGTTTCAACTGCACCAACAACATGGCGGAGTATGAGGCATGCATTATGGGTCTCCAAGCTGCGATCGATTTAAGGATCAAGTTTATGAGTGTCTTCGGAGATTCCGCTCTCGTGATCAATCAGATCAAAGGGGAGTGGGATACGAAACATCTGAATCTTATTCCTTACAGAGAATGTGTATTGACATTGATCCCCCACTTCACAGAGATAACCTTTGAACATTTCCCAAGAGAGGAGAATCAGTTAGCGAACGCGTTAGCTACGATGTCTTCTATGTTCAAAGTCAAATGGGACAATGAGGCTCCCAGGATCATCATCTGGAAACTGGACGAACCGGCATACTGTTGTGATCTCGAGACTGAATTGGTAACTGAGAAGCCTTGGTACCATGAGGTGAAGAGATACCTGGAAGCTCAGGAATACCCTGAAGGTGCATCTGTCAATGATAAGAAGTTTCTAAGAAGATTCGCAGCGAAGTTCTTCCTTAGCAACGGCATCCTGTACAAACGAAACCATGATTCGACCTTATTGCGTTGTGTGGATAAGACTGAAGCAGAAAGGATCATGGAAGAGCTGCATGAGGGTACTTTCGGAACACATTCCAGTGGGCACACTATGGAGAAGAAGATCCTTCGAGCAGGGTATTACTGGTCCACAATGGAAGCCGACTGCTACCAACATTCTCGGACATGTCACAAATGCCAGATTTATGCAGACAAGGTGCATGTTCCTCCAGTCCCTCTGAATGTCTTGACTGCACCTTGGCCGTTTGCAATGTGGGGCATATATATGATCGGTGAGATTAAACCTACGGCATCCAACGGGCATCGCTTCATACTGGTAGCGATTGATTACTTCACGAAGTGGGTTGAAGCAGCTTCCTACGCCACAGTAACCAAGAACATTGTAGCACGATTCATTCGGCACAATCTGATCTGTCGATACGGTGTCCCTGAAAGAATCATTACAGACAACGGTACCAATCTCAATAACAAGATGATCACTGAGCTCTGCGAGCAGTTTAAGATACAGCACCACAACTCTTCTCCTTACAGACCGAAGATGAATGGGGCTGTAGAAGCAGCAAATAAGAACATTAAGAAAATTGTGCAGAAGATGACAGTGACTTATAAAGATTGGCACGAGATGTTACCGTTCGCTCTACATGGGTACCGTACCTCAGCCAGGACGTCAACCGGGGCAACTCCATTCTCCTTGGTCTACGGTATGGAGGCAGTCTTACTGATCGAAGTGCAGATACCCTCTCTCCGGATAATGAAGGATGCAGGTATGAGTGAAGATGACTGGATCCAGACACGACTTGATCAGCTAAACCTGATTGACGAAAAGAGACTCAATGCTATTTGTCATGGTCAGACATATCAAAAGCGGATGATCAGGGCATTTAACAAAAAGGTCAGACCACAAGAATATCAAGTTGAGGATCTGGTAATCAAACGCATCATCCTTCCTCAGAGTGATCCAAGGGGCAAGTGGACCCCTACGTACAAAGGGCCATTTATGGTTAAACATGTGTTCTCAGGAGGAGCCATGATTCTAACCAATATGGATGGTGACGACCTTCCTCACCCCGCCAATGCAGACATAGTTAAAAGATACTACGCATGAAAAAAGACCCGCTAGGTTGACATACCTAGGAAAAAATTAGGGCTTCCCGGCGAACCAAAAGGGTTCGGGCAAAATGAAGGGATGAAATGAAAATATCTGTACACCCGGCAAGTCGAAAACCTGAAAAGGCGGCTTGGGCAAAAATGGGTATCCCGGTGGACTGAAAACCCGAAAGGGCGGTCCAGGCAAAAATTAGGGATAAAGCGTAATATTATGTCTCATTGGAGCACTTTGCATCCAGAATCCGGTATCAACATCAAGTTCAGACGGCATCGATCAATCAGCTTCATGGTCATCTAGGTCATCAAGTGATGAGACGCTCGAAGATATAAGGGCGATAGCAGAGTTGGAACCCAGTGGGATCATTCTTTTCACACAGCTGTTTTATATTCCTTTGTATAAATTTGTATAAACTCTTTTGTTCGGCGGCGTTCTCTTACTAGGACGTCAGCCTCTTGTACCTAAACGCCTATTTACAGGCAAATTCAAAAATCAATACAAAAATCACTTTTCAGTTAAAATTGCCAATTGTTTTTCCTTTTCTGTTTTGTTTTGCGAAGAACGTCCAAGGTTCAATTTGTGATATATGCATTTGACGATAATTGCTAACTCATAAATATTTGCATACGAAACAAAGGATCAATTACAGGTAACATTAGAAACAGGGGAAATAAAGAGTTGTCTAAGCGATCTAATTGCTCAGTCCGCCAAGGTATCAGGTAAGTTCAGCTGAAGAGCGTAACAAGATATCTTAATTCCCCAGAGAATGAGTCAGCAAGTCAGTGCACTCCCCCCAAGCCAAGCTATTATCAACCTTAAGGAAGTTGGGTATCCCCGCAGATCTCAACATTCCCCAGCACGATATACAGACATTCTTAAACAAGCATCCCCGGTAATCTTGACCTAAAGATTGTTCCCTGGCGGTATATCAAACATTCAATGGAGTCACCTCCCCAATACATCTCAAAATTTCCCCAGGAGAGTCCAATCAAGATTTCCCCAGGAAAGATCGGATCACCTCCTCAGCAGGAAGCTTATCCCCAGTATATTCTGGAAGCTTCTCCCTCGCAGAGCACGAACGCGTCTCCTGGCTTTATTCAAAGGTTATTTCCCTACCAGGATATAACTGGGTTATCCTTAGCCAAAAGCCACGGAAAGATCGTCCCCGACGAAGTCTTCCTATCCCCAACGGAGTCTATTAACACTTCCAACACAACAATGGTATCCCCAGCGAAGTTATCATCAACGTCCCAGCAAAATATCTCTCTCCCCACAGAGTATTATTCCCCAGCAAGACCGCTAGAATAATTTTCTCCCCGCAGAGTAATCTCTTCGCCAAGTTTATTCCCCAACGGAGTTATCTTCTCCTGCCGGTATTATTGCAATCATCATCCCCAGCGGAAACAAATATTCTTTTGTTCAAACATCAGCCCAGGAGTGACTTCCCGGCACCCGTCAAGGATTTATTTTCCTAGACAAAAACATACGTTCATAAACATCACATTTCCATACCTTATAGCATGCATATACGCATCATATCTTACAAATCTCATTTATGTTGAGAACATCATTGCTTGATCCATATCATGCATTGCATATGACTGACTCTTACCTTTCAGGAAAGATCCAGTTAAGTTCTCAGCTATGCTCAAGATTTTTGCCTGGTTCAGTTAAATCGACCCTAAGATTTTCCTGATTCTTATCCAGTCAAAGGCCTTCTCTGGTTCAGTCAGATCGACCCTAAGATCTCCCTGATTCTTATCCAGTTGAAGATTTCAAGACCTTGTCCGGTTCAGTTAAATCGACCCTAAGATTTTCCTGATTCTTATCCAGTCAAAGGCCTTCTCTGGTTCAGTCAGATCGACCCTAAGATCTCCCCGATTCTTATCCAGTTGAAGATTTCAAGACCTTGTCCGGGTCAGTTAAATCGACCCTAAGATTTTCCTGATTCTTATCCAGTCAAAGGCCTTCTCTGGTTCAGTCAGATCGACCCTAAGATCTCCCTGATTCTTATCCAGTTGAAGATTTCAAGACCTTGTCCGGTTCAGTTAAATCGACCCTAAGATTTTCCTGATTCTTATCCAGTCAAAGGCCTTCTATGGTTCAGTCGGATCGACCCTAAGATCTCCCTGATTCTTATCCAGTTGAATATTCCAAGACCTTCTCCGGTTCAGTCAGATCGACCCTAAGATCTCCCTGATTCTTATCCCAGTAGAAGACATCCAAGATTCTCTCAGCGTTCCTATTGAGGTAGTAATCGCCCCAAGGTTCTCTCAGCGTTCCTGTTGAGGTAGTAATCATCCAAGGTTCTCTCATCGTCCCGTTGAGGTAGTAATCGTCCAAGGTTCTCTCAGCGTTCCTGTTGACATAGCAATCGTACAAAGGTTCTCTCATCATCCTGTTGAGGTAGTAACCATCCCTGGTTCATTCATAACCTTTTGAAGCTCCAGACCCGATTCCTGTAACCAGTCAGGGCACATCTACATAAAAGTTTGAAGACCAACTCCTGTAACAGGTCAGGTAATCATTTTCTTTTTCAGGTACGCAACTTCTCGCTAAGGAATCTCTTACGCGATCGACATCTCAGCATGGCATCTATAAGCCCATCATCCTATCCATCACCTCTCAGCATGGCATCTATAAGCCCATCATCCTATCCATCAATCTCCAAATGGCATCTATAAGCCCATTCCCACCATCACACTACTATGTGAGCGCAAATTTCTGGGCACTCTAGTGTTCAATCATCTTCCACCTTCGGATTACGAAAGGCACGCCAGCCAATCTACATCCTCAGGTTTAAGAAGATTGAACAGGGGCAACTGTTGTACCCCAAAATTTGCCCTCCCATATTCTTCAAGATTTGCAAAGAGCATGCTTCAAAATCTCCCAAGGGTTGCACAGTTCAATGGCCTCCTAACAGTCAAAAATTAGGGTTTTGGTTCTGGCAAAGAAGTTGAAGTTTCCAAGGGTCCAATCAAGTCCCACGTGCCTATAAACATTGTCAAGCATCCATATGCCAAGTTTCAAGACTTACAGTACAAAATTGCACAGTCAAAAACCCTAATTGCTCAACAGTCAACTGTAGGGGTAAAATGGTCATTTGACAGTCAAAAGTCCAAATTTTTGGTCAACATCTTATTTTGAAGCCACAAACATCATTTGATCAATTCTTGATCATGATTCTCAAGGCATGGCTCAAAAAGTCTCAAGATGCAAAAGTTTCCATATTTGGACAGTTGAAAAAGTCAACTGTAACTTGACCAAGGCATAACTTCCACATGGATTATCAGAAAAATTCCATCCAAAGCTCATTTTGAAGAGAATGACATTTTCTACAACTCCTCTTCACACTTCAAGTCCAAGAAATGCTCTCACAAAAAGTTATCAATCTCAACATTATAGGTCATTTTCAAAAGTCAACAAAAAGGCACTTTAAGTCAAAGACCATAACTTGATATTGGTAAATCAAATTGATATGGGACAAAAGCATTGGTTAGAGGACTTCAAGACCTTTCCAAAATGTCCAAGAACATGATCAAAGCTTAAAAATTGAGCAAGATATGCCTTGTGGAAGTTGGGAAATTTTTGGGAATTTTGAAAAGTCAACTTTGCTTCAAATGCCTCAAAATTGCTAATGGGCCACAATTTCTTCCAAGAATCATTATCCAAAAGTTATGCACGACCCATTGACCCAAAGGGGAGTTATTTCATCATTTTTTATTATTTATTTG
The DNA here is from genome assembly GCA_948472305.1 of Vicia faba. Taxonomy (NCBI): domain Eukaryota; kingdom Viridiplantae; phylum Streptophyta; class Magnoliopsida; order Fabales; family Fabaceae; genus Vicia; species Vicia faba. Next base: position 1,289,361,888 of record OX451736.1, on the reverse strand, counting down.
AATTTTTTATCACCATTAATTCATTTAATTAAATAAAATATGACAAAAATACTCAAGCATGCATTTTAAATCTTTTTATGCAGCTAATAGGTCTATCATAACTCCAAGATTTCGTGCACACTCAATTTGGAAAGATTTGGCCATGATTGATATCAAAAGGGCATGGAAAAGATTGAAAAAGATCCATGGAAATCAAATCTCAAAAACATTGAATGCAAAGGTTTTTGGTTGAAATTTCTACCCTAATTCATTCCTCACATAAGTATAAACCCAACCCTAATGCTCAGAACCTGGAAGCTACGCCTCAAACCATAGACAAACTTTGCATTTTTTGTAAAAAAAGTCAAAACTGAAAACACAGTTTCAGTGCGTTTCAAGGCAAGATAACCATTCCAATAGCTTGCCAAGGTTACCAGGGACCTATTCCAATCAAAACCATAGCCTCTAACATTAAGAATCGGTATATTGAAGCCGCTCTGTTCTTGATAATGTTCATATTCGTGTTTTGATTTATGCGCATTATCCATGCATTTTTCTTGTTGATTTGTGTTAATATGGACTCACTGAAACTCATGGCATCATTGAATTGAATTAACATTGCTTGTATAGAGAATTGCCATGGTTGTTTTTTAGGGTTTCAGGAACCATGAATTGGGGCTTTACGCTTGGGGAAAAATTGGCCAACCTAAGTGGCACCATTGAAACCAGAAGCTCATGACGAATCAATTCCATATGTCGCGCTCAATTTATGGTCAACAGGGTTCTATTCGCTATTTTTGTATGTGTCATTTAGTGGGGGTTTAAAACCCCCGCTATCTTGTTTTATTTTTCAGGCAAAATAAGGAACGAACGAAGAAGAAGATTAGTTGTCATCATATGGTTGGCCAGTTCAAATCGCGTTTTGTTGAAATTCCAGAATAATGCTTATGTTCCATTATAATATTTGCGTTCCATATAATAAACAAAGAGCGCGCTTAGCACAGTTGGTGGGCAACGTGGACAATAGGTACTGGGACCTGGGTTCGATTCCCAGGTCCCCTCTCTTCCTAAATATTGTTTTGTTTAACGTATTTCCATGCATCGTTCCTTTCAGAAGTCAACCATACACCCTACGCTCAAGCTGGCCACGCGTCCCACAACATCAATCCAATGGCCATGATCTGGAGTCCACCATGGACATCAGTCAAACATGCCACACGCGCGCTGAGAAAGTCAAACAAGGCCAGGAATCAGTGGGCCTAATTGCTTGCTACAAACCTCCAAAAGGGCCAACAAACCCCCATTTGTTTGTATTTTCTTCCCTTTATTCTTTCCCTTTTTTTTATATTTTGTTTTAATTCTTTTCTCTTAATTTCTTTAAGTTAATTTTAAATAATAAAAATACAAAAATCAGAGAAGACAAAAAATAAAAATATATTTTATTTAATAGTTTTTGTAAATAAATTTTATTAACTAATTAGTTCTAATCTTAGATTTAATTTTAATGTTTTTTTTATAAACTAAAAAATGTAGAAATTAGGGTTTTAATACTTTTATTCTTTTTTCTTTTCTCTTACCATATTTAATTATTAATTATTTTGTAAATAAATTTATCATTAAATAATTAGGTTAAAACTAGGTCAAACTTAAACATTTTTTTTAATAAATTAAAAATAGTTTAGAATTAGGGTTTTTAATTCCATTAATTTTCTTAATTTCATAAAGTACAAAAAATATCAAAAAATAAGTCTTTTTCCTTTATTTAATTTAATTAATTTATTAATTGTAATTTAATTTCTTTAAACGGGTCCAACGCCCTCGCTTTCGATTATAATTTCGTTTCGCGCGCTTATTTTATAAATTTCATGTAATTACTCCAAAGCCTTGTAATAGATTAATTAGGATATTTATCTTTCCGCATCTTTATTTATTTCAAATCGGGTCTTGGTTTAATTTGGCGATGTGGACCCGCGCCTTTGTAATAGCGTAGGACTTTTAAATTCTGCACCTTTAAACTGTTAATAATTTGCATGAAAGAATGAATGCCAAAAATAAAAACAAAGCGTAGATCACCAATGCATGAACAAGACAAAGATAACTGAAAATGACACACAAATTCACACACCACCCCTAGGATACGTCTCACTGTTGCCTTGCCCTCGAAACGTGGTCGTCGAGTAGAGGATGTTTTAGTAAGTCCTCATGTCCATGAACATGGCACGAGGGTAGCTTCTAAGGTGTCTTCCTATTGCTCTGGTGACCACACTGTCCCGAACTCTCGAATTGACCCGAACACCTCCAACGGTGGTGCTACCTACCTCTCAATGGTGGGATGGCACTATCTTAAGGACATTTACACAAACGAATTCCTTAGGGTAGGTAGATGACTCGTAGATACTTGCTCCAATTCAAAAACAAATCAAAAACTTCTTTTCACACCGACACTTTTCAAAAAGCTTTCAAAAACAATTTTTCAAACACTCTTGAGGACTGATACAAGAGTCGAACTGAAATTCTCAAAGAAACTTTTTCAAACCCACTCACCTTGAAAAGCAAACAAACAATTTTGCAAACACAAATGAGCAAGTATCTAAGAGCCCATGGATAACCATGGATAGAAAGGGTGCTAACACCTTCCCTTTCTATAAATCTACCTCCCGAACCGAGAGCAATCTCTATAAGGAATTTTTCTGTGCTTTTGTCCTTTCCATTTGGAGAAAATAAAAGACGGTGGCGACTCTTGCTTCCGTGACATTTCGCGAAGCAGCGTTAAACAGTCAGTTCCAGATCCACCGATCACAATATGGTATGTATTTATAGGCAAATAAGTTTGATATAGTGGTTGCTTGTGCTTGCATGCCTGCGAAGTGTCACATTGCATGCTTAGGGGGTTACACATATGCATGCATGCATGTACAAAAAATGAAAGGTGTCACTCTTGCAGGCTAGGTGGCAGCCCATGCATGTATCACGATTGGACAGTAAGGGAGGCGCCATTGGACTTGGCGAAAGAGTACAAAAATGAATGGTGTCGCCACCCCAATTGGCGAATAAGAGGTGTCCTTTGTTACAGCCTAGGCTCAGGCTACGTGACAGCCTTTGGGATTCCTTTCATTATTGCATGTAAGCCCATTGGAGTTGATGGGAGGAGTCTTACAAAATACATGTATATGTGCAGAATAGGGCCAGGCTAGGTGGCAGCCTAGGGGGTTACATAAGCCCATGCATGTATCACGATTGGACAGTAAGGGAGGCGCCATTGGACTTGGCGAAAGAGTACAAAAATGAATGGTGTCGCCACCCCAATTGGCGAATAATAGGTGTCATTTGTTACAGCCTAGGCTCAGGCTACGTGACAGCCTTTGGGATTCCTTTCATTATTGCATGTAAGCCCATTGGAGTTGATGGGAGGAGTCTTACAAAATACATGTATATGTGCAGAATAGGGTCAGGTTAGGTGGCAGCCTAGGGGGTTACATAAGCCCATGCATGTATCACGATTGGACAGTAAGGGAGGCGCCATTCGACTTGGCGAAAGAGTACAAAAATGAATGGTGTCGCCACCCCAATTGGCGAATAATAGGTGTCCTTTGTTACAGCCTAGGCTTAGGCTACGTGATAGCCTTTGGGATTCCTTTCATTATTGCATGTAAGCCCATTGGAGTTGATGGGAGGAGTCTTACAAAATACATGTATATGTGCAGAATAGGGCCAAGCTAGGTGGCAGCCTAGGGGGTTTCATTATTGCATGTAATATTATTGGCAGCCTTGGGGGGTTGCATCCTTACTTAATTGAAATTTTTAGCCTTACGTTTATCATAACATTGATTCACATAATCTGTCAAATCTTCCAACCTTCAAACGTTCTTACAAACAAACCTTCAAACCTGCAAACAATCAAACATTCCAACCTTCGAATCACTCATCAAATTCAAACATTCCATCCTTCAAACATTACAGCATTCATACCTTCATACAATCAATAAACCTCAAACATTCCAACCTTCAAACCTTAAAACAATTCTATGCAATGGCTTCTTCACCATAATTTGTCATCAAAGCACATTTCAATGGTGAGACATACATTTGTCCCACAGCTGGGTTTTTGTTTAGAGACACAGACAACATTCGATTTCTCTTAAACGGGAAAGCCAATTTCTCGTACTTCAAAAAAAGATTGGAGGCCAAACTTGAACGAGGCCCGGTGTCCCAAATATTTTATCAGAATCCAGTTTTCTTTGGAAACAACCAAGTAATTTTTTATAAGGTTGAAGTTCAAGATGACGAGGATCTCCAGAATATGATTTCCATCCATGTCTATTCTGGATACGACTCTATTGAGTTGTACGTTTTGCTTCAAGAGCCTCAGGTGACACAGGAGGTTGATCCTTTGGAGAATGAACAAGATGAGGTAGATGTAGTTGATGATGAAGAAGAAGATAACGAGTTAGAGTTTGATGAAATGGTGAACGATGATTCCGACGATGATGGCATCCCTAGTATTCCTACAGACAAAATCTACACACCACCTCCGCACATGACAAACTTCAACATGGGCGGAGATGAACCTTCTACTGACTTATTTTTCAATCCGTATATGCAGTCGGATGAAAATTTGAAAGAGAAGGACAAGTTTCGTAACAGAGAGGAATGCATCAGGGCCATTAAAAAATTTCACATGCTCAACTCGGTTGATTTTAAGGTGGATCGTGTCAACCCGGAAAGGTACAAGATCAAGTGTGTCCACCCTGACTGTATGTTCAAGCTGACCGCATCATACAGATTAAGGGGTGACTGCTGGGTCATAGGTTCCATGACTACCCACACTTGTGTAAGTTCCACTCAATCACAGGACCACCGAAAACTCAACTATGATCTAATCTGTTAAGAAATCCTACCCCTGGTCAGCAACGACCCATCTTTGAAGGTGAAAACAATCATCTCCCATATCACCACGGTTTTTAACTACACTCCGTCTTACCGTAAGGCGTGGTTAGAAAAGACTAAGGCGATTGAAAGGGTGTACGGAAACTGGGAGGAGTCATACCGAGAACTTCCCTGCTACCTGAATGCACTCAAGACGTATTCTCCAGGTAGTGTTTACATTCTGGAAACATTGCCAGCGTACGCCCAAGATGGTAGTCTACTGCATGGCAACATAATATTCAGTCGTGTCTTTTGGGAATTTCAACCATGCATCACAGGGTTTGCATCATGCAAACCAATTTTACAAATTGATGGGACTTGGTTGTATGGGAAGTACAAAGGCACGCTATTGATGGCAGTTGCACAAGATGGCAACAACAACATTTTCCCCATTGCGTTTGCCCTTGTCGAGGGGAGACCGGTGGTGCTTGGAGATTTTTCCTGAAAAATATTTGGACACACGTGGCTCCTCAACCAGATCTCTGTTTGATCTCGAACAGACATGCCTCCATTGAAAGTGCCTACAATAATCCAGCAAATGGTTGGCATGACCCTCCTTCTACGCATGTCTATTGCGTTAGGCATATCATCTAGAATTTCTTGAGGGAGGTCAAGGACAAAACATTGAGGAAAGCGGTTATGAATGCGGGATATGCATTGACACAACCCACATTCAAATATTACCGCAACGAGATCCGTTTGTCTAATCCGGAAGCCGGTAGGTGGATCGATAATATTCCGGTGGAAAAATGGACTAGGTCATACGACAACGGCCAAAGATGGGGGCATATGACAACGAATCTTATTGAATCAATGAATGGGGTATTCAAGGGCATACGAAACCTCCCAATCACTGCCTTGGTAAAATCTACGTATTTTAGGATGGTTGCGTTATTTGCAAAAAGAGGTGAAATGTGGAATGCGGTGTTGCAATCTGGACAACTATGGAGTGAAAGCTGCATGAAATACATTAAGGCTGAAAGTGCTAAAGCCATCACTCACATGGTTATACGGTTTGACCGACACAGCCACAAATTCATCGTGAAAGAGACAATCGACCATAATGAAGGCCTGCCAAGACAAGAATACAAGGTCATTTTACCTTCTCAATGGTGTGATTGTGGGAGGTTTCAAGAATTTCGTATGCCTTGCTCTCATGTCATTGCCACTTGTGCTCATACCCATCAAGACGCGCTTCAACTGCTGTCAAACGTTTACAAATCTGAAACGTTGCTCAATGTTTACAACAACAACTTTCCTTTGGTGGCAAAACCATATTATTGGCCTGAATACAACGGCGAAATAGTTTGGCACAATGACCAAATGCGAAGGAACAAGAAGGGTCGTCCCAAAAGTAGGCGCATCACAACAGAAATGGACGATCTTGACAGGTTGGAAAGAAAGTGTGGTTTATGCCGTCAGGTCGGACACAATCGCAAAAACTGCCCGAATCAGGCGTCTGGCTCGACCACATAAATATTGTAATACATAAAATCTTTTCATAATTGTGTTGTAAACATTTGGGTTTTTCGTTAACAGATTTTGCTACAATTAATAAAACACGTACAACAATAATTAACGATATTCAATCTAGGAAATTACAACTGTTAACACAATTTCATCTGACCCATGCATCATCAACATTACATCACTGTCTGTTTTGACTTCCTCCAACCACACATTAGGTCTTCCTGTCGCATGTGAGGTTGTTGTTCGTTTTCGCTGGATCCTTCGAATTTCCCCCCCTCCGCAATGTCTCCATCTAGCCACCGCATCAACTCCCGCTTCAGACGCTCCATGGAGTGAATGTGCCAGAATTTCATTTTCATCGCAGGTTTCATGGCGGAGAAGATAACGTAACCATCTCTGCTAAAAATCATAGGCGACGTCATGAAGCAAATAACGGAGTACAAAATAAAAATACAGTGCGAGAAAGTGTGAGAAATTTCGGAGAAACAGACGAATTACTTATAAAACAGCATTTTGCCCTAGTTTTGCCCTAGGAGCCAAGTGAGATGGCGCCTCCTCTCACTTTTAAGGAGCATGCGCCATCTCACTTGGCTAAAAGCCAAGGGAGGCTCCAAGTGAGATGGCGCCTAGGGAAAAACCCTAGGTGGAGGCTCCAAGTGAGATGGCTCCTCCTTTGGGGAGTCATCTGAAACATGGTTATTTGCGTAATTTTTTCCGAAACCCGGTTATTTGCGAAATATTACTTTAATACATGGTTATTAATAAAAAAAATTCGCTAAGGCGTCCTAACATTGCTTTGGTGACCGTAAGTCCCGCATTCGAATTGACCCTCAAATTCCAACGGCTGTGCTACCTATTCATTAATAGTAGGATAGCATTGTCTAAAGGACATCAGCATAGAACGATTCCTTTTTCGAGTAGGTAGATGGTTCTTAAGTACTTACTTTTTCAAAAAATAAAAACTTTTCACACTTACACTTTTGAAAACAAGTTTTCAAAACACTTCATTACACTCTTGAGGACAAAAGCAAGAGTTAAATCGAAGTTTCAAACAAAAACTTTTTTTTCAAAACCCACAAGCACAAAGAAATCAATATTTTGAAAACTATATGAGCAAGTACCTAAGAGCCCGTGGATAACCACAGATAGAAATGGTGCTAATACCTTCCCTTTCTATAATCTACCCCCCGAACCCGAGAAATATCTCGAAAAAGGAATTTTTCTATGCTTTTTTCCTTTCCTTGTTGGATAAAATAAAAGTCGGTGGTGACTCTTGCTTACCGCGACATTTTGCGAAAACAAACGCAAAACGCAAAGCAGCATTCTAAAAAACAGTCAGTTCTTTCCCACCGTATCACAGGTGGACTAGAGTAGTTTGAGATCAAATGAACCAGGATAAAAATACTGTGTCATTGCGCATTTGATTTCAAGTTTTCAATTCAACCCCCCCTCCCCCCCCCCCTTCTTGTGTTTTTCACTTCTTCAGGATAGACCCATAGCATGGCCCCCATGATGACTGAATCATATATTGCCATGCTTGAACCGTTTTAGGTTATTTTCTTTGTATCTCTTTTTACAAAGAGAATCAGCCAAAACCGATGGCACCATTGAAATCGCAAGGCCCTAAATTAGGAGGGTAGGGACCCTGAGAACCATTAACAATCTATATTTTACAGGGATGAAAACAATGATTGTTGGAGAAGATGAATGAAGCTAGGGCTTCGGCGCCTCTCCGGCCTAGTCCACTTTGTTTGTTTTATATTTAATTGTTTTCAGTAATATACCGGATGACACAGCCATCCCAGTGGCAAGTGTGTGCATGATAAGGCATTGATGCACCAAGGCGTGGGTTCGATCCTTACCTTTTGACATTTTTCACATTTTTTCATATTTTGAAGGTATTAATATGTGTTGTGTTGCACCCATCTTTCTAACACTAGCGCGCGCCTGGCGCAGTGGCAAACAATGTAGTGGAAAAGGCAAAGGGCGTGGGTTCAACACCAATCCCTGTCATTTTCATATTTTCCTTAGTTTCTAACCCTTGTTTTATTGATTTTCCTTTCCCTATCATTTTTTGCTAACCCTAATGTTTTTTTTATTAACCATCAAATGCAAACCTTTTTTTTAAAACCCTAATTTAATTAGGTTTAGGTTTAATTAAACATTTTTTATAAACTAATTAAATAACCCTTTTTTAATTAATTTTAAAATTAATTAGATTATTAGGTTTATTTAAATAGTCATCATAAATCATTTTTTACAAAATAAAAACCCGAACAAACATTCAAACCATTTTCCCCTTTTTTCTTTTTCTTTTGAATTTCCTAGATCAATTGTATAGGGTGCATTTTATATGTAATAGCATAGCTTTATATCTTTCTCATTTTCATGATCATGTAATTGCTTCCGGGATGTAATAGTTTTAGGATTTCTTTTCCGCACTCTCTCTATTTTGTAACTGCCCCGAAGATCTGTAATAGTTTTAGGTTTACGTTTTTGCCTTTATCTTCTGCTACTATATTTACTATACTACTGCTTAGTAATTAGGGTTTGTATGGCAAGATAAAACCAAATGATAGAAAACCTAATTTCAAGATTAAATAACCGAAAACAACACACTTGCACACTTTCACCTCTAGGGTAGCCTCTCTTCGTTGACTTTGGAATAACCGTCATGTCCCTCGAAAATAGAGATGCTTTAGCAAAGACCCTCGAATAAAAATGATCTAGTCCCTTACGAAATTGTTAAAGCATCCTTACAAGTTGCCTTCAGTGACCGACCGGTGACCCTACGTTATCCCTTCACCTCAAATAGATGGGGCTACCTACCAACTAATGATACAAATAACACTATCTCTGAAGGAGAAGGAAAAGTACAAGAATGACCTTGAGTCAGTAGGATACTTTTAATCGCTTGCTCATAAAACAAAACATTTTCACACATCACTTTCAAAATATTTTCAAATGCTTTGTATGCATTCTTGAGGACTGATACAAGAACCATTACAAAGTTCACCTTACATTGGCATTTTCAAAATATTTCAAATCACACACACAAAAAAGCAAGTTTTCAAAAGTGAGCTAAGTGTTTAAGAGCCCGTAGGTAACTACGGATGAAAAGGGTGCTAACACCTTCCCTTTTCATAACCTACCCCCCGAACTAAAAATCTTTAAGGACTTTCCTTTTCTTTTCACCCTCTCCTTATTGGATAAAATAAAATTCGGTGGTGAACCTTTATATCCGCAACTTTTGTGATAAAACGTAAAACAAGTTCTCCCACCGTATTACAAAACTGGAGACTCTGCTGGGGAAATAAAATTTAAAAGAGGGGTAACCTTAGAGTTTAAAAGAGGGGTTAACGTCGGGCTGCCGCATGGTGTCATAACCACTAACTGATTATTAGAACCTTAATTGACCCATCTTGTCCATTAGAAGGTAGTGAGATAGCAGGATTTGGCGCAGTACAAAGTTGGTGATACTCGATGCTACAGTCATTAAGATTCGAGTTGCAGTATGTTTTGGTGGCAAATCAGTTACTGTACTAAAATAAAACCTTTGAGAAAGATCTGTGATATGATATCCCTAGAACCCAATTACTATTTTTAGGATAGGTTAAGCCAACTTGACTTCAATAGAGAAGGGTACTTACATACAGACCCCATGCAAGCCTTTATACCTACGGCTCTGGCGTGATTTGTTTGTACTTGCTATTTGTGTTAACATAAACATAACATCATGACATCGTAACATCATAACATAGCATTTTCACTAACCATTTCAAGGATCTTAGGGACCTTCGATGTAGGGTTATCATAAGTCGGGCTTCTAGCAAGGGGCAAGAGGACTTTTTTTCCTCTTACCAAATGCCGTCAAAGATCAAAGTATTTCCCCTTGAGTCAGAAGCTAAGACCCACTTGACATGGTGAACTCGATTCTTATAGAAGGACATTCAAAGATGGAGACACAAAATTCTTCAAGACAAAGCTGCAACCAGACTCAATTTATAACATTTCATTTTTGTTTATCCCACGAGATCCTTGAAAACATTGCATATTCATCTACATACCATACATATCATCACATAACAGGTTTCCAAGACATATTTTCTCATCTTCTTGCTGTTTATTTCACTAAAAGATGGCTCTCGAATAAATAGTCAGAGATCTTCAGGCCCAAAATGCTCAGTTCCAACAAATGTTCCTCAACTTAGCCAAAGAGCAGGAAGAACTGAAGACCCCCATCACCAAAGAGAGGAAGAAAAAGGCAAGGAAACTGATCAAAATCCTCAACATGGGAAGAAGGTTCAGAGGTCCTATCAAGCAAGCTTAAGACTGTGATATCCTGTCAAACGAAGATGACAACCAGGGTGATGATGGTATGAGTGTGAAGGCTGAGAAAGGAAGCAACCTTGGTTCTGGCCAATACTCTGAAGAAGATGAAGAAGACTATTAGAATGAACAATATCCTCCCGCTGATGAAAAATAAAAACAACTGGAAGATAGTTTAAATGCTATGGAGATCTAGAGGGTGCCTAGATTGAATTTTGAAGAGCTGGGTTTAGTCTCAGGAGTTGTCATTCCTCACAAATTCAAGGTCCCTACTTTTGCAAAGTATGATAGTGTTTCTTGCCCAAAGCTTCATATGAGGTCTTATGTCCAGAAGATTCAGCCACACACTACTAATAGGAATTTATGGGTGAATTTATTTCAAAAGATCCTATCTGGGACACAATTGGAATTGTTCTATCAACTGGAAGGAACCAATATCTGTACTTGAGAAGATTTGGCTGCTGCTTTCTATAAACAATACCAATACAATGTTGATCTTGCACCAACTCGTGTGCAATTATAGAGTATGACCATGGGCTCTAACGAAGGCTTTAAAGTATTGCCTAGAAAAGGAGAGATCTAGTAGGAAGAGTTCAACCTCCTTTGTATGATAGGGAGTCGGTTGACATGTTTATGGGATCTCTGATAGGTCCTTTCTTCAATCATCTGATTGGAAGCTCATCAACTGGACTCACCGAGCTGATATTAACAGGGGGACGTGTTGAAGATGGAATTAGAAGTGGAAAATTCAGGTGGCTACGTCTTCAAGTACTGTGAAGAAGACATTCAATGGGAAGAGAGAAGCTAATGTTATGTATGTCCAGTAGGGTCGTAGTAATAGTGATCACAACCAATCTCTGGGGGCATCACTAATCTCTAATCCCACACCAATGCAACATCAACAAGGCAATCAGTGTAGGTCAGACGCACCCAGGAGACAATTTACCAAGATCAACATGCCATTGTCTCAGGCATTACAACATATATTGAAAGCAGAGCTAATTACATTGAGAGATCCTCCTTAGAATCCCAACACCTCCTCTCCTCGGTACAATCCTAATGTAAAGTGTGTCTATCATTCCAATAGCCATGGACATGACACAAATAACTTCTAGGCTTTGAAAAATAAGATTCAGGATATGATTGACTCTAAAGAGATTGAATTTGATCCTCCCGGGATTCCCAATGTGATTACTACACCTATGGCTAAGCACGACAAGAGCATTAATGCTATCGAAGATGTTTCTTATGTTTCCGCTGTAAGTGACTTGATGACTCCCCTGATAATCATTAAGAAGAATCTGTTGCAAGCTGGTTTATTTCCAGGATACATTGAAAGATACTACTGTTGCGCAGCCCAATCCAATGGCTGCAAATTTCTGAGAGAAGGTATTCAGTGTCTAATGGATAACCATATAATTCTAGTTTAGAAGATTCCTTCAATGGAGAATTTGTTTCAAGATTTAGAGCTTGAAGACGTGTCAGTAATTTCAAGAATACCTATAAGGATTACTTCCAAAGGCCCTGTCAAGATTATGGTTGAATCTAGAGTTGCTCCTCTGATCATTACTGCGCCCGGGACAATTCCAAATTCTTCTGAAAATGCTATCCCTTGGAATTATGGAGCTGATGTTTACTACTATGGTGTCAAGCAGGAACCATTGGTTGTAAAAAGTAAAGATACTGAATTTACTGATCCCAACATTGGAAATATTGCTGGGACTAGTAAAGTTACCAGAAGTGGAAGGGTTTTCTCTCCAGATATATCTCTGAAGATTGTTGCTACACCAGTTCGTGTTATTGCTACTGAGTCAACTCATGAGACTCAAGGAAAAGAACAAGTGACTGTGCCTGCCCAGACAGAGGCACTTAAAGAAGTTACCGCTGAAGATACCTCCCAACAAGAAATGGAGGAAGTAGTGAAAATAAACCGGCAAAGTGACTATAAGATTGTTGAACAGCTGGGGCAGACTCCCTCAAAGATATCCATGTTATCCTTGTTGTTATGCTCTGAAGCACATGGCAAGGCTTTGGTGAAGTTCTTGAAATCTGCTCATGCACCACAAGAAATTTTCATTGACCAATTCGAAAATTATGTTGCTAGCCTGACGACTGATAACGGGTTAGGCTTTTCTGATGTTGACTTGACTCCTGAATGAAGAAACCATAACAAAGCCCTGCAAATCTCTATTGAATATGGGGACACTACCTTAGCTCATGTGTTGGTTGACACGGGTTCCTCTTTGAATGTTTTACTGAAGGGTGCTCTAGACAGGCTTGACTGTGAAGGGTTTGTGGTGAAGCCCAGTGACATTGTGGTTAGAGCCTTTGATGGTTCAAAGAGGATGGTGCATAGAGAGGTGGATCTCCCAATCAAAGTCGGTTTGCAGGTCTTTAACTCTACCTTCTATGTGATGGACATTATCCCAACTTATTCATGTTTACTTGAATGCCCTTGGATTCATGGGGCATGTGTTGTTACTTCTACGTTGCACCAGAAGTTGAAATATCCCAGAAAAGGAAAGATTTTTACAGTTTATGGTGAAGAAGAATACACGGTGAGTCACTTGAACTCCTTTAAGTATGTTGAGATGGACAGAAAATTTGTCGATACTCCATACCAGACCTTTGAAGTTATTCCTTAGACCACTACTATTACTAAAGACATTTCTGCTATTCCTAAGGTTACCAGGGTTCTTCCCAAAATGGCTTCTCTGAAAGATGCTAGAGTTGTAGTAGAAGAAGGTGGTTGCACTACTTGGGGTCAGCTTCCCGACATTCCCTACAAATCAAATAAATTTGGCTTGGGTTTCAATGCAGAGGCTCAGAGGGCTGTTAGTCGTGCTCGTACTGGAAGACCACCATTTTACATCAGCAACAATGGAGTCAACGCGGTAGAAGATGTTGATAGTGACTATGACCTGGACAGTTGGATCTTTCCTACCACCAGCAACTGGCTCAACAATTTGAAGACTGAAGACGTTATACCAATATCTTTTAGTCAAGAGAAAATACTATTTTCTGTTTTCTTGCTTTCAAGTTTTGGTTATGTAATTTTAAAATGACTTTAAGCCTTGTGCCTTACCCGGGGCACAACGGTCCATTTGTTAGGATTGTCATTTTTCATTCACATATTTTCATTCAATAAATCATTAGATGTTTTCATTTAAATTTTACGTCTTTGTTTTTCTTTTTTATTGCTTTTTCAAAATATCTATGTGTTCTTACACACACCCACACAACAAATTGCAGATCCATATCCACTCTGGATCCTATTGATAACAATTATGCTATTGCCAATTATGAATTCCAAAATCCAATCTACCAAGCCGAGGACGAAGGTAAGGAAGATTGTGAAGTACCTGAGAACTTGCTAGACTGTTAGAGTAAGAAGAAAGATTTATACGACCACATGAAGAGCCAGTTGAGGTTGTGAACCTGGGTACTGAAGAAAACAAGAAATATGTTAAGATAGGTGCCAATTTAGAAGACAATGTCAAAAACAGATTAATATAGATGTCGCGTGACTACTTTGAGATCTTTTCTTAGTCGTACGAAGACATGCCAGGGCTTGATACATATATTGTGGTTCACCGTCTACCAATGAAGGAAGGTTGTCCTCCTATCAGGCAGAAGGTCTTTCGTATGCATCCCAAAATGTCTGAAATGATAAAGGCTGAGGTTATGAAACAGTTCAATGCAGTTTTCTTAGCTGTTACGTCCTATCCTTAGTGGGTTACGAATTTGGTGCCAAAACCTCAGAAGGATGGCAAAGTGCGTATGTGTGTAGACTACAGGGATCTGAATAGGGCAAGCCCCAAAGATGACTTTCCGCTTCCACATATTGATGTTCTGATTGATAACACCGCTCAACGCAGTATTTTAATTCATGGATGGTTTCTCTGGTTATAATTAAATCAAGATGGCACCTGAAGACATGCAGAAGACTACATTTGTTACACAGTGGGGCACTTTCTGCTACAAAATTATGGTTTTGGTTTGAAGAACACTGACACAACATATCAACATGCTATGGTAGCTTTGTTGCATGACATGATCCATCATGAGATAGAGGTTTACATTTATAACATGATAGTTAGGTCTCATAATGAAGAAGAACATCTCGACCATCTATTCAAACTGTTTGAGAGGTTGAAGAAATACAAGTTGAGACTGAATCCAAACAAGTTCACCTTTGGGGTAAGATCCGGTAAACTCATAGGCTTTGTCATCAGCGGTAAATGTATTGAAGTTGATCCTGCCAAGGTTAAATCCATTCAAGATATGCCAACTCCCCATACTGAGAAGGAAGTCAGAGGTTTCCTGGGACGATTGAACTACATTGCCAGATTTATTTCCCATTTGACCGCTAGTTGTGAGCCAATCTTCAAGTTACTAAAGAAAGATCAAGTAGTGAAGTGGAACAATGACCGTCAAACAGCTTATGAAAAAATAAGGTGTACCTTCAAGAAACTCTATTTCTGATACTTCTAGTTGAAGGAAGACCCCTGATCATGTATGTGATCGGTGGATCTGGAACTGACTGTTTAACGCTGGTTCGCGAAATGTCGCGGAAGCAAGAGTCGCCACCGTCTTTTATTTTCTCCAAATGGAAAGGACAAAAGCACAGAAAAATTCCTTAAAGAGATTGCTCTCGGTTCGGGAGGTAGGTTATAGAAAGGGAAGGTGTTAGCACCCTTTCTATCCATGGTTATCCATGGGCTCTTAGATACTTGCTCATTGTGTTTTCAAAATTGTTTGTTTGCTTTTCAACTGTGGCTTTTTAAAAAAGTTTCTTTGAAAATTCCAGTTCGACTCTTGTATCGGTCCTCAAGAGTGTTTGAAAAAATGCTTTCGAAAGCTTTTTGAAAAGGTGTTGGTGTGAAAAGTATTTTTTTGAATTGTTTTGAAATTAGAGCAAGTATCTAGAGTCGTCTACCTACCCTAAGGAATTCGTCTGTGTAAATGTCCTTTAAAGTAGTGCCATCCCACCATTGAGAGGTAGGTAGCACCACCATTGGAGGTATTCGGGTCAATTCGAGTTTAGGGACATGGTGATCACCAGAGCAATGGGAAGACACCTTAGAAGCTACCCTCATGCCAGGTTCCCGGATCATGAGGACTTACTAAGACATCCTCTACTCGACGATCACCTTTCGAGGCAAGGCAACAGTGAGGCGTACCCTAGGGGTGGTGTGTGCGATTTGTGTGTCGTTTTCATTTGCATTTATCTTGTCATGTTATTGGTGTTCTACGCTTGTTTTTATTTTTGTCCATACATTCTTTCATGCTATTTGTTAACAGTTAAAATATTGCGGGAAAGTAAAAATTCTACGTTATTACAAAAGGCGCGGGTCCACATCGCCAAAATTAAACCAGGACCCGATTTGACAGAAAAATAAAGAATTAAAGAAAATAAAAGAATTAAAAAGTACGAGCAATTATTTACACGGCCTTGGGAGAGATACATAAATATTTAAACGAAATAAAATAAACATGCGAATTAATAATTAAAACGAAACGAGGGCGTTGGACCCTTTTGCAAAATTAAATTAAATGGTGACATTAATTAATTAAAAAAGAAAAGAAAATTGTTTTTTTTTGGTATTTTTCAGTATTTTAGGATTTTAATGAAAAAAGAATTAATTGAAATTAAATGCTAACCCTAATTCTATTTGTTTTTTAATTTATTAAGAAAAGAAGATGAAAACCTAATATTAACCCTAATTTTTATATGCAATTTAATTATAAAAATAAATATTTAATTATTTAATTATTTATGAAAGAAAAATAAAAAGGATGAAAAATTATTAATTAAACCCTATTTCTACATTTTTTAGATTTTTATTATGAAAATATTAAATTAAACCCTAATTTAAAACTAATCAATTTATGAATTAATATAATTTATTTAGGAAAACACTAAAAATAAAAATAATTATTATTTCTCTCTTTTCTGATTTTTATGTATTTTTTATATTTTTCGTGAAAATAATTAATTAATTAAACACAATAATTAAAATAAAAATAGAAATAATGCAAAAGAAAATATTAAAAATGGCAAACCTAGGGGGTATCAGTCCCCAATGTGGAGGTATAGCCCATGAATGTGAGCCCAATGACCTTCAGGTCCGTTGACTTTTCCAGACACCGTGTGGCATCTTTGACGATGACCTACCCTGTCCTTTAGCTCTGAACCCTTGGATGACAGATATTGACCAAGTGGATGGCTTGATGGAGAGGCGCATGATGGTCTCCAGCATGTGAAACTGCACGTGAACTTTGATTGAAAAATAATATGGAGATTGTGAAGACCTGGGGCTCGAACCCAGGTCATGAAGATTAATACTCACCAACTTTACCACTGAACCAATTCACGCGTTGTTAACATATAATAACGAATAAACATTATAAAAGAAAACAAAAGCGTTAGTGGACTATGCGCGCGAATTTTAAACCAGCCAACCAACTTATGCCACGATATCATCTTCTTCGCGTGGTTTTCTTTTTCCTGAAACATATAAAACATTGGCAACGGTTTTCACGCGTTGCCTAAGACAACATATCAGAAAATAACGATTAAGCCATGGATGCTCATAAATTGAGCGCGAGGGTGCCGTCTTCTTCGTCCAAACGCGCTCGTGTCAATGGTGGTACTCAGGGGTTCTAATTTTTCCTCATTCAAAAACCCATAATTCCAAGTCCTGTAAACCCTAGAAAACAATAATGGCATCTTGGCCTACAGGGCGTAAAACTTCAATCAAAGCACATGATTAGCTTGCAAACATTATTCTAAACACAAAAATAACAACAAAATATGTTAACAATGCATGTATGATAGAAACCGATTCAGAAATTTTCTTTACCAACTTCAATGGTGATCTTGCGTTTTCTTGAGTATGGGGCTTGGGGAATGATTGGAATATGTCCTATAATCCTCAAAGAAACTAAAGGAATCACTATTTTGTCTTGAATCGCATTGCAAAGGTGTTTTCAGAATTGAGATTTTTTAAGAAAAAGTGTGAGTATGATCTTCAGGTTCCTGCGCAGCTCAATGGTCAATGGCATTAGGGTTGTGTTCCTTGTATATGTAGTAATGATTTAGGTCAAATAAAACACTCCAAATCCTTGGCATTCATGGTTTTTGAAATTTGATTTTCAAAGATCTTTTTCAATCTTTTTCCATGTGTTTTTGTACAAATCATGATCAATTCTCTCCAAATCTTTCCATATTGGATCATGCACGAATCATTGAGTAGATTTCATGCACAAAAGATTGTTAAACTTAGGTTAAATATTTTTCATGTATTTAATTTGATTTAAATGAATTATTATTAATAAAAATTCAAATAAATAAATAAAAAATGAAGAAATACTTCCCTTTGGGCCAAGTGGTCGTGCACATGCCATGGATGATGAATTATGGAAGAAAAATGGGCCCATTAGCAATTTTAGGTCATTTGAACCAATGTTGACTTTTCAAAATATCCAAAAATTTCCCAACTTCCCCAAGGCATAACTTGCTCAATTTTTAAGCTTTGCTCATGTTCTTGGACATTTTGGAAAGGTCTTTGAGTCCTCTAACCCATGCCTTTCGTCCCATGTCACTTTGATTTACCAATCTCAAGTTATGGCCTTTGACTTAAAGTCCCTTTTTGTTGACCTTTGAAAATGACCTATAATGTTGAAATTGATAACTTTTTGTGAGAGCATTTCTTGGACTTGAAGTATGTCGATGAGTTGTAGGAAATGTCTTTCTCTTCAAAATGAGCTTTGGATGGAATTTTTCTGATAATCCATGTGAAAGTTATGCCCTGGTCAATTTACAGTTGACTTTTTCAGCTGTCCAAATAAGGAAACTTTTGCATCTTGATGATTTTTGAGCCAAGCTTTGAGAATCATGATCAAGCATTGATCAAATGATGTTTGTGGCTTCAAAATGATATGTTGACCAAAAATTTGAACTTTTGACTGTCAAATGACCATTTTGCCCCTATAGTTGACTGTAGTGCAATTAGGGTTTTGACTGTGCAATTTTATGCTGAAAGTCTTGAAACTTGATATGAGGATGCTTGACCATGTTTATAGGCATATGGGACTTGATTGGACCTTTGGAAACTTCATCTTCTTTATCAGAACACAAACCCTAATTTTGACTGCTTAGGAGGCCCTTACACTGTGCAACCCTTGGGGAATTTTGCAGCTTGACTTGGCAAATCTTTGAAGAATATGGGAGGGCAAATTTTGGGGTACAACAGTTGCCCATGTTCAATCTTCTTAGACCTGAGGATGCAGATTGGCTGACGTGCCTTTCGTAATCCGAGGGTGGAAGATGATTGAACACTAGAGTGCCCAGAAATTTGCGCTCACATAGTAGCAGTGTGATGATGGAATGGGCTTATAGATGCCATTTAGAGGTTGGTGAATAGGATGATGGGCTTATAGATGCCATCTGGATGTTGATCGCGTAAGATATTCCTTAGCGAGAACCTGCATACCTGCAAAAGAAAAATGAGTATCTGACATGTTGCAGGAGCTGGTTTTCAGATGCTTGGTATAAATGTGTCCTGACTGGTTACAGGAGCTGAATCTGGAGCTTCACAAGATGATGAATGAACCAGGGATGGTTACTACCTTAGCATGAACGGTAAGAGAACCTTGGGTGACTTTAACTTCAACAACGCTCATTGAGAAAATCTTGGTGGGAATTACCATCTTCGCTGTATCGGGAAGAGAACCAATAGGCAATTATAATCTCAAAAGCGGACGTTTGAGAAAAACCTGAGTTGGAATTATCACCTCACGCACCGTCGGGGAGGGAACCATAGGAAATTATAATCTCAAAAGCGGACGTCTGAGAAAAACCTGGAATGGAATTATCATCTCACGCACCGTCGGGGAGAGAACCATTATAACCTGAAATGGAATTATCATCTCACGCACCATCGGGGAGAGAACCATAGGAAATTATAACCTGAAATGGAATTATCATCTCACGCACCATCGGGGAGAGAGCCATAGGAAATTATAACCTGAAATGGAATTATCATCTCACGCACCGTCGGGGAGAGAACCATAGGAAATTATAACCTGAAATGGAATTATCATCTCACGCACCGTCGGGGAGAGAACCATAGGAAATTATAACCTGAAATGGAATTATCATCTCACGCACCGTCGGGGAGAGAACCATAGGAAATTATAACCTGAAATGGAATTATCATCTCACGCACCGTCGGGGAGAGAACCATAGGAAATTATAACCTGAAATGGAATTATCATCTCACGCACCGTCGGGGAGAGAACCATAGGAAATTATAACCTGAAATGGAATTATCATCTCACGCACCGTCGGGGAGAGAACCATAGGAAATTATAACCTGAAATGGAATTATCATCTCACGCACCGTCGGGGAGAGAACCATAGGAAATTATAACCTGAAATGGAATTATCATCTCACGCACCGTCGGGGAGAGAACCATAGGAAATTATAACCTGAAATGGAATTATCATCTCACGCACCGTCGGGGAGAGAACCATAGGAAATTATAACCTAATAACTTCTACTGAGTCTTCATCAGAAAAATCCGTTGGGAGTCGATTTAGCTGGACTAGAGAAGGCCTTGGACTGGATAAGAAATCTTTGGAGTCGATTAACTGAACCGGTCTAGGTCTTGAAATATGATTGAGAATTTAGCTGAATCTTTCCTGAAAGGTAGAGGTCAGTCATATGCCATGCATGATATGGACCAAGCAATGATGTTCTCAACATAAATGAGATTTGTATGATATGATGCGTACATGCATGCTATAATGATGTATGTGATGTTTATGTATGCTTTCGTCTAGGAAAGTAAATCCTTGACGGGTGCCGGGAAGTCACTCCTGGGCTGATGTTGAAGAATAGATTTTGCTTCCGCTGGGGATGATAGTTGCAAGAATACCAGTAGGAGAAGATGACTCCGTTGAGGAATAAACCTGGCAAATGGAAGATTCTGCAGGGAGAAAAATACTCTAGCGACCATGCTGGGAAGCAATACTCTGTGGGGAGAGAGATACTTTGATGAATTGTTGATAACAACTTGCTGAGGATATCTTTGCTGTATTAGAAGTATGATAGACTTCGCTGGGGATAAAAAGACTTTGTCGACGACGATCTTTCCATGGATTTTGGCTGAGGATAACCCAGTTATATCCTGTTAAGGAAATAACTCTTTGAATAAAGTCGGACGATGCGTTCGTGCTTTGCGAGGATAAGGTTCCAGAATTTACTGGGGATAAGCTTACTGCTTGGGGAGATGAATTCCGACCTTCCTGGGGAACTGGATTGGACTCTTCTGGGGAAGTTTTGAACTGCAGGGGAAGTGATTCCTTTGAATGTTGATATGCCGCCGGGGAACAATCTTTAGACCAAGACTGCCGGGGATGCTTGTTAAGAATATATGTATACTGCTGGGGAATGTTGGGATCTGTTGGAGGATACCCAACTTCCTTGAGATTTGAGAACTCTGCTTGGAGAAGAATGCACTGACTGCTGACTTACTCTTTGGGGAATTAAGATGTACAGGTCATGTTCTTTAGCTGAACCTACCTTGGTACCTTGGAGGACAGAACCATTAGATTGCTTAGACAACTCTTTATTGCCCCTGTTTCTAGTGTCACCTGTAATTAATCCTTTGTTTCGTATGCAAATATTTATGAGTTAGAAAATTATTGTCAATGCATATATCACAAATTGAACCTTGGACGTTCTTCGCAAAACAAAACAGAAAAAGAAAAACAATTGGCACGTTTAACTGAAAAGTATATTTGTATTGATTTTTGGATGGCCTGAAAATAGGCGTTTTGTGTACAAGAGACTGACGTCCTAGTAAGAGAATGCCGCCGAACAAAAGAGTTTATACAAATTTTGTACAAAAGAAAATAAAACAGCTGTGTGAAATGAATGATCCCACTGGGTTTCAACTCTGCTATTGCCTTTATAACTCCGAGCGTCTCATCACTTGATGACCTTGGTTGAAGGTGAAGCTGACTGATCAATGCCGTCTGAACTTGATGTAGATACCGGATTATGGATGCAAAGTGATCAATGAGACATAGTATTACGCTTTATCCCTAATTTTTTCCTGGACCGCCCTTTCGGGTTTTCAGTCCACCGGGATACCCATTTTTGCCCAAGCCGCCTTTTCAGGTTTTCGACTTGCCGGGTGTATAGATTTTTTCATTTTCATCCCTTCATTTTGCCCGAACCCTTTTGGTTCGCCGGGAAGCCCTAATTTTTGCCTAGGCATGTCAGCCTAGCGGGTCTTTTTTTCATGCGTAGTATCTTTTTACTATGTCTGCATTGGCGGGGTGAGGAAGGTCGTCACCATCCATGTTGGTTAGAATCATGGCTCCTCCTGAGAACACATGTTTAACCACAAATGGCCCTTCGTACGTAGGGGTCCATTTGCCCCTTGGATCACTCTGAGGAAGGATGATTCGCTTGATTACCAGATCCCCAACTTGATATTCCTGTGGTCTGACCTTTTTGTTAAATGCCCTAATTATCCGTTTCTGATACGTTTGACCATGACAGATAGCAGCAAGTCTCTTTTCATCGATGAGGTTGAGCTGATCAAGTCGTGTCTGGATCCAATCATCCTCGCTCAGATTTGCATCCTTCATTATCCGGAGAGAGGGTATTTGCACTTCGATCGGTAAGACTGCCTCCATACCATAAACCAGAGAGAAAGGAGTTGCCCCAGTTGATGTCCTAGCTGAGGTACGGTACCCATGTAGAGCGAATGGTAACATCTCGTGCCAATCTTTATAAGTCACTGTCATCTTCTGCACGATTTTCTTGATGTTCTTATTTGCTGCTTCTACAGCCCCATTCATCTTCGGTCTGTAAGGAGAAGAACTGTGGTGCTGTATCTTGAACTGCTTGCAGAGCTCAGCGATCATCTTATTGTTCAGATTGGTATCGTTGTCTGTAATAATTCTCTCAGGGACGCCGTATCGACAGATCAGGTTATGCCGAATGAACCGTGCCACAACAGTCTTGGTTACCGTAGCGTAGGAAGCTGCTTCGACCCACTTCGTAAAATAATCAATCGCCACTAGGATGAAGCGATGCCCGTTAGACGCTGTAGGTTTAATCTCACCGATCATGTCTATGCCCCACATTGCAAACGGCCACGGCGCAGTCAGAACATTCAGGGGAACTGGAGGAACATGCACCTTGTCTGCATAAATCTGGCACTTATGGCATGTCCTGGAATGTTGGTAACAGTCAGCTTCCATTGTGGACCAGTAATATCCTGCCCGAAGGATCTTCTTAGCCATAGTGTGTCCACTGGAATGTGTATCAAAGGTCCCTTCATGTAGCTCTTCCATGATCCTTTCTGCTTCAGTCTTATCCACACAACGCAGTAAGGTTGAATCATGGTTTCGCTTGTACAATATGCCGTTGCTAAGGAAGAACTTCGTCGCGAACCTTCTCAGGAATTTCTTATCATTGACTGAGGCACCTTCAGGGTATTCCTGAGCTTCCAGATATCTCTTTACCTTATGGTACCAAGGCTTCTCAGTCACCAATTCAGTCTCGAGATCGCAACAGTATGCCGGTTCGTCCAGTTTCCAGATGATGATCCGGGGAGCTTCATTATTCCATTTGACCTTGAGCATAGAAGACATTGTAGCTAACGCGTCCGCCAACTGATTCTCTTCTCTCGGGAAGTGTTCAAAGGTTATCTCCGTGAAGTGGGGGATCAAGGTCAACACACATTCTCTGTAAGGGATAAGGTTCGGATGTTTCGGGTCCCACTCTCCTTTGATCTGATTGATCACAAGAGCGGAATCTCCGAAGACACTCAGAAACTTGATCCTTAAGTCGATCGCAGCTTGAAGACCCATGATGCACGCCTCGTACTCCGCCATGTTGTTGGTACAGTTGAAACATAGCCGGGCAGTGAGCGGAGTATGAGTGCCTTGAGGAGATATGATTATAGCGCCGATACCGTTACCCAAAGCATTGGAGGCTCCGTCAAAGTGCATAGACCATCGGGATCCTGGTTCAAGTCCTTCATCCGGTCCAGGTACCTCACAATCAGTCACAATCATAATACTTTCATCTGGAAATTCAAAGTTCATTGACTGATAGTCATTTACGGCCTGATGTGCCAAGTGGTCTGCCAATACACTTCCTTTGATGGCTTTCTGGGTCGTGTACTGAATGTCGTATTCCGTCAAGATCATTTGCCATCTTGCAATTCTCCCAGACAGAGCAGGCTTTTCAAATATGTACTTTATAGGATCCATCTTTGAGATTAACAAAGTAGTGTGAGTCAGCATATACTGTCTCAGCCGGCGAGCAGCCCATACCAAAGCGCAACAAGTTTTCTCAAGCAGTGAGTATCGGGTCTCACATTCGGTAAACTTTTTGCTAAGGTAATAAATGGCATGCTCTTTTCGGCCAGACTCGTCATGCTGCCCCAGCACACACCCCATTGAATTGTCAAGCACTGTTAGATATAGTATCAGAGGCCTCCCTTCAACCGGTGGCATGAGGATGGGTGGTTCTTGGAGATACTCTTTGATTCTGTCAAAAGCAGCCTGACATTCATCGTTCCAACGTACTACCTGATCTTTCTTCAGCAGCTTGAAGATTGGCTCACAGGTAGCAGTCAGGTGTGAGATGAAGCGAGCAATGTAATTCAGGCGTCCTAAAAAGCCTCTGACTTCCTTCTCTGTCTTAGGAACCGACATCTCTTGAATAGCTTTAACCTTGGCAGGGTCCACTTGAATGCCCTTGTCACTTACCACGAAGCCTAGCAACTTCCCAGATCTTACCCCGAAGGTGCATTTGTTCGGGTTCAACCTCAGCTTGTATAGTTTCAACCGGTCAAATAACTTCTGCAGATGATCTAGGTGTTCTTCCTCAGTCTGGGACCTTGCGATCATGTCGTCAACATACACTTCTATCTCATGATGGATCATATCATGAAATAAAGCAACCATGGCACGTTGGTAGGTTGCCCCAGCGTTCTTCAATCCAAAAGGCATGACCTTGTAGCAGAAGGTGCCCCACTGAGTAACAAATGTAGTCTTTTCCATGTCTTCAGGTGCCATCTTGATCTGATTGTAACCTGAGAAACCATCCATGAAAGAGAACACCTTATGTTGAGCTGTATTATCCACAAGGACATCAATGTGAGGTAAGGGGAAGTCATCCTTGGGGCTGGCCCTGTTCAGATCCCTGTAGTCGACACACATTCTGACCTTACCGTCCTTCTTCGGTACCGGCACCACATTAGCAACCCACTGAGGGTAAGAAGTCACTGCAAGGAACCCAGCATCAAACTGTTTCATAACCTCGGCTTTAATCTTCTCAGACATCTCTGGACGCATACGGCGGACCTTTTGCTTAACCAGAGGGCAGTCTTCCTTAGTTGGCAAGTGATGGACCACAATGTCGGTATCCAACCCGGGCATGTCTTCGTAGGACCAGGCAAAGATCTCCATATAATCATGCAGCATCTGAGTCAACCGTTGCTTCACGCTGAGCTCTAGGTTAGCACCAATCTTTAGCTCTTTCCTGTCTTCTTCAGTACCCAGGTTAATTGTTTCCACTGGCTCTTCATGGGGTTGAATTGCCCTCTCTTCCTGAAGTAACAGTCTTGCAAGCTCGCCAGGCACTTCGCAATCATCTTGACCTTCGTCTTCGGCTAAGTTGATCGGATTTTCGAAGTCATAACTGGCGGTAGCAGAGTCATTATCAGTGACATCCAGAGTGGATTGAAACCTGTATGAGTGAGTGTGTGTGTAAATACAGCTGTTTTGAAATATATGTAAAGGAAAGAAAGACAGAAAAGGAGCATAAGATTTGCAATGCGAGAAAACGTCCAAGATTTTCATTCATGATATATGAAATGACAATTTATATGCCCTCACAAATGAAACCACGGTGCCTCGGGCAAGACACCGGGCCGTAGAGTTTAATTATTGTTTATTACAAATAACGAAACAAAGAAATTTATTACTGCGTCACAAAGGTAACAGGAGTATGGTCCTTGGCAATCCAATTGTTCAATCCGCCTTCAGTCGTTGGATAGATCCAGCTATTAAACTCTGCTTCACCCACTTCATTGTCTTCCCCAACAGCATTCACTCCTGGATTTGTAATGAATATAGGAGGTCTTCCGGTCTTCGCTTTCCGCATAGCTTTCTGACCCTCTGCGGTAAAACCCAGCCCAAACTTGTCGGTCTTCTGTGTAAAGTCTGGAAGCCTGCCCCAGTTAGCACACTCACCTTTCTGAACCACAGCCCGGGCATCCCTCAGGGAGGCCATCTTCAAAGGAGCAATTTCTTCTGCTGCTGTTTCTGTTGCTGCTGCAATTGGAAGCACCTCCTCGAAATGCTGAAAGGGGGTTTCAATAAACTCCCCGTCCATCTCAATGTATCTGAAGGAATTCAAGTGACTCACCATATATTCCTCCTCTCCTTGCACGGTGACGATCTTCCCTCTGACGGGGTACTTCAGCTTCTGGTGCAAGGTAGAGGTCACTGCCCCAGCCTTATGTATCCAAGGTCGACCCAATAGACAAGAGTAAGATGGACGGATATCTATCACATAAAATGTAGAGTCAAACACCTGAGAGCCCACACGAATCGGAAGGTCAACCTCTCCATGAACCATCCTCTTTGAACCATTAAAGGCCCTGACGATGATATTGCTGGGTTTCAGTTCCAGGCCTTCACAATCCAAACGGTCTAAAGCCTTCTTCGGTAGCACATTCAAGGACGAACCAATATCTACCAATACATGTGCCAGAGTAGTGCCCATGCATTCGATAGAGACATGCAGGGCATCATTGTGGTCTCTTCCCTTCGTGGTCAGGTCAGCATCTGAGAAACCCAAGCCATTGTCTGCTGTCAGATTTGCTATGCAATCAGTGAACTGGACTGCAGATGTCTCATGTGGCACATGGGCCGTCTTGAGGAATGAGATTAAGGCCTTAGCATGGGCCTCGGAGCACAGCAATAATGAGAGCATGGAGATCTTGGAGGGCGTGTGCCCCAGCTGTTCCACAACATTAAAGTCGCTCTTCTTTATAATCTTTAGAATCTCCTCCATTTCTTGTTGTTAGGCTTCAGCAGTTACAGGTATAGGTGCCTCCATCTGGGCAGGCTCAACTTCAATTCCTTTGCCCCGAGCATTGGATGACTCGGCAGCAGGAGAAACAACTTGATCAGCAATAGGAACAGGTACACTTGTAGGAGTTATAAGAAGTGGTCTTCGAGCAGCAGGAGGTGCAATGTCAGGCGAGAAGAGCCTGCCACTGCGGGTGACTTTGGCTGGGCCAGTGATGTCACAGATGCTGGCGCCAGCGTTGAACTCTTGTTTAATCCCATTTACATACACATCTGCCCCATAATGCCAGGGGACAGCTTTATCAGATACATAGGGCAGGGGCCCTGGAACAGTGATAACCACAGGTGCAACGGTCATGATTTGAACGGGCTTCTTCGGGAGAGCCTTGATTGGATTATTGAATATGGTAACCACAGAAATTTCTTCCACCGGAACCAATTGAACAGCAGACTTCTTAAATAGAATCTCCTTGCTATCCATTAGGCTTTGGATGCCTAACTTCAGCAAGGGACAACCAGATAGGGACACAGCACAGAACAGGCAGCCCTCACTGCAACCCGGAAATAAACCGGCCAGCAGCAGGTTCTTCTTGACAGTCTTCAGAGGAGTGGCTAGATCATCCACAGAAACAGCATAAACATCTTCGTCAACAGCATTTACCCCATGCTGAGGCATAGGAGAAGTAACTACATTTGGCCTCTCAGGCGCTTCGAACTGTATCTCCTTTGCGTCGATAAGGTCTTGCACCTTGCTCCTTAATGCCCAACAGTCATCAGTAGAATGCCCCGGGCTATCTGAATGGTAAGCACAACGAGCATTTGGGTTGTACTTAGGAGATGCAGTATTGGGGAACTTCGGCGCCTCTCTGACAGTCACTAAATTGGTTGAGAGCAACTGTGGCAAGATCTGCGATAATGTCATGCTCAAACGGGTGAACTCTCTCCGGGGTCTTTCACCCCTTTGAGGATTGGTCGGCCGAGGAGCGCCAGCAGGCTTAGCAATCATTACCGCACTGACAGATTGGCGGCGCTCAGGTCTCTCTGATCTTTTGGAACCATATACGGCACTAGCCTCCTTCTTGAAGGGTTTCTTCTCAGAACTAGACGATGCACCCTTCGGGATCTTACCAGACTTTAACCCAGCCTCAATTCTCTCTCCAGTCAGAATCAGATCAGTGAACCCTGCAGACGAATTCCCAATGAGATGGTTGAAAAATGGCCCAGATAGGGTCCCCAAGAACATGTCTACCAACTCCCGATCAGTCAACGGTGGCTGCACCCTGCCAGCCAGGTCTCTCCACTTCTGAGCGTACTCCTTAAAACCTTCGCTTGAACCTAACGACATACCCTGGAGTTGGGTACCTGTAGGGGCAAGGTCGGCATTATATTGATACTGCTTGTAGAAAGCAGTAGCCAACTCCTCCCAGTTACGAACCTTGGTCCCATCCAGCTGATAGAACCATTCGAGATGAGTCCCTGAAAGACTCTTCTGGAAGAAGTGGATCCACAAATTTTTATCCGCAGAGTACGGTTGAATTTTCCGAACATAGGACCTGAGATGTAGCTTGGGACAAGACGCCCCGTCATACTTAGAAAAGGATGGTGCTTTGAACTTCCGAGGGATGATCACACCAGTAGACAAACCCAGATCTCCGAAATCCAGCCCAGGTACCTGTTGTATCTCCATAGCATTCAGCCTATCCTCCAGCTGCTTGTAACGGTCTTCTGCCGGAGGGTACTGCTCTTCATCAAAATCAGTCTCGTTGTCGGAGACTACCGGACTAGGACCCTTTTCTGTCTGAGGAGTACTCTTGCCAACAGAAGAACCAGCCTCTTCCTGCTGCAGAGTATTGCCAAACCTTCGGCCCGAGTTAAACAGAACAGTTCTTCTCTTCTTCTTCTTCTCCTTCTTCAGGAGCAGAGCCTTCATCTCTTCTTGGCCTTGAGCCAAACCCTTGATTAATTCCTGAAACTGCGCATTCTGCGCCTGAAGAGCTTTGATGGAGGTCTCAGTTGATGACGAGTCAGGATTCATGATGCTGAAATAAACAGCGAAGAACTGTAAGCAACCTGAAAAGAAGGAAAACCTGCTATGCATATGATGAATGAGATGTGTTTATGCAATGCATTCAAGGGTTCGAAAATTCAACTTTGTTGTAGACAAAAAGGAACACACGTTATCATTAAGGAAATAACTGTTTAGTACATCAAAGCCTCATGGGCAAAATAATACAAAAGCAAATCAATCCCAAAATACACTGCGCATCCTCTTTGGAGCTATGTAAGTGTTGAGATTCCTCTCCTCATGCAACAGGCGGGTGAGCTCCAAGACCTTCTTTTCACTAGCATGTAGACTGGTCTCAAGAGAATTCCGCTCTTCCTTAAGCTGGATCCAGCTTTTCTACATCTCTTCCCAGGATGTGGGCATATCAGGGTGCTGAATAGTGTAGGACACTTCTCCTTCCAAGACTGGCTCTTTGATTACTGGGAGCATTTGAGGATAAGGCATTACCAACTTCTGGGAGCGGGCGCGTACCCACTTGAGATAAGGTTCCAACGGGATGGAATTCCTGTGCCCCAGTGTCTTGCTGTCTATCCTACTTGGCATCCTCCAAGCTCTGATAAATCTCTGGAGAAGTCCTTGAGCATCGTTGTCGAAGTCAAAAACTATGTCAGGAATTAACATGTCATGAGGACCATCCCTCCGAGCATAGCCAAACTGTCTCCAAGCCAGGCATGGGCTGTAAGTAATACCTCCTCTGATTCCAAGTAAAGGAACATTAGGGTACTCCCCGCAACGATCAATGATAGTGACATCTTCTCTGGACCTAGGGCACCAATGTATATCCGCATGTGTAAGAGTCATCAACCGTTGTGACCATCTCAAACCCCGCTCATTCTTCAAAACTGATTGTGGAAGGTACGAAATAAGCCACCTTACCAGGATAGGAGTGCAACACATAAGGACACCTCTTTTTCTCATGGTTCGAGTGTAACATGAGTGAAGGATGTCCCCCAGCAACGTAGGTATAGGATTCCTGGACATAAAGATCTGGACAGCACTGATATCAATAAGTTGATCTGGGTTAGGGAACAACACCAGACCATAGACAAGGAGGGCCACAATTTCTTCAAAATCTTGCAAATCAAGGGAGTTCCAACATTCATGGGCCTTCTCAAACAGAAACCTGGCTAAGAACCCTTTGATACCACTTCTAACTTCCCAATGTCCCTTGAGGTCGGATGACTGTAGGTGCAAGGCTTTAGCAATCTCTTCAAGCTTAGGTTCCTTTTCCGTACCGTTGAAGGGTAGCTGATCAAGGATAGGAATCTTCAGGAGCCGGGAGAACTCCTCCAATGTAGGTACCAACTGATAGTCCAAGAAGGTGAAACAGTGATGCAGAGGGTCAAAGAATTGGAACAGGACTTTTATCATATCTTCCTCAATGTTGGTGTTGACCAAGCTGATGAGACTTCCATGTCTTTCACTGAATGAAGAGTTCTCGGGAATCCTGGATATAAGTTCCTTAAGCTGAGGAGGGATCCTTACAAGACTGACTTGAATTGTCTTTTTACGAACAGTTTCCATGTCCTACAAAACAAAGAACAAAGATGAAGATTCGAACCCCTGAAATGGTTAGTCAATGCATATGATGCTGGATGATGTCATGATGCTATGATTAAACACACCACAGATATTTACAAAGACAAACATGTAAGGCACACAAGGCACACAAGACAAGCCCTTAGGGTTTAAGGCCAGCATGGGGTCTGGGTAGTACCCTCTTGAAGTTGGTGGGTTCAACCTGTCCTATCAAAGTAACCGGGTTCTAAGGGTCCCAATATCACGGGATTGCTTTCATTGTTCATCGTTTCGATTTAGCCACTGAACTGGCGACCGAAATATTCCAGGAAAGCAACCCTCAATTGAGTGTAGTATCGAGTATCAACCAACCTCGGACTGCACCAAAGTCAGTTATCTCACTACCCTAAAGAGGCCAAGATAGTTCAATTAAGGTTCCTAAGGTCAGTTGATGCTTCACGACACCACGCGGAGGCCCCGTACTCTCCTTGACTGAACTCAAGGGTTACCTGTACACACCAAAGTGCCACATCAACGTAGCAGACTGTTTCAACCATGTCGGTATACCCCGCACAGTTCCCTCACAGCCTTGTTGCTACTTTCTAAGAAGGTATCCCCCAGATCCGGGTTAGGATCTATAGAACTCCCAAGCAACCCACAATTTAAAGCACACAAGGAAAACAATTGAAAACACAGTGATCTTAATCCTAAGGTACACCTCACTTTAAGTTTAAGTCCCCAACAGAGTCGCCAGTTCTGTGATCGGTGGATCTGGAACTGACTGTTTAACGCTGGTTCGCGAAATGTCGCGGAAGCAAGAGTCGCCACCGTCTTTTATTTTCTCCAAATGGAAAGGACAAAAGCACAGAAAAATTCCTTAAAGAGATTGCTCTCGGTTCGGGAGGTAGGTTATAGAAAGGGAAGGTGTTAGCACCCTTTCTATCCATGGTTATCCATGGGCTCTTAGATACTTGCTCATTGTGTTTTCAAAATTGTTTGTTTGCTTTTCAACTGTGGCTTTTTAAAAAAGTTTCTTTGAAAATTCCAGTTCGACTCTTGTATCGGTCCTCAAGAGTGTTTGAAAAAATGCTTTCGAAAGCTTTTTGAAAAGGTGTTGGTGTGAAAAGTATTTTTTTGAATTGTTTTGAAATTAGAGCAAGTATCTAGAGTCGTCTACCTACCCTAAGGAATTCGTCTGTGTAAATGTCCTTTAAAGTAGTGCCATCCCACCATTGAGAGGTAGGTAGCACCACCATTGGAGGTATTCGGGTCAATTCGAGTTTAGGGACATGGTAATCACCAGAGCAATGGGAAGACACCTTAGAAGCTACCCTCATGCCAGGTTCCCGGATCATGAGGACTTACTAAGACATCCTCTACTCGACGATCACCTTTCGAGGCAAGGCAACAGTGAGGCGTACCCTAGGGGTGGTGTGTGCGATTTGTGTGTCGTTTTCATTTGCATTTATCTTGTCATGTTATTGGTGTTCTACGCTTGTTTTTATTTTTGTCCATACATTCTTTCATGCTATTTGTTAACAGTTAAAATATTGCGGGAAAGTAAAAATTCTACGTTATTACAAAAGGCGCGGGTCCACATCGCCAAAATTAAACCAGGACCCGATTTGACAGAAAAATAAAGAATTAAAGAAAATAAAAGAATTAAAAAGTACGAGCAATTATTTACACGGCCTTGGGAGAGATACATAAATATTTAAACGAAATAAAATAAACATGCGAATTAATAATTAAAACGAAACGAGGGCGTTGGACCCTTTTGCAAAATTAAATTAAATGGTGACATTAATTAATTAAAAAAGAAAAGAAAATTGTTTTTTTTTTGGTATTTTTCAGTATTTTAGGATTTTAATGAAAAAAGAATTAATTGAAATTAAATGCTAACCCTAATTCTATTTGTTTTTTAATTTATTAAGAAAAGAAGATGAAAACCTAATATTAACCCTAATTTTTATATGCAATTTAATTATAAAAATAAATATTTAATTATTTAATTATTTATGAAAGAAAAATAAAAAGGATGAAAAATTATTAATTAAACCCTATTTCTACATTTTTTAGATTTTTATTATGAAAATATTAAATTAAACCCTAATTTAAAACTAATCAATTTATGAATTAATATAATTTATTTAGGAAAACACTAAAAATAAAAATAATTATTATTTCTCTCTTTTCTGATTTTTATGTATTTTTTATATTTTTCGTGAAAATAATTAATTAATTAAACACAATAATTAAAATAAAAATAGAAATAATGCAAAAGAAAATATTAAAAATGGCAAACCTAGGGGGTATCAGTCCCCAATGTGGAGGTATAGCCCATGAATGTGAGCCCAATGACCTTCAGGTCCGTTGACTTTTCCAGACACCGTGTGACATCTTTGACTAGGACCTACCCTGTCCTTTAGCTCTGAACCCTTGGATGACTGATATTGACCAAGTGGATGGCTTGATGGAGAGGCGCATGATGGTCTCCAGCATGTGAAACTGCACGTGAACTTTGATTGAAAAATAATATGGAGATTGTGAAGACCTGGGGCTCGAACCCAGGTCATGAAGATTAATACTCACCAACTTTACCACTGAACCAATTCACGCGTTGTTAACATATAATAACGAATAAACATTATAAAAGAAAACAAAAGCGTTAGTGGACTTTGCGCGCGAATTTTAAACTAGCCAACCAACTTATGCCACGATATCATCTTCTTCGCGTGGTTTTCTTTTTCCTGAAACATATAAAACATTGGCAACGGTTTTCACGCGTTGCCTAAGACAACATATCAGAAAATAACGATTAAGCCATGGATGCTCATAAATTGAGCGCGAGGGTGCCGTCTTCTTCGTCCAAACGCGCTCGTGTCAATGGTGGTACTCAGGGGTTCTAATTTTTCCTCATTCAAAAACCCCTAATTCCAAGTCCTGTAAACCCTAGAAAACAATAATGGCATCTTGGCCTACAGGGCGTAAAACTTCAATCAAAGCACATGATTAGCTTGCAAACATTATTCTAAACACAAAAATAACAACAAAATATGTTAACAATGCATGTATGATAGAAACCGATTCAGAAATTTTCTTTACCAACTTCAATGGTGATCTTGCGTTTTCTTGAGTATGGGGCTTGGGGAATGATTGGAATATGTCCTATAATCCTCAAAGAAACTAAAGGAATCACTATTTTGTCTTGAATCGCCTTGCAAAGGTGTTTTCAGAATTGAGATTTTTTAAGAAAAAGTGTGAGTATGATCTTCAGGTTCCTGCGCAGCTCAATGGTCAATGGCATTAGGGTTGTGTTCCTTGTATATGTAGTAATGATTTAGGTCAAATAAAACACTCCAAATCCTTGGCATTCATGGTTTTTGAAATTTGATTTTCAAAGATCTTTTTCAATCTTTTTCCATGTGTTTTTGTACAAATCATGATCAATTCTCTCCAAATCTTTCCATATTGGATCATGCACGAATCATTGAGTAGATTTCATGCACAAAAGATTGTAAAACTTAGGTTAAATATTTTTCATGTATTTAATTTGATTTAAATGAATTATTATTAATAAAAATTCAAATAAATAAATAAAAAATGAATAAATACTTCCCTTTGGGCCAAGTGGTCGTGCACATGCCATGGATGATGAATTGTGGAAGAAAAATGGGCCCATTAGCAATTTTAGGTCATTTGAACCAATGTTGACTTTTCAAAATATCCAAAA
Source organism: Vicia faba (assembly GCA_948472305.1). NCBI lineage: Eukaryota > Viridiplantae > Streptophyta > Magnoliopsida > Fabales > Fabaceae > Vicia > Vicia faba. Next base: position 1,289,327,733 of record OX451736.1, on the reverse strand, counting down.
ATTTCCCAACTTCCCCAAGGCATAACTTGCTCAATTTTTAAGCTTTGCTCATGTTCTTGGACATTTTGGAAAGGTCTTTGAGTCCTCTAACCAATGCCTTTGGTCCCATGTCATTTGAATTTACCAATCTCAAGTTATGGCCTTTGACTTAAAGTCCCTTTTTGTTGACCTTTGAAAATGACCTATAATGTTGAAATTGATAACTTTTTGTGAGAGCATTTCTTGGACTTGAAGTATGTCGATGAGTTGTAGGAAATGTATTTCTCTTCAAAATGAGCTTTGGATGGAATTTTTCTGATAATCCATGTGAAAGTTATGCCCTGGTCAATTTACAGTTGACTTTTTCAGCTGTCCAAATAAGGAAACGTTTGCATCTTGATGATTTTTGAGCCAAGCTTTGAGAATCATGATCAAGCATTGATCAAATGATGTTTGTGGCTTCAAAATGATATGTTGACCAAAAATTTGAACTTTTGACTGTCAAATGACCATTTTTCCCCTACAGTTGACTGTAGTGCAATTAGGGTTTTGACTGTGCAATTTTGTGCTGAAAGTCTTGAAACTTGATATGAGGATGCTTGACCATGTTTATAGGCATATGGGACTTGATTGGACCTTTGGAAACTTCATCTTCTTGATCAGAACACAAACCCTAATTTTGACTGCTTAGGAGGCCCTTACACTGTGCAACCCTTGGGGAATTTTGCAGCTTGACTTGGCAAATCTTTGAAGAATATGGAAGGGAAAATTTTGGGGTACAACAATGTACTTAAAAGTGTTAGATAATTCAATGGGGTGTGTACTGGGGAAGCATGACGAGTCTCGTCGAAAAGAGCATGCAATATACTATCTTAGAAAAAAGTTTACCGACTGTGAAACAAGATACTCACTACTCGAGAAAACTTATTGTACTTTGGCATGGGCTGCTCGCCGACTAAGACAATATATGTTGACTCATACCACTTTGTTGATCTCTAATATGGATCCGATAAAATACATATTCGAGAAGCCCACTCTATCCGGAAGAATAGCAAGATGGAAAATGGTCTTGAAAGAATACGACATTCAGTACACCACTTAGAAAGCAATCAAAGGAAGTGTACTGGTAGATCATTTGGCTCATTAGGTTATAGACGACTACCAGACTATGAATTTTGAGTTCCCGGATGAGAATATTATGCTAGTTGCTGATTATGAAGAACCTCGGCCGTATGAAGGACCTGAGCCAGGATCCTGATGGACTATGGTTTTTGATGGAGCTTCCAACGCGCTTGGTAATGTAATTGGTGCTAAGATCGTCTCTCCCAAGGGTTGCCATACGCCCTTCACTGCCAGATTATGTTTCGAATGTACCAACAACTTGGCAGAATAAGAAGCGTGCATCATGGGTATCAAGGCTGCTATCGATATGAGAATCAAAATATTGAATGTATATGGGGACTCAGCCCTAGTGATCAATAAAATTAAGGGAGAATGGGATACAAAACATCCAAACCTGGTTCCTTATCGAGAGCATGTATTGGCATTAATTCCGTACTTCAAAGAAATCACTTTTGAACACATTCCACGAGAATAGAATCAATTGGCAGACACACTAGCTACCATATCGTCTATGTTCAAAATCAGATGGGAAAATGAAGCCCCTCAAATCACTATTGAAATATTAGACGAACCCTCATATTGCTACGAAGTTGATATTGATAGAGTAGAGGAAAAGCCTTGGTACCATAAATTAAAAAGATACCTCTAAGCCCAAGAGTATCCCGAGGGGGCATCTATCAATGATAAGAAATTCCTACGGAGGTTCTCTACCAAATTATTTCTAAGAAATGGTATTTTGTACAAGCGTAATCATGATTCGACTCTGCTTCGTTGTGTAAACAAGAAGGAAGCTGAGAAGATTATGGAAGATATGTGCGATACTGTGAGAGAATTGACTTGTGTGTTTTATGTTTTATCGCAAATATTACGGATAGCAAGAGTCGTCACCGACTTTTCTTTTATCGAATAAAGGAAAGAGTGAAAAGAATACGAAAGACCTTTTGAGATATTTTCTTCAGTTTATGGGGTAGGTTATGAAAAGGGAAGGTGTTAGCACCCTTTTCATCCGTAGTTATCTACGGTCTCTTAATTGCTTGACTACTTTGAAAATGCTTTGTGTCTGTGTATATTTGAACATGTTTGAAAATGTTTTGAAAATGGTAAGTTTGTAATGATTCTCGTATCGTTGAGAATGTATACAAAATGTTTGTTTTGGAAATATTTTGAAAACGCCTTGGTACGACAAACTTTGTAATGATTCTCGTATCATTGAGAATGTATACAAAGTGTTTGTTTTGAAAATATTTGTTTGAAAAGGGAGTGTTTGGAAAGATGTTTGAAAATTCCAATGTAATTTTGTAATGATTCTCGTATCGTTGATAATGTATACAAAATGTTTGTTTTGAAGAGTGTTTTGAAAGTGTGAGGTGTAAAGATTGTTTTAGTTTGTGAGAAAGAAATTACGAGTAATATACCTACTCAAAAAGTCATTGTTCTTGTCCTTCTCCTTTAGATAGTGCTCGTATACCATTATTTGGTAAAGATCCATATCATTGGATGTGAGGGACAGGCGTGGGTCATCGTACAATCATAGAAGGAAACTTGTAAGATGTTTTAACAATTGTCGTAAGGGGCTAAGATCATTTACCGAAGGCAACATTTGAAGGGTTATAGAGGTACTACGATCTTATAATCAAGGGTCTTTGCTAAAACATCCCACGTTCGAGGGACATGACTGTTTTTATCTGAGGCAACAAGTGTGGGTTACCCTAGAGGTGCATGTGTGCAAAGTGTTTTGATTTCAAATATTTTATATTTTGAATTAGGGTTTTGCTAGGTTTGATTTTAAGTTCTTGCATTGCAAACCTTAATTACTATCAATAATAAGGAAAATGATAAATTGCAGAATTTAAATGTCCTACGCTATTACAATGCTTTGGGAATGGGGGTACAATTTTGTGAGTAGAGGGAGAAAAGCAATAAAACCCTGCTTACCTATTATAAACCATTGAATATGAATAGAATGTACAAAATTTAAAGAGGAAGAAAGAGATTGTTTTTTTAGGGTTTTTGATAGAAAGGTTTTAGTAATTAACCTAATTAATGCTAATTAAATTTAATCACAAAAAAGTTAATTAATTATATAATCAAAACCAAAGATGTAAGTTGATTAAAATAAAACCTAAGTCTAATTTAATTTTTTTAGAAAATAATTTTTGTTAATGTTAATTTAGAAAAATATTTTAAAGTGTGAATAATAATCAAAATCTAGTTATGAATATATTAACAAAAATAAAACAAGGGTTTAAATTAAAATGTTTTTAATTTAATGATTTAAGAATTTTTTTTTATATTTTTGGGTTAATTAAATAAATAAATAATATATAGAAAATATAAAGAATATGAAAACAAATTGGGATGCAGGTGTTAAAAAGTAGAAGGGGGGTAAAAAGGAAAATGGGGCGTTGGGGATCAAAACAATTATTTTTTTTTGTAAAAGTCAAAAATGAAATAAAAAGAAAAGAAGTGGGTCTGATTGTGTCTTAGCAAAAGGTGTGTATGAAATAAAATAATTCAGGCCCAAGATGGAGAACTCAAGCGTTGTTTAGATTCCATATGGCTGGCTTGTGAGAGCTCATGGTGGACAAGCTCATGTCTACATTTTTTATTCACAAAGTAACCATTAATGATGCTTGTATAAGAAGTTCAAAGTTGAGAAAACTTACCTCAAAATTGGAATTCGTGTATGGAGTTTGAGCACCCCTGGGAGTGTGGTGATGATCTGGATAGCTCCACTAGACTCCTTGGAAGCTAATGCAACTGTTACTTTATGCTGAATGTGCCTGAATCGTGCTGGAGAAGTCAAGTTGTTGGTTCGAATATTTGAGTTTGGAAGATGATGAAAATGGAGTTACAGTTATGAAACATGGATGGGGATGAGTTGTATATGATGTATGGAAGCTTTGTGATTGATTTAGAGAGGAAACACACGAGTGGATTATGAGTTTGATGTTTTTGGATAGAAGTTGCAACAATGGAGGTTTGTGTGCAAGTTCTGAGTTTCAGAGAGTTTAAGGGTGTTTCAAGGCTTGTAATTTCGTATTTGGCTTACAAAATAGTGTCTCTATTTATAGGGAAAGGTTGTAGGGGAGGAGAACATCAGGTTTGTAAGTTACAAAGTTATGGCTAGGTGACTTAGTTTTGAAGCAACATTGAGATAACCTTGTTCCAATGCATAATACAAGGCTTGTAGGGTGGTTGACAGGATTGTAGATGTGTTGCTTATGGCTTTGATATTGTGTAAGATCAGAAGGAACAAGTGCAAGGCTCAAGGAGGGTGGACTTTGTGATTAAAGCCACTTTTCCAAAATGGAAGTGTGAACTTTCTTCCTTAAATGGAAAGTCAACTTGGACAATGCTTGAATCACTTGGACAATGGATTAAACAGTTGTGTAAACATTAAATTATTGAGTGATTTTCAAGTTTGAAGGCCCGCAAAGCAAGATTGTGCAGCATGCTGGAAGATTGATCATAATGTTCTTCATAAAAATGACCTAAAATTCAAGAATGGATGTCCAACTTCTTCTCTTCGATTCTCCTAGCTCAAAAATGATATCTTCAAGTTATTATACATTTTGGAAATCTTGAAACATTATCTACAACCTTCATGTTGACCACCTTTTCTAAATCAAATTGGAGCTTGACGAAAATTGGCCAAGAAGTTAGAGAAAAAATCTGCCTAAACTAGTTGAAAATTTCACTAAGTGTTTTGTTAAAAAATGCGATGACTTAATGGGACTATATCTTCAAATCTAAGCATTTTTTGGAAATCAACCCTAAGGGACAAAGATGTAGAATTCATCAATATCTACAACTTTCATATTGTAAGTTTTCCTTGAATCATCTTTCATCTTGGTGAAAAATTGTCATGAAGTAATGAAATTACCAAGAATAAAAACACTTAGAAATTTTCTAAGTATTAGAAATCTTGACTTTTTGTTGACTTTTTTGATTTCTTGTTGACCAAGTTTGATATTTTTAAGTATCTTGATGAAACTTGATATTTGAAATTCAATCTGACCAAAAATTCAATGTCTGACTTTTTGTGTATCAGTTGACTTTTCATCAGTTGATCCAAATTTCAGCTATCAATCCTTTGATCTTGAGAAATAATTTGAGCCATGAAATTAGGTAAATATGTTGTGTTTGAGTCCTTGAGGTCATGCTCCAATTCATTAGGTCATGTAGTAGGTCCAAAGTCAATGATCAGTCATTCTCAATTAAAGCCCTAATTTTGATAATTTTTCCCCTTTGATGTTTTGAGTGCTTTTCTTGAGGAATTGTGATCAACCCTTGATCAATTCATGAATATGACTTCAAAATGTTTATGTTGGCCGAAAATCATGAAGTTTGACTGTATATTGACTATAGTTGACTTTTTACCCAATACAACTGATTTTTAGTCATCTGAGTAATTGACTGAGAAAATTTGTGATGCAAGACTTGAAACTTGGTAGGAATAATCTTGGAGACCTATAATGAACCATGAAAGTAATTTGAGGCATCAAAAGTCCAATTTTCCTTGTGAAAACCAAAACCTTAATTTGTGGACTCAGTGCTTAGGAGGTGAGCTTGTTTGATCAACTCTGAGTATCCTAGAGAATTTGAGAACTATGATGAGAAATGTCTTAAGAAAAGAGAGGGAAAATTTTAGCGTACAACAACTGCCCCTATTCAATCTTCTTCAACCTGAATAGTTAGATTGGCTCATCTGCCATTCGTGACTTGAAGGTGGAAGATGATTGAACACTTAAGTGCCTAAAAATTTGCACTAGCTTGTATACAAAGTGAAACTGTTGGTTGATTTTACTGGGAATGGGCTTAAAGATGCCATTTGGAGAGATGACAGAGAGTCGTAGGAGATGGGATTAAAGATGTCATCCAAAGGTAATCACTGATAAGAATATCGTAATGAGTCTACGCTCGACTATATTTGAATAATACTTTCCAGAGTGATCCTCTGGGAAAGGTGTTTGAGTAGATGCTTATCATGTAGATAGTCACCCCGTAATATTTCGGGAATTGATCTACAATCAGTTTGTTGGTAAACCCGTCCTGTTTCGGAAGTTCATACCATTACTGATAAAGATAGTCATCCCATCCTGTTTCAAGAATTGATCTTTAAGTTGTTCCTGTAGATAGTCTCCCCGTCCTGTTGCGGGAATTGATCTACAATCAATTTTGTTGGTAAACTTGTCTTGTTTTGGGAGTTCATACCACGAGTGATAAAGATAGTCTCCCTGTCCTATTTCGGGAATTAATCTACTATTATTTTGTTGGTAAACCTGTCCTGTTTCAGGAGTTCATACCACTGGTGATAAAGATAGTCGCCCCGTCCTGTTTTGGGAATTGATCTTTAAGTTATTCATGTAGATATTCGCCCCGTCCTATTTCGGGAATTGATCTACAATCAGTTTTGTTGGTAAACCTGTCCTGTTTCGGGAGTTCATACCACTGGTGATAAAGATAGTCCCCCCGTCCTGTTTCGGGAATTGATCTACAATTAGTTTTGTTCTTCACAGATAGTTGCCCTGTCTTGTTTTAGGAATTAATTTGTAGTTGGTTATCCATATAGTTGCCCTGTCTTATTTTAGGAATTAATCTGGAACCTACTTTTTGTTGGCTGTTGAGATAGTTGTCCTGTCTTGTTTTAGGAATTTATCTCTAACCTGGTCTTGTAGATATTTGCCCCGTCTTGTTTCAGGAATTAATCTACAAATTGTTGTCCACAGATAGTTGTCCTGTCATGTTTCAGTAATTAATCTAGAAATGTTGAAAATTGTTGATGATATTTGTTTGTTGATTGATCTTTCCTGAAAAGGTAAAGAATTAGTTGTATGCAATATCATGATGTATGAAATGCATTGTGAAGAGATGTTCTCAAAATAAAGGAGATTGTGCTATATGCATTTCGTATGCATATGTTATGACTTATGAATGTGAAATGTTGTGAAGTGTATTTGTAAGCCCGTGCTGTATCTTTGTCTAGGAAAAGAAATCCCTGACTATTGTTGGGGATGAAAAGTATGTGTATCTTCAATCTTGTCTAGAATCCTTCCATTGGGGAGTCTTGTTTACTTGTTTAAGGAAACTTTGTAGAGGATATATTAATTTCTGCTCGGGGAGTAGAGTTTAGGAACATTGGTCATCTGTTGCTCTACTGGGGAGTTTAATTCTTATATACCCTGACTGGGGATAAAAGAGATGGATAACCTTCTGACTCGTCTAGAGAGGATAAGAGTTAACTAGTATCTGGTTAAGTTTCAGGTTTTGCAGCAACTCTCTGGGGATAGTGGTAACTTTACAGGGGAGAAGAATTTCGCCAGTGATTTGCAGTAGCTGGAGGAATAGACTCGAGCTATGGGATTTATAGTATGTTGGGGAAATACACCCTGCTGTTAGAGAAATATTCTACTGAGGAAATAAACTCTCCTGGGAGAATTGAGTTTTGCTAGAGAGAAGATCTCTTTTTCAGTTTTGGAGGACCAAACTCAGTTGGGGGAGAGAATTTCCATGAAGTGTACTAATTGGAAACTCAGTAGGTTGGTGATATGGCCGGGAAAGAGATTATACTCCTTTATTTGCTGGAGCAATATGTCGGGGAGATTGCGGGAAATGTACCCTTATTTGTGAAGATTATTCTATGGGGATAATCTCATAGAAATGGCTCTGGCGACTTTACTGGGGATAACCTTACGAAAGGGATTTTGTAGAGATTTATGGACAACTTGAGTGTCATCCCAGCTCCTAGAATTTTGAGTAAATTCTTATTCCTGTTCTTATGTATATATATGTTAACAGTTAATCATGTTCATATGCATATGCTCATTCAATTTTAGTCAATGGACATTTTTGCAAGCAAAACAGAAAAAACAAAAAGTTTAGACTTTGAAGTATATTTGTATCGATAATTGTCCTATAAACAGACGATTTTGTACAAAGAGACGAAAATCCTAGTAAGAGGAAGTCGTAATGAAATGAAAAGAGTAAAAAGTGAAAACAAAATGTATAGCCATGTGGAAGTGATCTTATTGGGTTCCAAACTCTGCTATTTCCCCTATGTCTTCGAACATCTCGTCCGTTGCCGTCAGAAAAAGTTGATTGAACCATCTTGTACCATTTGAACTTTTTACCTTGGTAATAAAGATGAATGCAAGTGATCTAACGGGACATAGTCGTATGCTTTAATCCCTAATTTTTTCCTGGACCGCCCTTTCGGGTCTTTAGTCCACCAGGATACCCTTTTTTTCCCAAGCCGCCTTTTCAGGTTTACGACTTGCCAGGTGTACAATTTTTTTGTATATATCCCTAATTTTTTCCCAAACCCTTTTGGTTCATCGGGATGCCCTTATTTTCGCCTAGGTATGTCAACCTAGTGGGTCATTCTTATGCGTAGTATTTTTTGACTGTCCGCGTTCACAGGGTGCAGGAAATCTTCACCGTCAATAGTGGTTAGCATCATAGCACCGCTTGAGAATAGTTTCTTGACAACAAATGGCCATTCATAGGTTGGAGCCCATTTACCCCTAAGATCGCCTTGAGGTAGAATGATGTGATTTATTACCAAGCAACCAGCCTGATATACTCGATGCTTGATCTTCTTGTTGAATGCCTTGATCATGCATTTTTGATACATTTGATCATGACAGACAACAATGAGCCTTTTCTCGTCAATCAGATTCAACTGGTCCAACCTAGTTTGAATCCATTCTTCTTCGTCTAAGTCTTCTTCTTTCATAATTGTTGTACCCCAAAATTTGCCCTCCCATTTCCTCAACATTTTCTCATCACAAAACCCTTGAAGATCAAGATCCAGTTAGGGTTTCCTCTGCTCAAGACTTCTCCTTGCACTGTGGACCCAAATTAGGGTTTGTGTTTGAACAAAGATGTTTTGACCTAAAATGCCTAAAATGACTTTCATGCTTCAGGTTGGACTCCCAAGTTTATCCATACCAAGTTTCAAGTCTTGATTCCAAGTTTTGCCCAGTCAGTTGGACAGATGACCTAGAAATCAGCTGTATTGGGGAAATAGTCAACTGTGGCCAATTGACAGTCAAATCTCATGAAAATTGACCCACATCAACATTATGAACTCATATGGACCATTTGATCAAGTTTGGATCACAATTCCACAAGAAATTTGACCAGATCATCAAAAGGGCAAAATGGTCATTTTTAGGGTTTTGACTGCACAAAGGCAATTTTTGACTGTTTGACCTAGCCAATGGCAAACCAAGCTCACATATGGACTCAAGGACCCCATGGAATTATCTTGACATGCTCAACAAACTCAAAAGATCCCAAGTACACAAGATTGACAGTTGAATTTCCCAGTCAATTGATCAATTTTGACTGTATACTGAAAAGTCAAACTTTGACTTTTTGGTCAAAATCAAGAGTCAAGATTCATTTTTCACCAAAACATTCCAAATCATGAAACTTGTTCACCAAGAAACCAAGAAATGCAAATTAGGGTTTGAAATGGGAATTTTTCATAACTTAGAATTTTTCTAAGTTATGGAAAATCCTAATTTTTTCCCAACTTTGCCCCACTTTCTCATCAAGATTCATTTGGATTCAAACAAAAGTCAAAACATGAAAGTTGTAGCTTGTTGCATAATCTACAACTTTGATTCACAAAGTTTTCCCAAATGAGGCTTGTATCTCAAGTTACAAATTTTTGAATAAGGGCACTAAACCATCCTTAACTTAGTGAAAATTTGACCTTTTTGACAAGGTTTTCTACCTAACTTCAAGGCCATTTTCCATACACTTCCACTTGGAATTTCAATTTGCATTTCAAAGATGGATTGTAGTACCCATTCCAAGCTTTCCAAAATGTCCAAGAACTCATCAAACAACCTCATAACTTGAGAGAATCGAATTTCACAATATGGCAAAAATTCACTTTTGAATGGATCATGAACATGTTCATAACTTAGGCCATTTTCAAATCAGCATAGTTTGTGCTACATTACAGGTCCTAAAACCCTTTGACACTCATAAATTTAATGCCAAACCTTTGTGCCAAGACCATGTTTTGTGTATTCAAGCATTGCCTAGAAGATTAATCCATTTATAGATAAAGCATTATTTCCATTTTGAAAAAGTAGAACTTTATGTCCATTTTGCAAATCCAAGTGGTACAGTCAAAATCTTCTAGGCAAAAGTTATGAGACACATTACACTGATCAAGGCAAAGGATTGCAGCATGTTATGGGGGTCTGCATTAGTCTAGAACATCAACTTGCCTTTTGTTGCTTAAGAAAGAAGAAACATAGCATAACTTGTACCAACTCTCATATCAGCTTACAAACACTTAAGCAAACTTGCAAAACACATTCAAGAGATACCAACTGAGCTAATACACGACCCTATCATCCCTCATACACTCCCCTTCTCAGAATCACCCTCAAACTGCAAGAACAGGGCAGGGCCTGCAGTTTGAGTGCCATCTTTCATTCCTCTCAAGCTTTCTTACCCAAACCAGTTCACACACCTTCCATACCATCTATGCAAGCTAACCAAAGTCTAAAACACGACCTGTAATCCCTCTAACTGGTTCTACCATTTTCACTTTTCTGATTTGCAGGTGAAGTGCTCTAGCTCGATTCAAAAGCTTTCAAGACAAAGCAAAGCTTGGAATAGCATCCCTGGACCTCAAGGAAACTATCCCAATCATCACCTTGCATTGAAAGCTCCTCCATTGCCAGATAGAACTTCAACTGAACAGGTAAGTTTTTGAATTCGTATCTCTCTTATTAGGCATTGTTAGCTTTAGGTTTGTGAAGAGAATATGTCATAATCATTGCCCTGAACATGCCCATATAATTAGATTTTATTTATATTATGTGTGTTGCAAGAATTTTGAGTCTGAACATGGAAGAAAATCTAGGTCAGGATTTGGGGGAGAAGAAATTCTCCCTCATCTTAGAGAGTTAAGACAAGTTCTGCATATGGTTAGATTCGTCTCATGATGCTGAACATTTTTTATGTTATGAGTTTTCACTAAAAAGCCATAAATCAAGATGTTTGAATGGAGGAACAAAGCGCGCGTTTTTTGATACTTTCTGGCCAGAGGTTGAAGAAAGGTCAACTGGGTTGGGCTTGCTTTGCATTTCCTTTTCACACCACACAATTGCTTCTGAACCCCCTGAGCCCATTTAGCTTATTTTTAATGTTTTTTGACTTTTTCTTTTTTTGATTGACTCATTTATTTTTTCTCATGATATTAAAAATATAAAAATATTTTTTCTCACCATTTTGAATTTATTAGGCATTTATTTGATTTTTCTTTTAGTTTGTACATAAATAAATAAATACATATGCTTTTATCTAAAATACTAAAATAGTGTAAATATATTTTTTATACATTTTTATTTTGTTTTACTTTCTGAAAATATTTTATAGAAAAAATACTTTTTTTATTAAATATTAAATATTACTAATTTGTATATATAATACATATTTAATGAATAATATATATATATATATATATATATATATATATATATATATATATATATATATATATATATATATATATATATATATATATATATATATATATATATATATATATATATATATATATATATATATATATATATATATATATATATATATATATATATATATATATATATATATATATATATATATATATATATATATATATATATATATATATATATATATATATATATATATATATATATATATATATATATATATATATATATATATATTAATACACTTAGGATAAAATTACTAAAAATATACATATTTTATTTTATTAATATTTAACACTAAAAAATCATTTTTTATAAATATACTTTATTTTTATTTTATTTTTGTATATGAATAATAAATATTGTGTATATTAAATAAATAATGCATTTTTATAGAATTAGGGTTTGACCCTAAATATGAAAAAACTTAAAAAATAATAATACTTTCTTTTTGACATGTAAAAATACCTTTTTCCATACATATAAAAACCATTTTTGGCATCTTGCACATTTGTTCTATTTTATTTAATTTATGCAAATTAATCACCTTGTAAATAATTCAATATTGATGTAATAGTTTTAGGTTTAAATTCCTTGTCAAAATCCCCATTCGAACATTTGTACCCCCCTTCCCATATATGGTTTTGTAATAGCTTAGTAAATTTATTTTCGCACTTTATTGCTTTCTAATTATACCATGTTAGAATTAGGGTTTGTATGCGAAAAATAACGAAAAATAGTTTTGACCTAATTTCAAGATAAACAAGCATGAAAATGAACACATAAGTCACACTTGCACCCCCTAGGGTATTCCACTTGTTGCCTTTCAAAATTGGGCCATATTGCATGTTAGGTCTCTTTGGGCAAAACAAACAAATCAAAATGATCATAGTCCCTCGATAACACTTTCAAAATGTTGCCTAAACAAATGATCAAGTCCCTTAAAGAAAATGCCCAAAGATACTTGGCACCATTGCAATTATGGTCTTAACGATGACCCGCGCCCGTCCCTTTCACATCCTAACATGAGATTGTCTACCAAATGCAATGGTGGAACAAACTTATTAAAAGGGTTTAAAAACATAGCAATAAACTTTGAGAAATTTAAGGAGTAGATAACCTCTTAGTTACTTGAATCAACTTGCAAAACCAAACACTTGCCTATTTTCAAACCACACATCACCACACTTTCAAAACAACTTTCAAAAACAAATGAAAACCTTTTCAAAAGACATACACCTTTGTATACATCCCCACATGGATCATTACAAAGGTTGCCACCACATTGGCTTCATTTTCAAAACACTTTCAAACCCACACACACACAAGCACCATTTCAAACAATTGAAAATAAAAGGCAAGTGATCTAAGCAAGTAACTAAGAGCCCATGGATAACCATGGATAAAAAGGGTGCTAATACCTTCCCTTTCTATAATCTACTCCCCGAACCCAAGAAAACATCTCAAAGGTTTTTGCTGTGCTTTTTAACCTTTCCTTAGGATAAAATAAAAAGTCGGTGGCGACTCTTGCTCAATCGAAACATTTGCGAAAACAAACGCAAAACCTCAAGTCAGTTCTCCCACCGTATCACAGAACTGGCGACTCTGTTGGGGATTCTTATAAAGTGGAGTAACCTTAGGGCTTAGATCACCTTTGTTTTCAATTGTTTGCTTTGTTTGCTTTTATATTTGTGGGCTTTGCATCGGAGTTTCATAGATCCTAACCCGGATCTGGGAAATACCCTTTTTAGGTAGCATAATATGTGAGGGACCTGTCCGGCGTAGACCGACATGGGTGAAGCAGTGGCTACGTTGGTGTGGCACCTTGGTCTGTACCTATATCCCTTGTGTTGCAATGAGGAGAATATAGGTCTTCTAAGGAGTCATTAAACACCAACCAACCTTAGAACCCTAAATTGACCAAACTTGGCTATTAGGACAGTAGCAGTATGCTACACTCATTGAGGCTAAACTCTCGAGATGGTTCTGGCTGCAAGAAAAGATTGCGATGCTAGAGTTATGACCGATTGAGGGTAGCCAATGATTTGAGATCCTCTAGAACCCGGTTACTTTTGATAGGACAGGTTTTAACCAACAAAACCAAAAGAGGGTAATACCTGAAATTCATGCTGGCCTGAAACCTAAGGGTGTCTTGTGTGACTTGTGTGCCTTACCATGCTTGCCTATGTGAATACTTGTGGTGTGCTTCATCATAGCATCATGCCATCATACCATTGCATGCATCCTGTATAAAGGACTAACCCATTTCAAAGACAAAAGAGTTTCATCTTTGCTCTGTTTTGTAGGACATCATGATGCCCGTGCGTAGGAATACTATCCGGCTCAACTTTGTTCAACCACCAATTTTGCTCAAGGATTTGGTTGGTAGGATTCCAAACACTTCTTCCTTCATCAACAGACATGGTTCTCTCGTTGGCTTGATCACTGCAAAATGGGACCAACAACTGATAAGTGTTCTGACCCAGTTTTATGACCCTCTGTATCATTGTTTCACCTTTCAAGACTTCCAGCTGGTTCCTACCCTGGAAGAATTCTCTTATTTGCTTGGGATCCCTGTCTTGGAACAAACTCCATTCACTGGTTTGGAAAAGACTCCTAGGCCTGAAGAGATTACTGCAATTCTCCCCTTGACCAAAGAAGAGGTATTAGCTAACTGGGAAACTAGAAGTGGAGTCAAGGGCTTTTTGGTCAAATTTCTGGTTGGCAAGGCTAATGATTTCTGGAATGACTTGGACTTCAAGGCGTACGAAGATATTCTGGCTCTTTTGATTTATGGTCTGGTACTGTTTCCCAATCCTAACACCTTTATCAGTATCCATGCCATAAGGATCTTCATGTCTCGGAATCCTGTACCCACTCTTTTGGGTGATATCCTGCAACAACTCTATGCTCGTACTGCTCGAAAACGGGGAACTCTGTGGTGTTGTGCTCCTTTGCTAGTAAGGTGGTTTATTTCACACCTTCCTAAGTTCGTGCTGAAGAATGAAGAAGGAAAAGGTTGGGTTCGGAGGTTAATGTCTCTCACTGATAATGACATCACATGGACTCTCAGAGGTTTGGATGAGGTAGCTGTTATTGACCGATGCGGAGAATACCCTAATGTCCCTTTGATTGGCATCCAAGGAGGAATCTCTTACAATCCCTGCTTAGCTCTCCGTCAGTTTGGAAGAGCTAGAAGAGTTGGGCCTCATGAAATGCTGGTTCCTCACTTTCATTTTGAGTTTCAGGCAGACAGTGACAAACTACGCCATGGATTCATTAGAGCTTGGGACAGAATTCACAAAGCTGACCCACATGAGTTGGGACCAAAGACTTCTCTACCAATGTAACCCTATTGCAAGTGGGTCCGCATCCGTGCTCAGAGGTTAGGTATGCCGTACGAAGCTGTCAGACCTATCATTCTTGAATCTCCTGATGAAGATGGGGTTCCTCCAACTGTCCTCCCTCCTCAGATACCTACTGATTTTGACACAATGAAGAGATCTTGGGCGCAGCTAAAGGAAGAACGGGATTTCTATCGGGAGAAGTTCAACGAGCAGGAACGGAAGATCCAGAGGCTGACTAAGCAATTGGAGGAAGAGCGGGTCCTGAACAACTACATCAACACTGAGAAAAGGAGGCCATGGGAGCATTGATGGGCTTTGGATATTTCCTTTTATAGCTTTTATTTCCTTTCCAGTATTTTTCATTCCTGTAATGCCTAAGGGCAAGTTGTTGAACAATTAAAATTTTAATCTAATGAAGTGTGTTTCCCTGTTGTCTACAAAGTTGAATCTTGTTTGTCTTTGAAAACATAAAACATACGCATCTCATTGCACCATATGCATAGCAGGTACCCTATTTCACAGGTTGCTTAATCTTCTTCGCTGTTTATTTGAACAGTCATCATGAATCCAGACTCATCCAGCGAGCAAGCCATCAAGGCCCTTCAGGCCCAAAGTGCCCAGTTTCAAGAAATGGTCCTGAGCCTGGCCCAAGGTCAGCAAGAGTTGAAGACTCTACTCCTGAAGAAGAAGAAGAAAAAGAGGACTGCGTTGTTCAACACCGGACGCAGATTTGGGAACACACTCAACAATGAAGCTGATCCAACTACTTCTTCTGCTGAGAAAAACAGTCACCAAGGGGGAGGAGCTCCTAGTCCCGAAGTCTCCGACAACGAGACGGACTACAATGACGAACAATACCCACCTGCTGCTGACAGATACAAGCAATTAGAGGACCGCTTGAGCGCCATGGAAATTCAGAATGTGCCGGGGCTGGATTTCGGAGATTTGGGGTTATCTTCTGGGGTAGTAATTCCACACAAGTTTAAGGCGCCTGCCTTCGCCAAGTATGATGGGGTCTCCTTCCCAAAGCTGCATCTAAGGTCGTACGTAAGGAAAATCCAACCTTATACGGCGGATAAGAACCTTTGGATTCACTTCTTCCAAGACAGCCTTTCGGGATCACAGCTTGAATGGTTCTACCAATTAGATGGAACTAGTATCCGACACTGGGAAGATTTGGCGACCGCATTCTACAGACAATATCAATACAATTCTGATCTCGCTCAAATGCGTACCCAACTTCAGGGTATGTCTCTAGGAACGGGTCAAGGGTTCAAAGAATACGCACAAAAATGGAGAGATTTGGCTGGCAGGGTGCAGCCTCCATTGACTGATCGTGAGCTGGTTGATATGTTCCTAGGGACTTTGTCTGGTCCATTTTTCAATCATTTGGTTGGTAACTCCTCCGCTGGGTTTACGGATTTGATTCTGACGGGAGAAAGAATTGAAGCTGGTGTAGCGATATAAATGTAGCGGGGTAAATCGGAGATCGAATTATTGATTAATTCGTCTCACAAAAGCAAGAGTCGCCACCGCGCTTTATTGTTTCCAAAGGAAAAGGGAAAAGAGCGAAATAAAACCCTAAATATGCAATGTAAATAATACTGAAAATACAAAGCGTTTTTGAAAAGAGATCTTATGGTTCGGGGGTTGGTTATACAATGGGAAGGTATTAGCACCCAATGCATCTATAGTACTCTATAGGAACCTTTTGAAATATCTGTTTTATTTAAAATTGATTGCTTGATCGAAAATAAATTGTTTTGGCCGAAAAAGGGATACGGACGGGTTTTTGAAAATACGACGACCTAATGTCGAAGTTTTGGCTTAAAAGGTATAAGTCTTGAAAATGTTGAAATTTTGAAGTAATGTGAATATTTGAGGAAAATTAACCTGAGTTTTTGATGAATGAGAGTATTCGCTCAATCGTTTTTTGAGGACATGAAGTCAACAAAATTAGACAATTTCCTTTGGATTGACGCAAACGGAATAATCGAATGAATACGAGATATTTAAACAGAAGATTATGAGATGAATGATATACAACAAGTTAAATAAGAGACTGAGTGTAAATATGCATTTTTTATATGATTTTTGTTTAATAGGCGAAAAGAAAAAGTTTAATTGGTTTTCACTTTTTTACGCATTTTTAATGATAAAAGGTAATGAGAATTAATAGAAATGTTTTTTAGATTTTATATGTTTCTATTTTTTTTATGTTTTTGTTAATAGCACAGAGTATTATTTAAAAGTTATTAAACGATTAGGTTAAATCTTTAAACTCTTAATTTAAATCTAGTTAAAAACTAAAATTAATAGATTAATCCTAAAGTTTAAACTAATAAAAAAAGTCAAGTTATTAAAATTTGTTTAATTATGTGTTTATTTCTAGGAAACTAATTAGTTTAAATTAAATAAATTACCTAAGAAAATGAATAAAATCTAACTAAAGAACATATAAGATGGAGTGAATGGCAATGAGAGTGGGCTTAAGCTGAAAAAGAAAATGGGCTTAGTTAAAAAAAGAAATTGAGATGGGTGAGGGAAATGGAGCGGGTCATGGAAGACCCGGATCCAAGAAGAAGAAGTGAAACGCAAAGCTGTTACGAAAGAAGAACCCTTGGAACGAAGGTGCCATGGCCGCCGCCGGATCTCTTTCTCTCTTCTCGTTCCGATTCCTTCACGACCCACTTCATCATCAAAGCTTGGTCTCCTTCACGGTTGACTTTTCAATCTTATCGTTTTTGTTTCTGAGCTAATTCTGCATTTTTACAAGTACTTCCAATCGCAGGTTTCCTAAGAGTTAATTCTGAGCTAATTCTGCATTCTTGACAATCGCAGGTTGGGGTTGTGGTGATGGTGATGTGCGTTTGGATGAGGAGGTGAAGGTGATGATGATGGAAGGTGGCGGTGTGGAGATTGAGAAGGGTTGCTGATTGGGAGTGTCAAAGTAGAAGAAAAGGAATGGTGGAGGGTGGAGAGTGGTCTGAAGCTGCGGCGGTAGACAATTAGCGACGAAGCCATCGCGGTGGTCGGAAATAATAGGGTTTAAGGGGTTTTAGAGCATTTGAGAGAAACAGAGGTATGAAGAAGAAGAAGGGATGGCCGGATACGGTGCATTTGGATTTTACTGATTCTTCTTCCACTTTTCAATTCTGCTTCTCTAACTGTTGTTGTTATTTTTCACAGCAGTTCGCAAAGGGAATAGATGATAAGGTTCATTAGTGATTTAATGAATCAAAGGTTTGTGCATGGTGAAAGATTTGTATGTGCAGGTGATGAAGAACCAAGAGGCAGTGAATCTTATCAGGCACATAGAGGATCCACAAGAAGCAGCTGAATGCCTAGCTAAGGAAGCATTGGTTAGGAGGAGCAAAGGTAACATTTCACGTGTAATCATTCGATTCGATTGACTCGTCATACTTAGCTGAATAGTAGAATGCCAGAACAGTTAGCAAAAAAAATTTGTATACCAAAGTTTGTTATAGAAATCTTACTGATACAACCTTGAAAGTTTTGTTTCTTAGTCTAGTAGATTCATGGGAATATATTTGTGGCATTAATTTTTAGGAATTTTTACATGTAATCTGATTATCTTCTGTGAAGTGAAGCATGCTTGCAACTTACGCTGGGAGGAACAGATTGACCTCCATGCCGTCATACAAGAGCTCGACCTAAACTATCAACCGCGTTAGTCCAATTCTTGTATGTATTTCACTGAGTTACCTCATTGGGGTCACTAGTTCACTGGTGGAACCGAACCGAACCAATCTGTTACACCGGTGGAACTTTGTTTTGAATCATTGAAGAATAAGAATGACTTTCCTCGGGTAACATGATCATTTCTATCAAGCCATCATTATCCTTTTCTCTCTGATGTTGCTTCGAAACGATGATAACAAGGAGAAAGAGCGAGTAGACTTTTGAGGAGCTGCGTTGTTCGAATGAGTAATTGAAAAGGTTTGTGAATTTTCTATACTTTTTTACACGTTGGTTTTAAATTAACAATATGTTATGATTGTGCCGGTTTTGCAACATTATGAATCTTGAAATTATCAATCAAAATATTGTCGGCGTTAAAATAGGGATTTAATGTATTGATGACTCGCAATGATATTGAATGGCCATTTACATGATTTCAGGAAATTAAAGAGAGTATTAAGTGAGACAAAGGCAACACAAAGATATAAAGGATTATGCGAAAAACTGAAGAAAAAACTCACATGGTCGGAGCTAGTCCGACGGTACGATCCGGCGAAGTCAGGTCAGCTCCGAAGGTTCTTCGCTCTTTGCTTCCTGCTACTAATTCCTCTCTTCTTCTCCGTAAAAAAATTGGTGGGAATATTGAATAAACGTTTTTTGGATTTTTGGATTATACTGGTTTATCTAAGGTTTTGCTACAGTATGCAAGTTATGGTTTAGCAATGTGCTTAGAAATGGTTTTACAATATGCAGGTTATGCCATATGCAGTATGCACTATGCAGGGATATGTTTTGTAGAGATATGGTTATTGAATATGCAGAATTTTTGAATATGCATGTTTATGAAAATATGCAGGTTTTTGAATATGCATGTTTTCAACAATATGCAGGTTTTTGAATATGCATGTTTTCAACAATATGCAGGTTTTTGAATATGCATGTTTTGAATATGCGGAATGGTTTTGAATGGTTGGCTGTAGTATGCCGTTTTGCCTATGCAGAAAAATGGTTTTGAATGGTTTTGTTTATGATAGCAGTATGCAGGTTCTTTGCAAATGCCTAAGCAAATGATGGTTATGCTTGGAAATGGAATATGGTTTTTTTGGAATAGTTTTTGCAGTGATGTTTTTGGTGTCCTCCCACTATGCAAGTTCACACTTCTTTTTCAAGGGATTTCAAAATAGCCGTTGCTTCTTTTCTTTTAGATGGTTCAGGTTTTTTAGTATTTTAATATTTCCTGATGCTTTCACATATGCTGCTACATAGTTGACTTTATTCCCAATTCATGCTTAGGCCAAAACCTGCAAAATTGAAACTCTTCTCTCTCTCTCCCAAGTACAGAAATGATATATATAAATGTGATATGTACTTTACTGTATTCTGAAAAAGCAGGCTGGAAGATGATGAAAAAAGGAAAACACTTGCTTGCACACATTGATTTAAGCTGCATATTACTCTTTGTCTTGCATGGGAGCCTAATTTTTTTGGACTCTTCTCAAGTTGTTGCATAGGTTCACGTTGCCTTTTGAACAATGCATGTTTATGCATATGCTGTTACTTTGTATGGTGTGTGTTTTTTTGAAATATGCATTGGATTTTTGGAAAATGCAACTAATTTTAAATATGCAGTTTTGAAAAATAAAAATGAATTTGTGCATGTTTTAAACTGTGCATTCATTTATGAAACAAAAATTCCTCCCTTTTTTGTGAACCGGGAGAAATCCCGTGATTTGCAAAAAAGGGTAAACTGATTCCAGCCGCCTGCTTTTAATGATGAACATTGAATTTATTTTTCTGCATTTTAATTATTTATTAAATTCTGACTTTCTTTTAATTGTTTTCGCAGGTAAAATTAAATGAGCAGACAAAGAGTATTGGATAGAAGATTAGAATTAGAATTTAGGAAAATAGTTTTATTTACTTTAAGCATTTATGTAATGGTTATTATAAATACTTTGTACAATAGTATTTAAACAACAATTGTAATAAATAGAATAAAGTGAATAAAAATTCTATTATTTCCCAATTAATTCTTTTTCTTTCCAATCATTTATTTATTGTTTATAACTCTTTAAATTATATAATGACTGAAAATCAAATCCAATCATTTAAATTCAGAATGATAAACAAATAAATAAACATCATTGATCAATTAATAACTTCAATTATTTACTTGATTATTATTTTTAATTCTTCTAAATTAATAACTTAAAAAATAGAATTTCAGCTATTTAAATTTAGAACAATAAATAATCAAATAAACATTGCTTGATCAATTAATATACTCATTTTCAAATGTTTATTTCATTATTCATAAACCTTCAAATTATATAATAACGAAAAACAGGTTCCCATTATTTAAATTTAAGATAATGAATAATTAATAAACATTATTTGACCCATTAATAAACCTCTTCTCAAATATTTGTTTTGTTATTTATAAATCTTTAAATTACGTAATAATCGAAAATAAATTCCAATTATTTGAATTTAAGATAATAAATAATTAATGAACATTGTTTAAGTCTTGATCAGTTAATAAATTTAGCGTTCAACAAATAAACAGCTTCTGACTCGAAAAAGGTGTGAATTTTTAAACTGTTTTGAAAATTTGATAAAAATAGGTCAAAACTCTTGCAATGCGAATAATGCGGATGGAAGACGGTATCTTAGGTCAAAATTTGGGGTACAACAGCTGCCCCTATTTAAGTTCCTTTTATCCGGAGATATGAAGATTTGAAATCTTCGTTTCGACGAGATTGAAGGTACTTAAATACATAACTACGCAAATTTTGTCCTATGATGCCGTCATCATGCAGTGATATGAATGTAGTGCATGAATTCACAGAGAAAGATATTGTGTGAAACAAGACAATGTTGGGGGAATCGAACACCAACAAAACACAGCGGTTCGGATTATACATTACTGGGGAGACAAGCTATCGACTTCAAACGAAAGACTCCCGACAGCGAAAAAATCGAGGGGAAACAACCTCTAACCCTAACAAAGAGAGCATCTTGCATAGGCTATAACAGATCATTGATCCAAAACAGTGAGTTCGCGACTCAAGGTCAATGGTAGACAGAGAATATCAAATTGCTGATAACAGATTACCGATTCCTGAGGGTATAGATTCGTAACAGACTTCTCTGCTAGCTTCCCAGAGGTATACTCATTAATGCTGAGGTAATGAGACTGTAGATCCGAAGGTTGTTCAAATAAAGAAAAACTGCAATTTGTTGTCGCCCCAAAGAAAATACCAATAACAAACAAATTGCTCAAATAAAGAAGCTACCACTTGTTGTCGTCCACAGAAAATACCGATAACAAACAAGCTGCTCAAATAAAGAAGCTACCACTTGTTGTTTTCCGAAGAAAAAAAACTGATAACATACAAGCTGCTCAAATAAAGAGGCTACCACTTGCTGTATTCCAGAAAAGTAATAACGTACTGGTAACTCATGAAGAGTTTGCTGCTTGTCGCTTTCAAAAAGAGTAAATGACGCACTAGTAGTTCATGAAGAACTGCTGCTCGGCGCTTCCCAAAAAGGATAAAATGACGATGACGCACTAGTAGCTCATGAAGAACTGCTGCTCGGCGCTTACACAAAGTCATAACTGACGCACTAGTAGCTCATGAAGAACTGCTGCTCGGTGCTTTCCAACGGAATAAAATGACGCACTAGTAGCTCGTGAAGAACTGCTGCTTGGCGCTTTCCGAAAGATAAAATAACGCACTAGTAGCTCATGAAGAACTACTGCTCGGCGCTTGTCGAAGATAGTAACGTACAAGTTGCTCGTGAAGAGCTACCGCTTGTCGTTTTCCAACATAATTCAGAGGGAAACTGCGATGATATTGGCAGAGAATAAAATCTTCATCAAAGAGAACCCTGAATAAATCCTTCCCGAGGAGATCATCCATTTTAACGTGCAAAATAAATGCACCAACCGTCTAGGTCGCAATTTCACTGGGGAAAATCAAAGAGTATAGCCTATGCAAGAGGCAGCCACTTCATCCAGGAATAACCAGAGAGAAAACAGTCAAACAAGACTCCTCCCAATGAGAAAGTAACTCGATTGGGGAAATTATCCTATCCAAAAATGGACAAGGTAAGCTAAATCAAAAATCATCCACGAGGATTAGCTCAGTTGGGGAATTAGAAAGGAGGCACATTTTATGCTTAAGTTGGCACTCTATTTGGAAAGATCAAATGTGCTATTTGAAAAGACACAACCAAGGTGTACGAACTCAGAGACATCAACAAATACAACTGTGCGTGCGTGATGCGAGTGTGAATGAATGTCATGAATGTCATGTATATGCTGACAAAACAGACGGGGGAGACGGACAGAAGATGATGAAACACCACAGTACAACCCGACGCTCGGCTAAACTCAACAGGAGGGGAACATCACTGGAGAAAGAAGACAAAAGCCAACAACGCTGTAAAATCCTTCTACAAGGCTTAAATCTCTGGAGAGGAAGATATTCAACCCAAAGTCCCATCTTCTATCATCGACAACACGAACAAATCTTCTGCTGGAAGGAGTCATGCTTAGCTGGAGACTGGGAACACCACCCTCTGATAAAGTGTGCAATGCCTAGCACACATTCTGACAAATCTAGATTGCCCCGGGGACCAAATTGGGTGCCCCAAATCACTGCTGACGAGCTGCATGACGCACGACGATTCTTGCGAATAGCTGCACTTCTCCAAAGTGCCCCAAGCTAAAAGGTTGATGAGGAGAAAACGTCTCAAGGGGATTTACAAAAGACCTGGCGTTCGCCATGCTCTGGTGTCTTCAAACCTATAGAGGAAATCGTCCACTCTTGACGTGATTGCCCCGGATTGACTGTAGTCGGCACAACAAAGTCTTCGAATTTTTGCCCCAGACGAGCAAACAAATTGGGAAAAGCAATAACTAGAAGAAGCAACCTGTCCATGCTTAAGGTCTTCAACTAACATGCCCCTGGATATGGTTTTTCTTGACGTGATTCCCAATTACTCAACAAAGTTTCAAGCCTCAAAAGAGTAAACTCATCACTGGTGTTTATGTGAGCTTCCTTGACATCAAACGCATGTTTTGCAGTTAGAAAGAGTTTACAATGAGAATGAAAATTCTAATGCAACAGTTATGTAAGTTTTGAAGATTTTGAAAAGATATCGCACAAGTTGTGCGAGTTGGAGCATCATTTATTTCGTATAGGAAAAACATATGATACCAACATAACTATTTGAAACTCATGGGAGTCAGGAACACTATCTCATTGAAGTACGCTTTCAAAATGACCTTGCTTCAATTAGGACTTTTGAAGGTTGTAATGTGGTCCGATTCATGGGTTATTTTTAGAAAAAGATTTTAAGGCTCAAAATATTTGGTGCCCACCCATTCTTCATGATGTTCTCCAACTCTATGTTCGGTTAATTCAACATGAGTGTTCATCTCTCAAAGGATTTTGTGATGGTAACATCTTCCTTGCGAATTTTGAACACTCAATCAGATTAACTGAAAACTACCCTGCCCCAGGTTAAAATTCAAGGTTTTTTCGTATAGAAAAGAAACTTCTGCTTCAAAGGCTCAAAAGGGGTTAGCAAGGGATTATCTTCCTTATATCTCCGGTGTTTAGGGATTTGAAACAATGCCTGTACATCATCAACAAGATTTTATTCAAAAGCATGCAACCAAAGATTTTGTGTTCTTTAGATCATCATCCCCCCTTTCAATCTCTGCCTAGGCAAGAGAATGGGCAATAAGTTGGTATCATAATGTCAAAAGAAATTTGAAATTTGAGAACAAATATGAGTGAAACGAATGAATTTCTTCAAGACAAACATACTCATTGTATTAAAATGATCATTCAGATGCAAATAAGTTCTTACATGCAAACAATGTTTTGATAAATAAGAAAAGCTACAAAAAGCAGAAACAAGTTAATAATCTGGGAAGGCTTTCCACTTGAACTTACGAAAACAATCTTCAAAAATTCAAAGTCACCCTCAGTCGTGTTTACTCTTCGGCGCCTGTTTGATTTGAACTTCAAAACCAACGTCCTTGAACGACAAGATACCACCTCGGACCAACTTCTGAACCTCAATCTTCAAAGCGAAGCAACCCTCCAAGTCATGCCCACGAGCACCTCGATGAAAAGTACAAGCCAAATCAGCTTTGTAGTTCCAATGTATCTTCTTAGGGACCTTCGGTAGAGGTCGGGTCTGAACCAAATTCCTCTGCATCAGGATAGGGAACAACTCTGTGTAGGTGACTGGAATTGAATCAAACTGGGTTTTCCTCTGATTAGGAACTTGCTGATTCTGTTGATGAATGTGATGATTCTGATGATGATTATCTCTTCCTCTGGTTCTCTTCTTGGAAAAGTCATTATCAAACTTCTTCACACCATTAACTGAGCTACCCACTTCATATAAACATCCCTTTTCGACATCTTCTTCTAGACGCACTCCCACATTCACCTTGTCAGGAAAGTCGTCAGGTGCATTAACCATCACCTTTTCATGAGAAAAAGATTCTAGAGTTTCCGTGAAGACTTTTATCCTTGCTTCCTCCCTCCTAGAAGGATTGACTTGGGCGGAGATCAGAATTTCAACCAAACCAGTTAAGTGATCCAAACCAGCTTTCAAAACAATCACCTCTCTGTGAGTTCAGAAATCTCTTGCTTGATATTCTCCATTGTTCTCTTAGCGCGAGTGTTGTACTGGTGAGACCGAAGGAAAAAATAAGACTCGGAAAAAGACCTTTGAAAGTGAGACAAAGAAAAATGTAGAATGATTTATGATATGCAAAAGATAGTTTTATTTGACTTTCAAGGAACTCAAGATATCAAGTTATAAACATCCAAGTATGGAGATAACAGATGAATTTTAAATTGGCTCCAAACATTGATCAAGTTATCGTTAAGATCAATCATCCATTTTGGTGGATTGGGGTTTTCGCCCTATCGACACCCAAGATCCATTGAGTTTGACGAAACTAGTGATGTTTACAAAGAAAGACCTCCAAACTCCTTCAAAGTCAAGTGAAAAGAGTTTTATGGATGCATGAAGGCATGGCGATGCAACAACCACAAGCAAGGTCAAAAACATGGGGTTTAAAGGTTCAACGTTCCGCATGGAGTCAAGGGTAAAACCCACCCAAAGGTACGTACTAAGGGTTTAATCACACCTGTAAGACAAGGTTCTAAGAGTTCCCAGAGTCTACATTCCTCCTTCGGATATTGCCAACGTCTGGATTACTCGATAATTAGCAATATTCTCAAGAGAAACTCGTCCGAGCGTAGCATCGCGTAACAACTACTTCCGAATTACTCCGTGATAGTCTCCGCGCTACACCTAAAAAGGCCAAGATGAGTCAGGGTTCTACGGTTCTCAACTTCTCGGGCTCCTAGGTCGAAAATAATAATGTCTTCCCGATTACTCGGTAAACAAATATTAAGTCCAAGAGGGCCTTCCATTGAGTGGGGGATCTCATGCCTCCTTCTTCGGGATTACTCCCTCAAAGTTAACATGACTATACCGCCCGTCCTATTCCTTAAGTGTTACTTAATCCGGGTATAGGATTTGTCCTTCAAAAAACCCAAACACCCCAATTTAAACATATAATCAAGCAAATCAAATAATAGTAAAACAGATAAGACAAATTAGGCTTAACCCACTTAGGGATGGACCAGCAAGAGGTCAATCTTTCCCCAGCAGAGTCGCCAATTCTGTAGCGATATAAATGTAGCGGGGTAAATCGGAGATCGAATTATTGATTAATTCGTCTCACAAAAGCAAGAGTCGCCACCGCGCTTTATTGTTTCCAAAGGAAAAGGGAAAAGAGCGAAATAAAACCCTAAATATGCAATGTAAATAATACTGAAAATACAAAGCGTTTTTGAAAAGAGATCTTATGGTTCGGGGGTTGGTTATACAATGGGAAGGTATTAGCACCCAATGCATCTATAGTACTCTATAGGAACCTTTTGAAATATCTGTTTTATTTAAAATTGATTGCTTGATCGAAAATAAATTGTTTTGGCCGAAAAAGGGATACGGACGGGTTTTTGAAAATACGACGACCTAATGTCGAAGTTTTGGCTTAAAAGGTATAAGTCTTGAAAATGTTGAAATTTTGAAGTAATGTGAATATTTGAGGAAAATTAACCTGAGTTTTTGATGAATGAGAGTATTCGCTCAATCGTTTTTTGAGGACATGAAGTCAACAAAATTAGACAATTTCCTTTGGATTGACGCAAACGGAATAATCGAATGAATACGAGATATTTAAACAGAAGATTATGAGATGAATGATATACAACAAGTTAAATAAGAGACTGAGTGTAAATATGCATTTTTTATATGATTTTTGTTTAATAGGCGAAAAGAAAAAGTTTAATTGGTTTTCACTTTTTTACGCATTTTTAATGATAAAAGGTAATGAGAATTAATAGAAATGTTTTTTAGATTTTATATGTTTCTATTTTTTTTATGTTTTTGTTAATAGCACAGAGTATTATTTAAAAGTTATTAAACGATTAGGTTAAATCTTTAAACTCTTAATTTAAATCTAGTTAAAAACTAAAATTAATAGATTAATCCTAAAGTTTAAACTAATAAAAAAAGTCAAGTTATTAAAATTTGTTTAATTATGTGTTTATTTCTAGGAAACTAATTAGTTTAAATTAAATAAATTACCTAAGAAAATGAATAAAATCTAACTAAAGAACATATAAGATGGAGTGAATGGCAATGAGAGTGGGCTTAAGCTGAAAAAGAAAATGGGCTTAGTTAAAAAAAGAAATTGAGATGGGTGAGGGAAATGGAGCGGGTCATGGAAGACCCGGATCCAAGAAGAAGAAGTGAAACGCAAAGCTGTTACGAAAGAAGAACCCTTGGAACGAAGGTGCCATGGCCGCCGCCGGATCTCTTTCTCTCTTCTCGTTCCGATTCCTTCACGACCCACTTCATCATCAAAGCTTGGTCTCCTTCACGGTTGACTTTTCAATCTTATCGTTTTTGTTTCTGAGCTAATTCTGCATTTTTACAAGTACTTCCAATCGCAGGTTTCCTAAGAGTTAATTCTGAGCTAATTCTGCATTCTTGACAATCGCAGGTTGGGGTTGTGGTGATGGTGATGTGCGTTTGGATGAGGAGGTGAAGGTGATGATGATGGAAGGTGGCGGTGTGGAGATTGAGAAGGGTTGCTGATTGGGAGTGTCAAAGTAGAAGAAAAGGAATGGTGGAGGGTGGAGAGTGGTCTGAAGCTGCGGCGGTAGACAATTAGCGACGAAGCCATCGCGGTGGTCGGAAATAATAGGGTTTAAGGGGTTTTAGAGCATTTGAGAGAAACAGAGGTATGAAGAAGAAGAAGGGATGGCCGGATACGGTGCATTTGGATTTTACTGATTCTTCTTCCACTTTTCAATTCTGCTTCTCTAACTGTTGTTGTTATTTTTCACAGCAGTTCGCAAAGGGAATAGATGATAAGGTTCATTAGTGATTTAATGAATCAAAGGTTTGTGCATGGTGAAAGATTTGTATGTGCAGGTGATGAAGAACCAAGAGGCAGTGAATCTTATCAGGCACATAGAGGATCCACAAGAAGCAGCTGAATGCCTAGCTAAGGAAGCATTGGTTAGGAGGAGCAAAGGTAACATTTCACGTGTAATCATTCGATTCGATTGACTCGTCATACTTAGCTGAATAGTAGAATGCCAGAACAGTTAGCAAAAAAAATTTGTATACCAAAGTTTGTTATAGAAATCTTACTGATACAACCTTGAAAGTTTTGTTTCTTAGTCTAGTAGATTCATGGGAATATATTTGTGGCATTAATTTTTAGGAATTTTTACATGTAATCTGATTATCTTCTGTGAAGTGAAGCATGCTTGCAACTTACGCTGGGAGGAACAGATTGACCTCCATGCCGTCATACAAGAGCTCGACCTAAACTATCAACCGCGTTAGTCCAATTCTTGTATGTATTTCACTGAGTTACCTCATTGGGGTCACTAGTTCACTGGTGGAACCGAACCGAACCAATCTGTTACACCGGTGGAACTTTGTTTTGAATCATTGAAGAATAAGAATGACTTTCCTCGGGTAACATGATCATTTCTATCAAGCCATCATTATCCTTTTCTCTCTGATGTTGCTTCGAAACGATGATAACAAGGAGAAAGAGCGAGTAGACTTTTGAGGAGCTGCGTTGTTCGAATGAGTAATTGAAAAGGTTTGTGAATTTTCTATACTTTTTTACACGTTGGTTTTAAATTAACAATATGTTATGATTGTGCCGGTTTTGCAACATTATGAATCTTGAAATTATCAATCAAAATATTGTCGGCGTTAAAATAGGGATTTAATGTATTGATGACTCGCAATGATATTGAATGGCCATTTACATGATTTCAGGAAATTAAAGAGAGTATTAAGTGAGACAAAGGCAACACAAAGATATAAAGGATTATGCGAAAAACTGAAGAAAAAACTCACATGGTCGGAGCTAGTCCGACGGTACGATCCGGCGAAGTCAGGTCAGCTCCGAAGGTTCTTCGCTCTTTGCTTCCTGCTACTAATTCCTCTCTTCTTCTCCGTAAAAAAATTGGTGGGAATATTGAATAAACGTTTTTTGGATTTTTGGATTATACTGGTTTATCTAAGGTTTTGCTACAGTATGCAAGTTATGGTTTAGCAATGTGCTTAGAAATGGTTTTACAATATGCAGGTTATGCCATATGCAGTATGCACTATGCAGGGATATGTTTTGTAGAGATATGGTTATTGAATATGCAGAATTTTTGAATATGCATGTTTATGAAAATATGCAGGTTTTTGAATATGCATGTTTTCAACAATATGCAGGTTTTTGAATATGCATGTTTTCAACAATATGCAGGTTTTTGAATATGCATGTTTTGAATATGCGGAATGGTTTTGAATGGTTGGCTGTAGTATGCCGTTTTGCCTATGCAGAAAAATGGTTTTGAATGGTTTTGTTTATGATAGCAGTATGCAGGTTCTTTGCAAATGCCTAAGCAAATGATGGTTATGCTTGGAAATGGAATATGGTTTTTTTGGAATAGTTTTTGCAGTGATGTTTTTGGTGTCCTCCCACTATGCAAGTTCACACTTCTTTTTCAAGGGATTTCAAAATAGCCGTTGCTTCTTTTCTTTTAGATGGTTCAGGTTTTTTAGTATTTTAATATTTCCTGATGCTTTCACATATGCTGCTACATAGTTGACTTTATTCCCAATTCATGCTTAGGCCAAAACCTGCAAAATTGAAACTCTTCTCTCTCTCTCCCAAGTACAGAAATGATATATATAAATGTGATATGTACTTTACTGTATTCTGAAAAAGCAGGCTGGAAGATGATGAAAAAAGGAAAACACTTGCTTGCACACATTGATTTAAGCTGCATATTACTCTTTGTCTTGCATGGGAGCCTAATTTTTTTGGACTCTTCTCAAGTTGTTGCATAGGTTCACGTTGCCTTTTGAACAATGCATGTTTATGCATATGCTGTTACTTTGTATGGTGTGTGTTTTTTTGAAATATGCATTGGATTTTTGGAAAATGCAACTAATTTTAAATATGCAGTTTTGAAAAATAAAAATGAATTTGTGCATGTTTTAAACTGTGCATTCATTTATGAAACAAAAATTCCTCCCTTTTTTGTGAACCGGGAGAAATCCCGTGATTTGCAAAAAAGGGTAAACTGATTCCAGCCGCCTGCTTTTAATGATGAACATTGAATTTATTTTTCTGCATTTTAATTATTTATTAAATTCTGACTTTCTTTTAATTGTTTTCGCAGGTAAAATTAAATGAGCAGACAAAGAGTATTGGATAGAAGATTAGAATTAGAATTTAGGAAAATAGTTTTATTTACTTTAAGCATTTATGTAATGGTTATTATAAATACTTTGTACAATAGTATTTAAACAACAATTGTAATAAATAGAATAAAGTGAATAAAAATTCTATTATTTCCCAATTAATTCTTTTTCTTTCCAATCATTTATTTATTGTTTATAACTCTTTAAATTATATAATGACTGAAAATCAAATCCAATCATTTAAATTCAGAATGATAAACAAATAAATAAACATCATTGATCAATTAATAACTTCAATTATTTACTTGATTATTATTTTTAATTCTTCTAAATTAATAACTTAAAAAATAGAATTTCAGCTATTTAAATTTAGAACAATAAATAATCAAATAAACATTGCTTGATCAATTAATATACTCATTTTCAAATGTTTATTTCATTATTCATAAACCTTCAAATTATATAATAACGAAAAACAGGTTCCCATTATTTAAATTTAAGATAATGAATAATTAATAAACATTATTTGACCCATTAATAAACCTCTTCTCAAATATTTGTTTTGTTATTTATAAATCTTTAAATTACGTAATAATCGAAAATAAATTCCAATTATTTGAATTTAAGATAATAAATAATTAATGAACATTGTTTAAGTCTTGATCAGTTAATAAATTTAGCGTTCAACAAATAAACAGCTTCTGACTCGAAAAAGGTGTGAATTTTTAAACTGTTTTGAAAATTTGATAAAAATAGGTCAAAACTCTTGCAATGCGAATAATGCGGATGGAAGACGGTATCTTAGGTCAAAATTTGGGGGTACAACAGCTGGCATCAGGTCAGGAAAGATACAAAAGGCTGCCTCCACAAGTACTGAGAAGAGGCCGTTTAAGAAAGAAGCAAGTGCCGTCTATGGTCCTAGAAGACAAGTCAAGCCCGAAAGTCGCCAAGCCGTCAATGCTTTGGTCATTTCAAAACCTGTTGCTGCTCCTCAGCAGTACAATCAACAAAGAGGTGAAAGGCCCAAGAGACAGTATACTCGGCTAAGCATGACCTTATCTCAAATTTTACCCCAACTGTTATCAACCAACTTGGTGACCATCAAAGAAGCTCCTAAGGTCGTCAACACTGCGTCTCCTAAGTATAACCCAAATGCCCGGTGTGCTTATCATTCTGATAGTCCCGGGCACACTACTGATGATTTCTGGGCCTTGAGAAACAAAGTGCAAGATCTTATCGACGCGAAGGAAATTCAGTTTGAAGCGCCTGAGAGACCAAATGTTGTAACTGCTCCTATGCCCCAGCATAGAGTAAATGCCATTGAGGAAGAGTTGTATGTTGTTTCGGTGAATGAAGTTGTTACCCCTCTTTTGACTGTTAAGAGGAACTTGCTACTAGCCGGTTTATTTCCGGGTTGTAGCAAGGGTTGCCTCCTGTGTGCTGTTATCCCTACCGGTTGTCCGCTGCTGAAATCAGGCATTCAAAGCCTGATGGATAGCAAGGAAATTCTGTTCAAGAAAACTGCTGTTCTGTTTGTTTCCGTTGAAGAAATATCTGTTGTCACAATTTACAATCCTGCCAAAGCTCCCGTGAAGAAACCCGTCCAAATTATGTCTGTTGCACCCATTACTATTACTGTTCCGGGGCCTCTCCCCTATGAGTCTGATAAAGCGGTCCCGTGGCATTATGGAGCCGACGTGTATGTGCTTGGGGTGAAGCAGGAGTTCAACACCAATACCAGTATCAGTAACATCACTGGTCCCGCCAAGATTACCCGCAGTGGCAGGCTCTTCTCGCCTGACATTGCACCGCCAGTTATCCGAAAACCTCTCACCATCACACCCGCAAGTGTGCATGTTCCAGTTCAAGTTCCTGTGTCTACTACTGCCGCCGAGTCCTCTGATACTCGTGGCAAAGAAGTTGCTACCGATTTGCCTGCCAGGACGGAGGCACCAAAAAAGAAGACTGCTGTAGAAGCCTCCCAACAAGAAATGGAGGAAATCCTTAAAATTATCAAAAAGAGTGACTTCAATGTCGTTGAACAGTTGGGGCATACTCCCTCCAAAATATCTATGTTATCATTGCTGCTATGCTCAGAGGCCCATGCAAAAGCCCTGATTTCATTTCTGAAAATGGCCCATGTACCGCAAGAGACCTCCGCGGATCAATTCACCGACTGTGTGGCTAATTTGACAGCTGACAATGGCTTAGGGTTCTCAGATGCTGACCTTACCGCCAAAGGGAAAAATCACAATGATGCCCTACATGTTTCCATAGAATGCAGGGGCACTACTCTCGCACACGTATTAGTGGATACCGGCTCTTCCCTGAATGTTTTGCCCAAGAAAGCATTGGATCGCTTGGATTGTGAGGACCTGGAGTTGAAACCTAGTAACATCATTGTTAGAGCCTTCGACGGTTCTAAGAGGATGGTGCACGGTGAAGTAGACATCCCTATTCGTGTGGGTTCCCAAGTTTTCGACTCAACGCTCTATGTAATGGATATTCGTCTATCTTATTCCTGCTTGTTGGGTCGACCCTGGATTCACAAAGCTGGGGCAGTAACTTCCACTTTACACCAAAAGCTCAAATACCCTGTCAAAGGGAAGATTGTTACTGTGCAGGGTGAGGAGGAATACATGGTGAGTCACTTGAATTCATTCCGGTATATCAAGATGGACGGGGAGTTTATTGAAACCCCCTTTCAGCATTTTGAGGAAGTACCTCCAGTGTTAGCATCAGCTGAGGCAGTAGTTGAAGAAGATTTTCCGTTGAAGATGGCGTCCTTGAAGGATGCCCGGGCTGTAATCGAGAAAGGAAATTGTGCAAACTGGGGTCAGCTTCCTGACTTCACTCAAAAGAACGACAAGTTTAGACTGGGCTTTACTGCAGAGGCTCAGAGGGCTGTGCGCAAGGAAAAGATCAGAAAGGCTCTGGTGTTTATCTCCAACCCAAGGGTGAATGCTATTGAGGAGGATGTAGAGGAAGCAGAGTTTGACAGTTGAATCTACCCGACTACCAGCAATGGACCGAGCAACTGGACGGCAAAGGATTTTACACCTATCATATTTGTCACACAGTAATTATTTCTTTTGATTTTCAATTTGTAACAAACAATGTGTTAAAACTTTATTGGCTCGGTGTCCTACCCGGGGCATCGTAGCTCCATTTGTGAGGGCTTTTTGTATGACATTTCCATATATCATCAATCAAAACATCGGACGTTTGTTGCATTTCAAATCTTGTGCTCTTTTTCTCTTTGTGTTATATATTGCAAAACAGCTATATTTACACACACTCACTTATACAGGTTTCAATCCACTCTGGATCTCACTGGTAACAGCTCTGCTACCGCCAGTTATGACTTCGAGAATCCGATCAACTTGGCCGAAGACGAAGGTGAAGATGATTGTGAAGTGACTGGTGAACTCGCGAGACTGCTACTCCAGGAAGAGAGGGCTATTCAACCACATGAAGAGCCGGTGGAAACAATTAACCTGGGTACTGAGACAGATAGGAAAGAAGTCAAGATTGGGGCTAATTTAGAGCTCAGCGTGAAACAACGATTGATCCAAATGCTACATGATTACATAGAGATCTTTGCATGATCATACAAAGATATGCCTGGTTTGGATGCCGACATTGTAGTTCATCACCTGCCAACCAAGGAAGATTGCCCTCCGGTAAAGCAAAAGGTCCGCCGTATGCGCCCAGAGATGTCTGAAAAGATCAAGGCTGAGGTCATGAAGCAGTTCGATGCCGGGTTTCTAGCGGTATCTTCTTATCCTCAATGGGTTGCCAATGTGGTGCTAGTGCCGAAGAAGGACGGTAAAGTCAGAATGTGTGTCGACTACAGGGACTTGAACAGGGCAAGCCCCAAGGATGACTTCCCCTTACCTCACATCGACGTTCTTGTCGACAATAATGCTCAACACAAGGTGTTCTCCTTCATGGATGGTTTTTCAGGGTATAATCAGATCAAGATGGCTCCGGAGGATATGGAAAAGACTACCTTTGTGACTCAGTGGGGCACCTTCTGCTACAAGGTCATGCCATTCGGGTTGAAAAATGCTGGGACAACCTATCAACGTGCCATGGTTGCTTTATTTCATGATATGATCCATCATGAGATTGAGGTATACGTTGATGACATGATAGCAAGGTCTCAAACTGAGGAGGAGCATCTTGATCATCTGAGGAAGCTGTTTGACCGACTAAAGTTATACAAGCTGAGGTTGAATCCCAACAAATGCACCTTTGGGGTAAGATCCGGAAAATTGCTAGGTTTCATTGTAAGTGATAAAGGTATTCAGGTGGACCCTGCCAAGGTAAAAGCCATACAAGAGATTCCGACTCCAAAGACAGAGAAAGAAGTTAGAGGCTTCCTGGGACAACTGAATTACATTGCCCGATTCATCTCGCATCTGACTGCTACTTGTGAGCCAATCTTCAAATTACTGAAGAAAGATCAAGTAGTACGCTGGAACGATGAATGTCAGGCCTCCTTCGAGAAGATAAAGGAATATCTCCAAGAGCCACCCATTCTTATGCCACCAGTGGAAGGAAGACCTCTGATATTATACTTGACAGTACTTGACAATTCAATGGGGTGTGTGCTGGGACAGCATGACGAGTCTGGCCGAAAAGAGCACGCTATTTATTACTTGAGCAAAAAGTTTACCGACTGTGAGTCTCGTTACTCACTGCTTGAGAAAACTTGCTGCGCTCTAGTATGGGCTGCTCGCCGGCTGAGGCAGTATATGCTAACTCACACTACTCTATTGATTTCAAAGATGGATCCCATCAAGTACATATTCGAAAAGCCCGCTCTGTCTGGAAGAATAGCGAGATGGCAAATGATCTTGACAGAATATGATATCCAGTATAAAACTCAGAAAGCAATTAAAGGAAGTGTACTGGCAGATCATTTGGCACACCAACCTGTGGACGATTACCAATCATTGAACTTTGATTTTCCGGACGAAGACATCATGGTGGTAACTGACTGTGAAGTACCTGGACCGGATGAAGGACCTGAGGAAGGATCCCGATGGTCTATGCATTTTGACGGAGCCTCCAATGCTTTGGGTAACGGCGTCGGCGCTGTAATCATATCTCCCAAAGGAACTCATACTCCACTCACCGCCCGATTGTGTTTTAACTGCACCAACAACATGGCAGAATATGAGGCATGTATCATGGGTCTACAAGCTGCAATCGATTTAAGGATCAAATTTCTGAGTGTCTTCGGAGATTCCGCTCTCGTGATCAATCAGATCAAAGGCGAGTGGGATACGAAACACCCAAATCTTATTCCTTACAAGGAGTATGTGTCAACCCTGCTTCCCCACTTTGAAGAGATAACTTTTGAGCACTTCCCAAGAGAGGAGAATCAGCTAGCGGACGCACTAGCTACGATGTCTTCAATGTTCAAAGTTAAATGGGACAATGAGGCTCCCCGGATCATTATCTGGAAGTTGGATGAACCGGCATACTGCTGCGATCTCGAGGCCGAGAAGGTGACTGAAAAACCCTGGTATCATGAGGTGAAGAGGTATTTGGAAGCTCAGGAATACCCTGAAGGTGCATCCGTCAATGACAAGAAGTTCATGAGAAGGTTTGCGGCGAAATTCTTCCTCAGCAACGACATTCTCTACAAACGGAATCATGATTCAACTCTACTACGTTGTGTGGATAAGGCTGAAGCAGAGAGGATCATGATAGAACTGCATGAAGGTACATTCGGAACACATTCAAGTGGACACACCATGGCTAAGAAAATCCTTCGGGCAGGATATTTCTGGTCCACAATGGAAGCCGATTGTTACCAACACTCTCGAACTTGTCACAAATGCCAGATCTATGCTGACAAGGTGCATATTCCTCCGGTTCCTCTGAACGTCCTGACGGCACCTTGGCCTTTTGCAATGTGGGGCATTGATATGATCGGTGAGATCCGACCGACGACATCCAATGGGCATCGCTTCATCTTAGTGGCGATCGATTACTTCACGAAGTGGGTTGAGGCAGCTTCCTACGCAACGGTAACCAAGAGCGTCGTGGCACGTTTCATTCGGCATAATCTGATCTGTCGATACGGCGTCCCGGAAAGAATCATTATGGACAATGGTACCAATCTCAATAAGAAGATGATCACTGAACTCTGCGAACAATTCAAAATACAGCACCATAACTCTTCTCCTTACCGGCCGAAGATGAATGGGGCTGTAGAGGCAGCTAATAAAAATATCAAGAAAATTATGCAGAAGATGACAGTGACCTATAAAGATTGGCACGAGATGTTACCGTTCGCTCTTCATGGGTACCGTACCTCAGCAAGGACGTCAACCGGGGCAACTCCTTTCTCCTTGGTCTATGGCATGGAGGCAGTCTTGCCAATTGAAGTCCAGATACCCTCTCTCCGGATAATGAAAGATGCAGACTTGAGTGAAGATGACTGGATCCAGACTCGACTTGATCAATTAAATCTGATTGACGAAAAGAGACTCACCGCTATCTGTCATGGTCAGACGTATCAAAAACGGATGATCAGGGCATTTAACAAGAAAGTCAGACCACAAGAGTATCAAGTTGGGGACCTGGTAATCAAACGCATCATCCTTCCTCAAAGTGATCCCCGGGGCAAATGGACCCCTACGTACGAAGGGCCATTCGTGGTTAAGCATGTGTTCTCAGGAGGAGCCATGATCCTAACCACCATGAATGGTGACGACCTTCCTCACCCCGCCAATGCAGACATAGTGAAAAAATACTACGCATGAATAAAAGACCCGCTAGGTTGACATACCTAGGCAAAAATAAGGGCTTCCCGGCGAACCAAAAGGGTTCGGGAAAAAATAAGGGATGAAATGAATAAAAATCTGTACACCCGGCAAGTCGAAAACCTGAAAAGGCGGCTTGGGCAAAAATGGGTATCCCGGTGGACTGAAAACCCGAAAGGGCGGTCCAGGCAAAAGTTAGGGATAAAGCATAACACTATGTCTCATTGGATCACCTTGCATCCAGAATTCAGCATCAACTATCTGGCTCAGATCTCGGCATTGATCAATCAGCTTCATCTTCAACCAAGTAGCAAAGTGATGAGACGCTTGAAGACATAAAGGCAATAGCAGAGTTGGAACCCAGTGGGATTGTTCACATAGCTGTTTTGTTTCCTTTTCAAAATTGTAAATTCTATGTTATTTGGCGGCGTCCTCTTACTAGGATGTCAGCCTCTTGTAAAAAAAAAAAAAGCCTATTCACAGGCAAAATTCAGATCAATACAAATTCACTTGTCCATACAAATTGCCATTGTTTTCCTTTTTTTTTGTTTTGTCTTGCGAAGAACGTCCAATGTTCATTTTTGATATATGCATTTGACATTAAATTGCTGATTCATAAATATTTGCATATGAAACAAAAGATTAATTACAGGTGACATCAGAGACAGGGGCAATGTGAAGTTGTCTGATGCAGTCTGGTTGCTTTGTCCGCCAAGGTACCAAGGTAGATTCGACTGAAGAATGTGACCAAATCATCTCAACACCCCACAGAGTAAGACAAGATTCAGCAATACTTTCTCCAAGCGGAGTTGATTCCCCGTCAATCCTGAAAAGGCACAAAATTCCCCGGCAGGTCTTAAAGCTCATCCCCAGTAGGTTCTGGAAGCTTGTTCCCTGCAGGATACGGACGTCTTTCCCGAGCTTTATTCAGAGTTATTCCTCACAAGGGCTTATAACTGGGTTATCCTCAGCTAACTGCCACGGAAGATCGCCCTCGGCAAAGTTCTTTCTATCCCCGGCGGAGTTTATCTTTGGTATCCCCAACGGAGTTTATCATCATTATCCCCAGCGGAATCCGTCATTAAAGTCCTCAGCAGGCCTCTCATCAAAACTTCGGCAAAGTATCTCTTCCACAAGAGCAATTCCCCGGCCGGTCGTCAAGGATTTATTTTCCTAAGACGAAATTACATTCATAAACATTTCGCATTTACATACATCTTGCTTACATACATGATAAAGTGCATACAACGCTATCTCATGTTGAACATCATGACATCATGCATATCATACATCATGACATTGCATACAACTCATGTTTTTCCCTTTTCAGAAAAAAAGACAATCCCAAAGACAACTACCTTCAACTGTCACATTTCCAGACTCGATTCCTGTATCTAGCCAGGGCACGTCTGAAGAGTTCGAAGATTCGATTCCTGTATCCAGCCAGGGCACATCTCTCAACTACAACATTTCCAGATTCGATTCCTGTATCCAGCCAGGGCATATCTGTTGACCACATTTCCAGATTCGACTCCTGTATCTAGCCAGGGCACGTCTGAAGAGTTCGAAGATTCGATTCCTGTATCCAGCCAGGGCATATCTGTTGACGACTATTTCCGGATTCGATTCCTGTATCCAGCCAGGGCACATCTGTGAGAAACCGATTGTAGATTCGACACCTGTATCTAGCCAGGGCATATCTGCGTGAGGAGATTGAAGATCAAACACCTGTAACAAGCCAGGAAAACATCTGTCTTTCTCAAATACACAAGTTCTCGCTAAGGAATCTCTTATGCGATCCACACTTCCAAATGGCATCTATAAGCCCATTCCCGACAAAGTTCTGTCACATTTCCAGATGGCATCTATAAGCCCATCTCCCTATCCACCACCTCTCCAAATGGCATCCATAAGCCCATTCCCGACATCACATTACTGATACTTCAACATGCGAGTGCAAATTTCCGGGCACTCTAGTGTCCAATCTCCTTTTACCCTCGAGTCACGAAAGGCAAACTTGCCAATCTAACTCTTCAGGTTCAAGAAGATTAAACAGGGGCAACTGTTGTACCCCAAAATTTGCCCTCCCATTTCCTCAACATTTTCTCATCACAAAACCCTTGAAGATCAAGATCCAGTTAGGGTTTCCTCTGCTCAAGACTTCTCCTTGCACTGTGGACCCAAATTAGGGTTTGTGTTTGAACAAAGATGTTTTGACCTAAAATGCCTAAGATGACTTTCATGCTTCATGTTGGACTCCCAATTTTATCCATACCAAGTTTCAAGTCTTGATTCCAAGTTTTGCCCAGTCAGTTGGACAGATGACCTAGAAATCAGCTGTATTGGGGAAAAAGTCAACTGTGGCCAATTGACAGTCAAATCTCATGAAAATTGACCCACATCAACATTATGAACTCATATGGACCATTTGATCAAGTTTGGATCACAATTCCACAAGAAATTTGACCAGATCATCAAAAGGGCAAAATGGTCATTTTTAGGGTTTTGACTGCACAAAGGCAATTTTTGACTGTTTGACCTAGCCAATGGCAAACCAAGCTCACATATGGACTCAAGGACCCCATGTAATTATCTTGACATGCTCAACAAACTCAAAAGATCCCAAGTACACAAGATTGACAGTTGAATTTCCCAGTCAATTGATCAATTTTGACTGTATACTGAAAAGTCAAACTTTGACTTTTTGGTCAAAATCAAGAGTCAAGATTCATTTTTCACCAAAACATGCCAAATCATGAAACTTGTTCACCAAGAAACCAAGAAATGCAAATTAGGGTTTGAAATGGGAATTTTTCATAACTTAGAATTTTTCTAAGTTATGGAAAACCCTAATTTTTTCCCAACTTTGCCCCACTTTCTCATCAAGATTCATTTGGATTCAAACAAAAGTCAAAACATGAAAGTTGTAGCTTGTTGCATAATCTACAACTTTGATTCACAAAGTTTTCCCAAATGAGGCTTGTATCTCAAGTTACAAATTTTTGAATAAGGGCACTAAACCATCCTTAACTTAGTGAAAATTTGACATTTTTGACAAGGTTTTCTACCTAACTTCACGGCCATTTTCCATACACTTCCACTTGGAATTTCAATTTTCATTTCAAAGATGGATTGTAGTACCCATTCCAAGCTTTCCAAAATGTCCAAGAACTCATCAAACAACCTCATAACTTGAGAGAATCGAATTTCACAATATGGCAAAAATTCACTTTTGAATGGATCATGAACATGTTCATAACTTAGGCCATTTTCAAATCAGCATAGTTTGTGCTACATTACAGGTCCTAAAACCCTTTGACACTCATAAATTTAATGCCAAACCTTTGTGCCAAGACCATGTTTTGTGTATTCAAGCATTTCCTAGAAGATTAATCCATTTATAGATAAAGCATTATTTCAATTTTGAAAAAGTAGAACTTTATGTCCATTTTGCAAATCCAAGTGGTACAGTCAAAATCTTCTAGGCAAAAGTTATGAGACACATTACACTGATCAAGGCAAAGGATTGCAGCATGTTATGGGGGCCTGCATCAGTCTAGAACATCAACTTGCCTTTTGTTGCTTAAGAAAGAAGAAACATAGCATAACTTGTACCAACTCTCATATCAGCTTACAAACACTTAAGCAAACTTGCAAAACACATTCAAGAGATACCAACTGAGCTAATACACGACCCTATCATCCCTCATACACTCCCCTTCTCAGAATCACCCTCAAACTGCAAGAACAGGGCAGGGCCTGCAGTTTGAGTGCCATCTTTCATTCCTCTCAAGCTTTCTTACCCAAACCAGTTCACACACCTTCCATACCATCTATGCAAGCTAACCAAAGTCTAAAACACGACCTGTAATCCCTCTAACTGGTTCTACCATTTTCACTTTTCTGATTTGCAGGTGAAGTGCTCTAGCTCGATTCAAAAGCTTTCAAGACAAAGCAAAGCTTGGAATAGCATCCCTGGACCTCAAGGAAACTATCCCAATCATCACCTTGCACTGAAAGCTCCTCCATTGCCAGATAGAACTTCAACTGAACAGGTAAGTTTTTGAATTCGTATCTCTCTTATTAGGCATTGTTAGCTTTAGGTTTGTGAAGAGAATATGTCATAATCATTGCCCTGAACATGCCCATATAATTAGATTTTATTTATATTATGTGTGTTGCAAGAATTTTGAGTCTGAACATGGAAGAAAATCTAGGTCAGGATTTGGGGGAGAAGAAATTCTCCCTCATCTTAGAGAGTTAAGACAAGTTCTGCATATGGTTAGATTCGTCTCATGATGCTGAACATTTTTTATGTTATGAGTTTTCACTAAAAAGCCATGAATCAAGATGTTTGAATGGAGGAACAAAGCGCGCGTTTTTTGATACTTTCTGGCCAGAGGTTGAAGAGAGGTCAACTGGGCTGGGCTTGCTTTGCATT
Organism: Vicia faba; assembly: GCA_948472305.1. NCBI lineage: Eukaryota > Viridiplantae > Streptophyta > Magnoliopsida > Fabales > Fabaceae > Vicia > Vicia faba. The sequence goes on along the minus strand of OX451736.1, from coordinate 1,289,286,008 downwards.
TCCTTTTCACACCACACAATTGCTTCTGAACCCCCTGAGCCCATTTGGCTTATTTTTAATGTTTTTTGACTTTTTCTTTTTTTGATTGACTCATTTATTTTTTCTCATGATATTAAAAATATAAAAATATTTTTTCTCACCATTTTGATTTTTATTAGGCATTTATTTGATTTTTCTTTTAGTTTGTACATAAATAAATAAATACATATACTTTTATCTAAAATACTAAAATAGTGTAAATATATTTTTTATACATTTTTATTTTGTTTTACTTTCTGAAAATATTTTATAGAAAAAATACTTTTTTTATTAAATATTAAATATTACTAATTTGTATATATAATACATATTTAATGAATAATACATATATATATATATATATATATATATATATATATATATATATATATATATATATATATATATATATATATATATATATATATATATATATATATATATATATATATATATATATATATATATATATATATATATATATATATATATATATATATATATATATATATATATATATATATATATATATATATATATATATATATATATATATATATATATATATATATATATATATATATATATATATATATATATATATATATATATATATATATATATATATATATATATATATATATATATATATATATATATATATATATATATATATATATATATATATATATATATATATATATATATATATATATATATATATATATATATATATATACACTTAGGATAAAATTACTAAAAATATACATATTTTATTTTATTAATATTTAACACTAAAAAATCATTTTTTATAAATATACTTTATTTTTATTTTATTTTTGTATATGAATAATAAATATTGTGTATATTGAATAAATAATGCATTTTTATAGAATTAGGGTTTGACCCTAAATATGAAAAAACTTAAAAAATAATAATACTTTCTTTTTGACATGTAAAAATACCTTTTTCCATACATATAAAAACCATTTTTGGCATCTTGCACATTTGTTCTATTTTATTTAATTTATGCAAATTAATCACCTTGTAAATAATTCAATATTGATGTAATAGTTTTAGGTTTAAATTCCTTGTCAAAATCCCCATTAGAACATTTGTACCCCCCTTCCCATATATGGTTTTGTAATAGCTTAGTAAATTTATTTTCGCACTTTATTGCTTTCTAATTATACCATGTTAGAATTAGGGTTTGTATGCGAAAAATAACGAAAAATAGTTTTGACCTAATTTCAAGATAAACAAGCATGAAAATGAACACACAAGTCACACTTGCACCCCCTAGGGTATTCCACTTGTTGCCTTTCAAAATTGGGCCATATTGCATGTTAGGTCTCTTTGGGCAAAACAAATAAATCAAAATGATCATAGTCCCTCGATAACACTTTCAAAATGTTGCCTAAACAAATGATCAAGTCCCTTAAAGAAAATGCCCAAAGATACTTGGCACCATTGCAATTATGGTCTTAACGATGACCCGCGCCCGTCCCTTTCACATCCTAACATGAGATTGTCCACCAAATGCAATGGTGGAACAAACTTATTAAAAGGGTTTAAAAACATAGCAATAAACTTTGAGAAATTTAAGGAGTAGATAACCTCTTAGTTACTTGAATCAACTTGCAAAACCAAACACTTGCCTATTTTCAAACCACACATCACCACACTTTCAAAACAACTTTCAAAAACAAATGAAAACCTTTTCAAAAGACATACACCTTTGTATACATCCCCACATGGATCATTACAAAGGTTGCCACCACATTGGCTTCATTTTCAAAACACTTTCAAACCCACACACACACAAGCACCATTTCAAACAATTGAAAATAAAAGGCAAGTGATCTAAGCAAGTAACTAAGAGCCCATGGATAACCATGGATAGAAAGGATGCTAATACCTTCCCTTTCTATAATCTACTCCCCGAACCCAAGAAAACATCTCAAAGGTTTTTGCTGTGCTTTTTAACCTTTCCTTAGGATAAAATAAAAAGTCGGTGGCGACTCTTGCTCAACCGAAACATTTGCGAAAACAAACGCAAAACCTCAAGTCAGTTCTCCCACTGTATCACAATAATCCTTAGAGAAGGAATCTGAACTTCGACATGCAGGACAACTTCCATACCATAGACTAGAGAGAATGAGATTGCCCCGGTTGATGTTCGTGCTGAAGTACAATAGCCATGAAGAGAAAATGGTAACATCTGATGCCAGTATTTATAGGTCACAACCATATTTTACATAATCTTCTTTATATTCTTGTTGGCAGCTTCCACTATGTCATTCATCTTAGATCTGTATGGAGAAGAGTTGTGATGCTTGATCTTGAACTACGTGTAAAGTTCAGTGATCATGGTGTTGTTGAGATTGGTACCATTGTCAGTGATGAACCTCTCAGGGATACCATACAGGCAGATAAGGTTATTCTTGATGAACTGAGCCATGACGTTCTTGGCAACTGAGGTAAATGAAGCCGCTTCAACCCACTTAGTAAAGTAGTCAACGGCGACATGAATGAAATGATGTCCATTAGAGGCAGTGGGTTTGATTTTTCCAATCATATCAATACCCCACATTGCGAATGGCCAAGAATCAGTCATGACATTCAAAGGAATTGGAGCCACATGGACTTTATCAGCATAAATTTGGCACTTATGGCAAGTCCTCGAGTGGTGGTGACAATCAGTTTCCATGGTCGACCAATAGTAACCAGCTCTCAGGATCTTCTTGGCCATAGAATGTCCACTGGAGTGAGTACCAAAGACGCCTTCGGGCATGTCCTCCATGATCTTCTCTTCTTCCTTCTTTTCCATACAACGAATCAGAGTTGAATCATGGTTGCGTTTTTACAAAATCCCATTGTTTAGGAAGAACTTGGCAGCGAACCTCAGCAGGAATTTATTGTCGTTGATTGACGCCCCTTCAGGGTATTATTGAGCTTCGAGATACCTTTTCACTTAATGAAACCAAGGCTTCTCTTCTACTCCATTAGTGTCAATCTCATAGTAGTGCGTCGGTTAGTTAAATCTTTCGATAGTAATTATGGGAGCTTCGTTGTCCCATTTGACCTTGAACATGGATGACATTGTAGCTAAAGCATCCGCCAACTGATTTTCTTCCCTTCGAATGTGTTCGAAGGTAACCTCTTAAAAGTACGGGATCAAGGTTAGCACCAGTTCTTTGTAAGGGATAATATTTGGATGCTTTGTATCCCACTCCCCTTTAACTTGAATGACCACCAAAGTCGAGTCTCCATATACACTTAAGAATTTGATTCTCAAGTCAATGGCAGCCTTAACACCTAAGATGCATGCCTCCTACTCGGCCATGTTGTTGGTACAGTTGAAGAAAATTCGGGCAGTGAAAGGCGTATGGCAACCTTCGGGAGATATGATCACAACACCAATTCAGTTACCCAGTGCATTGGAAACTCCATCAAAAACCATAATCTATCGGGATCCTTGCTCAGGTCTGTCATGCAGTCCAGGCTTTTCACAATTCGTAATCAACAAAATATTCTCGTCCGGGAATTCAAAGTTCATAGATTGGTAGTCATCTACAGCTTGATGCACCAAATGGTGTTCCAGTACACTTCCTTTTATTGATTTTTGAGTAGTGTACTGAATGTCATATTCATTCAAGATCATTTTCCATCGCGCTATTCTTCCAGAGAGAGCTGGATTCTTCAAGATGTACTTAATGGGATCCATCTTAGAGATCAATAGAGTCGTATGAGTCAACATATACTGTCTTAGTCGGTGAGCATCCCTTGCCAAATTTCATCAAGTTTTCTCGAGTAGTGAATATCTTGTTTCCCAGTCGGTAAACTTTTTGCTAAGGTAGTATATTGCATGCTCTTTTCGACCAGACTCGTCATGCTGCCCCATCACACACCCCATTAAATTCTGTAACACTGTTAAGTACATGATCAGAGGTCTTCCTTCAACTGGTGGCATTAGGATTGAAGGCTCTTGTAAGTATTCTTTGATCTTGACAAAAGCTATTTGGCAGTCGTCATTCCATTTTACTACTTGATCTTTCTTCAGCAGCTTGAAGAGTGGCTCACAAGTAGCAGTCAAGTGAGAGATGAACCGAGCAATGTAGTTTAGTCGTCCTAGAAAACCTCTAACCTCCTTCTCAAGACTAGGAGCTAGAATCTCAGCTAGAATCTCTTGGATAGCTTTGGCTTTTGCAGGACCGACTTCAATTCCTTTGCCACTGACGACGAAACCTAGAAGCTTTCCAAACCTTTCCCCGAAGATGAATTTGTTGGGATTCAACCTCAACTTGTTTTTCTTCAGCCTTTCAAACAGTTTTTGCAAATGAGCAAGGTGTTCTTCCCCAGTTTGCGACCTTGTTATCATGTCATCCACATAGACTTATATCTTATGATGAATCATGTCATGAAATAAAGCCACCATAGCTCGTTGATAAGTTACGCCTGCATTCTTCATCCCAAAAGGCATGACCTTATAACAGAAGGTACCCCACTGTGTGACAAAGTTTGTTTTCTCCATGTCTTCAGGTGCCATTTTGATTCGGTTGTAACCCGATAAGCCATCTATGAAGGAGAATACATTGTGTTGAGCAGTGTTGTCAACCAAGACATCAATATGTGGTAGTGGGAAGTCATCTTTGGTGCTTGCCCTATTTAAATCCCTAGAGTCTACACACATATGGACCTTACCATCTTTCTTCGACACTGGAACAACATTTTCAACCCATTGGGGATACGACGTCACTACCCAAAAACCCGCATTGAACTGTTTCATCACCTCAGCCATGATTTTCTCTGACATATCAGGGCGCATGCGGTAAACCTTTTGTTTGATCGAAGAGCATCCTTCTTTCATTGGAAGCCAACGGACCACGATATGAGTATCGAGCCCTGGCATGTCTTTGTATGACCAAGCAAAGACCTTACATTATTCATGCAACATCTGAACCAAGCTGCCCTTTGACATTATCTTCCAGGTTAGCGCCAATCTTGACTTCTTTTTTATCTGCCTCAGTTCCCAAGTTTATCACTTCGACCGATTTTTGGTACGATTGGATGGCCTTTTCCTCTTGTATCAGAAGTCTGCCGAGTTCTCCAGGTATCTCACAATCTTCTTCACCTTCGTCTTCGGCTTGATAGATTGAATTTTCGAAGTCATAAACGGAAATAGTAGAATTGTTGTCAATGAGATCCTGAGTGCATGTGGATCTACAAATGTGTGTGTGTGCATGTAAGGTCACATGGCTATTTTGAAAATGCAGTAAAGTAAAAGAAAGACAAGGAGCGCAAAATTTGAATGCAAAATTGTCCAATATTTTCATTAAATGAGCATATGATATATTAAATGACAACCCTTAACAAATGTACCATTGCGCCCCGGGCAAGGCACATGGTTTAAAGTCATTGTTTTTTAAAGAAATTATACAGACAAACTTCTTAAAGTAATAAAAATAGGAAATAGAAATTACTCCTGGTTGAAGGAGATTGAGATGAAGTCTTTAGCCATCCAGTTGTTGAGTCCACCGTCAGTAGTTAGGAATATCTAGTCGTCTAAGTAACCATCACCATCAGTTTCTTCTAGAGAATTGACTTTATTATTGCTAATACAGAGAGGTGGTCCCCCAGCACGAGAAAATAGAACCTCTTTCTGAGCCTTTGAAGTAAAACCCAAACAAAGTTTGTCGGATTTGTAGGGGTTATCAGGAAGTTGTCCCCAAATAGTGCAGCCTTCATCTTGTACAACAACCCGAGCATCCTTTAGAGAGGCTATTCTTGGCGTGCCCTTAGAGATTTCAAGAGTAGCAGGAATAGCAACAACAATCGTTGGAGGGATTAACTCAAACGTCTGACAGGAGGTTTCAATGAATTCTCCATCCATTTCAACATATTTGAAAGAATTCAAATGACTGACCATATATTCTTCCTCTCTACAGACTATGACAATCTTTCTTTTCACTGGGTATTTCAGCTTTTGATGTAATGTAAAGGTGACCGCACCTGCCCCATGAATCCATGGGCGTCCGAGAAAGCATGAATAAGCCGGGCGGATATCAATTACATAAAATGTTGAATTGAAGACTTGATATCCCACCTTGATCAGGACATCAACCTCTCCATGGACCATCCTCTTTGACCCTTCGAAGGCTCTTACCATAATATCATTGGATTTCAGCACCAGACCTTCACATTCCAGTCTATCCAAAGCACCTTTGGGTAAAACATTTAGGGAGGACCCAATATCTAATAATACATGCGCCAAAGCAGTGCCTTTGCATTCAATAGAGATGTGCAGAGCTTTGTTATGATTCTTCCCGCCGGAGTTAAATCAACATTAAAAAAGCCTAAACCATTGTTAGCAGTTAGGCTTGCAACACAATTCTCAAATTGTTCAGTAGTGGTTTCTTGTGGTACATGGGCATTCTTAAGAAATTTCATCAAATCTTGGGCATGTGCTTCGGAGCATAACAATAAGGAGAGCATGGATATATTTGAGGGTGTCTGCCCCAGTTGTTCAACTATTTTGTAGTCACTTTTTCGGATGATCTTCAAAATTTCTTCCATCTCTTATCTAGATGGGTCTTCAATTATAACATCTTTTGAGGGTTCCCCCATCAGGGAGGCTTATTTAATTTCTCCTTACCTCGGGCATTGGCAGTTGGCCCAACAGTAGGAAAGCGAATAAGTGTTGTAGAAGTTTTTGGAGGAGAGAACTCCAGAGAGAAGATCCTTCATGTTGTAGTGACCTTACTAGTTCCGAAAATTTTTGTAATCTCAAGATCTTCACTTTCATTAATCCATGGATCTTGCTTGACACCATGATAATAAACTTATGCCCCATAGTTCTAAGGCACAACTTTGTCAGAGGAATAGGAGACTGGCCCCGGTGTAGTGATGATAAGGGGAGCCACTCTTGGCTCATCAGGAATCCTTATAGGGACTTTATAGGGGATCCTAATAGGATTGTTTGAAATGGTGATTATGGAAACATCTTCAAGTATTAGCTCTTGGAAAGTAGTTTTAGGCAAACTTTTCACAGACGGGGTTTTCTCGAAAAGAATTTCATGACTATCAATCAGGCGTTGGATACCTTTATTCAGCCACATACAACCATTAGTTTGGGAAGCACAATGTTAAATTTTTTTAAGGCAACCTGCAAATAAACCGGCTCTTAACAGATTCTTCTTAACAGTCAATAAAGGAGTGGTCAAATCACTGATGGAGGAGACATATGAAACATCATCAACAACATTAACACCTTTACCATGACTAGGCATGGGTGCGGTAATCACATTAGGGGTTTCTGGAATGTCAAACTCAATCACTTTGTTGTCAATCAAATCTTGGATCTTGTTATTCAACGCCCAACAATTCTTGGTATCATGGCCGGGACTATTTGAATGATAAGCGCATTTCACATTTGGATTATATTTGGGAGAGGCATTATTGGGATTAGGACGAGGATCTCACAGCGTTACCAAATCTACCTTCAACAGATGTTGTAAAGCTTGGGACAGTGGCATAATGATTCTAGTAAACTGCCTCCTCGGAACATCTGGCCTTTGCTGATTGTTTTGTTGTTGTGGTCGTTGAACTGGGGTCGGGTTTGAAATCAATACTGCTCCTACTGAATGGTGACGATCATTCTTGATACGACTCCTTTGTCCATAAATAACATTAGTTTCCATATTAACGAGAAATGGTTTCTTTACAACAGTTGAGGTTGAGGCCATTGGAATCTTCCCACTTTTGATTCCACTTTCAACTTGGTCGCCTGTCAAGATGAGCTCAGTAAACCCTAACAAAGAACTCCCAATCAGCAAATTAAAGAATGGACCACTCAAGGTACCCATGAACATGTCCACTAATTCTCTGTCAGTCAAAGGGGGTTGCACCCTTCCAACCAGGTCCCTCCACTTTTGAGCATACTCCTTAAAGCCTGCATTTGAACTCATAGTCATACTTTGTAATTGCATGTGAGTTGGTGCAAGATTAACATTGTATTGGTATTGTCAGTAGAAGGTAGCAACCATATCCTCCCATGTGTGGATATTAGTCCCATCTTGTTGATATAACCATTCCAACTGTGTTCCAAATAAGCTTTCTTGGAAGAAATGAACCCATAACTTCCTATCGGTGGTGTGGGGTTGAATCTTACAGACATAAGACCTCAGATGCATTTTGGGACAGGAGATTCCATCATACTTGGCAAATACATGAACCTTGAATTTATGGGGAATGACCACTCTAGGGACCAAATCTAAGTCTCCAAAGTCAAAACCAGGCACTATTTGGATCTCTACAGCCTTAAGTTGGTCTTCCAGCTGTTTGTATTTGTCCTCCACCTGTGGGTACTGCTTATTATAGTACTCTTCATCCTCATAAATCTGATTATTTCCACCCCTAGCCCTGGTGCTTCTAACATCCTCGTCTTGATTGTCTTCCTCCTCAAAAGAAGCTTCTTCTATTTGATCCAGTCGGGCGGGCCCCTTGAACCTTCTTCCCATGTTAAGGATGATAGCCCGTTTCTTGGTCTTCTTTTTGGTGGCAAGGAGTGACATCATTTCTTGCTATCCTTTAGCTAAGTTTAGGAGAGTCTCTTGGAACTATGCGTGTTGAGTTTGCAGATCTTTGATGGTTTTCTCTAGAGCCATCTTATACTGAAATAAACAGTAAAAAGATGAGGAAACCTGTATCAAAAAACCTGCTTATTATATGATGCATGCTATATGGATGCAATGTTTTCAAGGACCTCAAGAGATTTAAATTTGCTACCCAAAAAGGAAACAAAAACAACAATTGCATTAATAAGTTCAAGATTTACAATTTCCCCTTGGGCTTATAATGAAAAAGCAAAAAGGTCTCAATGAGACAACATAATAGACTCCTAAAACAAAAGACTCAAATCTCCCACAGACGCTTACTCTTTGGTGCAATGTATGCATTCAGGCTTTGCTCCTCGTGAAGTTGCCTTGTGAGCTCTAACACTTTCTTCTCGCTTGCGTAGAATCGAGCATCAAAGGTGTCTCGTTCCCCCTTGAGTTGAATCCAAGATCTCTGCAATTCCTCTAGGTCGGTAGGAATTTCAAGATGGAGAATTGTATAAGAAATACCTCCTTCGGAAATAGGCTCCACCACTATTGGTGAATAGATGGATATGGCATCATGAGATTTTGAGCGCGAGCTTGCACCCATTTAAGATAAGGCTCCAAAGTGATGGAGTTATTATGTCCCAAAGTCTTGCTATCAACCTTTCTTACCATGCCCCAAGCATGTACAAACCTTCAATGATAACCTCGAACATCATTCTCGTATTCGAATATAATACAGTGAATGAGTGCATCGTGGGGACCATCTCTTCGAGCATAGCCAAATTTTCGTAGAGCTAGAGAAGGGTTGTAAGTAATACCTCCCCTAATGCCCAAGAGTGGAACATTAAGGAACTCCCCACAAGGGTCAATGATAATAATATCCTCTTGAGATCGAGAAAGTGACATTATCCTTTGTGACCACCTCAAACCTTGCTCATTCTTCAATACTGACCGGGGAAGGTGCGAAATAAACCACCTAGACATCAAAGGTAAGAAACACATAAGAGTCCCTCGCTTCCTCATAGTGCGAGTATGAAGAGAATGTAAAACATCTCTAAGAAATGTGGGCACAGGGTTACGAGTAAGAAATTTTTTGATAGCATTCACATCTATGAGTTGGTCAGGGTTAGCAAAAAGCACCAACCCATAGATTAGAAGAGCTAAGATCTCCTCAAAAGTCTGTAAATCAATAGCATCCCAAAATAATCGAGCCTTCTCCATCAAGAATTTAGCCAAAAAGCCTTTGACCCTGCTTCTTGTCTCCCAATTGGATACAATATCAGAACTCTTAAAGTGTAAGGCCTTGGCAATAACTTCAGGTCTTGGAGTTTCCTTTAAACCAGTGAAAGGTATTTAATCCAAAACAGGTACTCCTAGTAGTTGAGAGAATTATTCCATTGTGGGCACCAATTAATAATTGGGAAAGGTGAAACAATGATGTTCATGGTCAAAGAACTGAAAGAGCACCCTCACAAGACTTCTTTAAAGCTTGAGGTAACCAGATTGAGAAGTCGACCATATCTTTTGGTGAACGGAGAATTTTCAGGAACCTTTGATGCTAACTCTTTGAGTTTAGGAGGCACCCTTACGAAGTTGATTCAATTGGTTTTTCTGCGAGTGGAAGCCATGTCCTACAAAACAGAACAAAGATAAAACCCTAGGTCCTTGAAATGGTTAGTGAAAATGCTATGGCATGATGTTATGATGTCATGAACAAAACAAATAATCACACACAAATAAAGCACACCAGGCCTTAGGTTTAGGCTTGCATGAGGTTTATAGGTAAGTACCCTCTTGATGTTTTAGTTGGTTCAACATTTCCTAAAAGAAGTAACCGGGTTCTAAGAGCCTAAATATCATTGATCTTTCTTCATCGAGCATTTTTTTAGCTCAAGCATCCAAATTGTGGCCAAAATATCCTGAAATTCTGATCTCAATGAGTATAGTATCGAGAATCAACCAACTTTAGTCTTACACCAAAGCCAACAGTTGTACCCCAAAATTTTCCCTCTCATATTATCAGGATTTTCCTCATAAGACTTCTTGGATTCAAGACCAGATTAGGGTTTGCTCAGCTCAAGACATCTCCTTGGACTGATAGCCTGAAATTAGGGGTTGAGTTTGCATAAGGATTTTTGGATCATCAATGCTTCATGTGACTTTCATACACTATCTTGGACCCCTAAGATTTCTCATACCAAGTTTCAAGCCTTGAATCACATTTTTGCCCAGTCAATTGGACAGTTGACCTAAAAATCAACTGTATTGGGGAAAAAGTCAATTGTGGCCAACTTACAGTCAAACTTCATAATTTTTTATCCACAAAAATATTTTAGGATCATATGTACCATTTGATCAAGTTTGGATCACAAATCCTCAAGAAATTTGATTAGATCATCAAAAGGGCAAAATGGTCAAAATTAGGGTTTTAACTATAGAAGGGCAATTTCTGATTTTTGATCTAGCCAATGACCAATTGGGTTCAAACATGGTTTCAAGGACTCAATAGCATCATCTTGACCTACTCACAAGGTTCAAAAGATCTCAAGTACATAGGATTGACAGATGAATTTTCTAATCAACTGATTAAAAATCGACTGTACACTAAAAAGTTAAACTTTGACTTTTTGGTCAAAATCAAGTGCCAAAGGTCATGATTCATCAAAACATTTTAAAATGTGAAACTTGTTGACCAAGAAACCTAAAATTGCAAATTAGGGTTTTAATTTGAAATTTTTCATAACTTAGAATTTTTCTAAGTATTGAAAATTTCTTATTTTTTCCCAAATTTTCCCAACTTTTTCACCATGATGCAATTGGATTCAAAGAAAACTTCGAACATGAAAGTTGTAGTCCTCCACAAAATTTACAACTTTGCTTCACAAAGTTTTCCCAAAATATGCTTGTATCTCAAGTTATGATTTTGTGAATAGGGGTCCATAAACTTTTTAACTTAGTGAAATTTTTCCCTAGTTTAGGCAGGTTCTTGACCTAACTTCATGGAAACTTTTCACCTAGTTCCAAGAGGTATATCAAGTTGCATTTCAAATATGGATTGTAGAGCATTTTGCAAGCTTTCCAAAATATCAAAGAACTCCAAGATCATTTATGGTTAGGGAGAATCGAAGAAGAGAAAATGACAATTTGTCACTTTTGTTCAAGCCATGTTTACATATGCTTCAAGTTTCAAATCTGTTCTAGCATGCTTGTATCTTGAATTACAGGTTCCAAATCCCTTCTACACTCCATAATTAAATGCAAACTCAATGGTTAATGGATTTGTTTTGACTTTTGAAGCATTGCACAATGAATTAATTCAAAAATGGTATAAAGTTCATAATACTACTTTGATAAAGCAAGACTTTTACAACTTTGCATTTCTTGAGCCATGGACCTAATCTTTTGTTGCAAACAATATCCACAAATATCAGGAAATTTGTACCAACTCTATGCAGCTAGCAAGCAAGCCTGTATAGGCCTTGTGCATTGTCACTTCAACTTTCTTCAAAAGCAAGCAAACTTGCAAAAGTGAAGGGAACTTGTCCATCTGATAAAGGCAAGGCTTGGTTTCATTTCAAACGACTTCAGAACTTTGTCACAAGTAGAATACACAAATTCACAACATTCAAAACACTCCCAAACAAAAAAAAACACCAATTTCTGCCCAAACAGGGCATCTTCGGCAGAACCCTTGCCAAATCAATATTGGCTCGTGTGTTTCTTGTTTCAAGGCTTCCAACACTTTACATACATCCTACCTAAGCTGTCCAGGCCCTTGTCTTGCAACTGTGAGCTCAGTTTCACACTTCACCATTTTCATTTTGCAAGGTTGCAGGTTGACTCGTACAAGGAGTTTCAAGCATTCTCAAGGCAAGCTGAGCATTGGAAAAGCTTCAGGGAACTTCAAGGAAGCTCACACGATCTCCAGGCATCACTCAAAGTCCCCACATTGCCATATCCAAACTTAACTGAACAAGGTATTTTCAAAGTTCTATCTCCTTATTTAGGCATCCTTAAGCTTTGATTTGTGAAGCAAAAATGTAGTCCTTAACTTGCTTAAGTTGTACATATGCATAGTTGTTATTTATATTAACTGAGTAGTGAGAATTTGAAGCTTGAAGTTCGTGAAAATTTTAGGTCAAAAATTAGGGGTGATAAAATTCTCCTTGATCTTTGAGTGTTAGGTCACAAACTTTATATCATTGGAATCGCGAGTTTACAAGCTACACTTTTTATGTTATGAGTTTTTAATTTTATGCAAGCATGAGCAAGAACAGGATTTGAAGACAGAACGCGCGCGTTTGGGACGAAGCTGGAGGTCAGGGACGAAGTCCTGGGCCTGGCGCGCCTTGGGCCTGTTTGTTTCACTTTTCACACCCCCTAATCCATTATCTTCACCCCTTTTGCTTATTTTAATTATTTTTCATATTTTCTTGTTATTTTTATATTTATTGCTTTTATTTATTTTTCTGAACATAAAAAAAATCTTGAAAAATATTTTCTTTATTTTTTTCATTTTTATTTTATTTTTTATTATTTTTGGCATAAAAAAATAGTTTATTAGTAATAATATAATTTATTTTATTAAATAAATTGTGAATATATTTAAATAAATATCATACATTTTTATTTTTATTATTCATATACATAAAATATTATTTTCATACATATTTGATTTTTAATATGGGTATATAATATTGTTATTATTTTTCTTAAACAAAAAAATGAATAAAATAATAATAGAAAACATATTTTCTTTTAAAACAAAATTAGGGTTTCCCCTTTCAAAAATAATAATATTATTTTTTCTTATTTTTAGGACTTAGATAATGTTATTTTCTCATACATAAAACAATTACAAAACATTTTTTTGCATATTTACATATTTATTGCATATTTAAATAATTGTTTATTTATTCATTGTACAATAAATTCAATTGGGTTGTAATAGTGAATTAGGGTTTTATTTTGAGCAATATCCCCCCATTCAAACTTGTATCCCCCTCCCTTAATATTGTTGTAATAGCTTAGATTTACTTTACGCAATTTATCGCATTATACACATGTTTAGTAAATTAGGGTTTGTATGATAAGACAAAATAAAATAAATAGCATGACCTAATACAAGACAAAAATGCATGAAAATGACAACACATTGCACACAAGCATTCCTTAGGGTTTCACCCACTTGGTTTCCTAACAAAATGGCCATGGTACGCATGTTATGTATCTTGGCAACAAAAAAAAAACAAACAGAACTAAAGATCATAGTCCCTCGATGACGCTAATCAAAAGGTTGCCTAAACAAAGATGATCTTAGTCCCTATAACTATCTAAGATACTTGGCACCATTGCTATCATAGTCATACGATGACCCACGCCCGTCCCGTTTAACATCCAAAGATAAGGTTGTTCACCAATACAATGGTAAAGTAACAATGTCAAAGGAGTAAAAATGTGTAGGAAAGACTTTTGAGTAGGTAGATAAGCTTCTAGTTACTTGATCAACTTCAAAACAATCTTTTCTATTTTCAAACAAGCACACACATTTTCAAAACATTTCCAAACAACTTTCAAAACATTGAAACATTTTTCAAAAGACAAACATCTTTGTATTCATTCTTACAAACGAGAATCATTACAAAGATTGCCTAAACAGTGACCTCTTTTCAAAATACTTTCAAAATCACACAAAGCACCATTTCAAACAATTGGAAAAGCAAAGAAAATGATCTAAACAAGTAACTAAGAGCCCATGGAAAACCATGGATGAAAAGGGTGCTAGCACCTTCCCTTTTCATAATCTACCCCCCGAACTCAAGAAAACATCTCAAAGGTCTTTCCTGTGCTTTTTTACCTTTCCTTTTGGATAAAATAAAGATGGTGGCGACTCTTGCTAAATCGAAACATTTGCGACGAAACACAAAACCTCAAGTCAGTTCTCCCACCGTATCACAGAACTGGCGACTCTACTGGGGAAATAAATAAAAGTGGGATTACCTTAGGGTTTAGATCACCTTTACATGCTTATCTTGCTTGACTTGTATGCTTTACATTTTGGTTCTATTATTTGGGTTTGAATCCTCTACCCGGATTTGGGAAACATTTATAGGTAAATAGCAATACGTTGTGGAAACTGTGCGGGGTATACCGACACGGTCTAAGCAATAGATATGTTGGTGTGACATATTTGTGGGTATCGGTAGCCTTTGAGTCAATCAAAGAGAATAAGGGGCCGCTGAGTGATGCCATGAAGCACTAACGAACTTCTAGAACCTTTACTTGACCAACTTGGCCTTTTAGGATGTAGTGAGATTACCAGCTTTGGTGCAGTCCGATGTTGGTAGATACTCGATACTACACTCATTGAGGGTTGGTTCCTTGGAATATTTCGGTCGCCAGTAAAGAGGCTGAATTGAAACAATGAACAAGGAAACAATCCAGTGATATTGAGCTCCTTAGAACCCGGTTACTATTTACTAGGACAGGTTGAGCCAACTAAACTTCAAGAGGGTACTTACCTATGAAACTCCATGCGAGCCTAAACTAGGAACTTGTGTGATTTGCTTGTACATATATACTTGTGCATAACATCATGGATATCATGAACATCATATGCATCCACTAACCATTTCAAGGATTCTGGAAATTCATCTTTGTTCCTGTTTTGCAGTTATGGAATCACTTCGCAGGAAAACAATCCAAGTCAACCTTGTAAGAATTCCTCCAGAACTCAAGGAGCTAGCTTCAAGGATTCCTGAGAACTCTCCGTTCACCGAAAGGCATGGTAGCCTTCTCAACTTATTCACTTCCAACATAGAGGAATGCATGATGAAAGTTCTTTTCCAGTTCTTTGACCCTTTGCATCACTGCTTCACATTTCCTGATTACCAGCTTGTGCCCACTTTGGAGTAATTTTCTCAACTCTTGAGGATTCCTATTCTCAATCAACTACCCTTCAACGGTACGGAAAGAGATCCAAAGCCAGAATAGATTGCTCAAGCCCTACACTTGCAATCATCTGAGGTCACAACCCATTGGGAAACTAGAAGGGGTGTTAAAGGCTTCTTGGCAAAGTTCTTGTTTGAGAAGGCCCAAAGCTGCTGGAATTCCTTTGACTTACAAGCGTTTGAGGAGATTGTAACTCTTCTCATCTATGGGATGGTCTTGTTCCGTAACCCTGATCAAATCATAGCTGTGAGTGTTGTCAAAATCTTCATGACTCGCAATCCGGTGCCTACATTGCTTGGGGATATCTTACACTCTTTTCACACTCGTACAATGAGGAAAAGAGGTGTTCTCATGTGTTTCACTCCTCTACTGGCAAGATGGTTTATTTCTCATCTTCCCCAACCAGTCTTGAAAAATGAGAAAGGTTTGAGGTGGTCACAACGATTGATGACTCTTACACATTCAGATGTTCATTGGTGTTCTCGATCCAGAGAAAATGTTATCATCATCGACCATTGTGGGGAATTCCCTAATGTCCCTCTACTTGGAATTAGGGGAGGCATCACCTACAACCCCTGCTTGGCTCTGAGACAGTTTGGTTATGCCCGAAGGGATGGCCCACATGACATGCTCATTCAAGACTTGGTTTTCGACTTCGACAACAACGATCAAGGACTCCGACAAAGGTTCATCCGAGCTTGGAGAATGCCTAACAAGGTAGACAGTAATACCTTGGGACACAAGAATTCCACCCCCCTTGAGCCTTACCTCAAGTGGGTACGAACCCGCGCCCAAAGTCTTATGATGCCTTACCCCTCTATTCTCCCAGTGATTATAGATCCTGTTAAGGAAGGAAAGGTTCCATACACCCTCCTACATCCTAACATGCCAACATCACTCGAAGAACTGCAAAGGAGTTGGATACAACTCAAGGGAGAACGCGATACTTTTGAAGCCCAATTCTACACAAGCGAGAAGAAGGTTTTAGAACTTACTCAGTTACTTCACGAAGAGCAGACTCTCAAAACCTACATTGCACCAAAGAGGATGCGCAACGTCTTTTTATCTTAGAATTTTATACTATTTTTCCCTAGGGGCATCGATGTAAACAAATTATATTTTATTAATATAACGTTTGTTCCTTTTTGTTTAACATAATTTGAATTTTATGAATCCTTGAAAGCATTACATGAATACATATCATTCATCATATGCATAAACAGGTCTTCACACCAAGTTTCCTCATCTCTCTGTTGTTTATTTCAGCAAGATGGATATTGAACAAACGGTCAAAGACTTGCAAGCTCAAAATTCACAATTTCAACAGCTACTCTTGACTTTGGCCAAGGGGCAGGAGGAGCTCAAAACTCTGCTAGAAAAGGAAAAGGAGAAAAAGAAGAAGAAGCGAGCCGGTGTGGTTCTTATGGGCATAAGGTTTGAAGGATAAGCCAAACGGACTTTGGAATTCCCATCAACCTCTGAGGAAGGAGAGAGAAAAGGTAAAGAGACTGCAGTACCATCTGAATCTGAAGCTGAAGAAGAAGAGGAAGAGGACTACTCAGGACAAAAATACCCTCCGGCCGATGACAAATACAAGAACTTGGAAGAGTGTCTAGCTGCTATGAAGATACAGAGAGTGCCTGGGCTGGACTTTGAAGAATTAGGGTTGGTTACTGGAATTGTAATCCCTCCCAAGTTTAAAGTGCCACTATTTTCCAAATACGATGGATTGTCTTGTCCCAAGATGCACCTACGATCTTATGTCAGGAAAATTCAACCATATTCTTCTAACAAAGACTTGTGGGTTCACTTTTTCTAGGAAAGTTTGTCAGGGACGCAGCTGGATTGGTTTTACCAATTGGAGAGGTCTGATGTGCATAATTGGGAAGACTTAGCGGTCGCCTTCTATAAACAATATCAATACAACGCCGACTTGGCGCCAACCCGTACTCAGCTAAAGAGTATGACTATGGCTACTAATGAGGGCTTCAAAGACTACGCTCAAAAGTGGAGGAATTTGGCCGGAAGGGTGAAACCACCTTTATCTGAAAGAGAGCTAGTGGACATGTTCTTGGGGACTCTGTCAGGTCCTTTCTTTAATCACCTGATTGGAAGCTCCTCTACAGGTTTCACTGAGTTTATTCTAACTGACGAGAGGGTTGAAGTCGGTATTAGAAGCGGGAAAATTAAGAAAGATGCGTCTACCTCTGCTGCTGCTAAAAAGCCCTTCATTGGTAAAAAGGAAGTGTCTATTGTCTATGCTCAGAGGAATCAGGGAAGAATTGAATGACGACCAACTGTGGGGGCCGTCATGATTCAGAAGTCTGCATCAGACCAGCCGAGAAACAATCAGCCTAGAAACGATCAGCCGAGGAATAACCAGCAAAGGGTGGAAAGGCCTGTAAGGAAATTCACCAAGATAAACATGACTCCTGCTCAAGTCTTACCACATCTCCTAAAGTTGAATATGGCTATGTTGAAAGAGGCCCCTAAAAATCCTAACACTACTTCTCTGCACTACCATCCGAACGCCAGATGCGCGTACCATTCAGAAAGTCCAGGGCACGACACCAACAACTATTGGGCTCTGAAGAACAAGATTCAAGATCTGATTGACGCAAAGGAGGTTGAATTGGAAGCTCCTGAAAAACCAAATGTTATCTATGCTCCAATGCCTAGGCATGGGCACAATGCCAGTGTTGTGGAAGAAGATCTGTTTGTTTCTACTGTGGATGAACTGTTAACTCTTCTCCTAACCATCAAGTTGAATTTGTTGAAAGCCGGGGTGTTCCCAGGTTGTGACCAAGATTGCCATGCTTGCCTATCCTCCCCATTTGACTGTCCTCTATTGAAGAAAGGAATCCAACAGTTGATTGATAACAAGGAAATTTTGTTTGAGAAAGCTCTTGTCTCACCCATTCCAGTTCCAGAAGTTTCAATAATAACCATATACGCCAATCCTTCCAGGGTTCCTAAAAAACTCGTTAGGATTACATCCGCTCTTATGACTACTCCGTTGAAGATAACAATGCCCGGGCCTGCCCCATACAAATCAGATAAAATGGTACCATGGAACTATGGTGGAGAAATCTACTACCATGGTGTCAAATAGATTGAACAAATTGCCGATGAAGAGAGTTCTGAAGAAGACAATCCTGACATCAGTAACATTGCTGGAACAAGCAAAATTACTCGTAGTGGGAGAATTTTCTCTCCCGAGATTGCGCCACCAAAGGCAGTCTCTGGACCCGTTGTCGTCCCAAGTATTACAGTTGTACCAGTGATTACACCTGCAAGTATACCCGCCAACAATGACAATGCAAGTCCTAGTCCTACTTCCGCTGCCGAGAATAAAGGAAAGAATGTTCAAGAGGAGCCTGTCTTGACGAAGGCTCAGTCACTAATCATTCTTGAAACATCCCAGAAAGAGATGGAAGAAATTCTGAGGATCATTAATAAAAGTGATTATGATTTTGTTGAACAACTAGGGCAGACCCCCTCTGAAATCTCTATGTTAGCCCTGTTGCTATGCTCTGAGGCACATGCTAAAGCTTTGGTCAAGTTTTTGAAGACAGTGCACGTGCCACAAGAGACTTCGGCTGATCAATTCTAAGAGTGTGTAGCCAGTCTGACAGCTGACAATGGCCTGGGTTTCTCCGATGCCGACTTGACCTCCAAAGGAAGAAAACATAATGATGCACTACATGTCTCGGTGGAGTGTAGGGGAACCACCCTAGCCCATGTTTTGGTTGATACTGGATCATCTCTAAATGTCTTGCCAAAGAAAGCCTTGGATAGATTGGTCTATGAAGGCCTAACCCTGAAACCCAGTAATATCATTGTGAGAGCATTTGACGGCTCTAAAAGGATGGTCAACGGGGAGGTGGACATCCCGATCAAGGTGCGTACCCAGACGTTCAATTCAACATTCTACGT
This sequence comes from Vicia faba, assembly GCA_948472305.1. Taxonomy (NCBI): domain Eukaryota; kingdom Viridiplantae; phylum Streptophyta; class Magnoliopsida; order Fabales; family Fabaceae; genus Vicia; species Vicia faba. Next base: position 1,289,266,500 of record OX451736.1, on the reverse strand, counting down.
GATGGACATCCTTCCTTCCTACTCTTGCCTGTTGGGATGTCACTGGATTCACAATGCCGGTGCGGTCACCTAGACTTTGCATCAGATGCTAAAGTACCCTGTCCAAGGGAAAATCATAATTGTCCATGGTGAAGAGGAATACATGATTAGTCATCTAAATTCTTTCCGATATGTAGAATTGGATGGCGAATTCATTGAGACTCCTTTCCAACATTTTGAAGAAGTTTCTCAGGAAATAGCAGCGACCAAAGCGTTGTCCTCAACTCCGGTTATCACAAGACCTGTACCTCATATGTCTTCTCTAAAAGATGCAAGGGTAGTAGTGGAAGAAGGCGGATCCACTATCTAGGGGCAGCTTCCCGACTTTCCTTTCAAATCCGACAAATTCGGCTTAGGATTCACCTCAACTGCTCAGAAGGCCGTGCGCCGCGACCGTGCCGAAGGGCCGCCTGTGAAGATCAGCCACCAAGGGGTTCATGCACTAGAGGACAGTGATGAAGATGGCCTCTTGGAAGACTGGATTTTCCCTACTGTTTGCGGAGGACTGTGCAACTGGGAAGCAAAATACTTTGTTTCGATTACTTTCATACCACAGTAATTTATCTTTTCCATTTCTGTTGGACTGTAATAATTCATAAACAATTCGTACTTTTTCAACCTTGTGTCTTACCCGAGGCACATAGGTCCATTTGTAAGGGTTCTTATTTCATTTTCATATGTCATTTTAATGAATCATGGACGCTTTTCACATTTAAAACTTTTGTGCTCATTGTCTTTCTTTTACATTTTGTTATTTTAAAGATGGCTATATCCCTTACACACACCCACACTCACAAATGCAGGTACCCTTCCACTCCGGAACCCATGGGTAACGATACTGCTATAGCCTTCAGTCACTCTGAAGATCTGGTCTACCAAGCCAAATACGAAGGTGAGGAAGATTGTGAGGTGCCAGGGGAATTGGCCAGATTACTTCAACAAGAGGAAAAAGCAATTCTGCCTCATGATAAGTTGTTACACACAATCAACTTGGGTACTGAGGAAGACAAGAAGGAAATCAGAGTGGGTGCCAACCTAGAGCCAAGTGTCAAGGAGCGCTTAATTCAGTTGTTGCATGAGTATGTTGAGATCTTCGCCTGGTCATACGAAGACATGTCGGGACTCGATACAGACATTGTGGTACACCGTCTACCCACAAGAGAAGACTGTCCACCAGTAAAACAAAAAGTCCGCCGCATGAGGCCCGACATGTCCGAGAAGATCAAAGCAAAAGTTATGAAGCAGTTCAATGCTGGATTTCTTGTTGTTACTTCCTATCCATAATGGGTTGCTAACATTGTGTCCGTGACTAAAAAGGACGACAAAGTAAGAATGTGCGTGGATTATAGAGACTTAAACAGGGCCAGCCCTAAAGATGACTTTCCACTTCCGCACATCGACATCTTGGTTGACAATACAGCTCAACACAAAGTATTTTCTTTCATGGATGGATTCTCAGGCTATAACCAGATCAAAATGTCCCCTGAGGACATGGAGAAAACTACTTTTGTTACACAGTGGGGTACGTTCTGCTACAAAGTGATGCCATTCGGACTGAAGAATGAAAGGCCGACCTATCAACGCGCCATGGTAGCTTTGTTTTATGATATGATAAATCATGAGATAAAGGTCTACGTAGATGACATGATAGCCCGATCACAAATGGAAGAAGAACACCTTGATCACTTGCAAAAGTTGTTTGTCAGGTTGAAGGAGTACAAGCTACGGTTAAATCCAAACAAGTGCACATTCGGAGTCTGATCCGGTAAACTCTTAGGTTTCATTGTCAGCAACAAAGACATCGAGGTTGATCCTGCCAAAGTCAAAGCTATACAAGAAATTCCTGCTCCTCGCACTGAGAAGGAGGTCAGAGGTTTCTTGGGATGCCTAAACTACATTGCAAGGTTCATTTCTCACCTAACATCTACTTGTGAGCCAATCTTCAAGTTGTTGAAGAAAGATCAGGTAGTTCGATGGAATGATGACTGACAAGTTTCTTTCGATAAAATCAATGAGTATTTGCTAGAACCTCCCATCTTGATGCCACCCGTCGAAGGAAGACCACTAATCATGTATCTGACCGTCTTGGATAACTCAATGGGGTGCGTACTGGGGCAGCATGACGAGTCTGGCCGAAAAGAGCATGCCATTTATTACCTTAGCAAAAAGTTTACCGACTGTGAGACCCGATACTCACTACTCGAGAAAACTTGCTGCGCTTTGGTATGGGCTGCTCGCCGGCTAAGGCAGTATATGTTGACTCATACCACTCTGCTGATATCTAAGATGGATCCGATCAAGTACATCTTTGAGAAGCCTACTCTATCTGGAAGAATAGCTAGATGGCAGATGATCCTAACGGAATACGATATACAGTACGCGACCTAAAAATCTATAAAGGGGAGTGTGCTAGCCGATCATCTGGCCCATCAAGCTGTCGAAGATTACCAATCCATGAAGTTTGACTTCCCTAACGAAGATATCATGACATTGGACAACATTGAAGAGAACAGACCATATGACAGACCTGAACAAGGATCCCGATGAACCCTGTACTTTGATGGGGCCTAAAATGCGCTTGGCAACGGTATCGGCGCGATACTGATATCTCCAGAGGGTTGCCACACTCCTTTCACATCCAGACTTTGCTTCAACTGTAGAAACAACATGGCAGAGTATGAAGCTTGCATCTTTGGACTCAAGGCTGCCATAGACTTAGGAATCAAATCTTTGATTGTGTTTGGGGACTCAACTTTGGTCATCAGTCAGATCAAAGGAGAGTGGGAAACTAAACATCCAAACCTCATCCCGTATAAAGAACATGTCTTGACATTGTTACCACATTTCGAGCAGATTACCTTCGAACACTTCCCGCGAGAAGAAAATCAGCTGGCAGATTCTCTAGCTACAATGTCATCCATGTTTAAACTTAATTGAGATAATGAGGCTCCCCAAATCACCATTGAACGGATGGACGAACCGACACATTGTCACGAGATTAATACCGAAGAAGTAGTGGACCAGCCATGGTTTCATGAAGTCAAAAGGTATCTCGAGGCTCATGAATACCCTGAAGGAGCTACAGTCAATGACAAAAAGTTCTTAAGGAGATTCTCGGCTAAGTTCTTCCTAAGTAATGGTATCCTGTACAAAGGCAATCATGATTCTATTCTGCTCCGTTGTGTGGACAAATTTGAAGCTGAAATAATTATGGCTGAATTGCATGAAGGTACCTTCGGCACTCAGTCTAGCGGGCATACGATGGCTAAGAAGATTCTAAGGGCAGGCTATTACTGGTCTACCATGGAAGCTGACTGCTATCAACACTCCCGCACATGCCATAAATGTCAAATCTATGCAGACAAGGTGCACGGGCCTCCTGTTCCTCTAAATGTCCTAACAGCTCCTTGGCCATTCGCTATGTGGGGAATCGATATGATTGGAGAGATCAAGCCTACAGCCTCCAATGGACATCGCTTCATTCTGGTGGCCATTGATTATTTCACTAAATGGGTCGAAGCAGCTTCCTTCGCATCCGTTACTAAGAATGCTGTTGCCCGCTTCATCAAGCAGAATCTTATTTTCCTGTATGGTATCCCCGAAAGGATCATCACTAACAACGGTACAAACCTTAACAATACTATGATCACCGCCTTGTGCAAGCAGTTCAAAATTCAACATCACAATTCATCTCCCTACCGGCTAAAGATGAACGGTGATATCGAAGCTGCGAACAAAAATATCAAGAAGATCATACAGAAAATGACATTCACCTACAAGGACTGGCATGAGATGCTACCGTTTTCTCTCCACGGGTATCGAACCACGGCACGCACATCAACTGGGGAAACACCCTATTCTTTGGTATACGACATGGAGGCTGTTTTACCTATTGAGGTTCAGATCCCCTCTTTGAGAATCATTAAGGATGCAGGTTTGAGTGAAGACGTTTGGATTCAGACCCAGCTTGATCAGTTAAACCTAATTGACGAAAAGAGACTTACTACTGTTTTCCACGGTCAGACGTATCAAAAGCGGATGATCAAGGCTTTCAACAAGAAAGTCAGACGACAAGTGTATCAAGTCGGAGATCTTGTGATCAAGCGCATCATCTTGCCACAAAGTGATCCTAGGGGCAAATTGACTCCTACCTACGAAGGACCATTTGTAATCAAGAACATCTTTTCTGATGGGGCGATGATATTAACCACCATAGACGGTGATGACCTGCCGCATCCTGCAAACGCAGACATAGTCAAAAGATACTACGCATAAATGACCCGCTAGGTTGACACACCTAGGCAAAACAAGGGCATCCCGGTGAATCGAAAACCCGAAAGGGAGGTTCAGGCAAAAATTAGGGATAAATAAAAAATTTGTAGACCCGGCAAGTTGAAAACCCGAAAGGGCGACTTGGGCAAAAAAGGGTTTCCCGGTGGATCGAAAACCCGAAAGGGCGGTCCAGGCAAAAGTTAGGGAATTAAAGTGAATGACTATGTCTCGTCGGATCACTTTAAGGACAATCTCTTCACTGACAAACCTGGAGCCTCTTATCAATCCAATCATCTTCGGACGAAGAAACAAATGGACAAGATATTAGGAGTTACGAAGGCTATAGCAGAATGGGGACCCCATGGAATTTTTTACACATAGCTATCTTTCTTTGTATAAATTTTTTCTCAATTTTTACGACACCATCCTCTTACTAGGATGCCTGTCTCCTTTGTACAAAACACTTATTCAAAGTTAATACAAAGATACCTCTTTAAAGTACAGAAAACTATTTGCCTTTTTATTTTTACACTTGTGTTTTATTTGCAAAAAAGTCCAATGATTCATTAATGAACATATGCATCTGAACATAATTACTATTTACAAATAGACAGAAGTGAAAAGGAACAATTACTGACAGGTTGAGAGGATAGGAAAACATCTTTCGGCTATTCCATGAGCAATCCCTACAGTACATCATCTAGATCCCCAATGGAGCTAAATTTCAAAATCCCCATCAGAGTTAAAACTTCAAACTCCCAATCCCCAGCGGAGCCAAAACTTTGAACCACAGATCCCCAGTGGAGCCGAAACCTTCATTCCCCAGCGGAGTCAAATTTCCAACTACCAATCCACAGCGGAAACCATCCAGTTTCTCCAAATTCCCCAGTAAGTTGTCTTGAAGTCTGAAAAGAAACCAGATAACAGTTAACCTTTACTCCCCCAACCTAGGTTGATTCCCCAGTAGAGTGGAAGACGACCCAAACTCCTAAATTTACTCCCCAGCGGTAAGCCTTCTTCCCCACAGAGTTTTTATTATTCCCCAGTGAAGTCGCCAGAATGAAGATTCTCATTCTTAACTCCCTGCAGAAGACATCAGAGTTTTCTCTATTTCCCGGAAGAACAAGGATTCCCTTTGTGTAATCCCCAGTAGACGTCAACAAGGTTCTCTAGATTCCCCAAGCAGATTATTCAAGCAGTTTGGCATTACTCTCACAACAGAATTTTTGTCAAATACTCCAACTTCAAGACATAAAGGATCCTCATATCCCCACAGAAGTTGTCAAGGATTTTAATCCCACAACAGTCGCCAAGGATTTCTCATCCTCAGCAGTCAAAGATTTTGAATCTCCAGCAGCGGTCAAGGATTTATTTTCCCCGGCAGAAGTCAAGAAGTCATTAACCCCAGTCACCAAAGATTTTCTTATCCCCGGCTGTCAAGGATTTATTTTCCTCAGCAATACAATAAATCAGCTTACATGCACATACATTACATTCATATATCATAAACATTGATAAAACACATTTATTGCATCATACATTTCATGCAACATAACTCTGTGTTTCAGCTAACATTTTACCCTTTTTAGGATAAGATTAACAGCTATCATTAACGAAGATCAAAGATTTCAGATACAGTAAAGATACACTCCAGACATGGAAGTCATTCTATTACCTACTCAGAATTCAAGGTCAAGATACAGTAAAGATACACTCCAGACACGGAAGTCATTCTATTATCCATTCAGAATTAAAGGTCAAGATACAGTTCAAATACACTCCAGACACTGAAGTCATTATGTTGCTCATTCAGATCTCTTATTCAGATACAATAAAGATACACTCTAGACACGGAAGTTATTCTATTACTCATTCAGAATTCAAAATCAAGATACAGTATGGATACACTCCATACACGAAAGTCATTTTGTTACTTATTCAGATCCCAGTCCCGATACGCCCCAGACACGGTTTCCATTCTGTCACTTATTCTAACTTTTTCCCCAGCTCAGACACGCTCCAGACGCGGATGCCATTCTGTCGCTTATTCAGATTTCAAATTCAGATATAATACAGATACACTCCAGACACGGAAGTCGGTCTGTTATTCATTCAAGATTCAAATACAGTTACAACTCGGATACGCCCCAGACACGGACGCCATTCCATTGCTCATACAGATTCAGTCTCCAGATACGGTTCAGATACGTTCCAAATACGGACACCATTCTGATACGCATCCTCTTGACTCACAACAAACATTCTTGGATGGCATCTACAAGCCCATCTCCAGCAAGATTCCATCACCTCCCCGAATGTCATCTTTAAGCCCATTCCCTCAACTACACTTTGACGAGTGCAAATTTACGGGAACTCTAGTGTCCAATCATCTTTTACCTTCGAGTCACGAACGATAAAGCTCGCCAATCTAACTCTTCAGGTTCAAGAAGATTTAACAGGGGCAGCTGTTGTACCCCAAAATTTTCCCTCTCATATTATAAGGATTCTCCTCACAAGACATCTTAGATTCAAGACCAGATTAGGGTTTGCTCAGCTCAAGACATCTCCTTGCACTAATAGCCTGAAATTAGGGTTTGAGTTTGCACAAGGATTTTTGGATCATCAATGCTTCATGTGACTTTCATACACCATCTTGGACCCCTAATATTTCTCATACCAAGTTTCAAGCCTTGAATCACATTTTTGCCCAGTCAATTGGACAGTTGACCTAAAAACCAGCTGTATTGGGGAAAAAGTCAATTGTGGCCAACTTACAATCAAACTTCATAATTTTTGATCCAGGACAACATTTTAGGCTCATATGTACCATTTGATCAAGTTTGGATCACAAATCCTCAAGAAATTTGATCAGATCATCAAAAGGGCAAAATGGTCAAAATTAGGGTTTTGACTGTAGAACGGCAATTTCTGATTTTTGATCTAGCCAATGACCTATTGGTTTCAAACATGGTTTCAAGGACTAAATAGAATCATCTTGACCTAATCACAAGGTTCAAAAGATCTCAAGTACATAGGATTGACAGATGAATTTTCCAATCAACTAATTAAAAATCAATTGTACACTGAAAAGTCAAACTTTGACTTTTTGGTCAAAATCAAGTGCCAAAGGTCATGATTCATCAAAACATGTCAAAATGTGAAACTTGTTGACCAAGAAACCTAAAATTGCAAATTAGGGTTTTAATTTGAAATTTATCATAACTTAGAATTTTTCTAAGTGTTGAAAATTTCTTATTTTTTCCCAACTTTTCCCAACTTTTTCACCATGATGCAATTGGATTCAAAGAAAACTTCCAACATGAAAGTTGTAGTCATCCACAAAATCTACAACTTTTCTTCACAAAGTTTTCCAAAAATATGCTTGGATCTCAAGTTATGATTTTGTGAATAGGGGTCCATAAACTTTTTAACTTAGTGAAATTTTGCCCTAGTTTAGGTAGGTTTTTGACCTAACTTCATGGCAACTTTTCACCTAGTTCCAAGAGGTATCTCAAGTTTCATTTCAAATATGGATCGTAGATCATGTTGCAAGCTTTCCAAAATGTCCAAGAACTCTCCAAGATCATTTATTGTTAGGGAGAATCGAAGAAGAGAAAACGGCAATTTGTCACTTTTGTTCAAGCCATGTTTACAAATGCTTCAAGTTGCAAATCTGTCCTAGCATGCTTGTACCTTGCATTACATGTCCCAAATCCCTTCTACACTCCATAATTAAATGCAAACTCAATGGTTAATGGCTTTGTTTTGACTTTTGAAGCATTGCACAATGAATTAATCCAAAAATGGCATAAAGTTCTTAATACTACTTTTATAAAGCAAGACTTTTACAACTTTGTATTTCTTGAGCCATGGACCTGATATTTTGTTTGCAAACAATATCCACAAATATCAGGCAATTTGTACCAACTCTATGCAGCTATCAAGCAAGCTTGTACAGGCCTTGTGCATTGTCACCTCAACTTTCTTCAAAAGCAAGCAAACTTGCAAAAGTGAAGGGAACTTGTCCATCTGATAAAGGCAAGGCTTGGATTCATTTCAAACGCCTTAAGAACTTTGTCACAAGTAGAATACACGAATTCACAACATTCAAAAACTCCCAAACACAAAAACACCAATTTTTTCCCAAACAGGGCATCTTCGGCAGAACCCTTGCCAAATCAATATTGGCTCGTGCGTTTCTTGTTTCAAGGCTTCCAACACTTTACATACATCCTACCTAAGTTGTCCAGGCCCTTGTCTTGCAACTGTGAGCTCAGTTTCAAACCTCACCATTTTCATTTTGCAAGGTTGCAGGTTGACTCATGCAAGGAGTTTCAAGCATTTTCAAGGCAAGCTGAGCATTGGAAAAGCTTGAGGGAACTTCAAGGAAGCTCACACGATCTTCAGGCCTCAATCAAAGTCCCCACATTACCATATCCAAACTCAACTGAACAAGGTATTTTTCAAAGTTCTATCTCCTTATTTAGGCATCCTTAAGCTTTGATTTGTGAAGCAAAAATGTAGTCCTTAACTTGCTTAAGCTGTACATATGCATAGTTGTTATTTATAGTAATCGAGTAGTGAGAATTTGAAGCTTGAAGTTCATGAAAATTGTAGGTCAGAAATTAGGGGTGATAAAATTCTCCTTGATCTTTGAGTGTTAGGTCACAAACTTTGTATCATTGGAATCGTGAGTTTATAAGCTACACTTTTTATGTTATGAGTTTCTGATTTTATGCAAGCATGAGCAAGAACAAGATTTGAAGGCAGAACGCGCGCGTTTGGGGCGAAGCTAGAGGTCAGGGACGAAGTCCTGGGCCTGGCGCGCCTTGGGCCTGTTTGTTTCACTTTTCACACCCCTTGATCCACTATCTGCACCCCCTTCGCTTATTTTAATTATTTTCCATATTTTCTTGTCATTTTTACATTTATTGCTTTTATTTATTTTTCTGAACATAAAAAAAATCTTGAAAAATATTTTCTTTATTTTTTATTATTTTTGGCATAAAAAAATAGATTATTAGTAATAATATACTTTATTTTCTTAAATAAATTGTGAATATATTTAAATAAATATCATACATTTTTATTTTTATTATTCATATACATAAAGTATTATTTTCATACATATTTAATTTTTAATATGGGTATATAATATCGTTATTATTTTTCTTAAACAAAAAATGAATAAAATAATAATAGAAAACATATTTTATTTTAAAACAAAATTAGGGTTTCCCCTTTCAAAAATAATCATATTATTTTTTCTTATTTTTAGGACTTAGATAATGTTATTTTCTCATACATAAAACAATTACAAAACATATTTTTGCATATTTTTATTTTTATTGCATATTTAAATAATTGTTTATTTATTCATTGTACAATAAATTCAATTGGGTTGTAATAGTGAATTAGGGTTTTATTTTGAGCAATATCCCCCATTCAAACTTGTATCCCCCCTCCTTTAATATTTTTGTAATAGCTTAGATTTACTTTACGCAATTTATCGTATTATACACATGTTTAGTAAATTAGGGTTTGTATGAAAAGACAAAATCAAACAAATAGCGTGACCTAATACAAGACAAAAATGCATGAAAATGACAACATATTGCACACAAGCACTCCTTAGGGTTTCACCCACTTGGTTTCCTAACAAAATGGCCATGGTACGCATGCTAGGTATCTTGGCAACAAAAAAAAAGATCATAGTCCCTCGATGACGCTAATCAAAAGGTTGCCTAAACAAAGATGATCTTAGTCCCTAAAACTTGATAAGATACTTGGCACCATTGCTATCATGGTCATACGATGACCCACGTCCGTCCCGTTTAACATCCAAAGATAAGGTTGTTCACCAATACAATGGTAAAGCAACAATGTCAAAGGAGTAAAAATGTGTAGGAATAACTTTTGAGTAGGTAGATAAACTTCTAGTTACTTGATCAACTTCAAAACAATCCTTGCTATTTTCAAATAAACACACACGTTTTTAAAACATTTCCAAACAACTTTCAAAACATTGAAACATTTTTCAGAAGACAAACATCTTTGTATACATTCTTACGAACGAGAATCATTACAAAGATTGCCTAAACAATGGCCTCTTTTCAAAGTACTTTCAAAATCACACAAAGCACCATTTCAAACAATTGGAAAAGCAAAGAAAATGATCTAAACAAGTAACTAGGAGCCCATGGAAAACCATGGATGAAAAGGGTGCTAGCACCTTCCCTTTTCATAATCTACCCCTCGAACTCAAGAAAACATCTTAAAGGTCCTTCCTGTGTTTTTTTACCTTTCCTTTTGGATAAAATAAAAGTCGGTGGCGACTCTTGCTAAACCGAAACATTTGCGATGAAACACAAAACCTCAAGTCAGGTCTCCCACCGTATCACACCAACTATCTCACTACTTTCTATTGGCCAAGTTGTTCAAATAAGGTTCTATGGTTATTTAGTGCTTCATGACACCATACAGCGGCCCCATATTCTCCTTGACTGGACTCAAGGAACACCGGTACCAACAAATGTGTCACACTAACGTAGCCATCCCTTCAACAATGTCAGTATTACATTGCATAGTCCACACGATCTATTTCTACTTACCTAATATGCCCCAGATCTGGGTATAGGATCTCTACACGTAATAAACCCAAGCATAACCCACATATGTAATGCAAACAAATCAAGTAAGTAAATCAATAAAGGCGATCTATCTCTTAAGGTAACCCCACTTAAACAAGTCTCCCCGGCAGAGTCGCCAGTTCTGTGATACGGTGGGAGAACTGACTTGGGTGTTTTGTGTTTTATCGCAAATGTTGTGGATAGCAAGAGTCTCCACCGGCTTTTCTTTTATCCAATAAAGGAAATGGTGAAAAGAACAGGAAAGACCTTTTGAGATATTTTCTTGAGTTCGGAGGGTAGGTATTGAAAAGGGAAAGTGTTAGCACCCTTTTCATTTGTAGTTATCTATGGGCTCTTAATTGCTTGATCACTTTGAAAATGCTATGTGTTTGTGTATATTTGAAAATGTTTGAGAATGTTTTGAAAATTGTAATTTTGTAATGATTCTCGTATCGTTGAGAATGTATACAAAATGTTTATTTTGGAAATATTTTGAAAACGTTTGGGTACGACAAACTTTGTAATGATTCTCGTATCGTTGAGAACATATACAAAGTGTTTGTTTTGAAAATATTTGTTTGAAAAGGGAGTGTTTGGAAAGAAGTTTGAAAATTCCAATGTAAGGCAATTTTGTAATGATTCTCGTATCGTTGAGAATGTATACAAAATGTTTGTTTTGAAGAGTGTTTTGAAAGTGTGAGGTGTAAAGATTGTTTTAGTTTGTGAGCAAGCAATTACGAGCAATCTACCTACTCAAAAAGTCGTTTTTTTTTCCTCCTCCTTTAGATAGTGCTTGTCTACCATTAGTTGGAAAAAAGCCATATCATTGGATGTGAGGGACATGCGTGGGTCATCGTACAACCATAGAAGGCAACTTGTAAGATGTTTTAGCAATTGTCACAAGGGACTAAGATCGTTTACTGAAGGTAACATTTGAAGGGTCACCGAGGGACTACGATCTTATAATCGAGGGTCTTTGCTAAAACATCCCAAGTCCGAGGGACATGACTGTTTTTATCCGAGGCAATAAGTGCGGGTTACCCTAGAGGTGCATGTGTGCAAAGTGTTTTGATTTCAAATATTTTATCCTTTGAATTAGGGTTTTTCTAGGTTTGATTAGAAGTTCTTGTCATGCAATCCCTAATTACTATCAATAATAAGAAAAGCGATAAATTGCGGAATTTAAATGTCATACGCTATTACAATGCTTTGGGAATGGGGGGTACAATTTTGTGAATAGAGGGAGAAAAGCAATAAAGCTCTAATTATCTATTACAAACAATTGAATATGAATAGAATGTATAAAATGTAAAGAGGAAGAAAGAGATTGTTTTTTTTAGGTTTTTTGATAGGAAGGTTTTAGTAATTAACCTAATTAATGCTAATTAAATTTAATCACAAGAAAAGCTAATTAATTATTTAATCAAAACCTAAAATCTAAGTTAATTAAAAAAACCTAAGTCTAATTTAATTTGTTTAGAAAATAATTTTTGTTAATGTTAATTTAGAAAAATATTTAAAATTTGTGAATAATAAACAAAATCTAGTTTTAAATATTAACAAAAATAAAACAAGGGTTTAAATTAAAATGTTTTTAATTTAACTATTTAAGAAAATATATTTTTATTTTATTTTTGGGTTAAATAAATAAATAAATAATATAGGGAAAATATAAAGAATATGAAAATAAATTGGGTTGGAGGTGTTAAAAAGTAGAAGGGAGGTAAAAAGGAAAATGGGGCGCTGGGGCCCAAAACATTTTTTTTTTGTAAAAGTCAGAAATGAAATAAAAAGAAAAGAAATGGGCCTGGTGTTGTCTTAGCAAAAGGTGTGTATGAAAGAAAATAATTAAGGCCCAAGATGGAGAACCCATGAATTATTTGGATTCCATATGGCTGGCTTGTGAGAGCTCATGGTGGACAAGCGCATCTGATGTGTTGGATTTGTTGGCATAGTGATCTGATGGTGTTAAACTGAGGGAGCATGATGGACTCAAGGAAGCTAGGCGCACTGGATCTGCAAGAAATATATGAAAAAAACATAAAAGGGTACCACTGGGGCTCGAACCCAAGTCTCTATAGTTCAATGCCATACGCGCGCTTCCTCTACCACTAGGGTGGCTTTTTCATCTGGTCATAATACAACATGAAATAAACTTAAAATAAACTTGGTCCTGAGTGTTTGAAATGGCTTCATATTCAACCTTGCGCGCGTAGAGCAACAACACCATTGCTATGAAATCTGATCTTGCTCATTTCTCAACCATTTTCAAAATTGTAAACATGAAAGTTGTTCCATTTTTCACAACGAATTCAACCATATAAATGACTAAAGCTATAAATCAAAGATGAACATGAATTTTGTTTGGTACCAAATAAAACCTAATTTTTTCAGAAAGTTTAAACTCAAACTTCATATCACTCAGGCAACATAAATAAAAACTAAAGGCATGGTTCGCTTCAGGTCTATGATGTCTACATTTTTTATTCACAAAGTAACCATTAATGATGCTTGTATAAGAAGTTAAAAGTTGAGAAAACTTACCTAAAAATGGAAATCGTGTATGGAGTTTGAGCACCCCTGGGAGTGTGGTGATGATCTGGAAAGCTCCGCTGGACTCCTAGGAAGCTAATGCGACTCTTACTTTATGTTGAAAGTGCCTGAATCATACTGGAAAAGTCAAGTTGCAGGTTTGAATATTTGAGTTTACAAGATGATGAAAATGGAGTTACAATTATGAAACAGTGATGGGGATGAGTGGTATATGATGTATGGAAGCTATGTGATTGATTTAGAGAGGAAACACACTAGTGGATTGTGAGTTTGAAGTTTTTGGCCAGAAGTTGCAACAATGGAGGTTTATGTGCAAGTTCTGAGTTTCAGGGAGTTTGAGGGTGTTTCAAGGCTTGTAATTTTGTATTTGGCTTACAAAATAGTGTCTTTATTTATAGATAAAGGTTGTAGGGGAGGAGAACATCAGGTTTATAAGTTACAAAGTTATGGCTAGGTGACTTAGTTTTGAAGCAACGTTGAGATAACCTTATTCCAATGCATAATACAAGGCTTGTAGGGTGGTTGACAGGATTGTAAATGTGTTGCTTCTGGATTTGAGATTGTGTAATCTCAAAAGGAACAAGTGCATAGCTCAAGGAGGGTGGACTTTGTGATTAAAGCCACTTTTCCAAAATGGAAGTGTGAACTTTCTTCCTTAAATGGCAAGTCAACTTGGACAATGCTTGAATCACCTGGACAATGGATTAAACAGTTGTGTAAACATTAAATTATTGAGTGATTTTCAAGTTTGAAGGCCTGCAAAGCAAGATTGTGCAGCATGTTGGAAGATTGATCATAATGTTCTTCATAAAAATGACCTAAAATTCAAGAATGGATGTCCAACTTCTTCTCTTCGATTCTCCTAGCTCAAGAATGGTCTCTTAAAGTTATTAGACATTTTGGAAAGCTTGAAACATTGTCTACAACATTCATGTTGACCACCTTTTCTAAATCAAATTGGAGCTTGACGAAAATTGGCCAAGAAGTTAGAGAAAAAATCTGCCTAAACTAGTTAAAAATTTCACTAAGTGTTTTGTTAAAAAATGTCATGACTTCATGAGCCTATATCTTCAAATCTAAGCATTTTTTGGACATCAACCCTAAGGGACAAAGTTGTAGAATTCATAAATATCTACAACTTTCATGTTGGATGTTTTCCTTGAATCATCTTGCATCTTGGTGAAAAATTGTCATGAAGTAGTGAAATTATCAAGGATAAAAACACTTAGAAATTTTCTAAGTATTAGAAATCTTGACTTTTTGTTGAATTTCTTGACTTTCTTGATTCTTGTTGACCAAGTTTTATATTTTTGATTATCTTGATGAATCTTGATATTTGAAATTCAATCTTGACCAAACACTCAAAGTTTGACTTTTTGTGTATCAGTTGACTTTTCATCAGTTGGTCCAAATTTTAACTATCAATCCTTTGATCTTGAGAAATGATCTGAGCCATGAAATTAGGTCAATATTTCATGTTTGAGTCCTTGAGGTCATGCTCCAAATCATTAGGTCATGTACTAGGTCCAAAGTCAATGATCATTCATTCTCAGTTAAAAACCTAATTTTGACAATTTTGCCCCTTTGATGTTTTGAGTAATTTTCTTGAGGCATTGTGATCAACCCTTGATCAATTGATGAACATGACTTAAAAATGTTGATGTATGCCAAAAATCGTTAAGTTTGACTGTATATTGACCATAGTTTACTTTTTACCCAATACAATTGATTTTTAGTCATCTGAGCAGTTGACTGAACAAATTTGTGATGCAATACTTGAAACTTGGTATAAATAATCTTGGAGACCTATAATGAACCATGAAAGTCATTTGAGGCATCAAAATTCCAATTTTCCTTGTGAAAACCAAAACCCTTATTTGTGGACTCAGTGCTTAGGAGGTGGGCTTGTTTGATCAACTCTTTGAGAATCCTTGAGCATTTGAGAACTATGATGAGAAATGTCTTGAGAAAAGAGAGGGAAAATTTTGGGGTAAAACAATATGCATGAAGGAGTTATTGGCACTCATTCCAGCGGGCATACGATGGATAAGAAAATCCTGAGAGCGGGTTATTTTGGTAGACCATGGAAACTGATTGCCATCGCCATTCCAGAACTTGTCACAATGCCAAATTTACACTGACAAGGTACATGTGCCTCCAGTTCCTCTAAATGTCTTGATTGCTCCTTGGTCATTTGCAATGTGGGGCATCGATATGATTAGAGAGATTATGCCTACCGCATCTAATAGGCACTATTTCATCCTGGTTGCTATTGATTATTTTACAAAGTGGGTTGAAGCAGCCTCATTTTCCCCTGTTACCAAGAATGTCGTGTCCCGGTTCATTAAGCATAACCTCATTTGTCGGTATGGCATACCCGAGAGGATCATCACTGATAATGGTACCAATCTTAACAACACTATGGTCACGGAACTCTGCACGTAGTTTAAGATTAAACAACATAATTCCTCTTTGTATCGATCGAAGATGAATGGCGTCATGGAAGCCGCCAACAAGAACATTAAGAAGATTTTCCAGAAGATAACAGTGACCTACACAGACTGGAATGAGATGTTACAATTCTCTCTTCATGGTTATCGCACTTCAACATGTACATCAACTAGGGCAACCCCATTCTCTCTCATCTATGGTATGGAGGTTGTCATGCCTGTCGAGGTCCAGATTCCTTTCCCGAGGATTATGAAAAACGCAGGTTTATATGAAGACGAGTGGATTCAGACTAGGCTGGACCAGATAAATTTGATTGATGAGAAGAGGCCTGCATCAGTTTTTCATGGTCAGATGTGTCAGAAGCGCATGATCAAGGCCTTTAATAAGAATATCAAACCTCAGGCGTATCAGGTAAGCGGTTTGGTAATAAAGCGCATCATCTTACCACAAGGTGATCCTAGCGGAAAATGGACTCTCACATACGAAGGGCCATTTGTGATTAATAAGATATTCTCTGGTGGTGCTATGATACTTACCACCATAGACGGTGAGGATCTTCTACATCCTGTGAATGCAGAAACAGTTAAAAAATACTACACATGAAAAAGAGACTCGCTAGGTTGACTGGCCTAGGCAAAAATGAGGGAATCTCGTAGAAACAAAAGGGTTCGGGAAATAATTAGGGATATATATAAAAAAAATTATACACCCGACAAGTTGAAAACCTGAAAAGACAGCTTGGGATAAAAAGGGTAACCCGATGGACTGAGAACCCGGAAGGGCGGTCCAGGAAAAAGTTAGGGATTAAAGCGTACGACTATGTCCCGTCAGATCATCTACTTACAGCCAACATAATTGCCAACGTCAAGTTCAAACAATACTGATCAATCCAGCCAACTTCTTTCGACTGGAAGGGATGAGATGCTTGAAAATATACAGGCAATAGCAGAGTTGAAACTCGATGGGATCATTTCCACATAACTATTTTTCTCAGTTTCTCTTTGTACACTTTTTTCTTTTTATGACAATTTCCTCTTACTAGGACTTTTGTCTCTTTGTATAAAACTATTTGTTTAAAGATAAATCTTCCAAATCAATACAATCAATTTCAATTTCATAAAAAACTATTTTTTATTTTCTCTGTTTTGTTTATGAAAACGTCCAATGATTATATTGAATAAATATATGCATTTGAATATGATTATTCTTTACAAATATATGCATGAAAACAGGATTAGAATTTATTGAACACTCTAGGAGTTGGGATAATCTTTAGGTCATTCATGAATCCCCACAGAGCAATCTCCACGAAATTATCTCTACAGAGTTATCTTCACAAAATCATCCCCAACAAAGATATATTCCTCAACAAGTCTAACATGCCCACAAGAAGAGATTTGAGCATCTTCCAGCAGTTCACCTCCATATCCCTAATGGATATCTCGACTTGATCATCATCCCCAATAGATTCCCTAGCGGATAAGAAATTTTATCATTTCCCCAGCATACAGTGGAGACTTCCTCAGCGTAGCCTACCAAATTCCAACCCCCATTAGAGTTTATTTCCTCGACACAGTTTACAGGAACTTAATTACCCACCGGAGTTCATTAATCCAACTCTGTATTTCCCTAACAAAATTCTCTTCTCTAGTGGGGTTTAATCAAAGTTTCTATCTCTAGAAGGGTTGCTACGATATCTGAAACCTGGACAAATAGCATACTAGAGGAATATCCATCACTTTTATCCCCAGTCAGGGTGTGTAAGAATCAAATCCTTCAAAAAAAAGAATGGTGGACGATTGACTCTCCTTGAATGCCTCTATCCTCAAGTAGAAGCTGAAGACCCCCTAGCGGAGTATCCTCAAACAGAAAGCAAGAATCCCCAACAAAGTTATTCCCAACAATAGTTGCAGAAACACTTTCTTCATTCCCAGCAACAGTCCATGATTTATTTTCCCCAGCTAGACATTGTTACAAGGAGCTACTGATACGCTTCAACAACATATTGCATCCATACATCATGTCACAATACATCATAGCATATGCATACCGAAACACATATAACATCCTCATTTTTCTTGAGACCATCATTAATGCATTACATGCATCACGACATTACATAAAGCTAACTTTATCTTTTCAGGTAAAATTTGAAAACAGAAGAATATCATCAACAATTTTCAAACAGGTCACAGATTAATTCCCGAAACAAGACGAGGAAACTATCTATATGACAGGGCAGTATGAATTCCCAAAATAGGACGGGTTTACAAACAAAAAAAGCAGGTCAAAGATTAATTCCTGAAATAGGACGGGGCAACTATCTATATGACCAGGCGGTATGAATTCTTGAAACAAGATGGGTTTACCAACAAAAAACAAGCCGCAGATTAATTCCCGAAACAAGACGGGGAAACTATCTATATGAGTAGGCGGTATGAATTCTTGAAACAGGACGGGTTTACCAATGAAAAACAGATTGCAGATCAATTCCTGAAACAGGACAGGGCGACTATCTGCATGACCTAATGATTTCCCTCAGAGACTGAATTCTGAAAAGCATCTCCCTTCAGAGACTGAATTTTGAAAAGCCTCTCCTTCAGGGCCTTCATTCTGAAAAGCATTTTTCTTTGGAAATTGTAATTCCATCAGATCAAGTCGAGCATGGACTCATTCTGATATTCCTATCAACAGTCACATTGGATGGCATCTGTTAGCCCATCCCTGGAGATATTCTATCATCTCTCTGAATGGAATCTTTAAGCCCATTCAAGAAATATTATCAACCAACAGTGTTACTTCATGCACCGGTGAGTGCAAATTTCTGGGCACTTAAGTGTTCAATCCTCTTCCACCTTAAGATCATGAGCGGCGGACAATCTAATCTAACTTTTCAGGTTTAAGAATATTGAACATGGGAAGCTATTGCACCCTGTGATCGGTGGATTTGGAACTGACTGTTTAACGCTGGTTCGCGAAATGTCGCGGAAGCAAGAGTCGCCACCGTCTTTTTATTTTCTCCAACATGGAAAGGACAAAAGCACAGAAAAATTCCTTATTGAGATTAGTTCTCGGTTCGGGAGGTAGATTTATAGAAAGGGAAGGTGTTAGCACCCTTTCTATCCATGGTTATCCATGGGCTCTTAGATACTTGCTCATTTGTGTTTTCAAAAGTGTTTGCTTTTCAAGGTGAGTGGGTTTAAAAAAGTTTCTTTGAAAGTTTCAGATCGACTCTTGTATCAGTCCTCAAGAGTGTTTGAAAAATTGTTTTTTGAAAGCTTTTTGCAAAGTGTCGGTGTGAAAAAGAGTTTTTGATTTGATTTGTTTTGAATTAGAGCAAGTATCTACGAGTCATCTACCTACCCTAAGGAATTATGCTGTGTAAATGTCCTTAAGGTAGTGCCATCCCACCATTAAGAGGTAGGTAGCACCACCATTGGAGGTGTTCGGGTCAATTCGTTTGTAGGGACAGTGTGGTCACCAGAGCAACAGTAGGACACCTTAGAAGCTACCCTTATGCCATTGATCCTTTTTATTCCGAGGCAACCGTTTCGAGGCAACTATTCCGAGGCAACCGTTTCGAGGCAACTTGTTTTGAGGCAACGAGATCAATGGACATAAGGACTTACTAAGACGTCCTATACTCGACGACCATGTTTCGAAGGTAAGGCAACAGTGAGGCGTACCCTAAGAGTGGTGTGTGAATTTGTGTGTTGTTTTCATGTTAATATTTGTCTTTGATCATGCATTTGTGGTGATCTACGCTTGTTTTTAATTTAGGCCATACATTCTTTCATGCAATTATAATTTAAAAGTGTGGAAAGTAAATCCTACGCTATTACAAGGCGCGGGTCTATACATCGCCAAATTATAAAGACCCGTTTGGTAAAAATGCGGAAAGTAAATAAATTCCTAATTACTATTACATGGCTTGAGCAATTACATAATATTTGGAAGAAAAATAAATAAGAATAAATGCGCGAAAAGAATAAAAGTTGCATGTTCGAGGGCGTTGGACCCTTTTGAAATTAAATTGAAATTAAAAGTTAATTAAGTATTTAATTAAAAGAAAAGAAATGTTTTTTAGATTTTTTTTTTTATGAAATAAGAAAAGAATTAAAATTAGAAGCAAACCCTAGTTCTAAATTGTTTTTTTTTTAATTATTCATGAAAAATATTAAAGTTTAACCTAATTTATTATAATTAATTATTTTACATATTTATTTACAAAATAAGTTAGTAATTAATAATAATAATAATAATAATAAGAAAAAATTATTTATTAAGAAAAAGGATGAAAATGCTAAAAAAAACCTAATTTCTACATATTTTAACTTATTAAGAAAAAAATTAAAGTTTAAAAACCTAAATTAAACTAAGTTAATTGTTAGAGTTTATTTACAAAAAATAGGTTAGTGATGAAATTAATAATAATTAAATATATTTGTATTTTTGATTTTTTCTGTTTTTATTATAGAAAATTATTTTATGGTGAAAAAAACAATTAAAACAATTAAAAAAGAATTAGAAAAGAAAAGAAAATAAAATTAAAAAGGATGCAAACCAAGGGGGGTTTCAGGCCCAAGGGGAGGTTTTTTTGAACGGTCTGCATTCTTTGGCCATTGGATTGGGTTTCATGGCCATTTGTGTTCTGGCTGTTGGCCATTTGTGTTATGGCCTCAACGTTCCTTAATCTTCTTAGGATGTCTGTCTCGCCATGTATTGGTGTCATGTATAAGTTGTTCTTTTGGCCATTTGGCTTTTGGCTTTTGGCCATTTGGCTTTTGGCCTCAACGTTCTTTAATGAACCTGTATTGGATCCTGTCTAAATCTGCAGTGTTGAATCTCATGAACACATTAAATAAAATCATAAAATACAAATAAAGCCAATATATGAAGAAATTTAATGTTTAGGCACAATATGGCATGTATGAATGATTATACCCTTTTGATCATGGAGATCAAATCAATATTACCCTTACTGGAAAATTAGTGACCTGAATGCTTTTATGCCCTTTGGATCATGGAGATCAAGCCAGCCTTATCCTTACTGAAGAAGTAGTGAGGTGTTGGTTTGTAACTGTGATGGCTTGTTTGTAGTGAGAGAGGGATTTGTAATAAGAATTTCAAGGTTTTAGGGTTCTTGAAAGAATTTGATATTCTAACAGTGTTGTGGCCAGGTTTTTTCTCTCTTTTTCTCCTTTTTGGTTTGTGTGAAAAGAAGGTGATTATATAATGGAAATTAGGATAAAGAAAATGGGCTTTGAATGTGCAATTGGGCCTCCAATGTTCACTTGAGTTCGTCACTTTCCAGGCTAAATCGCAGGGACATAAGTGAAATTTTTGAAGTTGAAATGTGAAAACAAAATGTAGCCGACATCGAGAACTAACTCCTGTCCGAAAATCGGCTCAATCGGATAAACGGTGAATTAGTTATGAATTTTTGAAGTTTCAGCTCAGACAAACTTATTTTGGGCTCCAGTGTCGACTCTGACACGTTCTTCAATAAAAAACTGGTATTGATCGGAGCATAATCCGGTCTCGACTTTTGAAGCAAAGTTGTAGATCTATGAGTCAGGGACCTTTTGTAAAAATATGAGCCCAATCCGATAAAAATTGACCGAGTTATGAATTTTCGAAGTTTCGGCCCAGATGAAATAATATTCAGCATTCAGGATTTTCGGTGTGTCACGCACTTTGAGCAAAAAACGAAGGCCTTTTGAATACCGTTTGAACTCAATACCTTTTGTGAAAATGTAGCCAACTCAATTTGTGAAATTTTGGCGCCGGAACCAGCTCGATACGATGAAAATCGACCAAGTTATGATTTTCTGAACATGACGCAAATAAACTTCTGTCACAAATTTTCTGTATGAAAATACTTGATAAATCCACATTTTTGAAGACCTTCTGATCGAAATTGGCTTCCAGCCGTGAGAGATGAAAACATAGATAATGTCAAGATGGAATTTTGGCCACCGGAACGGGTTCAAAAAGAGCCACGATCTTCAAGTTATGAATTTTTTAGCGCGTAAAAACTGCACTTTCAACACACTTTTTCACCATATTTCTTCAAGAAAACTCACACATTCGGATACCTTCTTTAAAGAATTGACTCTTGAGCTGAACCTGAATTTGAGAATACGTTATCAGAGATATCTTGGCGAAAAAATACCTGAATATGACGCACCGGGTTGGACTTGTGAATTTTTCTTGAAATATTTTGAGAAATATGGGAGGGCAAATTTTGGGGTACAACAGTTGCCCCTGTTCAATCTTCTTAGACCTGAGGATGCAGATTGGCTGGCGTGCCTTTCGTAATCCAAAGGTGGAAGATGATTGAACACTAGAGTGCCCAGAAATTTGCACTCACATAGTAGAATGTCAGCAGTGTGATGCAGAGAATGGGCTTATAGATGCCATTTGGAGACTGTAGGTATGTGGAGATGGGCTTATAGATGCCATCTAGAAGTATGATAGTACCTTGTCGGGAATTGGCTTATAGACGCCACCTAGGTGTCGATCGCGTAAGAGTTTCCTTAGCGAGAACTTGCGTACCTGAGAAAGAAAAATAATTACCTGGCCTGTTACAGGAGTTGATCTTCAAACTCTTTACGTAGATGTGCCCTGGATGGATACAGGAATAGAATCTTTAAACTCTTCAGACGTGCCCTGGCAGGATGCAGGAATCGAGTCCGGAGAATATTAGTCGTCAATAGATACACCCTGGCAAGATACAGGAATCAGATCTTTGAACTCTTCAGACGTGCCCTGGCAAGATACAAGAATCGAGTCTGGTAATGTTAGTCGTCAACAGATACACCCTGGCGAGATACAGGAATCGGATCTTCGAACTCTTCAGACGTGCCCTGGCCGGATACAGGAATCGAGTCTGGTAATGTTAGTCGTCAACAGATACACCCTGGCAAGATACAGGAATCGGATCCTCAAACTCTTCAGACGTGCCCTGGCAGGATACAGGAATCGAGTCTGGTAATGTTAGTCGTCAACAGATACACCCTGGCAAGATACAGGAATCGGATCTTCGAACTCTTCAGACGTGCCCTGGCAAGATACAGGAATCGAGTCTGGAATTAGTAAGGTTGGTGAGTTGTCTCTACTGACAGGTTATCCTCATGGACGAGTGGTCTTTAACGACGAGTGTCTATAACGACGAGTGTCTATAACGACGAGTGTCTATAACGACGAGTGTCTATAACGACGAGTGTCTATAACGACGGGTGTCTATAACGACGGGTGTCTATAACGACGCGTGTCTATAACGACGAGTGTCTATAACGACGAGTGTCTATAACGACGAGTGTCTATAACGACGAGTGTCTACGACGACGAGTGTCTATAACGATGAGTGTCTATAACGACGAGTGTCTATAACGACGAGTGTCTATAACGACGAGTGTCTATAACGACGAGTGTCTATAACGACGAGTGTCTACGACGACGAGTGTCTATAACGACGAGTGTCTATAACGACGAGTGTCTATAACGACGAGTGTCTATAACGACGATTGTCTATAACGACGACCTGTCTATAACGACGAGTGTCTATAACGACGAGGGTCTATAACGATGAGTGTCTATGACGACGAGCGTCTATAGCGACGAGTGTCTATGACGACGAGTGTCTATAACGACGAGTTGTATCAGAGAAATCTTTAGGCATTGATTTAACTGGATTTGTATTCTTTGACTGGGTTGGTCTCTTTTGACTATATTCGTCTACATAGTTGATCATTTAACTGTATCCTTCCTGAAAGGTAAAGGTCAGTCATATGCAATGCATGATACGAATCAAGCAATGATGTTCTCAACACATGAGATTGTATGATATGATGTGTATATGCATGTATCATGATGTATAACAATGTGATGTTTATGAATGTATCTTCGTCTGGGAAAATAGATCCTTGACGGATGTCGGGAAGTCAAATCCTGGGCTGATGTTGAAGAGTGAGATTCTTCGTTTCTGTTGGGGATGATGATTGCAAGAATACCGGTAGGAGAAGATAACTCCGTTGGGGAATAAACTTGGCGAAGAGATTACTCTGCGGGGAATTACTCTGTGGGAAGAGATACTTCGCTGAGATTTGATGATAACTCCGCTGGGGATTTTATTGTTGTGCTCTGTTGGAAATGAAGGTATCTTGGTCGCATTCTTCAGCTGAACTTACCTTGGCACTTCGGTGGAAAGGGCAACCGGATCATTTAGACAACTCATTATTGCCCCAGTTTCTGTTGGAGAAGAAGGTACCTGTGAAGGTGTTTGATGACTGCCAATTGACAAATCTTCTTCTGGTAGGCAAGTGACGAGATGACAGGACATAGTCGTACGCTTTGATCCCTAACTTTTGCCTGGACCGCCCTTTCGGGTTTTCAGTCCACCGGGATACCCATTTTTGCCCAAGCCGCCTTTTCAGGTTTTCAACTTGCCGGGTATACAGATTTTTTTCATTTCATCCCTCATTTTTGCCCGAACCCTTTTGGTTCGCCGGGAAGCCCTTATTTTTGCTTAGGTGTGTCAACCTAGCGGGTCTTTGATTTTGCGTAGTATTTTTTCGACTATGTCCATGCTCTCAGGATGTAGGGAGGTGCCCCTGTCAGTAGTGTAGTGTTGCCATACTACCAGAAGATCTTTGTTTGATCGTCCAACGCTCCAAGTGATCCAGATGGAGATTTGCCCCAGGCTGGTTAGCCTTTTGAGATATTCTCCGAATCTTGACTTAACTTCCCTAGATGATGGACAATGATCATGCAATGCCCCTTGATTGGAAGTGCTTTTGTTCACTAGATATTCTTCGTGCGAATTTCTCTGCTGTTCGAACAAATAGTCATACGCAAACAGTATTATATCAAGAATGCAAAGCTTATGTCTGTCTTGAAGTTTTTTGAAAATGCATTTTTTCATAAAAACAAGTGAATTTTTTGTAAACTGTGATGTCAACTCAGTATTTTACAGTAAGCCTTAAGGAGTCAGGATACCTTTGTAACAGTATGCTTTCGAACTAACCCATGCTTCAGCTAGGACTTTCAAGGGTTATAACGTGGCCAGGTTCACGGTTTAAGAAATAAAGGGTAAAGGCTCAAATTTTATTTGTACCCACCGCTCTTCGTAATGTTCTTCAAACCTAAACTCAGTTGATCGTGCGTTTAACCTTGTTTGGGTCTTTGTCCTGATATTCCAATGATGGTTCGGATGTTGATAATTCATTTGAATAGGCAGTCCTTTCCTTTTGTTGAGGATTTGTTGGACCTCTTTCTTTTTGATTTCATTATCCCTGTTTTTTTCCTGAACTGTTTCTTTTGGAATTACAGTCAGCGGGGTGCCCCAGTTTTGTAAGTCTCCTTCATAGGTTTTGACTTATTGGGCTTTAGTTTTTTTTTTTTTTGGTAATGACTGCCTGTCTTTATGATTATTCGGAACCATCATTGTCTTTTGTTTTGTAAGGACCTCTTTGGTGCCATTCGTTATGCAATTGGATCAACTGAGAGAATTACCCTGCCCCAGGTTATGATTAAGGGTTTTAATTTTCGAAAAGAAAAACTCCAACTTCTTTGGCTCAAAGGGGTTGACGAGGGATTATCTTCCTTATAACTCCAGTGTTTAGGAATTGAAACGATGCATGTACCTCATCAGCGGGGTCTGTTCAAAAGCATACTGTAAAGATCGTGGTATCGTTTTCGTCATCCTCCCTCAAGAGGCTCATAATTATTAATTGAGAGTTGACATCAAAAAAAATGGAAGCAATTTGAATATAGCGAATGCGAATATATTGATTCAAAACAGACATATGCGATGCATTAATGCAATAACAGCGTTTGACATGATAATCGTTTGAACAATCAAAAGAAAATTACAACTTGAAAATTCTAATGGACAAAAAGTCTTCTGATCTCAGGACTTATTACTTCAAATGGTGAATCCTGTAAGGATGGTAGAAGCACTCATCCTGACCCACTTGGGTGAAATCCACAGCTCCTTCATTAATCAGGTCCTGGACCTTGTTCTTCAGAGCCCAGCAGTCGGCAATGTCATGTCCAGGACTATCGGAGTGGTATGCACATTTTTTGTTGGGATGATAGTTAGGAGCAGAGATGTTGGGATTCCGGGGAGGAGCCCTTAGTGTAATCAGATTCAAACTCAACAGGTGTTGTAAAGCTTGAAACAACGACACGTTGAGCTGGGTGAATTGCCTCTTGGACCTTCTAGGCTTACTCTGATCAACCTGTTGCTCTGGGCGGGGTTGTGGTTGGACCTGTGAAGTAGTAGCAGCTTGGAGAGGTCTATTCATTGAACCAAACCTTTGACTTCTTGGAGGCTGATTATTGACTTGGTCCCTGACTTGGACTGGTTGCTTCATGTCTCGATGAAGCTGACTGATCATGGTCCTCAACT
Source organism: Vicia faba (assembly GCA_948472305.1). Taxonomy (NCBI): domain Eukaryota; kingdom Viridiplantae; phylum Streptophyta; class Magnoliopsida; order Fabales; family Fabaceae; genus Vicia; species Vicia faba. The sequence continues at coordinate 1,289,240,142 of OX451736.1, read as the reverse complement.
CTTCTTGCTCCCGAGCTAAGCCTTGGATGAGAGCCATTTTCCCCAGCATTTGGGTTCTCATTGCATCCACCTCAGCTTGTAGATGTTTCAGTCGTTCGTCCTTGTCATCTTCGAGAGTTTTCTTGGCCAAATTCCCCACGAGGAGTGCCCTCAGCTCTTCCTGCCCCTTGGATAGGCTTAGGAAGATCTCCCTGAACTGAGTCTCTTGAGCATGATGATCCTGGTTATCTTGTTGGGAAGCCATTGCTGAAATAAACAGCGAAGAAGGTAAGCAACCTGTAAAGGGGATACCTATAATGCAATGATGTACATATATGCATGCAATGTTTTCAAGGATCTCGCGGGGTAAACAAAGAAACTTGTTAGAATTGGAGTCTGATAGCTTGATTGAAGGAACTGCATGTTGTTGAGATTCCTTCTTCAAGGGTCAAGGCTCACCATATCGAGTGGGTCATAGCCCCTGACAACCTTGGCTAGAGGAAAATAAATCCTCTTTGCCCCTTGCCAGACATTTGGTTCATCATGACCTGCATCACAAACCCTTGAGATCCTTGAAACGGATTAGTCCTTATGCGGGATGTATGCAATGGTATGATGTTACGCTATGCATGGGGTAATGTAGGCAAATCCTATTATGAGTCCAGATTAAGGACTGTAAACAAACCCTGCAAGAAACTCATGTGTTAGATAACAAGCATGCAAGTAGTCAAGTTTGAAAGCACACAAGTCACACAAGACAGCCCTTAGAGTTTAGGCCAGCATGGGGTCTGGGTATTACCCTCTTGAAGTTGGTGGGCTCAACCTATCCTATCAGAAGTAACCGGGTTCTAAGGGTCCCAATATCATTGGATTGCTTTCATTTTTCATCGTTTCGATTTAGCCACTGAACTAGCGACCGAAATATTCCAAGAAAACAACCCTCAATTGAGTGTAGTATCGAGTATCAACCAACCTTGGACTGCACCAAAGTCAGTTATCTCACTACCCTAAAGAGGCCAAGATGGTTCAATTAAGGTTCCTAAGGTCAGTTGATGCTTCACGACACCACGCGGCGGCCCCGTACTCTCCTTGACTGGACTCAAGGGTTACCGGTACTCACCAAAGTGCCACATCAATGTAGCAGACTCCTTCAACCATGTCGGTATACCCTGCACAGTTCCCTCACAGTCTTGTTGCTACTTTCTAAGAAGGTATCCCCCAGACCCGGATTAGGATCTATAGAACTCCCAAGACAGTACCCACAATGATAAAGCAAGCAATTCATACAATTGAAAACACAAGTGATCTTAGTCCTAAGGTACACCTCACTTTTACAAATGTCCCCAGCAGAGTCGCCAGTTCTGTGATCGGTGGATTTGGAACTGACTGTTTAACGCTGGTTCGCGAAATGTCGCGGAAGCAAGAGTCGCCACCGTCTTTTTATTTTCTCCAACATGGAAAGGACAAAAGCACAGAAAAATTCCTTATTGAGATTAGTTCTCGGTTCGGGAGGTAGATTTATAGAAAGGGAAGGTGTTAGCACCCTTTCTATCTATGGTTATCCATGGGCTCTTAGATACTTGTTCATTTGTGTTTTCAAAAGTGTTTGCTTTTCAAGGTGAGTGGGTTTAAAAAAGTTTCTTTGAAAGTTTCAGATCGACTCTTGTATCAGTCCTCAAGAGTGTTTGAAAAATTGTTTTTTGAAAGCTTTTTGCAAAGTGTCGGTGTGAAAAAGAGTTTTTGATTTGATTTGTTTTGAATTAGAGCAAGTATCTACGAGTCATCTACCTACCCTAAGGAATTATGTTGTGTAAATGTCCTTAAGGTAGTGCCGTCCCACCATTGAGAGGTAGGTAGCACCACTATTGGAGGTGTTCGGGTCAATTCATTTGTAGGGACAGTGTGGTCACCAGAGCAACAGTAGGACACCTTAGAAGCTACCCTTATGCCATTGATCCTTTTTATTCCGAGGCAACCGTTTCGAGGCAACTATTCCGAGGCAACCGTTTCGAGGCAACTTGTTTTGAGGCAACGATATCAATGGACATAAGGACTTACTAAGACGTCCTATACTCGACGACCACGTTTCGAAGGTAAGGCAACAGTGAGGCGTACCCTAAGAGTGGTGTGTGAATTTGTGTGTTGTTTTCATGTTAATATTTGTCTTTGATCATGCATTTGTGGTGATCTACGCTTGTTTTTAATTGAGGCCATACATACTTTCATGCAATTATAATTTAAAAGTGCGGAAAGTAAATCCTACGCTATTACAAGGCGCGGGTCTATACATCGCCAAATTACAAAGACCCGTTTGGTAAAAATGCGGAAAGTAAATAAATTCCTAATTACTGTTACATGGCTTGAGCAATTACATAATATTTGGAAGAAAAATAAATAAGAATAAATGCGCGAAAAGAATAAAAGTTGCATGTTCGAGGGCGTTGGACCCTTTTGAAATTAAATTGAAATTAAAATTTAATTAAGTATTTAATTAAAAGAAAAGAAATGTTTTTTAGATTTTTGTTTTATGAAATAAGAAAAGAATTAAAATTAGAAGGAAACCCTAGTTCTAAATTGTTTTTTTTTAATTATTCATGAAAAATATTAAAGTTTAACCTAATTTATTCTAATTGATTATTTTACATATTTATTTACAAAATAAGTTAGTAATTAATAATAATAATAATAATAAGAAAAAATTATTTATTAAGAAAAAGGATGAAAATGCTAAAAAAAACCCTAATTTCTACATATTTTAACTTATTAAGAAAAAAATTAAAGTTTAAAAACCTAAATTAAACTAAGTTAATTGTTAGAGTTTATTTACAAAAAATAGGTTAGTGATGAAATTAATAATAATTAAATATATTTGTATTTTTGATTTTTTCTGTTTTTATTATAGAAAATTATTTTATGGTGAAAAAAACAATTAAAACAATTAAAAAAGAATTAGAAAAGAAAAGAAAATAAAATTAAAAAGGATGCAAACCAAGGGGAGTTTCAGGCCCAAGGGGAGGTTTTTTTGAACGGTCTGCATTCTTTGGCCATTGGATTGGGTTTCATGGCCATTTGTGTTCTGGTTGTTGGCCATTTGTGTTATGGCCTCAACGTTCCTTAATCTTCTTAGGATGTCTGTCTCGCCATGTATTGGTGTCATGCATAAGTTGTTCTTTTGGCCATTTGGCTTTTGGCTTTTGGCCATTTGGCTTTTGGCCTCAACGTTCCTTAATGAACCTGCATTGGATCCTGTCTAAATCTGCAGTGTTGAATCTCATGAACACATTAAATAAAATCATAAAATACAAATAAAGCCAACATATGAAGAAATTTAATGTTTAGGCACAATATGGCATGTATGAATGATTATACCCTTTTGATCATGGAGGTCAAATCAATCTTACCCTTACTGGAAAATTAGTGACCTGAATGCTTTTATGCCCTTTGGATCATGGAGATCAAGCCAGCCTTATCCTTACTGAAGAAGTAGTGAGGTGTTGGTTTGTAACTGTGATGGCTTGTTTGTAGTGAGAGAGGGATTTGTAATAAGAATTTCAAGGTTTTAGGGTTCTTGAAAGAATTTGATATTCTAACAGTGTTGTGGCCAGGTTTTTTCTCTCTTTTTCTCCTTTTTGGTTTGTGTGAAAAAAAGGTGATTATATAATAGAAATTAGGGTAAAGAAAATGGGCTTTGAATGTGCAATTGGGCCTCCAATGTTCACTTGAGTTCGTCACTTTCCAGGCTAAATCGCAGGGACATAAGTGAAATTTTTGAAGTTGAAATGTGAAAACAAAATGTAGCCGACATCGAGAACTAACTCCTGTCCGAAAATCGGCTCAATCGGATAAACGTTGAATTAGTTATGAATTTTTGAAGTTTCAGCTCAGACAAACTTATTTTGGGCTCTAGTGTCGACTCTGACACGTTCTTCAATAAAAAACTGGTATTGATCGGAGCATAATCCGGTCTCGACTTTTGAAGCAAAGTTGTAGATCTATGAGTCAGGGACCTTTTGTAAAAATATGAGCCCAATCCGATAAAAATTGACCGAGTTATGAATTTTCGAAGTTTCAGCCCAGATGAAATAATATTCAGCATTCAGGATTTTTGGTGTGTCACGCACTCTGAGTAAAAAACAAAGGCCTTTTGAATACCGTTTGAACTCAATACCTTCTGTGAAAATGTAGCCAACTCAATTTGTGAAATTTTGGCGCCAGAACCAGCTCGATACGATGAAAATCGACCTAGTTATGATTTTCTGAACATGACGCAAACAAACTTCTGTCACAAATTTTCTGTATGAAAATACTTGATAAATCCACATTTTTGAAGACCTTCTGATCGAAATTGGCTTCCAACCGTGAGAGATGAAAACGTAGATAATGTCAAGACGGAATTTTGGCCACCGGAACGGGTTCAAAACGAGCCACGATCTTCAAGTTATGAATTTTTTAGCGCGTAAAAACTGCACTTTCAGCACACTTTTTCACCATATTTCTTCGAGAAAACTCACACATTCGGATACCTTCTTTAAAGAATTGACTCTTGAGCCGAACCTCAATTTGAGAATACGTTATCAGAGATATCTTGGCGAAAGAATACCTAAATATGACGCGCCGGGTTGGACTTGTGAATTTTTCTTGAAATATTTTGAGAAATATGGGAGGGCAAATTTTGGGGTACAACACACCCCATAATTTTCGCTCCCATTTTCTTCAAGATATCTCCTTATGCTCCTAGGATTTTCAATTGCTCAAGGCTATTAAGGTTTGATCAAACAAATCCCCCTTCTAAGTAGTGGCCTAAAACTAGGGTTTTGGTTTTCTCAAGGAAATTGGAGCTTATAATTCCTCAAGTGGATTTCAGGGTTCCTCATATGTCTCAAGGAATGATCATGCCAAATTTCAAGTCTTGCATCACAAGTTTGCTCAGTCAATTGCTCAAATGACTTGAAAATCAACTATATTGGACAAAAAGTCAACTGTGGTCAACATACAGTCAAACTTCAATATTTTTGCTCAACATCAATATTTTGAAGTCACATTCATCATTTGGTCAAGGGTTGATCATGATTCATCAAGAAAACTCAAGATTTACCAAAAGTCAAAAGTTACTAAATTAGGACTTTCTCAAGGAGAAGTCAACTGAACTTTGACCAGGCATAACTTCCACATGCTTCATTATATTTTTCTCAACAAAAGATCATTTTGAAGGAAATTTAATTCTCTACAACTTAGTCTCTCTAAGCCCAAGTCCAAAAATACTTCGTTTGAGAGATATGAGTCAATACATTATAGGTCATTTCAAAAGTCAATAAAAAGACACTTTTTGTCAAGGAAACTTACATCAAGTTAAATTCTTGAAATTAAAAATGATCGGCATAGAGATTTTAGACGACATCTTGAGCTTTCCAAAAAGTCCAAGATCACCTTCATATGATAAAAATTGAGAGAGTTATTATTGGTGCAAGTTGGGCAATTTTAAGAAAATGTATGAAACCTAAATTGAGCATACTTGAATTTTAGGGATAATGAGCTTATGTTTCAAGGTCCAAACGAGTTTTAAACTTCATAGTGAACCTCATAATCAAGTCGTACACCCCTTTTATTTTTATTCCATTTGTTTTTTATTTTATTTATATAAATTCAAAATTAAATTGAATAGATCAAGGCTTTCATACAAAGGTCCAAGCCCAATATTTTTGACCTAGTTCAAGCTCTATATGTTCTTCATTCAGACAAAAAAGCGAACCACGAAAAATCCATGCAAGATCACCTTCCAAAAACTTAAAAATTATTCAAAACTAGGGCAAACTACAAACCCTATTTTCATCCTCTTTCAAAGCAAGCCAACCATCTCATTCAATTCCAGAAGCATTATAGGGTAAGGTTGGATCTGTTGTGATGATCCAAAGAGAAAGAAACAAGCACACATTGATCTCCGGTTCCCTTGTTTTTTGCAAATTCATATTTTTTTTGTTTTCATGTTGTTTTGACGCATACTAACATTACTAACATGTTTATGAGGTATAACAATGCAGGATAGACCCATAGCATGCCCCCCATAATGACTAAATCGTATATTTCCATGCTTGAATGTTTTAGGTTATTTGCTTCATATCTCTTTGTACAAGGAGAATCATCCAAAACCGATGGCACCATTGAAATCGCAAGACCCAAATTAGGGGGGTTGGATCCTTGGGAAACACTAACACTCTTTATTTTACAGGAATGAAAAACATGATTGCTGGAGAAGACGACCGGAGCTAGGGCTCCGATGCCTCTCCGGCCCAATCCATTTTGTTTGTTTTATATTTAATTATTTTTAGTAATATATCGGATGACACAACTACCCCAGTGGCAAGCACGCACATGATAAGGCATTTATACACCAAGGCGTGAGTTTGATCCCTGCCTTTTGACGTTTTTCATATTTTTCATATTTTAAAGGTTTTAATATGTGTTGCGTTGCACCCATCTTACTAACACCAGCGCTTGCCTGGCGCAGGGGCAAATAATGTAGTGGAAAAGGCAAAGGGCGTGGATTTAACACTCACCCCTGGCCCTTTCATATTTTTATTAGTTTCTAACCCTTATTTTATTGATTTTCCTTCCCCTATCATTTTTTGGCTAACTGATAACACTTACTTTACACTTGTTTTTTACTCTGATTTCACATGTTATTTAGGTTTTTTATTATTGTTTTCTCGTATTATGCCTATCTTTTGTTTCCTTTTCAGGTATTTCAAATATCCAGAGCTCCCCTGAAGAAATAAAGGAAAACAAGCTGAAAAACAGGAGTTTAAGTCAAATTTAGACTCATGGCGTCCACCATGGCGCCAACCATAGGGTAGGCCATGACGTGGACCACCTACTGCTGACCTCAACTGCCACGTTCCCCACTTCCTTTCATTTACACTCATGGCAGGAGCCATGGCCTCCATGACGGGCGCCACCTTTGGACGATGTTCCCCCCCCCCCCCCAAAAGGAGTTGGGGGGCATTCCTGTGATTTCCTGCATTCCTCATCCTCTATAAATAGAAGTTCCTGATTTCATTTTAATTCACCCAAGCTTAGTTGCAAACTTGATCCAACCATAGTTGCGAACTTAAGCCATATAATTTCACCATTGTAAAGCGATAATTCTTCACATCGGGGAATTATTGCATTGTTGATTGAGTCTGTGATCGAGTTTGTAGATTGAGTCTGTAATCGAGTTTGGAGCACTTCGGTAGAAGTTTATCTTGCCACATTTATTTTCAACTACTGTTTATTTCCAGTCCCATTTTACTTCCAGTTTGTACCAGATTTAAAACCTCCCTGTTTGGAGCAGGTTTCTATTTATATATTCCGCACTGCTTTTACTTTGTTTATTTACTGCACTGCTTTTTCTTTGTTTATTTCCCGCACCTGCTTTTACTTTGTTTATTTCCCGCACCGCTTTTACTTTGTTTATTTCCCGCACTGCTTTTACTTTGTTTATTTTCCGCACCTGCTTTTACTTTGTTTATTTCCCGCACCTGCTTTTACTTTGTTTATTTCTCGCACCGCACTTTAAATTATTTACTTTCTCGCATGATTTATTTTAGCATGTCTGTTTACATTCCCATGTCAGGCTGAACCTTACTGGGCTAGAATGTAAGGAATCTAGTTAGATCAATATTCCAAATAATGTGTCAATAGAAATGCTTATGGGCTATTTTGGTTTTTAATACGAGTTTTATGTACTTTATTGTTGTTGGGTAAGATCGAAAGTCGTCCAACCCTTTGTTAAACTCGGTTAGTTCTAACTGGTCAAAGGAAGCGAAAGCACTTTGTCCGGTTAGTTAGGGATTTTTATTATCAAAGAAATCAATTTTGAAACTATTTTCGGACCTGTTTATAGGGTTAAAGTTAGGTTCCCTTTTTATTATAAATTCCATATCAAAATACTTTTCAACTTGGTCAATTACTCTATATCTTAAAAATAGGTTTATTACTTTAACGCAATGCGTGCCTTTTTATAAGTGACAATAAGAAGGTTTGATTAGAGATTAAACTCGGTTCTGATTATGCGAAAGCAACAGTTCCTATTAAATTAGTTCTTTTCTTTAGTAGAAAATATTTCCCTATAAGTAGTTCTGTTCCGAAGCATTGCGAATATCATCTGACTACGTGAATTACATCTGATCCTGCTTTTATATCTGAAGTTTATTTCGCTGCACTTTACTTTCTTGCATGCTAAATTCCATGTTTAATATTGACTTAGCTAAACACCATAACAACAGGAAAAGATAGATTGACGATTGGTCTCTGTGGATTGATAATCTTTTATATTACTCTGACGCGATTCGTACACTTGCAAATACACCGCATCAAGTTTTTGGCGCAGTTGCCGGGGAGCAATTTCGTCAAATTTTGCACCCTATAGTCGCACCATCTAGACTAAGTTTTACAGTCCGATTAATGCGAAGATCTCGCTGCACCGGAACCTTATTCAATCCTTTAGAAGAACCTGAATGTTACATCCATTTTCTCCGTAGAATTAGAAAAACTATGGCCGAGAATCGTAACCAAAGACCCCTTAAGGAATTTGCCCAACCGTCAGATGAGGAATCTAGTTCAAGTATCGTAAACCCAGCTATAACCACAAATAATTTCGAACTAAAACGCTCATTGCTACAATTGGTGCAACAAAACCAATTCGGTGGTCTCGCTACTGAGAACCCGAATCAACGCTTAAAAACTTTTATACAATTAGCAGACACTTTAAAATGCAATGGTGCTTTGCCTGAGGAAATACGACTAAGATTATTCCCTTTTTCCCTCAGAGATAAAGCACGATATTGGTTAGATTCCCTTCCACCCAATTTAATAACAACCTGGGAAGACCTTAGGAGAGTATTTCTCGCAAGATATTTTCCGCCCAGCAAAACTGTTGTCCTTAGAAACCAAATCACTAGATTTAACCTTAACCTGGGAGAATCACTTTTTGAAGCTTGGGAGAGATATAAGGACCTGTTAAGAGCCTGTCCACACCATGGCCTAGAACAATGGCTAATCATCCACACCTTCTATTATGGACTCCATTACAACACAAAGATGTATATCGATGCTGCCGCTGGTGGCGCATTGATGAATAAACCTTACCTAGAAGCCTGCGCTCTCATTGAGGACATGGCCCAAAACCATTAACAATGGGGAACAGAACGAGCTACGGTAGAGAAAAAGGAGACCCAAGGAGGAAAACATGAGATAAGTTCCCTAGACATGATGCAAGTTAAAATGGACGCTCTTCCCTTAAAAGTTCAAAACATGTCTCAAAACCCTAATACTATAGCCGTAGTAGCTTCCGAATGCGAACTCGGTGGCCCAAGGACATCAACCTGCGGAATGTAACTTGTTAAATGAGCCTTGCTCAGACCAAGTAAATTACACCCAAGGAAACCCATTTTCAAACACTTACAACCCCAGATGGAGGAATCACGCAAACTTTTCTTATAAAAACAATAGCCCAATACAAAACTCGGCACCTCCGAGACCTACAGGTTTCCAAGCCCAAAGACCAAATCAACCTATGCAAGTTGTGGCACCCAAACCAAACCTTAAGAAAATCATGGAAAATTTCATTTCATCTCAAACCCACCAAAACAAAGAGTTCCTAAATCAGAATATTCACGTAAACAAACTAATCACGCAATTAGGAACTAAGGTTGATCAGATAATTACGCATAACAAGATGCTTGAAACCCATATCTCACAGATATCCCAAACACAAGCCCCACAAACTACACCTGGAGGACAATTCCCTGGACAACCTCAACCAAATCCTAAAGGGAAAGCTAATGCCATTTCCTTACAAAGTGGGACTACTTACGATGGACCCAAGAATCCAACCATGAGTACACCCTCACAACCTAAGACAAATATTTTGCCTACAGACCAAGTGGAGGAACCAGAGGAACCCGAAAAGCAAAAAGAATCAGAATTAAAAGATAAAACTAATAAATCGCGACCCTCGTACAAACCCCCAGTCCCATTTCCGCAAAGACTTAAACAAACCAAACTTGATAATCAATACCAGAGATTCGTTAAAGTTATAGAAAAACTCCATGTAGAGATTCCTTTCACCGAAGCCATCACTCATATACCATCTTATGCTAAATTCCTATAAGACATCCTGACCAACAAGCATAGACTTGATGATCCCAAACCTATCGAATGCAATTGTATTTCAGAAAATAAACTTGTCAAGAAAGAAAAGGATCCAGGACGTTTTTCCATTCCTTGTATCTTAGGAAATCATACTATTGACAAATCCTTCTTAGATCTAGGAGCTAGCGCCAGCCTTATGCCTTTAGCAGTTTGTAGAAGGTTAAACTTAGGAGAATTGCAGCCGACTAAAATGTCTCTCCAGCTGGCTGATAGATCAGTTAAGTATCCTATAGGCATACTTGAAGACATACCAGTTAAGACCGGTCATCTATATATCCCAACTGATTTCGTGGTTATGGATATTAAAGAAGACGAAGAAATCCCAATCCTCTTAGGTAGACCATTCCTATCAACAGCCGGAGCCATAATTGACGTTAAGAAAGGAAAATTAACATTTGAGGTGGGTGATGAGAAAATAGAATTTATTCTTTCAAAGTTCTTAATGGCACAAGTCATAGGAGATGCTTGTTATGCCATCGACGTCATTGACGAGTGTATATTGGAACTTAAGCGAGAGGAATCTAACAAAAATATTAAGTTACCTTCGACCCCCATTATGGAGGACGATGGATTTAAAGGTTTAGAACCTTACATCGATGACAACCTCTATGAATGTTTATTGCTTACTCTCGATCTCATGCCTTGCCCTTTGAAACCATCTTTAGAACTGAAGGAACTTCCCAAGAACCTCAAATACAAATTCTTAGGTAAAGAGATGAATCATCTTGTTATAGTTAATGCTATTTTAAGTTAAGACGAGACAACTCAACTCTTAGAGATCTTACGAAAATATCCCTCAGCTTTAGGGTATAACATCTCCGATTTAAAAGGAATAAGTCCATCGGTGTGCATGCATCGGATATTGTTAGAGGAAAACTCAAAACCCTCAAGAGAACATCAAAGAAGAATAAACCCTATAATGAACGATGTTGTTAAAAGAGAAGTTCTTAAGTTACTAGAGGCTGCTATAATTTACCAAATATCATATGGTAATTGGGTGAGCCCTGTGCATGTGGTGCCGAAGAAAGGAGGCATCACAGTCATAGAAAATGAGAAAGGTGAGCATATTGCTAAACGAACAAAAGGAGGTTGGCGTATGTGTATAGATTATAGAAAATTAAACAAAGCAAATAGGAAGGATCATTTCCCTCTTCCATTTATAGATCAAATGCCCGAACGTCTAGCCAGACACTCGCACTTTTGTTATCTAGATGGATACTCAGAATTTTTCCAAATACCTATTCACCATGAGGATCAAGTGAAAACAACCTTTACCTGTCCTTATGGAACGTTCGCCTATAGACGAATGCCCTTCGGACTCTGTAATTCCCCTGCCACTTTTCAACGTTGTATGATATTTATATTTCCAGATTACCTAGATGGAATAATGGAAGTTTTCATGGATGATTTCTCGGTGTGTGGATTCAATATTAAAGATTGTCTCTCTAATCTCGAAAAAATCCTTGAAAGATGCGTAGAGGTGAACCTAGTGCTAAACTGGGAAAAATGCCATTTTATGGTTAATGAAGGTTTGGTATTAGGACACATTAACACCGAAAGAGGCATTGAGGTCGATAGAGCCAAAATTGAAGTTATAGAAAACCTCAGCCCACCTAAAACCATTAGGGAGATTAGAAGTTTTCTTAGACATGCTGGTTTTTATCGGTGTTTTATAAAAGACTTCTCTAAAATAACAAAACCTTTGACTAATCTTCTAATGAAGGACGTTGAATTTGTTTTCGACGAGAAACAAGCACTGATTTCAGCTCCGATCATGCAACCCCCAGATTGTACACAACCTTTTGAAATCATGTGCGATGCTAGCGATTATGCAGTTGGTGCTGTTCTAGGACAACGAAAAGACAAGAAATTACATGTTATATATTATGCTAGTAGAACCCTAGATACAACCCAACTCAACTATGCAACAATAGAGAAAGAATTACTGGCAGTAATTTTTGCGATAGATAAGTTTAGGTCCTACCTAGTTGGAGCAAAGATCATTGTTTACACTAATCATGCTGCCATACATTATCTATTAAATAAAAATGACGCTAAACCTAGATTACTTAGATGGATCATGTTACTCCAATAGTTTGATCTAGACATTAAGGATAAGAAAAGCACAAAGAATGTTGTCGCTGACCACCTCTCTAGATTAGAACACATAAAACCTGACTTATTGCCTATAAATGATGATTTCACCTATGACAGACTTATATCTAAGAATGATGATTTCGAGCCTTACAGAGATAAAGATTTTGAAAAAATTTCAGTAATGAAGAGCATACCTTCGTACGCTGATTTTGTAAACTACCTAGTTGCAGATATCATACCCCCTGATCTAAATTACCAACATAAAAAGAAGTTCTTCAAATATATTAAACATTTCTACTGGGTTGAACCGCTCCTATTCAAGAGAGGAATATATAATATTTTCAGGCGTTGCGTCCCATAATAGGAAATAGAATACATCATCAGACACTGTTATTCTACACCTTATGGTGGACATGCAGGTATATCTAAAATGCACCCCAAGATTCTTCAAGCAGACCTCTATTGGCCAACTTTATGGCACGATGTTCATGCCTACATTGTCAAGTGCGACCGATGCCAATGCACCAGGAACATATCGAGACGTGACGAGATGCCAATGAGGAATATCCAGGAAGTTGAACTCTTTGATGTTTGGGGTATAGACTTTATGGGACCATTTCCACCTTCAATGCGAAATAGGTACATTTTGGTAGCTGTGGACTACGTGTCTAAATGGATTGAAGCTATTGCATCACCCATAAACGAAACAAGAGTGGTAGTCATGTTATTTAAGAATATCATTTTTTCGAGGTTTGGAACACCCTGTATCGTTATAAGTGATGGAGGATCACATTTCATATCTAGAATCTTTGATAAGCTCTTGAGTAAGTATGGAGTAAAGCACAGGGTAGCAACACCTTATCACCCACAGACTAACGGCCAATTAGAAGTGTCTAACAGGGAGATTAAACAAATCTTAGAAAAAACCATTTTAATTTCCAGAAAAGATTGGTCTTAGAAGCTGCATGAAGCACTATGGGCCTACAGAATAACTTTTAAAACCCCTATTGGAATAACCCCTTACCAATTAGTCTATGGAAAATCTTGTCATTTACCCTTTGAGTTAGAGCATAAATCCTATTGGGCCATTAAGACCCTGAATTTGGAATATTTGACTGCTGGTAAAAAGTGCATCCTTGACATTTATAAATTGGAGGAATTCTGCCAGTCTACCTATGAGAATGCTATAATATATAAATAAAGAACCAAAACTTGGCATGAAAGGAGAATTGTAAAGAAAGATTTCAATATAGGTGACCTTGTTCTCCTTTTCAATTCCAGGTTGCGACTTTTTCCTGGCAAGCTACATTCAAGATGGACAGGTCCTTTTGAGGTTTCTAGAATCCTAAGATCTGGAGCAGTCGAGATCAAGAACAATTCTTGTAGCCCATTCATCGTCAATGGGAAGAGGTTGAAGCACTACGAAGGAGGTGACATTTCCACCAACTACTACTGCCACACTCTGATTGATCCACCAGTACCAGTTTCCGATATATGAAGCTTACTCGTCAAGCTAACGACGTTAAACAAGTGCTGCATGGGAGGCAACCCATGAGTTTATTTTTATTTTTTTCATTTATTTACTTTTTACTTTATCAAATTTTATTTTTATCTTTATACTAACAGTTGCAAAATTTATGATTTCAGACATCACCTGCTAGCCGTCTTTGCTAACTACATTTTTGAGGATGGAGCATTTCAATGACATGCATGTTTCCTTCCGAGATGACACTCAAAGACAATACTATGCGGTCCTTTCACTGCTACCCATGGCACCGACCAGATATCCATACCAGATTTGCATGGAAACTCTTGGCTTTAAAGCCAGTATCAAGTATATATGCAACCAGCTAAAGTGGGACGAGTATGCAGATGACCTAAATGTGACCCACATGAACCTCACCTTAGAATTCCTCAGTTCATTCGAGTTTGAGCCCTATAATGGCAAGGATGGATATCTCACTTTCAGAGGGAGTTTGGCGACTTGCTAGGCTTCCAGACCACACCCGATGCTATACCTGAGCTACCAGTTGGCTATTTCATGACTAGGGATATAGAGAAATTCTGGAGAGATATTACTGCTGGAGGGAGCCTTGATCCTTCCACTCAGTTATCCCATGTTATTCACAACCCCGCTTTCAGGTATTTTCATATGGTTATTGCTGACACTTTCCTAGGGAAGGCCGACACTGATACCCATGTTAGCGAGAAGGAGATCTTTTTCCTCTATTGTGCGACCCAGTCTCGCCCTGTAGCCTGTGGAAATTTTCTACTGTGGAATCTCATGATGACTTCTAAGTCTGCTGAAGGTATCCTCCATGTGGGAGGGACAGTGACTCAGATTGCTTCTGCTTTGGGTCATACAAGTCTTGGAGAGACTATGGACGAGCGAAAATCACCTCCGGTACATGAGTATCATCCATATCCATCGCCAAAAAGGACCACTGTATTCTCTAATAATTTCTCTTTGCAACAAGCCCATTTTCAGAGGCACTCCGCCCTCATGGAGGCCACTCAAGGTTCCCTTTTTGGCAACCTTCGCGAGATTCAGAGTTCACAGATTTCCTTGTTCTCCAGATTCGACCAGTTCGAGGCTTCTCAGAGCATTCGTCGTCGCAGCCGATCCCGTCATCCTAGACATTCACCGCAGGATGGTGAGGGACCCAGCCAGCCTTAGTACTTTACCAGGTGACTCTTTCCTATTCTTATTTCGTAACATTGGGGACAATGTTCGATTTAAGTGTGGGAGGAGATTTACTCGCTTTCTTGCTTTATTTTTTCTCTCTCTTTGTTTTTCCATTTTCCTGCATTTTCCTTCTCGTTATTTTACTTATTTATTTTCTTTAGTTTTCTTGTTTGCTTTCTTTTCAAAATAATACATGTGTTTGACGAGTCATCTATATCTGAATGGTCTAGTGTATGTCCACTCCCCCATTTCTTGAGCCTAACCGAAATTTTTTTTCCTAAGAAAAACACTGTGTTTTGAACTTAGTTGGGCTATAAGACCTGGTTGAGATAGGATGCAGTGTGACTTGGGAAAGCCTTTTCGAAGCATCAGCATCGTTTTTACACCTTAAGCTTCATAAATTTAGGAATTCGATCCCGATACCCCCTATGTCGTGGCCTTAAAATTTTCATTCTTAAATCCTTGAATAGTTTATCCTAGCAGTCAACTCTGGTCTAAGCATGCTCTACGTAGGGGACCGAAGAGATGTGAATGATCTATATGTTATGTTCTTATTATAAACTACAACCCCGGGATAGGTGACCCTCACAAAGTCCTTTAACACAACAAAAGTTATATGTTGAAAAATAAAGCTAAAGCAAAAGCAAAAGAAGAAGAAAAAGAAGAGAAAAAAAATTTTTACCCATCTTTAGTTGGTTCAGAGGTATCTGGTGCTGAACTTGGTAGGGCGGATTACGATCCGATCCCCCGCAACTATAAATGGGTCAATAAAAGGGGTTACACCAACTTTTTGTACCAGAGCCCTGCGTTTTATGATCAGAATCACTACCCGGTCACTTTACTATGAGCATGTATGATAACGGGCTTAATGTGATTGCGCCTGAATGAAAAAGGATTTCAAAAAAAGGAAAAATATAGGCCTAAGCATAGTGGCATGATATGGATTGGTTCGTAAAAGAAGGAAGCTTATGTCCATTTTACGGAAGAGTGTCACTACGATATCCTTGGTTTGAATCAGTCAGTACCAATCAATACATCCCTGTTTTAATTCCAGAGGCCCCTTGCAGCCCAACTTGTTCATTAACACCGTTTTTCTTTTTAATCTATTTAAAGTTCTTGCTTGAGGACAAGCAAAGGTTTAAGTGTGGGAGAATTTGATAACACTTACTTTACACTTGTTTTTACTCTGATTTCACATGTTATTTAGGTTTTTTATTATTTTTTCTCGTATTATGCCTATCTTTTGTTTCCTTTTTAGGTATTTCAAATATTCAGAGCTCCCCTGAAGAAATGAAGGAAAACAGGCTGAAAAACAGGAGTTTAGGTCAAATTTACACTCATGTCGTCCACCATGGCGCCAGCCATAGGGTAAGCCATGACGTGGAACACCTCCTGCTGACCTCAACTGCCACATTCCCCACTTCCTTTCATTTACACTCATGGGGGGCGCCATGGCCTCCTTGGCGGGCGCCACCTTTGGACGATGTTTCCCCCCCCCCCCAAAAGGAGTTGGGGGCATTCCTGTGATTTCCTACATTCCTCATTGTTGTACCCCCAAAATTTGCCCTCTCATTTTATCAAGTTTTCCCCTCACAAGACTATTTGGACTTCAGACAGAATTAGGGTTTGCCCTGCTCAGGACCTCTCCTTGCACTAATGACTTGAAATTAGGGTTTGAGTTTGCACAGGGATTTTTGGACTTTCAATGATCAATGTGAATTTCATACTTCATGTTGGACCCCTAAGATTGCTCATACCAAGTTTCAAGCCTTGAATCACATTTTTGCCCAGTCAATTGGACAGTTGACCTAAAAAATCAACTATGTTAGGGAAAAAGTCAAATGTGGCCAATTTACAGTCAAACCTCATAATTTTTTATCCGCATCAATATTATAGACTCATATGAACCATTTGATCAAGTTTGGATCACAACTCCTTCAGAAATTTGATCAGATCACCAAAAGGGTAAAATGGTCATTTTTAGGGTTTTGACTACAGAAGGGCAATTCCTGATTTTTCACCTAGCCAATGGAAAATTGGGTTCAAGCATGGAATCAAGGACTCAATGGCATCATCTTGACCTAATCACAAGGTTCAAAAGATCTCAATTGCATTGAATTGACAGATGAATTTTCTAGTTAACTGATCAAAAATCAATTGTACACTGAAAAGTCAAACTTTGACTTTTTGGTCAAAATCAAGTGCCAAGGGCCATTTTTCATCAATATGTGTCAAAACATGAAACTTGTTCAACAAGAAACCTAATTTTGCAAATTAGGGTTTAAAATGGAAAATTTTCATAACTTAGAAATTTTCTAAGTTATGAAAATTTCTTATTTTTTCCCAACTTTGCCCAACATTTTCACCATGATGCAATTGGACTCAAACAAAACATCCAACATAAAAGTTGTAGTCCTCCATAAAATCTACAACTTTGATTCACAAAGTTTTCCCAAAAGATGCTTGGATCTCAAGTTATGATTTTGTGAACAAGGGTCCATGAAACTTTTAACTTAGTGAAATTTTGCCCTAGTTTAGGCAGGATTTTGACCTATCTTCATGGAAATTTTTCACATAGTTCTAATTGGAATCTCAAAATTAATTTCAAAGATGGATTTTAAAACATGTTACAAGCTTTAAAAAATGTCCAAGAACTCTCCAAAATCATTTGTGGTTAGGGAGAATCGAAGGTTTGAATTTGGCAAAATGTCACTTTGGTCCATGGCATTTTTCATGTTGCTACAAGTTGCAATTTCTGTCCAGCCTTGTTTGTACTTGTTTACAGGTCCTTAAACCCTTCCACACTCAAAAATTGAATTCAAAAACAATGGATTAAGGAATTTTTCTGATCAATGGAAGATTACACAAAGGATTAATCTAAAAATGGCAAAAAGTTAACAATACAATTTTGATAAAGGTTGCTTTATGCAATTTTGTTTCTCTTGAGCATTGCACTGAGTCTTTTGCAGAAAATAACATCCATAAATATCAGGGAAAGTACACCAACTATGTGCATGCTTGGAGCTAGCCTGTACAGGCCTGGCATTGGTCACTTCTCACTTTTGCTTCAAAACCAAGTCAACTTGCAAAAAGCACATAACTTGGCAATATGATATAACCAAGTGTTGTAAACATTCCAAACAAGTTTTGCATCTCACACTAAGTCAGAAGCACGAGCTAGCAAGTCCTCAAGCCTTCCAAAACACCAAAATCACATTTTCTTACAAAATAAGGCAAGTTCTGCAATTTCACTTCCATCTTCCAATTGCCTCGTGCGTTTTGCCCCAAACCTCTTCCAACACACTCCATACAACCTACATAAACTATCCCAACCACTCCCAAGTCACTGTAACTCCATTTACACACTTCACCATTTCTGAATTTTGAGTTTGCAGGTTGAGTTCTATAGAGAGACTCAGGCAAGTTCAAAGTAAACTAAGCATTGGGAAAGCTCAAAGGAACTTCAAGCAAGCTCACAAGCATCTCAGTCCTCACTGAAAACCCCTGCATTTCCATACTCGAGCTTGACTGAAGCAGGTAAAGTTCAAACTTCTATCTCTCTATTTAGGAAACATTAGGCTTAGGTTTGTGAATAAAAAATGTAGTAATCATTGCCCTTGAGCTGTACATATGCATAAATTTCATTTAAGTTAACTAAGTTGGGAGAATTTGATTGATGAACTTTCTGAAAAAGTTAGGTTAGAAATTAGGGCCAGAGAAATTCTCTCTGGTCTTTGAGAGTTAGGTTAAGTTTTTTATATGGTTAAAATCGTGTGATCATGCTCTATAACTTTCATGTTTCAAGTTTTTGTTTTTAAGCACAAATGCGGGATTTCCAGTTTTGAATACCAGGCGCGCCTTTTTCTTGTCACAAGGTCAGGGATGAAGGCCATCTGGGCTGGGCTTGGCTTGGCATGACTGTTTGCACCCCCTAGGCTTGCTGTTCACACCCCCTTGGCTCATTGTTTTTATATTTTCATATTTTTTCATTTCTTTTTTAGTTTCTGACTTTTATTTATTATTCTAAATATTGAAAATTACTAAAAATATTTTCCTAAATTTTCATATTTTATTTTATTACTTTTATTTTTTTTTTCATGCATAAAAATAGTTTCTTAAATAATATACTTTTATTTTCTTAAATAAAAACTTGTAAATATTATAAAAAATATTATATATTTTTATTTTTATTATTTTTTACACTTAAATAATATTGTCATACATATTTTATTTTTTTAACATTTTGTATATATTTTATTTTATTTTCTTGTACATAAAGAAATAAATATAATATATATATTTTCTTAAAATAAAAACTAGGGTTTCAAACCTTAATAAAAATAATCATTAATATTTTATTATTTTTGATGCATTAAATAGTTTATTTTCACATACATAAAAATAATACAAAAAACACTTTTGCATATTCATATTTATTTGCATATTTAAATATTGTCTATTTATTTGTTTGCACATTGAGTTCAATTGGTTTGTAATAGTTCACTAGGGTTTTAATTTCTTGCAAATACCCCCTATTCAAATTTGTACCCCCCTCCCCATAATCATGTTGTAATAGTTGTAGATTTACTTTTACGCTTTTATTTCTTCCAAATATGCCATGATAGAAAGATTAGGGTTTGTATGCAAATATCCAAAATCAAATAAATAGCTAGACATAATATAAGACAAAGAATGCATGAAAATGACAACACAATACACACAAGCACCCCTAGCGTTTTATCCACTTGTTGCCTTTAACATGGCCATGGTATGCATGCTAGGTATCTTGGAAAAACAAAAACAAAACAAAAGATCATAGTCCCTCGATGACGCTATCTTGGTTGCTTATACAAAAATGATCTAGTCCCTCGAAAACTTGCTAAGATACTTGGCAATATTGTTATCATGGTCATACGATGACCCGCGCCTGTCCCGTTTAACATCAAAATACAAGGTTGTTTACCAAATACAATGGTAAAACAACCATGTCAAAGGGTTAAAAATGAATAGGAAAGACTTTTGAATAGGTAGGGTAGATGCTCCTAGTTACTTGACCAAACTTGCAAACATCCTTGCTATTTTCAAAAACACATCCCAACATATTTCAAAACATTTCCCAAAACAAACTTTTAAATATTGAAACATTTTTCAAAAGACAAACACCTTTGTATACATTCAAACAAGAATCATTACAAAGGTTACCTAGACAAAAGGCCTCTTTTCAAAATATTTTCAAAAACCACACACAAAGCACCATTTCAAACAATTGAAAAGCAAAAGCAAGTGATCTAAACAAGTAACTAAGAGCCCATGGAAAACCATGGATGAAAAGGGTGCTAGCACCTTCCCTTTTCATAATCTACCCCCTGAACCCAAGAAAACATCTCAAAGGTCTTTCCTGTGCTTTTTGAACTTTCCTTTTGGATAAAATAAAAGTCGGTGGCGACTCTTGCTAAACTGAAACATTTGCAAACACAAACGCAAAAACTCAAGTCAGTTCTCCCACCGTATCACAGAAATGGCGACTCTGCTGGGGACTCAATAAAAGTGGAGTTACCTTAGGGTTTAGATCACCTTTACATGCTTATCTTGTTTGCTTTGATTGCTTTACATTTGGTTCTATTATTTGGGTTTGAAATCCTCTACCCGGATTTGGGAAACATTCATAGGTAAATAGCAATACATTGTGGAAACTGTGCGGGGTATACCGACATGGTTGAAGCAATAGCTATATTAGTGCGACATATTTGTGGGTACCTGTAGCCTTTGAGTTAATCAAAGAGATTATGGGGCCGCTGAGTGATGTCATGAAGCACTAATGGACTTTTAGAACCTTTCCTTGACCATCTTGGCCTTTTTAGGGGTAGTGAGATGACCGGCTTTGGTGTAGTCCTAAGTTGGTAGATACTCGATACTACACTCATTGAGGGTTGTTTTCTTGGAATATTTCGGTCGCCAGTAAAGTGGCTAAACTGAAACAATGAACACAGAAAATAATCCGGTGATATTAAGCTCCTTAGAACCCGGTTATTATTTATAGGACAGGTTGAGCCAACTAAACTTCAAGAGGGTACTTACCTATGAAACCCCATGCAAGCCTGAAACTAGGAACTTGTGTGATTTGCTTGTACATATACTTGTGCATACATCATGAACATCATGAATCATCATGTGCATCCACTAACCATTTCAAGGGTTTGGATCTTCATCTTTGTTCTTGTTTTGTAGGTTATGGAATCACTCTGTAGGAAAACAATCCAAGTCAACCTTGTGAGAATTCCTCCTCAACTCAAAGAGCTTACTTCCAAGATTCCAGAGAATTCTCCATTCACTGAAAGACATGGTGGGCTTATCAACTTGGTCAACCCCAACATTGAGGAAGACATGGTTAAAGTTCTCTTCTAATTCTTTGACCCCCTACACCACTGCTTCGCATTTCCTGATTACTAGTTAGTGCCTACTTTGGAGGAATTTTCTCAACTCCTGAGGATTCCTATTCTCCATCAACTACCCTACAATGGTACGGAAAGAGATCCAAAGCCTGAAGATGTTGCTCAAGCCTTACACTTGCAACCATCTGATATCATGGGTTATTGGGAAACCAGAAGTGGTGTCAATGGTTTCTTGGCAAAGTTTCTGTTTGAGAAGGCACAAAACTGCTGGAATTCTCTAGATCTGTAAGCTTTTGAGGAGATTGTAGCACTTCTCATCTATGGATTGGTATTGTTCCCAAACCCTGATCAACTTATAGATGTGAATGCTATCAAGATTTTCATGTCTCAGAATCCTGTGCCTACATTGCTTGGGGACATCCTACACTCATTTCACACACGAACAATGAGGAAAAGAGGTGTTCTCATGTGTTGTACTCCTCTTCTAGAAAGGTGGTTTATTTCTCACCTTCCCCAATCAGTCTTGAAGAATGAGAAAGGCTTGAGGTGGTCACAATGATTGATGACTCTTACACATTCAGATGTTCATTGGTTTTCTCGGTCCATAGAAAATGTCATCATCATTGATCGTTGTGGGGAATTCCCTAATGTCCCTTTACTTGGCATTAGGGGAGGCATTACCTACAACCCCTGCTTGGCTCTTAGACAGTTTGGGTATGCCCGAAGGGATGGCCTACATGACATGCTCATTCCAGACTTGGTTTTTGACTTCGACAATGAAGATCAAGGACTTCGACAAAGGTTCATCCGAGCTTGGAGAATGCCCAATAAGGTGGACAGTAAGACATTGGGACACAAAAATTCCATCCCCCTTGAGCCTTACCTCAAGTGGGTACGAACCCGCGCCCAAAGTATTATGATGCCTTACCCCTACATTCTCCCTATGATCAAAGAGCCTGTTATAGAAGGAGAGGTTCCATACACCCTCCTACACCCTGACATGCCAACATCATTGGAAGATTTACAAAGGAGTTGGATACAGCTCAAGGGAGAATGTGATACGTTTAAAGCCCAATTCTACGCCAGTGAGAAGAAGGTTTTAGAACTTACTCGTCAACTTCACGAAGAGAAGACTCTCAATACCTACATTGCGCCAAAGAGGATGCGCAACGTCTTTTTACATTAGAATTTTGTATTATGTTTGCCCATGGGGAATTTATGTACTAACAAATTCTATCTTGTTAATATGACGTGTGTTCCTTTTTGTTTACAACAAATTTGAATTTCAGAATCCTTGAATGCATTACATGAATATATTTCATTCATCATATGCATAAACAGGTCTTCACACAAGGTTTCCTTATCTCTCTGTTGTTTATCTCAGCAAGATGGATATAGAGCATACGGTCAAAGATTTGCAAGCGCAGAATCCACAGTTCCAACAACTACTCATGACCTTGGCTAAGGGTCAGGAGGATCTCAAAACCTTGCTGGAAAAGGAAAAGGAAAAAGAGAAGAAGAAAAAGAAGAGAGTTGGTGTGGCTACTTTGGGTAGAAGATTTGAAGGTCAAACTAGAAGGGTCCTGGACTTCCCCTCAACATCTGATGAAGGGGTAGGAAAAGGAAAGGGAGCCGTAGTACCATCTGAGTCTGAGGAAGAAGAAGAAGAGGAGGAGGATGAAGACTATTCTGAACAACAGTGCCCTCCTGCAGATGACAAGTACAAGAATCTGGAAGAACGTCTGGCAGCTATGGAGGTGCAGATGGTGCTTGGGCTGGACTTTGAAGAGCTGGATTTGGTTTCTGGGATTTTCATTCCCCCCAAGTTTAAAGTGCCTCTTTTTGCTAAGTACGATGGTTTGTCTTGTCCAAAGATGCACCTACGGTCTTACGTCAGAAAAATTCAACCTCATTCTTCTGACAAGGACCTGTGGGTCCAATTTTTTCAGGATAGTTTGTCGGGGACGCAATTGGATTGCTTCTATCAGCTTGAGAGGTCTAATGTGCACAATTGGGAGGATTTGGCTGCTGCCTTCTACAGAAAATATCAATATAATACGGACTTAGCACCAACCCGTACTCAATTACAGAGTATGGTCTCAAATGAAGGCTTTAAGGAGTATGCCCAGAAATGGAGGGACTTGGCTGGAAGGGTGCAGCCACCATTATCTGAGAGAGAGCTTGTGGATATGTTTTTGGGCACCCTGTCAGGTCCATTCTTTAATCACTTGATCGGAAGTTCGTCTGCGGGGTTCACCGAGTTAATTCTGACTGGTGAAAGAGTTGAAGCCGGAATCAAGAGCGGGAAAATTCAGAAAGATACATCTACTTTTGCTGCCATCAAAAAGCCTTTTCCAGCAAAGAAAGAAGTCTCAGCTGTCTACTCCCAAAGAATTCGAGGAAGAGTTGAGGGTCGGCCAGCGGTGGGGGCCGTAATGATTCAGAAGTCTGCGGCTGATCAGCCCAGAAACAATCAACCCAGAACCAACCGACAAAGGGCGGAGAGGCCTTCTAGGCAATTCACCAAAATAAACATGACGCCTGCTCAGGTTCTCCCCCATCTCTTAAAGTTAAACCTTACAACCTTGAGAGAGGCACCGCAAAATCTGAATACAGCTTCTCATTTTTACCATGCCAACGCCAAATGTGCTTATCATTCAAACAGCCTAGGGCACGACACCAACAATTGTTGGGCCCTCAAGAATAAGATTCAGGATTTGATAGACGTTAAGGAAGTCGAATTCGACGCCCCATGCTATTGAAGAAGATATTTTTGTTGCTGCTGTTGATGATTTGATGACTCCGTTACCGATAATCAAGCTAAATCTATTGAAGGCTGGGATTTTCCCAGGATGTGAAAAAGATTGCTGCCTTTGTTCATCCTTACCATCCGACTGTCTGTTGTTGAAGTTAGGCATCCAACGCCTAATGGATAATCAAGAAATCCTTTTTGAGAAGACTCATGTTACTCCGACTCCTATCAATGATGTTTCTATCATTACCATATCCGCCAATATTTCTAAGGTCTCCAAAAGACCTGTTAAGATTACATTCGATCTGAAGATTGTACCTCTGAAGATAACTATGCCGGGGCCTATCCCGTACAAGTCCAACAAGTCAATATCGTGGAACTATGGGGGAGAGATCTTCTACCACGGTATTAAGCAGATTGAATCATTTGAAGAAAGTTCCGATGAAGAAACTCCTGACATTGGAAATATTGCTGGAACGAGTAAAATCACCCACAACAGAAGAATTTTCTCTCAGGAGATTGCTCCTCCAAGGGCAGTCTTCGGACTCTCGATTGCTCCTAAGGTTACTCATGTACCGGTCAACATATCTGTGAGAACTCCAGTTATTGAAGAAATTGTGACTCCTGTGGTTGTACCCTCTGCTGTTGTTGCTGATAAAGGGAATGGGATCCAAGAAGCGCCCGTCAGGACGAGGGCTCAGCCTTTGGTTATCCCCGAGACCACTCAAAAGGAAATGGAAGAGATTTTGAAAATAATTAAGAAAAGTGACTATGATGTTGTAGAACAACTGGGGAAAACCCCCTCAAAAATCTCTATGCTGACCCTGTTGCTCTGTTCCGAAGCTCATGCCAAAGCTTTGATCAGATTCTTGAAGACGGCCCACGTGCCTCAGGAAACCTCCGCGGACCAGTTCCAGGAATGTGTAGCTAGCCTAACTACAGACAATGGTTTTGGGTTCTCCGATGCCGATTTAATATCTAAGGGGAGAAAGCATAATGACGCTCTGCATGTCTCGGTGGAATGCAGAGGGACTACTCTAGCTCATGTTTTGGTTGATACTGGGTCGTCTTTAAATCTCTTGCCGAAAAAAGCCTTGGACAGATTGGACTGTGAAGGTTTAACTCTGAAGCCCAGCAATATCATCGTCAGAGCCTTTGATGGTTCTAAAAGGATGGTTCACGGGGGGGGGGGGGGGGGGGGGGGGGGGGGTGGACATCCCGATTAAAGTGGGAACGGAAACTTTCAACTCCACATTTTATGTGATGGACATCCGTCCTTCCTATTCTTACTTGTTGGGAAGACGCTGGATCCATAATGTTGGGGCCATCACTTCTTCTTTGCATCAAATGCTCAAATACCCAGTCCAGGGAAAAATTATAACAGTTCATGGCGAGGAGGAGTATATGATAAGCCATCTAAATTCATTCTGCTATGTTGAATTGGATGGTGAATTCATCGAGACCCCCTTTCAGCACTTTAAAGACGTTTCTCCTAAAGTTGTAGCAACCAAGACAGTGTCTTTTGTGCCTTTGATTACCAAACCTGTGCCTCGGATGTCATCCCTCAAAGATGTGAAGGCTGTGATTGAAGAAGGAGGAAGCACAATGTGGGGTCAGCTACCAGACTTTCCTTTCAAATATGATAAATTCGGCTTGGGTTTCACTGCTACTTCTTAAAAGGTTGTGCGTAACTCTCGGGCTGGAGGGCAACCAGTGAAGATCACCCATCATGGAGTCAATGCTTTGGAGGATGGTGAAGAAGAGAGCAACTTTGAAGACTGGATTTTCCCTACTATTGAAGGAGGACTGAACAACTGGGAGGCAAAAGACTTTGTTCCCATTACTTTCATCAATCAGTAATTTATCTTTTAAACATTTTTGTTGGTCTATAATAATTCCTAAACAATTCGTACACTTTTTGCCTTGTGCCTTACCCGAGGTACATAGGTCCATTTGTAAGGGTTTGATTTTTCATCTTCATATGCCATTTTAATAAATCATGGATGTTTTCACATATAAACTTTTGTGTTCATTTTCTTTCTTTTTACATTTTATTTGTTTAAAGGTGGCTATCCCTTACACACACCCACACTCACAAATGCAGGTACCCTTCCGTTCCGGATTCCATGGGTAACAATTCTGCTATGGCCTTCAGTGACTCTGAAGATCTGGTCAATCATGCCGAATACGAAGGTGATGAAGACTGTGAAGTGCCTGGAGAATTGGCTAGACTGCTACAATAGGAAGAAAGGGCTATTCTGCCCCATGAGGAGTTGTTAGAGACAATCAATTTGGGTATTGTTGAAGACAAAAAAGAAGTCAGAGTGGGTGCCAACCTAGAGCCAAGTGTCAAAGAGCGCTTAGTTCAGCTATTGAATGAATATGTTGAGATCTTCGCCTGGTCTTACGAAGATATGTCGGGACTCGATACAAATATTATGGTTCACCGTCTCCCTACAAGAGAAGACTGTCCACCAATCAAATAGAAAGTTCGCCGAATGAGGCCCGATATGTCTGAAAAGATCAAAGCCGGAGTGATGAAGCAGTTCAATGCTGGGTTTCTTGCTGTTACTTCCTATCCATAATGGGTTGCTAACATTATGCCCGTGCCTAAGAAGGACGGCAAAGTCAGAATGTGCGTGGATTATAGAGACTTAAACAGGGCTAGCCCTAAAGATGACTTTCCACTACCGCACATTGACATTTTGGTTGACAACATAGCTCAACACAAGGTATTTTGTTTCATGGATGGATTTTCAGGTTACAACCAGATCAAAATGGCACCTGAAGACATGGAGAAAACTACTTTTGTTACACAATGGGGTATGTTCTGCTATAAAGTGATGCCATTCGGACTGAAGAATGTCGGGGCAACCTATCAATGCGCCATGGTAGCTTTGTTTCATGATATGATACATCATGAGATTGAAGTCTACGTAGACGACATGATAGCCCATTCACAGACAGAAGAAGAACACCTCAACCATCTGCAAAAGCTGTTTATCAGGTTGAAAGAGTACAAGCTCAAACTGAACCCTAACAAGTTCATTTTCGGAGTCAGGTCCGGTAAACTCTTGGGTTTCATAGTCAGCAACAAAGGCATCGAGGTTGATCCTGCCAAAGTCAAAGCTATACAAGAAATGCCTGCCCCTCACACTGAGAAGGAAGTCAGAGGTTTCTTGGGACGCCTAAACTACATTGCAAGGTTCATTTCTCACCTAACATCTACCTGTGAGCCGATCTTCAAGCTGTTGAAGAAAGATCAGGTGATTAAATGGAATGATGAATGTCAAGTTGCTTTCGATAAAATCAAGGAGTATTTGCTAGAACCTCCTATCTTGATGCCTCCCGTCGAAGGAAGACCGCTTATCATATATCTGACTATTTTGGATAATTCAATGGGGTGCGTACTGGGCCAACATGACGAGTCTGGCCGAAAAGAGCATGCCAGTTATTACCTTAGCAAAAAGTTTATCGACTGTGAGACCCGATACTCACTGCTCGAGAAAACTTGTTGCGCTTTGGTATGGGCTGCTCGCCGGCTAAGGCAGTATATGTTGACTCATACCACTCTACTGATATCTAAGATGGATCCGATCAAGTACATCTTTGAGAAGCCGGCTTTATCTGGAAGAATACCTAGATGGAAGATGATTCTGACCGAATACGATATACAGTACACGACCCAAAAGGCCATAAAGGGGAGTGTGCTAGCTGACCATCTGGCTCATCAAGCTGTCGAAGATTACCAATCCATGAAGTTTGACTTCCCCAACGAAGACATTATGACATTGGACAACATTGAAGATAACAGACCGTATGACGGACCTGAACAAGGATCCCGATGGACCCTGTACTTTGATGGTGCCTCCAACGCACTTGGCAACGGTATCGGTGTGGTACTTATTTCTCCAGAAGGTTGCCATACACCTTTCACTTCCAGACTCCGCTTCAGCTGCACCAACAATATGGCCAAATATGAAGCTTGTATCTTTGGTCTCAAGGCCGCTATTAACTTGGGAATCAAATCTTTGATTGTATTTGGGGACTCAGCTTTGGTTATCAGTCAAATCAAAGGAGAGTGGGATACTAAACATCCAAACATCATCCCTTACAAAGAACATGTCCTGACACTGTTACCATATTTCGAGCAGATTACCTTCGAGCATTTCCCGCGAGAAGAAAATCAGCTAGCAGATGCTCTAGCTACAATGTCATCCATGTTTAAACTTAACTGGGATAATGAGGCTCCCCAAATCACCATTGAATAGATGGATGAACCTGCACATTGTCACGAGATTAATATCGAAGAAGTAGTGGACCGCCCTTGGTTTCACGAAGTCAAAAGGTATCTCGAGGCACAAGAATACCCTGAAGGAGCTTCAGTCAATGACAATAAGTTCTTGAGGAGATTTTATGCCAAGTTCTTCCTGAGCAATGGTATCATATACAAGTGCAATCATGATTGCATTCTTCTCCGTTGTGTGGACAAGGTTGAAGCTGAACAGATCATAGCTGAACTGCATAATGGTACCTTTGGAACTCACTCTAGAGGACATACGATGGCTAAGAAGTTTCTACGGGCAGGCTATTACTAGTCTACCATGGAAGCTGACTGCCATCAACATTCTAGGACTTGTCATAAATGTCAAATCTATGCCGACAAGGTACACATACCTCCAGTTCCTCTCAATGTCTTAACAGCTCCTTGGCCATCGCTATGTGGGGAATCGACATGATTGGAGAGATAAAGCCTACATCATCCAATGGACATCGTTTCATTCTAGTAGCCATTGACTACTTTACCAAGTGGGTCGAAGCAGCTTCCTTCGCTTCCGTTACAAAGAATGTGGTTGCCCGCTTCATCAAGCAGAACCTCATTTGCCGGTACGGTATCCCCGACAGGATTATCACTGACAACGGTACAAACCTGAACAACACTATGATCACCGCTTTGTGCGAGCAGTTCCAGATTCAACATCACAATTCATCTCCCTATCGGCCAAAGATGAATGGTGTTGTTGAAGCTGCGAATAAAAATATCAAGAAGATCATTCAAAAGATGACTGTCACCTACAAAGACTGGCATGAAATGTTACCGTTTTCTCTCCACGGGTACCGTACCACGGCGCGTACATCAATAGGGGCAACACCCTATTCTTTGGTATACGGCATGGAAGCTGTTTTACCTATTGAGGTTCAGATTCCCTCCTTGAGAATCATGAGGGATGCTGGTTTGAGTGAAGACGATTGGATTCAGACCCGACTTGATCAACTTAACTTGATTGACGAGAAGTGACTTACTGCTGTTTACCATGGTCAGACGTATCAAAAACGGATGATCAAGGCTTTCAACAAGAAAGTCAGGCGCCAGGTATATCAAGTCGGGGATCTTGTAATCAAGCGGATCATCTTGCCGCAAAGTGATCCCAGGGGGAAATGGATTCCTACCTACGAAGGACCATTTGTGATAAAAAACATCTTTTCTGGTGGGGCAATGATCCTGACCACCAAGGACGGCGACGACTTGCTGCACCCTGCGAACGCAGACATAGTCAAAAGATACTACGCGTAAAACAACCTGACAAGTTGAAAACCCGAAAGGGTGACTTGGGCAAAAATGGGCATCCCGGTGAATCGAAAACCCGAAAGGGCGGTTCAGGCAAAAATTAGGGATAAATAAAAAATTTGTACACCCGACAAGTTGAAAACCCGAAAGGGCGATTTGGGCAAAAAATGGTTTCCCGGTGGATCAAAAACCCGAAAGGGCGGTCCAGGAAAAAGTTAGGGAATTAAAGCGTATGACTATGTCTCGTCGGATCACTTTAAGGACAATCTCTTCACAGACAAACTCAAGGCTTCTGATCAACTCAGTCATATTCGGGCGAAGCAACGAATGGACAGGATATTCAGAGTTACGAAGGCTATAGCAGAATTGGAACCCCATGGAATTTTTTTACACATAGCTATTTTTCTTTGTATACATTTTTCTCAATTTTATGACAACATTCTCTTACTAGAATGTCTGTCTCCTTTGTATAAAATACTTACACGAAGTTAATACAAAGATACTTCAAAGTGCAGAAAACTATTTTCCTTTTCTTTTTCTTTACACTTGTGTTTTATTTGAAAATGTCCAATGGTTAATTAAATGAGCATATGCATTTGAATATAATCACTAATTACAAATAAAAGAAATGGGAAAGAATAATTACTGATAGGATAGGAAGACGTCTTTAGGCTATTCCAGGAGAAATCCCCTGCAGTACATCATCTAGGTCCCCAACGGAGCTAAAACCTTGAAATACATATCCCCAGCGGAGTTAAATTTTGAAATCTCTAGTGGAGCCAAACTTTGAATTATAGACCCTCAGCAAAGATGAAACTTTCTTCCCCATCGGAGTCCAAAACTTCAACCCTTAACCACAGCAGAAACCATCCAGCTTCCTCCAAAATCCCCAGAGAGTTGTCTTAAAACCAAATAATTCCCCTGCAAGTTATCTTGGAACCTGATAACTTCCCAGCAAGCTGCTGTGAAGCCTGACAGCTAACCAGACAACAGCTTCGAATAGTTCCCCAGTAGATTGGCATACAACCCAAACTCTTGAACTCTCTCCATAACAGGAATGAGTTGTTCCCTCCAGAGTCTCTTAAAACTCTCCAGCAATATAGCTACTCTCCAACAGATTAAACTTCCCCCCGCAGAATTATTCTTATTTCCCAGCAGATTGAAGATTCTCAATCCCCAGCCACAGTCATTAAGATTCTCGGGACTCCCCAAGCAGGTTTCTCAAACGGCACTCGGCATTATTCTTACGACAGAATGTCTGTCATCTTCCAACTTCAAAATACTTGAAGGATCCCTAATCCCCACAGAAGTTGTTAAAGTTTTGATAATCCCCGCGAGTTGTCAAGGATTTTCTATCCCCAGCAGCAGTCAAGGATTTTCTATCCCCAGCAGCAGTCAAGGATTTTCTATCCCCAGCAGTAGTCAAGGATTTATTTTCCTCAGCAAGACAGCAAATCAGCTTACATGCACATACATTACATTCATATATCATAAACATTGATAAAACACATATATTGCATGATACATTTCATGCAACATAACTTTGTGTTTCAGCTAACGTTTTACCCTTTTCAGGATAAAATTAACAGCTGTCTGTAACGAATGTTCAAAGTTCAAATGCAACTTAGAGATGCTCCAGACACGGATGCTATTCTATTGCATATTCGAATCAACGCTCAGATTCCTATTCCAGTTCAAATTATGAAGCCCGGATTCGACCAGATAATATCTTGATCATACTGAAGCCCAAAAATTGACTGAAAAAATAGTTGAATCCCCGACAAATTACTGTAAAGCCTGAAATCAACCAGATAGCAGTATAAAGCACCATGAAGCCTGGAATCGACCAGATTGTGGTACATCTTAAGTTCAAGCTACGAAGCTCGAGTTCGATCGGATAGTATCTTGATCTCTACAAAACACTATGAAGTCTGGATTTTGAACAGATAACAGTGAGGTACACTGTGAAACCTGGATTTCGACCAAAAAGCAGTTTACTCGGCCGATTACTTTAAATCCCAGATTCAACCAGATATTAGTAGGCCCCAAAATCAAAGGGAAGCTCGGAGTTGACAAAATAACCATTTGATTTTCTTCTGAAGCCTGGATTTTGACCAGATTGGAAGTAAGGTATCGTGAAGCCTGGATTTCGACCAAATAGCAATACAAGACTTTAAAGCCTGGATTTTTACCAGATAACAGTTTAAGATACTGTGAAGCTTGGATTTTGACCAAATAGCAGTTCACTTGACTAATTACTAAGAAGCTCGGAGTCGACCGGGTATTAGTGTGCCTTAAATTCAAGTTGAAGCCCGGAGGCAACCGAATAACAACATAATTCCTTCTAAAGCCTGGAGTATGACCAGATAAGAATTGAGAAATTGTGAAGCCTGGAGAACGACCAGATAACAAGTTTAATCTCACCCCCAGTAAGTCACTGTAAAGCCTGGAGCACGACCAGATAGCAGTTCATTTTCACCTCTTCAACTAGGAGATGATTCCCCAGTAGAATAACGGATGACTGAAGCTCCTAAAATTCTATTTCTACCACGACAGAGATCAGCATTCCCCAGCGTAATCCTCCTCAACAACAGGAATACAGGCTTTCATAAAGGAATCTCTTATGCGATCAATAATTTTGGATGGCATCTTTAATCCCATCTCCAAAAAGATTTTATCACATCTCCAAATGGCATCTTTAAGCCCATTCCCTCAACTACACTTCATCGAGTGCAAATTCTTGGGCACTCTAGTGTCCAATCATTCTCTTACCTTCGAGTCACGAACGACAAACTCGTTGATCTAACTTTTCAGGTTCAAGAAGATTGAACAGGGGCAGCTATTGTACCCCAAAATTTTCCCTCTCATTTTATCAAGTTTTCCCCTCACAAGACTCTTTGGACTCCAGACAGAATTAGGGTTTGCCCTGCTCAGGACCTCTCCTTGCACTGATGACTTGAAATTAGGGTTTGAGTTAGCACAAGGATTTTTGGACTTTCAATGATCAATGTTACTTTCATAATTCATGTTGGACCCCTAAGATTTCTCATACCATGTTTCAAGCCTTAAATCACATTTTTGCCCAGTCAGTTGGACAGTTGACCTAAAAAATCAAATGTGTTGGGGAAAAAGTCAACTATGGCCAATTTACAGTCAAAGCTCATAATATTTTATCCATATCAACATTATAGACTCATATGAACCATTTGATCAAGTTTTGATCACAACTCCTTTAGAAATTTGACCAGATCACCAAAAGGGTAAAATGGTCATTTTTAGGGTTTTGACTACAGAAGGGCAATTCCTGATTTTTCACCTAGACAATGGAAAATTGGGTTCAAGCATGGATTCAAGGATTCAATGGCATCATATTGACCTAATTACAAGGTTCAAAAGATCTCAATTGCATTGAATTGACAGATGAATTTTCCAGTCAACTGATCAAAAATCAATTGTACACTGAAAAGTCAAACTTTGACTTTTTGGTCAAAATCAAGTGCCAAAGGTCATTTTTCACCAAGATGTGTCAAAACATGAAACTTGTTCACCAAGAAACCTAATTTTGCAAATTAGGGTTTAAAATGGAAAATTTTCATAACTTAGAAATTTTCTAAGTTATGAAAATTTCTTATTTTTTCCCAACTTTGCCCAACATTTTCACCATGATGCAATTGGATTAAAACAAAAGTTCCAACATGAAAGTTGTAGTCCTCCACAAAATATACAACTTTGATTCACAAAGTTTTCCCAAAATATGCTTGGATCTCAAGTTATGATTTTGTGAACAAGGGTCCATGAAACTTTTAACTTAGTGAAATTTTGCCCTAATTTAGGCAGGATTTTGACCTATCTTCATGGTAATTTTTCACATAGTTCCAATTGGAATCTCAAAATTCATTTCAAAGATGGATTGTAGAACATGTTACAAGCTTTTCAAAATGTCTAAGAACTCTGCAAAATCATTTATGGTTAGGGAGAATCGAAGGTTTGAATTTGGAAAAATGTCACTTTGGTCCATGGCATTTTTCATGTTGCTACAAGTTGCAATTTATGTCCAGCCTTGTTTGTACTTGTTTATAGGTCCTTAAACCCTTCCACACTCAAAAATTGAATGCAAACACAATGGATTAAGGCATTGTTCTGATCAATGGAAGATTACACAAAGGATTAATCTAAAAATGGCAAAAAGTTAACAATGCAGTTTTGATAAAGGTTGCTTTATGCAATTTTGTTTCTCTTGAGCATTGCACCAAGTCTTTTGCAGTAAACAACATCCACAAATATTAGGGAAAGTACACCAAATATGTGCATGCTTGGAGCTAGCCTGTACAGGCCTGGCCTTGGTCACTTCTCACTTTTGCTTCAAAACCAAGTCAACTTGCAAAAAGCACATAACTTGGCAATCTGATATAACTAAGTGTTGTAAACATTCCAAACAAGTTTTGCATCTCACACTAAGTCAGAAGCACGAGCTAGAAAGTCCTCAAGCCTTCCAAAACACCAATATCACATTTTCTTGCAAAATAAGGCAAGTTCTGCAATTTCACTTCCATCTTCCAATTGCCTCGTGCGTTTTGCCCCAAACCTCTTCCAACACACTCCATACAACCTACATAAACTATCCCAACCACTCCCAAGTCACTGTAACTCCATTTACACACTTCACCATTTCTGAATTTTGAGTTTGCAGGTTGAGTTCTATAGAGAGACTCAGGCAAGTTCAAAGTAAACTAAGCATTGGGAAAGCTCAAAGGAACTTCAAGCAAGCTCACAAGCATCTCAGTCCTCACTGAAAACCCCTGTATTTCCATACTCGAGCTTGACTGAAGCAGGTAAAGTTCAAACTTCTATCTCTCTATTTAGGAAACATTAGGCTTAGGTTTGTGAATAAAAAATGTAGTACTCATTGCCCTTGAGCTGTACATATGCATAGATTTCATTTAAGTTAACTAAGTTGGGAGAATTTGATTGATGAACTTTCTGAAAAAGTTAGGTTAGAAATTAGGGCCAGAGAAATTCTCTCTGGTCTTTGAGAGTTAGGTTAAGTTTTTTATATGGTTAAAATCGTGTGATCATGCTCTATAACTTTCATGTTGCAAGTTTTTGTTTTTAAGCACAAATGCGGGATTTCCAGTTTTGAATACCAGGCGCGCGTTTTTCTTGTCACAAGGTCAGGGATGAAGGCCATCTAGGATGGGCTTGGCTTGGCATGACTGTTTGCACCCCCTAGGCTTGCTGTTCACACCCCCTTGGCCCATTGTTTTTATATTTTCATATTTTTTTCATTTCTTTTTTAGTTTCTGACTTTTATTTATTTTTATAAATATTAAAAATTACTAAAAATATTTTCATAAATTTTCATATTTTATTTTATTATTTTTATTATTTTTTTCTAGCATAAAAATAGTTTCATAAATAATATACTTTTATTTTCTTAAATAAAAACTTGTAAGTATTATAAAAAATATTATTTATTTTTATTTTTATTATTTTTTACACTTAAATAATATTGTCATACA
Source organism: Vicia faba (assembly GCA_948472305.1). Lineage (NCBI taxonomy): Eukaryota > Viridiplantae > Streptophyta > Magnoliopsida > Fabales > Fabaceae > Vicia > Vicia faba. Next base: position 1,289,204,957 of record OX451736.1, on the reverse strand, counting down.
TATATTTTTTTTTTAACATTTTGTATATATTTTATTTTATTTTCTTGTACATAAAGAAATAAATATAATATATATATTTTCTTAAAACAAAAACTAGGGTTTCCACCCTTAATAAAAATAATCATTAATATTTTATTATTTTTGATGCATTAAATAGTTTATATTCACATGCATAAAAATAATACAAAAAAGACTTTTGCATATTCATATTTATTTGCATATTTAAATATTGTCTATTTATTTGTTTGCACATTTAGTTCAATTGGTTTGTAATAGTTGACTAGGGTTTTAATTTCTTACAAATACCCCCTATTCAAATTTGTACCCCCTCCCCATAATCATGTTGTAATAGTTGTAGATTTACTTTTACGCTTTTATTGCTTCCAAATATGCCATGATAGAAAGATTAGGGTTTGTATGCAAATATCCAAAATCAAACAAATAGTTAGACATAATACAAGACAAAGAATGCATGAAAATGACAACACAATACACACAAGCACCCCTAGGGTTTCATCCACTTGTTGCCTTTAAAATGGCCATGGTATGCATGCTAGGTATCTTGGTAAAACAAAAACAAAACAAAAGATCATAGTCCCTCGATGACGCTATCTTGGTTGCCTATACAAAAATGATCTAGTCCCTCGAAAACTTGCTAAGATACTTGGAAATATTGTTATCATGGTCATACGATGACCTGCGCCTGTCCCGTTTAACATCCAAATACAAGGTTTTTTACCAAATAAAATGGTAAAACAACCATGTCAAAGGGTTAAAAATGAATAGGAAAGACTTTTGAGTAGGTAGGGTAGATGCTCCTAGTTACTTGACCAAACTTGCAAACATCCTTGCTATTTTCAAAATCACATCACAACATATTTCAAAACATTTCCCAAAATAAACTTTCAAATATTGAAACATTTTTCAAAATACAAACACCTTTGTATACATTCAAACAAGAATCATTACAAAGGTTGCCTAGACAAAAGGCCTCTTTTCAAAATATTTTCAAAAACCACACACAAAGCACCATTTCAAACAATTGAAAAGCAAAAGCAAGTGATCTAAACAAGTAACTAACAGCCCATGGAAAACCATGGATGAAAAGGGTGCTAGCACCTTCCCTTTTCATAATCTACCCCCGGAACTCAAGAAAACATCTCAAAGGTCTTTCCTGTGCTTTTTGACCTTTCCTTTTGGATAAAATAAAAGTCGGTGGAGACTCTTGCTAAATTGAAACATTTGCCAACACAAACGCAAAACCTCAAGTCAGTTCTCCCACCGTATCACACTCATCCTCTATAAATAGAAGTTCCTGATTTCATTTCAATTCACCCAAGCTTAGTTGTAAACTTGATCCAACCATAGTTGCGAACTTAAGCCATATAATTTCACCATTATAAAGTGATAATTCTTCACATCGAGGAATTATTGCATTGTTGATTGAGTCTGTGATCGAGTTTGTAAATTGAGTATGTAATCGAGTTTGCACTAGATTTAAAACCTCCCCGTTTGAAGCAGGTTTCTATTTATATATTCCGTACTGCTTTTACTTTGTTTATTTCCCGCACTTCTTTTACTTTGTTTATTTCCCGCATCTGCTTTTACTTTGTTTATTTCCTGCACTGCTTTTACTTTGTTTATTTCCCGCACTGCTTTTACTTTGTTTATTTCCCGCACCGCACTTTAAATTATTTACTTTCTCGCATGATTTATTTTAACATGTCTGTTTACATTCTCATGTCAGGCTGGACCTTACTGGGCTAGAATGTAAGGAATCTAGTTAGATCGATATTCCAAATAATGTGTCAATAGAAATTCTTATGGGCTATTTTGGTTTTTAACACGAGTTTTATGTACTTTATTATTGTTGGGTAAGATCGAAAGCCGTCCAACCCTTTGTTAAACTCAGTTAGTTCTAACTGGTCAAATGAAGCGAAAGCGCTTTGTCCGGTTAGTTAGGGATTTTTATTATCAAAGAAATCAATTTTGAAACTACTTTCGGATGCATTTATACGGTTAAATTTAGGTTCCCTTTTTATTAGAAATTCCAGATCAAAATACTTTTCAACTTGGTCAAGTACTTTATTTCTTAAAAATAGGTTTATTACTTTAACGCAATGTGCGCCTTTTTATAAGTGACAATAAAATGGTCTGATTAGAGAGTAAACTCGGTTCTGATTACGCGAAAGCGACAATTCCTGTTAAATTAGTTCTTTTCTTTAGTAGAAAATATTATCCTATAAGTAGTTCTATTCCGAAGCATTGCGAATATCATCTGACTACATGAATTACATTCGACCCTGCTTTTATATCTGAAGTTTATGTCGCTGCACTTTACTTTCTTGCATGCTAAATTCCATGTTTAATATTGACTTAGCTAAACACTGTAACAATAGGAAACGATAGAATGACGATTGGTCTCTGTGGGTCGATAATCTTTTATATTACTCTGACGCGATTCGTACACTTGCGGATACACTGCATCACTAACCCTAATATTTTTATATTAACCATCAAACACAAACTCTTTTTTTTAAACCCTAATTTAATTAGGTTTAGGTTTAATTAACCCTTTTTTTATCAACTAATTAATTAACCCTTTTTTAATTAATTTTAAAATTAATTAAATTATTAAGTTTATTTAATTAATCATCATAAATCATTTTTTTACAACAAAAAAACCCTGAATAAACCTTCAAACCATTTTTCCCTTTATTTCTTTTTCTTTTGTATTTCCTAGATCAATTGTATATGACGCATTTTCTATGTAATAACGTAGCTTTATATCTTTCGCATTTTCATTATCATGTAATTGCTTCTGGGATGTAATAGTTTTAGGATTTCTTTTCCGCACTCTCTCTATTGTGTAACTGCCCCAAAGCTCTGTAATAGTTTTAAGTTTACATTTCTGCCTTTATCTTCTCCTACTATATTTACTATATTATTGCTTAGTAATTAGGGTTTGTATGGCAAGATAAAACCAAACGCTAGAAAACCTAATTTTAATATTAAATAACTGAAAAAACACACTTGCATACTTGCACCTCTATGGTAGCCTCTCTTCGTTGCCTTCAAAATAACGGCCATGTCCCTCGAAAATAGGGATGCTTTAGCAAAGACCCTCGAATAAAAGATCATAGTCCCTCGATGACCCTTCGATGTTGCCTTTTTAAAAATGATCTAGTCCCTTACGAAATTGCTAAAGCATCCTTACCAGTGTCCTTCAATGACCGAATGATGACCGTACATTGTCCCTTCACATCCAAATGATGGGGCTACCTACCAACTAATGGTACGGATAACATTATCTCTAAAGGAGAAGGAAAAGTAAAAGAACTACCTTGAGTGGGTAGGATACTTTTATTCGCTTGCTCACAAAACTAAACATTTTCACACATCACTTTCAAAATATTTTCAAATACTTTGTATGCGTTCTTGAGGACTGATACAAGAACCATTACAAAGTTCACCTTACATTGGAATTTTGAAAATATTTCAAATCACACACACAAAAAATCAAGTTTTCAAAAGTGAGCTAAGCGATTAAGAGCCCGTAGATAACTACAGATAAAAAGGGTGCTAACACCTTCCCTTTTCATAACTTACCCCCCGAACTCAAAATCATTAAGGTCTTTCCTCTTCTTTTCACCCTTTCCTTATTGGATAAATAAAAGTCGATGGCGACTCTTTCTATCCACAACATTTGTGATATAACACAAAGAAAGTCAATTCTCCCACCGTATTACACCATGGACACGCATTCATCCAACATGTTCCTGCAAGCGAACTACACTCAATAATCAAACCTTGGCCTTTTAGAGGTTAGGCCTTAAATTTGATTGGATAAATTCGACTAGCATCGTCTAAAGGTCAAAGATACATTTTAGTAGGAATGAATTACTTCATTAAGTGGATCGAAGTTATTCCTTTGGTGAATGTCAACTAAGAAGTCGTGATTGAATTTATCCAAAGGCGCATAATTTATAGGTTTGGAATACCTGAGACCGTTACAACTGATCAAGGATCAGTTTTCACAGGTCGAAAGATGCAAGAATTTTCTAATGAAATAAGGGTTAAACTATTAATGTCACACCTTATTATGCCCAGGAAAATGGTCATGTCCAGGTGGAACATAAAGTAGTGATCGGACTGATAAAGCAGCATGTGGTAAAGAAGATAAAGAATTGACATAAAACCATGAATCAAATTCTTTGGGCTTGTAGAACATATCCAAAGGAAGCCATCAATGCTACGCCCTTTTTATTGACATACAGTCACGATGTTGTGTTACCAGTCGAAATTTGTCTCTAGTCAACCAGAATCCAGAGACAATATAGAATCCCATCAGAATCCTATTGAAAAATAATGTTGGATGAATTGGTTGACTTGGACGAAGAGAGATTAAATGCCTTGGAGTTGTTAAAGAGACATAAGAAGAGGTAAAGATCAAAGTGTTTTCGATTGGAGAATTGGTTTGGAAAGTGATCCTACATATGGATTGAAAAGATAGAAAGTTAGGTAAATAGTCCCCAAATTGGGAAGGTCCATTCCAAGTTGTCCAAGTCTTTTCGAATAACACTTATAAGATTGAAGAGCTAGCATAAGATCAAAGGCTTTTGAGAGTAAATGGTAATTACTTGAAAAAATATACACCTATACTTCAGGAAGTCAAAATATTAGCAGAATAATCAAAATGAAAAATGAAAAGCCAAAGATTGCCAAAAATGGTTTAGGTGTTCGTTACAAATTCCAAAAAGATTTCAAAAATTATGAATTGAAAGTACTATAACATTTCACTAAGTACTAAAGTTAGCAGGAAATGAAGCCTTCATTCCCTACAGATACCAACAGACGACGTTCGATCATGGACTTACTCAGAGTAAGAGTGTCAGTTTCGGTTCCCCATTTATGTGCGCTCTCGACATGGTGAAATCCCACTTTGATCTCCTCATTGAGCTCCTTGCAGTCAAGTTTACTGATTTCCTCTTTGTGAGATTTGGCTTTCTGGATTTTGGCTTGCAGCATTCGTATTTGTTCTTCCAAAGTAGAAATGTTGGCAACACAATCTTCAAATTCTTTTTTAGTATGCAAAAATGACTTCTCCAGCTCTTCAGTGTTGTTGTTAGATTCATTGGCAACATCCCACACTGCCACTTGGGTTTCTAGTTTGTTGCCAAACTTAGTTGAAACTTGCTTACGCAAGAGATATGCAGAAACTTGATCAAGAACAAATTCGAGTTCGTCAATGATGCCTGCAACGTCTAGGGAAATATTTAGAATATCCACTTGTTTCAGCAACTCTTTGATTTTATAGCAAGCATGAGTATTATTTTCCAGCACTTCAATTAAATTAACATCAAAGGCTTTTTCGTTGATTTCTCGAAGGAGCTGATCAGTCGGTTGATCAGAGGAGTGGCCACCAGAGGCGGTTGAAGAATTGAAACTTTTCTCACAAGAGTTATCCCTTGCATTTTGCCTTCAAAAACCCAGCAGTATTATTTTCCTTCAACTCATCCAATGTTTCTTGAGATTGATGAGCATAATAGTATTAGATGGTACTTTAAAGTCTTTGATTATCCCAAAAGGTTGATGAGGATCGGTTACAACATATGGTTGAGCCTTCTCATTTTTGGTTTCCTCTTATTCGTTATGTGTCTCCTTGTTGAAGTTGGACATATGTTCATCTTCTTCGATGGGTTGAGCTTCTTCATGTTGAGGGATTATTGGTGAAGAGTTATCTGGCTTTTCTTGTCCTTGGTCTTCTTCTACTTGGATTTCCATATCAGAATGGTCTCCATCTTCGCTCTCACTTATGGAGTTAGATGACTGAGTTGATTAAGGAGAAGTAGGGTTGGTTTTTTCTATTGGACTCCACCAAGAATATTGACATTGTTATTTGACCCTTTGTTTGATCCTTTATAGGATGTCAGATGAACAGAGGAGGAACAGGTACTTACACGAATATCATATTAGATACTTGAGGTTGCAATACCAGTTTGGCCACCCTGTGAAAAGAGAAATTCCCTATTAGTCGAAAGATAATAAGGTTTAATGAACACAAAACAAGGTAAAATCGAAAATACCTTAAGTCCTTCAGCACCGGGGATAGAGTTATCACTTTCCGCCTATTCTGAAACAGCTAGAGCTGGTTTTGGATCGACGTTTAATACTCTGTGAGCATTAGACTTTGTTGGCTTAAACAAAACAATAATTTTTTTCAGGGAGGAAGTCAGTGATTTTCAACTTCTTTTTCTTTTTGGCTGATTTCTTTGTGTCTGGTGAGAGATCTTCAAGATCTGATTCAACTGGTATGGGTTAAGGTTGAGTTTCTTTTCGTTTTCTTGGAGTGGGTGAAGGTTTTTTAGTAGTTTGAAATGGCAAAAAAAATGAAGCAAAAATAGTTGGTAGATGTAAATAATAAGGCATTGAAGTATTTGAGCATTACCTTTGTTTTAACCTTCATCAAGACGGGTTCTTCGATTTGATCGTCACCTTTAGATGAAGTAGTTGCAGTCTCTTTGCAGCTGCAACTGCATATTTGTCTTTGATACTTTATTTATTCTCAACAACTAAAGAGAAGAAGAAAACTTAATAGTTAATGTTAAAGAAGCATGTAACAAATTTTCCAAGAATAAAATCGAAGAAGCCTTTCATTTCACACCCTTACCTGATGGATAGAGTATTCAAACATGTTCCATGTTAATGTGAATGTAGCTTTTGATATTGTCTAGGGAATGCTTAGTCAGAACCACTCGTTCAACTAGTTTTTTTGGAATATTGTTGAAGGAGTTGCAGGTGAGACCCACAGACGAACCATTATGGGAATGGAGGTTCAAATGCCAAGCCAAAATCAACATTTGGAATTGGTGGGAATTTAGGTGGTTGAAGTTTAAATTCTAACTCATACCTATTTTCGGGCTTGACGCACGAAGGGATTTTTAAAGAGGGGAGTTTCTTTGTGAAATTTTCTTTTAAAATCAAGGTTGCTTCACGAATGGTTCGACTAAGATCATCAGGTTTGTACACAATTTAAAAGTACTTTTGGAACACTTTTATCTCTTAAATGTGAGTGGTTTTACCTTTCTTGAATCGTTCTTATATGGAAGCAAAAGCATGAGTTAGATATTGAGAAAAGTCAGCTACATCGAATATTGCATTGGTGTAGTATTCTCTCCACCAAGTGTCAAATTCTTGTATGCAAAGAGTTGATGGTCAAAAAGAAATAGGAGTAATGGTGGTAATGTTGGCATAATGTGAAAGTTGTTTTGTACAGTCAGGTTTAGAAAACCACGTGCAATGAAGGTAAAGAGCACCCTTCTTGTTGTATAATAGCTTAGGCATTGATTAGATAAGGCCAAATTGTCGAGAAACCAAATTGGGTTGGCAGCTAACCATAAAAGTTTAGTTCTTCGAAATGCCTCAACCTAGTGGCAAGTAATCGAAGCGTGAGGAAATACTCCTAGATGGCCATAAATTCAAGTTCTCAATCCTTTGAAGGATAAGGAAATTCACTGGTAAACCATTCGGGACCATGTGTCCTTTGGTCAAAAGGAGCCATCGAAGAAGTGAAATTGTAGCGTTTAGCAAACATCAACACAAATCCTGTAAAGGAGTCTTGCAAATTAGTCCCTTCGTCATTTGGGGTTAGCTGGATAAATTGGGCCCCTTCAATCCTCCTAGCCCTTACTTCCTCATCGTCTTCTTTGATAATATTGCGCGTTGAGAGCGGAGGCTCGAAGGTGGCATTCAACTACATTTGGAGAAGACATAAGGGACTAGCGAAAAGAATGTTTTTCCTAGCTGGTAATTATTCAACAGTTCGATCGATTCTCCTAATGATTCATAAAGATAACCTATGGTGATTTTTCTCAAGCATAACTTGTGCCCAACATGTACCTGGTTCACCATAGTCAGATATCCCTTCGCCACTTGAAGTGAACTTGAGCAAAAAATACAGTGCGATAGCCATAACACTAAGATAGTAGTGTGCTATTCGTTAGAGATTTCTTCAGAGGTCTTGTCATGGATATCAATTATATAATTGGAAAAGTTTGGTTTACCATTGGTAAAGTCGATAGTGCCTCCGTGCATGTCAAAGGGGTCAAGGGTTTCCCTAGTAGGTCGAAGGCCAGTTATGGTGGCAACATCAAATAAAGTTGGGTTCATCATTCCACAAGGGAAATGGAAGGTATTATGGGTAGAGTCCCAGAAGTATAGTGAAGCCACTAACATACTTTGGCTATATCCAGGACCAGACTTTGAATATTGAATCATGTTGTAAGTCTCCATATCTTTCCATAATTGGATTTTCCTTCTCTCAACCTTAGCAAGCCAAGAACGATATGGTTCATGGTCTTACATCAAAGGTAAAGATCAACACACTCTAAGAGTGTTGGTAATATAGTCTAAACATATTTTGTCCTATATTTTTGAAGCGTCAGACGAAGACTTCGCTAAATTACTTAAATATTTCTGGGTATCAGGTTTTGTACTACCTTTATCATTAGGTTTTTGTTTACTATCCAAAGGTTTGGTACGATGATAAACAAGAAACAAATATTTAAGTTTCTCTGCATCTGTATTAAGGTAAGATAGTGGACCCATATATGCATGTGTTTCACCCGTGATGTTTAAAGGGAGGAGTACATGTGATTCATAGATTTTGCATTTTTCCTCAAGAAGAGGGGGCTCAGGAATATATTTCTGATTCCCTGCTAGCAGTGGCTTTGCTATCTGGAAAATGGGGATTGAAGCTTCTTTTTGCTGTTTTTTTGTTGCTTTATTGGTTTTGGGTTCCATTTATGAAGATTGGAACTTGAAAGCTGGATTTTTTATAAATATTATGAAGAAGAAGTTCAGATGATGCACAAGTTTGAAAATGCAGAATTGGGAAAGTTTTAAAAGATGGAAGGTGATGATACTTATAGGAAGAAGAAAAAGTGTTTATTTTTCATCTTGGAAGACGTAGTGGGACACATGTAAATTTTCTATAGGATGCACAGGCGGTTGGATTTATAAGTTACCTATATACTCCTATTTTAGGGGTGATGATTCAAAGTAGCAGTGCACATCTCGATGAGACGTTTCTGAAAAGTGGTCATCATGACTATGACGTCACAACAGTAATTCCTAACACTTCGAAAGCTTTAAAAAACTTTCCCTTTCTCATCTTGATCGAAAAAGACATTTTTTGAGGGAAATTTATTAGTTGGAAATTCGACGCTCAAAGTTTGAATGATTGACAAACAGTTTTAAGAGAGATCAATAATAATGAAGATGTCTTTCATTTTAGACATAAGATGGTCTTTTTACCGAAGTTTTATGAAATAGCACAAGGTCGAAACTCAGTGCTTTGGAAAATGATTTGAAGCGGGTTCGACATGGATATTTGAATTTGGCGCTTATTTGTTCTTTTTGAAAAGAGATGCGTGGAAGCCTGTGAAGAGTCGAATGCATGCAAGCGAGAACGTGTCCTCTTCTAATGAGAAAATCGTTTGTATCTAATTAGTATAAATATGAGTATTTAGTTTTAGGATTCTGTGTGTCCAATTATTGTACAAATCACTCATATTCACTCAAAGTGTCAAAGTGTAATAGAGATATGAGTTCTAAGAAATGTACGTATGAAACACCACTTTTATCGTTTAATGAAAGTTTATGTTTAAAAGTCATTTACAACTTCTTTAGATTTTTAGTCAAAAATTTATTTCTTTGTCATTTATATTCATTGTCTTCTTTGTTTTCTTTGTCATTTATATTCATTGTCTTCTTTGTTTTCTTTATCATTTATTTTCGAATTTACTTTTTAATTTGAAAGTTGTTCTTTGTTTTCTTCGTCATTTACCATACAAAAGGCTTGATCATTAAGAAGGAGGCTTACTAAGAGAAATTGAAAGATGGAATCAGATTCAACAAGCTTGTACTTAATCTCCAAGTGCCTCACCTAGTAAGGTTTAAGCCAATTGTTTCCACATTTTACTAATTCTTTCTATGAGTTATCCATGCTTTACTATTTTATCAGGTTTGATCTATGTCCCATTTTATTTATCTAGTTTGATTTACACATATCTAGGCAGTTTTTTTAATTAAAATCTGAGCCTTTTAAGCTAACCCACAATATTATTTAATATCCTTTGCTAACCATTTTGAGCTTAAGCCTATTGTTTCAGTGACAAAACTATATATGTTAACCAATTGACCGTAAAGATGTAAATTTGCACCCTCTCTTTGGAGTTAGGTAGAATATTTAAAGTTTTCCTGTCATAGGTAAAAGAACAAGTTTAGGGTTGCTCTTGGAAGTGAGAAAAGTCTAAGTTTGGGGTTATGGTACTAGAGATAATGGTCAAAGTTTTCAAAATTATTGAGAAAAATCAAGAAGTCAAAACAACTTCTTCTTCAAAAAAAGGAAAAAAATAATGAAAAATAATGATACCAACACAAATGAATAAATCTCTAGTACAAGTTAGTAGGAAAATAGTTGGTATGATACTAATAGGAGAACCATGAACCTAAATCCAAAGGTTTAAACCTACTCTTCATAAAATATCCTACCGAAACCCGAGCCACTTTACATCCAAAAAATTCCTCAAAGTGTGTATGTTTGAATTAATGTGATGAATTTTATTAGAATGTGATCAAACTCAGTATAAACAGTTTTCCATGTTGATTGAGTGATCACCCTATAAATTGAGCAAATTATAGAAAGATGAGAGACAAGTTGAGTACTTGCTATAAGTTGAGAAGGTTTCCCGATTTTGCTAGATTAAAGTTAGAAGCTTGAATGGTGACCAGGTAAAAGTAAGATGGTGATGTTCAATTGTTGTTGTTGTATTTTTTGTTTCTGTTTGTAATTTTCAGTTGCAAGCAAGTTACTTGAGGACAAGCAACATATTAAGTTTGGGACTTTGATGACACTTTATCATTACATATATTCAATCAAAGAAATGGAGAAAATCGAGCCAAAGATAATTTAATTTGATGAAGAACAGCCCTAGAATGGATGAAAAGAATAAAAAAAGTGTCAACACTGTAATAATCGCGTGCGCAACACATAACATCTCATGAGTATCGCGCAACATTATGCATACGATACTGAAGAGGAAAACACGTGCCAGTCACGGGAGTTGTCACGCCAGCATCGCGCCTAGTCGCACACGTGATGTCTCTAGATCTGGTGAATCGCGTGCGCGATGCAACCTATCGTGTGCATAATGGGTCTTTTTCTAGGCACTTTTTTAACGCTCACTAACATCTTTAAAAAAGGTTTTTAGCACTTTTATCAAGGGTTCTTCCATTTTACACTGAATGGGACAATTTACAACACTGGGAATCTGATTTGGAGCGCATTTGAAGCCATTGAAGTCCAATTCTTAAAGGGACAGCTTATGAAAACCTCTTATTATTATTTGATATTGTAATTTATTCATTATGAGTAGCTAACTCTCTCTAGGTTAGGCTTTGTACAATGAACCTGTTTTAATTACTGTTAGGACATATGTTTGACTTCTTTTTGCATGAATAATTTGAGTTATAATTCCATTCAAATACTTATCATTTGTAATACTTTTTATGTGAGATACTCTTTTAATCTTATTTTGGGCACATAGGGAATGCATACCATTAGTCTATGTGTTGGACCTAGGGAAATTATCATAATTGCGCCAGTTGAATAGGAATGGGAGTCCTCGAGTAGTGGCTTATGAATTAATGTACTCTTGCATCGCCTAATCTTGCTTACATTGGTAGACAAGTCATAGGAAAGTACGAGTATAGATTAGTGAGCTATATACCAAGGGATTGAGTATAGTGGTTTTGTTAATTCGTTGTGAAATTATAGCAACAATATCATTCATGTAATACACCAATATCAACATGAAAGAAATAGGGGATTTAATACAAAACCTAACATCTTTCGTATTATTGTTAGAACAATTCTTTATTATTTTTCATTTTAAAACTCGACCCCCCCCCCCCCCCAATTAGTATTTTCTAAACATTGCACTATAATTGTGTTGTTAAATAGTCGTCCCTATGGATATGTTCTTTTTATTACTTTGACACTATCAGTACCTTTTCTGAGAAGTCATCAATGTTGTTGTGTCTTTTTCCCATATCACATGACCACTTAAAAGAAATTCTCTTGTATGGAAGAGAGTCTCTGATCTTTGAAGATGTTCTATTAACCTTGAATTCTAAGGATTTGAACAAACGGAAGAAGCATAAGCCATCTCTGACTGGTGAAGGTTTGTCGGTTAAGGTAAAATTCATAAAGAGGGGTGAAAAGTTGGATAAGAAGAAGGGTAAAAGATTATAACTTGGTCAAATTTTATCTCCTTGAGCCCATTATTTTTCCAAAATTATCTTAAGGGTGTGAAATTTAACTCTTCTTTTATGTGAAAGACTTGAAAATGGGTGGAAGATGCCTTAAGAACCCAAAAGATTATAGGCCACCTCATGAATTTTCACCAATTCTACAAGGCCATAAATTTTTCAGTACTTGGTATTTTTGAGTGATTCAAGATGCACAATGCTCTTTAGGATGTCCCCTTCAAGCTAGCATCCATGATCAAATCTCAATTTTGGAGGAATGCTTTGTTTGAAATCAAAACATTATAGGTCACTTTTAAAGAAAAACTTCGAATTTTTCTAAGTACAAAAAGTCAGCATTTTTTTCTCAACTTTGACTCCTCATAACTTTTAGCTCAAGCATCCAATTGATCTCACTCTTTGCACATTATAAAGTTTGTGACCTTATCTTTCAATTGCTTCAAGAATCATGCCCTAGGACTCCTTGAGTTGTGAATACCATTTATTCAAAGTTGGTACCTTGAAACTGAAGTTTTCTCCAAAGTCAGAATTTGAAATTCATAATTTGGCTTCTAATTACCAAATTTCCACGCGTTTTCCACTTGAACGTGATTAACATATATGTTTGAATCATTTAGAGCATCAAAACACATCATTTGTATGAGTTTTGATGCACATGTGAACAAACTTTGCTCGTGTACACAGGTGTGCAGGAATTCATTTGAATTTGGGTCATTCACCCCTCCTCTTGATCCCATTCACTTCTCCTATAAATAAAGGCTCTATTCCACTCATTTTCGCAAGCTTGAACAGCCAAAATCACTCTGTCAAACTCCCTCCATAACTCACTTTTCTAAGATTTCGAATTCCTCTTTTCTCCATTTTTCAATCCAATTTCTTCATTGATCCTTCATCCTTGAACTTCACTAAAGCTAACAAAAGAATAATCAAGCCTTTAGGTGCCCTGAATCGTGCTAACCAAGTACATTTACAGAGAAAATTCATCTGACTTCGTTCAGGTAGTTTAAGAAACCAGATCTTCTAACTCAAATGACTGGAATGGTCTATGATGTTCACTGATGCTGGATCTTAACTCAATTTTGGTGAAACAATGCATTTGATGCTTCTGATTTTCGATTTTGACATTTTTAAACATCTCTGGTTTTTTCCAAAACGACTACGCTGTGCTTTACATAATTTTTTCGTGAGCATATGGTTGTGATTGTCTCAAGTAGACGCGTCTAATGGTACCACTATGAATGCGTAAATTTACAGATTTAGGGATCTTAGATATTCCCTACTTGTAGAAGGTTGGAGGTTGAATACGACCTATGTGTCGTTCTTCAACCAATGACACTGAGCCGATTATTTTATTTTGATTGGTTCGATTTTCTTGTGTTATATGCACGCGCTTCAGCTTAGGTCCATGATGCTCCATCACCTCAGATCCATTGGATCTGCCAGCATGTATAAGTGAGAGAGATTCAACGCGTGTGGTTTTTCTGATTTGTTTTTATTTTACAAAATTATTTTTTAATTTCTTTTATCTTTAAAAATTCATAACTATTTTATTTTTTATCCAAAAATTATTTTAAAAAAATACAAAAATACTTTGATTATTTCTGGTTTTTTTTTTTATTTTTGTCCATATTTTTATTTTAATGTTTGATATTTTTCATAATTTTTGTTTTGTTTGCCTTATTTTAATTGTTTTAAAAATACTTTTTGATATTTTTAAATTCTAAATTTTTTTATAAAAATCATTTTCCTTATTTTTGACCTTCTGAAATTTTTCTAGAATTTTATTTTGACTTCTACTATTTTTTATCTTTTTTTCACTTATTTGAGTGATTTTAATCAGTTTAAAAATACTTTTCTATTTTGAAAAATTACCAAAAATTTTAAAAAAATATTTGAGGTCATTTCTGATTTTTCTATGGTGCTTTTAAATTTTTCTTTGATACTTTGAATATAGTTTTCTATTTTACCTTTTATTCTCATTTTAAAAACAATTTAAAAATCATTTTCCTTTTTTATTTTATTCATTAAATGCAATTTATTTTTTTAATATATTCTGGTTATGTGATTGTTGATCACAAACTTCATTAACATCATTGAATCTTGAGTGTTGAGTTTAACTCCACTAAAATGGAAGGATGATTTTAATGATAGTTTGATCAAATTTTTTTGATTCAAATAATTCTCCTCCCTCTTCATCTTATCTCTTTCTCATTGTGCTACATGTTATTATAGGATGATTCACATATCATCTCTCTAAACATATGGCACATAGAGTGCTATTGACCGGCCTCAAAATAGGTGCGACTTCTATATAAGTCCACTTACGATTGCTTAACATAGCGCTAAATCATGTCCCAATTCAAGAAATGGTCATTCGTTGCCCAAACCTATATTTGCAAGCTCAAGTATGTTTAATTTTAAACCTTTGATCCAATAACCTTGAGGTTCATTATTAGGAGGCTTTGGTCTTATCAATCCTCTAATAGATTTTCATGAATTTTGGACTAAGTGAATCATTTAAACATTGTTGATCATTTATTGTTGTCTTAAGATTTTTGAAATGAATGATATACTTGACAAAAAGCATATGAAACTTGTTATTGAGAGGTTTTGATTTTATCAATCTTCTAATGAGTTTTCAAATGCAAGTTTCAAGATGGTCATTCAACTAACCTATAATTTATAACTCATTAACAATTAACTTTTATTTCTATGCTTTTACTTTATGCTTTTACTTTAAGTACCATTTATCTTAGCATTTACGTTTCATACTATTTTCATCTTTGCTCCCTTGAGCATTTATCTTTATGTTATTTTTATTTTTCTCACTGGAGCTTTTCATTTTCTTTTTATCTAATAACCAACTTGAACAAATAAAAAAGCTTTAAGGTTACTTGGACTATTTGGTTACTATCCTTGGCATGATGGAGTTATGGACTTCTTGGACTTAAGATTAGAGACCTTCACCTACCTTGGGACCATTTGACTTCTATTTCTATTTTGTTTGGAGTTCTTGGGGTTTACCTCGAGACATTGGGTTGCTTATTTTCTTTGTGTGCGGGTTATTCTGATTATGTGCTTTGTCTATGGTTGAGAATTCATCTGTATATAGTCGTTACTCTGCCCAATTTTTGTGAAGACTTAATGCATTTGAAGCTTGGTTTTCTTAAGAGGTTTATTATCTTTGCTTGTTTGGTTTCAAACCAAAGGATGGGAATTCTACATTGACTAATCATGTCAAGTGTTGGCTTCTTGTTGGTTAGACGATTCTTTTCCCTAGCTTTTACCTTATACTTTAGAATATCCTCTTCATATCCTTATATCTTCTTTAATTTCAAAATACTTCTCCCTCCTTTTCAAAACTATTCTTGTTATCTAAAACTTGAATCGCTTTCACAATAAACTTGGACTTAGGTCCATGCCCTTTTCAAAATATTTCCTTAGTCAAACTTTAATCAACATAATCATACTTTGACAATTTTTAGAAGACTAAAAGTCAATCAATCTCATTCAAACTATTTTTACACTTTGGGTTTTTACTTTAAAATTTTTCTCAAAAAGATTAGACTCTTGTCAATTCTTGTAGTGATGCGAGCTACTATACTTCTATGATATGTAGTAAAGTGAGATATTTTCCACTTGGGTGTTGAGTGAGGCTTTGTTGATTTTAAAATCCAAGGCATATCCTCCACTTTGAGATGATGCAAATTCTTCTTTCTCATAATTGTGGGTAGTAAGTATGTTTTCCACTCTGATAAGACGATGATGTCTCGTCTCTTAATATTAACCAACACACTTGTGTTTTCAAATTTTTAAAGGTGAACTACGAGTACCCTGATCCCCTATTGCACGGAAGGTGGTACGTAGGCACTAAAGGTTCACAATTGCGGTGGGTGCAAAAATTGTAAAATATATTTCTTTTCTCATCTCCGCCATCTATTTTTTGTATACAACAATTATAGCCAAAATACACAAATTTTCAAAGAGGTTCCTACGGAGTACCATAGATGTTTAGGGATCTAATACCTTCCCTTTATATAACCAACCCCCGAAATTAGATTCTCTTCCCATATTGTAGGTTATTCGCTCTTTTCCCATTCCTTTGGAAACAATAAAGTGTGGTCGCTATTTTTATTTGATTTGTGCGAGTCAAGTTAAATCAATGGCTTAGTCTCAATATTTCTACCGCTACAATAGCATCTCATACACTAACACAATATGTTCTTTGATGTATATGCTATGTTTGTACTAGACCCGACATAGCGTATATAGTAAGTCTTGTAAATAGGTATATAGTAAGTTTATGGCACACATATATTTCATTAGAAGTCAGTTCGACCATTGTGTTTACTTCAGATTTTGACTTGGAAATTCATGTGTTGTTTTGATGTTCGCCTATCATGAGAGAACCAAGCACATCGATGTGAGGCTTCATTTCATCAGAGGCATAATCGAGCATGGAGAAGTCCAAGTGCTGAAAGTTTTGGCAGATCACAATGCTACTAATATGATCACCAACATTTCCTAGTTGTAAGTTTTTCCACTCCATGTAGTTGATAAAACTGCATGAAAAAAGGTAGTTTGTTATCTTCATGTTATAGAGTCTGTTCCAAGGTGGATATTTGTGAGATATTGGATCGAAATATAGTACGCTCGAAGGGTAGCTTCTTAGTTCGAAAATTCGAAAGTATCTTAGCAAGATGTCGAATTCAGTTCACATGTTGTATTCGAAGCCCTGAAATGATGTAGTCAAAGTATGTTCAAGTATGCAGTGGTCAAAATGCAACGATTTTTAGCATGGTCGTATTGGGCATGTTGTTTAAGCCTAATTGGTTAAGTTAGCTTGTTCCCTAAGTTAGCTTGTGAAAGAAAATCGTGATTCAAACACAGTGGAAACAAAAATATTTTCCTTTAGTGATCCTTATGAATGAGCATGATCAATGATATAAGCGATTACCTCTTGTGGTGATTAAAACCTTTGACGTAGAATCAAAGAAGAGATCAGGAGTGTTGATGAAAAATAACACCTCTACTTAGTCCACACGAACAAAGTGCCTTCAGTCTATGTGCTATCTTCTACAAGTGAAGGCTTTGAGTGAGAGAGGGCGTGAAAGTAAGGATAGGTTTTCACGGACCGAATTATCATCAAGTAAAATTGCTTCGGCACAAGGGTTTTATTTATAGAACCACTTGTGTTGACTGCAAGCCCAAAATCCCACTTAAGTCCACGTGCACCATACCTTATGATGTAGCTCATATCACTTAAGCATGTGGTACCTTACCACATTCTATATTTTACTTAAGTGCATCGTACATTATAGGGTTCTACAATTCACTTAAGCGCACTGTACTTTATGATGTTCCTTATTTACTCTATCTCTCATTAATTTGTCCTTATGTGTGTGTCCCTGTAGGTTCTCACGACATTGGCAATTATATTAAATTATACATTTAACATAATAAACAGTGAGCGATATCTAGCAACATATTACTGCTACATAAGTCACAAATATGTCATGTGATCTGACAAAAATGTTTGATGATAATACTTGTGTGTACAATTACCCTTTTCCCCTTATGTCTATATTGAACACAAGGCATAGACTGTGTCATCTTTGTCTAGTTCAATATTAGGCCATTAGACATTTATCATGTTATGCAGGATTGGAAAATTCCATCTAGATCGCTCATGTCTCTCATCAGGCTTTGTGAAGTACCCATCAACTGTTTTTATGGTCATCCAGTTATGGACAATATTTGATTATCAATAAAGCACTTGACTCTACATCTAGGGTATATAGTGGTTTCAGTTTGAAGGGTGGTATACACCATTATTACCATGAGAATAACTTATGACACTTTACAAAAAATTTATGTAGTATTCTGATAGTGGGTCAATCCAGTATAAATATTACTCCTAATATTCATGAATAAGTCACAATTAATATTTCATTAAATGAACTAGCTATTCTAGGGACTTTACTATTTGGAAAAACAAATGTAATAAAGAAATTTCTTTTATTATTAACAAATAATTTAAGACAAGTACCAAAAGTATTGGTCTCTAGGGCTTACACCAATAGCTTGTGTAATGGGCATGTATGTAAAACCCCATTAGTTTAGTGTCTTAGTTTTCTTATAAATAGCATACTAGTCTCTCATCATTGCACAATGCAAATCCTAATTAGAGTGAGAGAGGTTATTTGTTATTTTGTAACACTTGTAATTTCGTATCAAACAGAAAATAAAAAATATAAATTTATAACCAATTTCATTGTGTTCTTCTTATTTCCTTCTTTCCGACCCTTGTGAATTTTTTGCCAATCAAAAAACTTGTTATACTTTATTATTTCGACATCGTTTTTCATAACACTTTTGGTTTAACATCAATATTCCATGATCACTTGTATATATGTTTAACATATTAGACTGTCCTCTTTGTAGACATAAGATGACATATTCTAGGTTGTTCAATAAACCTCTTCAACAAGCCAACACTTTGAAACAAACTGGCGTGGTATGCACAAATACTTCAATGAACCAATGATTTACTTGCACGATATTGCTTCAATAAGCTATTCATCAATATCTTTTCTAAAATTTTCTCCTATATCCATTGGAGTTATTACTGCATCGTAATTACTCAATATCTTGCATTATGTCAATTTTAAATCCTTCAAATTCTTCATTTGATCTTGTGATCATTAATTCTAAGGTTGTAAAAAATGTCTGCGATTATGAATACGGCTGCGACAAAACGGTACCGGAACCTTCTGATATCGTTATTCACTGTTTTAAGATTTGGAAAAAAATCACAATCAAAACATTGTTATATGGCAGCAAGAAAATGTTGTTACTCCTGCAAAATACCGTTACAACCATTTACATACCATTATTGACAAAAAAAAAAGGTTTTTCTGAAAAAATACAAATCAAATGATTTTTACTGGAACAAAATATTGAAAATTTGAACTGAAATTTTGTTATAAAAATGAAATCACACTACTTTATAGGAATTCTACTCTTTTTATAGGAATTCTATTTTGTGCAATGTTGTGATAAGTTCACACGCGACGACCGTTATTTGCAACACAACACTTATACAGACCAAAATCGTGAAAGCCGCAATGCGACCAAAATGCGATTGCAGATGTATTTTAAATCCTTGATTAATTCACTATCATTTAATCAAATAATAAGTAACTTATTATTGCTTGGTTTTCTAACATAGACTTCATGCTATGACGTAGATTTTTCAAAGCTTAGTATGATTAGAAAACTATATATACTTTTGTTCTAAGCTTTAGGGGTCTGCTGCAAACAACAAAGAGCTCTTCCTAATATGGTCTCACTTTTATCGTATAGAGACCCATTTTACATCAATTGATCTCATCTTGATAGGCTTATGCATAATCTCTTAGGTTATGTTCTTTTCAATTGTTGTGTGTTCATCCTCCATTGGTGCTATCAAATTTGAATCATTCATGACTTGATTTAAATTGATTGTCTTTAATTCTACAATCAGGGATTCATTAATTAAGTCACCATCTTCTTTGATTTCTTAATTAAGAAACACATCATAACTTCATAATCAGAGTTGTTGATCATTTCCTAAGTTCTAAACAACCGTTGATATATATATATATATATATATATATATATATATATATATATATATATATATATATATATATATATATATATATATATATATATATATATATTGAATTTAATATAAATTATGTAGAATGATTTTTTTTTGTCAATGCTCATTAAACATATAACATTTCAATATGATCTAGAACATTATAATATGAAAATTTAAGTTATATTAGAAGAACAAGTTACACGTTCAATGCTAAACAAGAATTCTTCAACTTCTTATCTGTATTTTTCTATTTAACGGTTAGAACTTGATTTAATGCTCCTAATTCTTTAACCTCCCTTTCCTTCACCTCTAGTTAATGTTGCAATATATTATTTACTTTGCAAACAAAATTAGAGGTGGTGAAAGGGGCGACTGAAGAACTAAAAACATTATACCAAGTTCTAACAATTAAAGAGCCAAATGTAGATAATGGGCTGAAAATTCTTGTCTAGAATTGAACGTGTAACTTATTTTTTAATATAACTTTATCTATCATATTATAATTTTCTAATTCAATCCGAAAAAGTTATAAATTTGGTAAGGAGTTTAAAAAACACTCAAACCACATAAGATATAATAAACTTATCTTTTAAACACACATTAACAACACCATTCATCAACAACAAACCTTAAACAACATACAAGATATAACAAACAACTCTTATTAAATACAACAAAATTATCAAAATATAGCATAAAATACATACAACATACAAATTTTATTAATGACAACAACATATCAATTCATAAAATGTTTCAGAAACATACTATTTCCATAATGGCATCCAAAATAAAATATGGATGAAACTGAAGTGAATGCGACAAACTTGTGCTAATTTTGAATGAATGTCATTCTGGATCTTTCAGATAAGTTTGCAGCACTCACTTTAACTTCATCCTCGTCAATTTTTTTCATTCACCATCCCTACCTATAAGTCAAAACAAGCAGAAAGTTCAAACAATATGAAACAAGCTATTGAAATGTAAACAATAATACATAAATAGATTTTGAAACCACTACTACAAAAAAGGGAAAAGACAACGCTTTTTTAGGCTTTTAACAGCGCTGCCTAAAGCAGCGCTGCTAAAAGAAAAAGACGGTTCTTTTTTTCAATGTAAAAGCGTTGTCTTATGCCAACTTTAGACAGTGTTTTTAGAATAGACAACGCTTTTTTATATACCCCTTTAACAACGCTTTTGCTTTAGACAGCGCTTTGTTATTTTTTTAAGTTAGGCTTTAGACAGCGCTTTCCTTTGAAAGCGCTGTCTATTCCCCCACTTTATACAACGCTTTCAGACTTTAGGCATCGCTTGTTTTTTTAAGTTTTTACAAAGCTTTTCTCCTAAAGCGCTGTCCATTGTTCACGATTTTTTTATAATAAATTATCTATTTTGACTTACAAAAGCGTTGTCCAATATATATAATGCATTTTAATCAGAATTTTAACCATATTTGATCCAGGTTTTCACCATATTATGCACCATATTTGGTAGTTTCATTCCATTAAAATATACATATATAAAAATTACACATATATATAAATTGATGATATATACAACAACAATTACAAAATTTATGATACAAGTTAAAATTCTACAAGTTAAAATTCTACAAGTTAAAATGCCTAAAATTCTAAATTGAATATACATCTATACATCTTTCTATCTTCGAGAATTCTCATGAAACAACAACAACATGAATATCTTAGCTCTATCTTCTACACATGTACATATAAACCTGGAGAGAAAAACCAAATGATCGAAATTTATAACATGATAATATTAACGTTACACTTTATTCGAATTTAATTTATACTCAAAATTCGAAAGTTCTCATCAAAGGAAATAAGACAATATACCTTAGCTTATAAAATTCTCAACCCGATAATGAATTGACACCATTCCTTCATAAGTTCATCCAATTGATCTCTTGAGTAATGTGGACAATTGAATTCCTCAAAGTACTATATATATAATAATATAACATAGTATGTGATTTAGTTAAAACAGTATGTCATTTTATGAGAAACACAAAATATGAAAATAGTATGTAATTCCTAAGTTAGAAATCTATACCGTGGATGGAATCTCTAATCGATCCAAAAGAATAGTTTCTTTCATAAACCTCAACATAAAATAGCCACAATCTATACCGTTACGCTGGAGAGGACACTACACATGGAAAGAAAATACGAATATATATCAGGATATACCTCTTAAATTGTTTTATCAAGTATCATCACTAATGTAATCAAAACTGAATATCTCTTTGTGAAAATATACCTCCACTCTGATCCATGTAATGTTGTTGGCTCTACTTTTTGGTACTTGAATATCTCTTTGGGAGCGAAAAGTAAGTAAAACGCTATAATAAAATATAAACGACTGTTTAGAGCAATCTCACATAGAAACATAAACATAAACACAAATCCATATATGTTGACCATAAACATAAACATAAACATAAACATAAACTTGAATGTCTCTTTGGGAGTGAAACACTTACGTGTCAATCATCTGTTTCAAATATGGATATGTTGACCAATCATTGTATAACAAGTCCAGATAATACATAGTTTCTCTCATAGGATTAATCGCAACCAATAATCAGTGTCTATTGTAAGATTAAACAAAGATTAAATAATGGCCAAAAATAGAAAATTATAATAGATCAAGTTAGGATGAAAATCTAACCCGTTTCCAGTATTATATGGCAAAAAGAACAACTTCTCGGTATCTTTACTGGCCATTAATAAACTTAGTATATATGCTATGACATCATCTGGTCTCGTTACAATTAACCCTGAATTGACAGTGTTGGGAGCTAAGAAGCCAAATCTTGCTTCTAATCCACGCGGGCGTAAAATGTTGTCATACATAAACCTTAAATTAAAACATCATTAACATTATACTATATTCATTGAAATGAGGGATTAAATTGTTCATTTAAATAAATAAAGTTGATCGGAGTATACCTGATGTATATACCGATAACACCGAGGCCTAATTCCAAATGCCTAAAACCTTGCTTCATATCCTCTCTACCAATTGCTTCAAGATATTAAAAATCAAAGATGTCTGCACTCATAGGTATAAGGCGGGTACCACCATCCGGAATATGTGTAATTCCTAAATATATCCGAAGGCACGACCTGAACCGAGCAGTAGTTTTTTTGCTAGCCATGGTCTTCTTAGCAACATTATTTTTTTGTGTGGAAATATTATTAATTTTAGGCGCCTTACCCGTAATGACTTGTGTAGTCTCTTTAGCATGAATCTAGTTATCATATAATTAGTTAGGGGGAGTATAAAATCACAAATTAGCATGTCTCATAGCATAAATGTCATATAATTGTGTTACCTCAAATGATGCAATTGACTCGGTCTCCCGCCTAATCCCCTTATGTTTTGGAATAAATTTTGTTGGAGTCTAACATTACCATGTAAACAAAATGTAAGTAGTCATAAAAAATTTGAATAGTAAACGATTTTAATCATACCTCATTATCTACGCAAACGAGGCTTGACGGCCATGCAACAAACGATCATATTGCATCTTCCACCAATGTTGCATCCGCCACATCGTCAGGTAGTGGTAACAACGCACCCCCCCTCTAAAATGACATCGACCGATACTTTCAAACATCCATCTGGGAGCGGTCTATGGTGAAGCATTTCACCCGAAGTATTATACACTTTTCCCTTGCCAACCATCCGATAAGTTGGTGCCGACAAATAGAGTTGACACCGGGAAATGCCCTATAATTTAATAAATATGGTTATATAATTAATAAACATGGTTATATAATTAATAAACATGGTTTTATAATTTATAAATATGGTATATAATTACCTCGGGAATATTTTTTCTAAAGTTACCATTGATACTACCTTTGTCACTAGTATCTTTAAAGCCTGTAGCTTGATCGATTTCCTTTTCCTTTCTCAGCTCATATACTTCTTGTTATAACTTTTCCAACTTCTCCTGAAGTTCTTTATTTCTTGGAGCTTTTGTCTTTGATTTTTTTTCAAGGATGTTGGAGTGATCCCAAATCCCTTACCCCTCATCTGACCAGAATACTCATGAATATCTAATGCTCGTGAGAGTATTCTCCTGCAATCATTATTTTCATATGGAGGTATAGACTGGGAAAAACTCTTCTGAAATTCATATAAATATTGTAATTAAATAATGATATGTTAATAAAATAATGATGTAATTAAATAAATAAAAGTATGATGTAATTAAATAAATAATGTTATACTTGCACATCTCTCGAAATTTTGTTGAACTTTTTCTTCAACAGCTCCATCCTTACAGACATGGACTTCCTTCCATAAAATGTGTTCCGGAAGAGATGTTTCAGAACTATTCTCTTTTGTTAGCTACACATTAAGCCAAAAAAAAGATCAAATATAAGCGTGTATATATTATAGATACTTTGCAATTTATAAATACTTATAATAGATTGTTGTAAGTGTGCATATCCCATACGGCCTTTTCTGTATGGATATGCTGGACTTGAAGCTCGTTGTCGATTTACGACACTTAAACTCTCAAATTTTTGGGTATTTCTTTTCGATTTAAAAGTTTCCCATTCTTCAGCTGTAATCAAATCAGCATATTTCTTTGGAAGCTCTACATCAACAAAAATTTTATCCGCATCCCTTAGAAACTTGTTTGACAAGAAAGCTCTAAATCCTCTATGTAGTTTCCCGACCAATTTAAGAATATAATCTCTCCTGGTATCCTCAATGATGAACGACCTCTACGAAAATCATACATAAAGTGCGTTAGTATAAGTAATTTAGAGACATAATCGTCATTAAAAACAATTAACATCACATATGGTATCTGTATATCACTCTATATTTTATCTTTAGCGTCGTCCAACACACTTGCTCTCTAATCTTCACATGTGATTGGAATTTCTCTTCTTACCACCGAACCGAGATAACTCGTCAATGTTGAACCGTTAGGCTCAATGAGTTGGCCTTCTTGGCTCCAATGCACATTATACTTTATTCCTTGGTCTCTATCCTGAATTATTCTCTTCATTATTGTTATTCCTCTTCTATATTCCATTTCTGTTTTACTAACA
Source organism: Vicia faba (assembly GCA_948472305.1). Taxonomy (NCBI): domain Eukaryota; kingdom Viridiplantae; phylum Streptophyta; class Magnoliopsida; order Fabales; family Fabaceae; genus Vicia; species Vicia faba. The sequence goes on along the minus strand of OX451736.1, from coordinate 1,289,179,877 downwards.
ACCTTATCTTTATCATGCACAAAATCATCACGTGGGTTTATCGTCATTAGTAGCCATCTAAGTTGTAATAAACATAAACATAAATCCAATATAAAATTCCATAGTCATTTAAATATATATAAAATGACAATTCTAAAAATTAACATAAACATAAACTTAAACGTAAACACAAACATAAACATAAACATTTTAATAACCCTACCTCTTTCACTAACATCTCTTTCTTTTCTTAGTTGGAACGTGAATTACTTGTTTCTTAACAATGCGGACGGATGGATTTATCCAAATTCCCTTATTATGATCATTTCTGATATATGATTCATCCGCTATAATATTCTCATCTTGATCATTTATAATATACGACTCATTCTATCTAATACATGACTCATTCTCATCATCAATACCACCTTGGTTTACACTGTTATCATCAACCACTTTGTTAGAAAAAAGAACTATAGACCATTTTGTACTCGCCGGGTCAGTGACATAGAACACTTGTTTAGCTTGAGAGGCTAGAATAAAAGGTTCTTCTTTGTACCCCTCTCTATTAAGATCCACCTGCAAAAATCCTGACATATCCATTCGTATGCCACCACTACTTACCCACTTGCAACCAAAGATAGGAATCTGAAACTTTTCGTAATCAAACACCCAAATATGCTCGATAACTCCAAAATATGACAAATTTTCATATTTGGGGTTTAGGTTCTTCATACTAGAAATGTGCATTGCTTCAGCAAGCACGGTGACACCACTATTTTGCATAGTACTTTTATCATCTTATTCTTTGGTATAAAATATGTATCCATTAATTGCATATGCACTATAGGAAAACACATGAAAACTTGGACCATATGCCAAACATCTCAACCTTTCTGTTATTGAAGCGGGATCTGAATGAAGCTTTGAAAAAATATGATCCTTAAACTATGGTATAAAACTTTGATTGTTCTCCCGTACTATCCAATTTTCATTTATATTCTGATTTAACCCTCGGAGTATATCCTTGTGCATTTCAACATATGGCTCAACCTCACTGTCATTGTGCAGAACATACAGATGCACTTGATTTCGTTCATCTTTTGATATTGTCACAATTTTATTTCCAATTAATCTTTTACCTTCCTTTTTTCAAAAATATGACTTTTGGGGAGTCCAATGGATTGAACTTTGGACAAATATTCAGTACAAAACTCAATCGCTTCTTCAACAATGTATCACTCAATAATACAACCCTCTGGGCGACTTCGGTTTTTCACGTACCCTTTTCATACTTTCATATAACGTTCAGCAGGGTACATCCATCTCATATAATCTGGGCTGTACAACTGTGTCTCTTTAACCAGATGAACAACTAGATGTACCATTATGTTAAAAAATGTGGGAGGAAAATAAATTTCAAGCTAACAAAAAGTAATAACAATTTCTTTTTGCAATGTTGGTAAGATCTCAGGATCAATCACCTTACTACAAATTGACCTAAAGAAAAAACACAACTTAGTTATCGCACTCCTTAATTTATCTGGAAAAATAGAACGTATACATATTGGTAGAAAATGCTCCATTATAACATGGAAATCACGTGTCTTTAAACTCTTTAACTTGAGTTATTTAATAGACACAAGTCTTCTAATATCTGAAGAGTGTCCTTCTGGAACTTTAACTTCACTTAGAAACTTACACAATATTTTTTCTCCTTTATAGATAGAGTAAAAGCAATATGTGGTAGATATGTTCGGCTTCCTTTCTTCACGGGTCCTAGTTCAGTTCGTATTCCCATATTTAACATGTCCTCCCTTGCTTTAAGGCCATCCTTAGACTTTCCTTTAATATTGAGTAACGTACCAATAACACTTTCAAATACATTTTTTCAATATGCATAACATTGAGAAAATGTCTCACATACAGAGACTTCCAATATGGCAATTAAAAAAAATCGATCTCTTCTTCCACTCACCTTTGACAACCGTATGCACAAAAGACTTGCCAAACTGAGTACGCACATCTTTCACCTTTTCAAAAATTTGGTCACCTGACAATGCAGGTGGAGCTTTAAGTTGTTCGGTGTCTCCATTGAATGCTTTTCACCATGCACAGTAGTGATGTTTAGAATGTAAGAATCTACGATGACCGAGAAACACATTCTTCTGAAAAAGTTCCAAACGCGTCGTATCGGTTCCATCTTCACAAACAGGACACGCACGTTGACCTTTAATGTTATACCCAGATAGATTCCCGTATGCTGGAAAATCAGTAATTGTGCCAAACAACATCACCCTCAAATTGAAACTTTGTTTCCTATATCCATCATAAACCTCCACCCCGTTCTCCCACAAAATCTTTAAATCTTCGATCAAAGGTGTCAAGTATACGTCTATGTCATTCCCTGGTTGTTTAGGCCCAGATATTAACATAGATAACATCATGCACTTACGATTCATACATAGCCATGGAGGTAGGTTATAAATCATAAGAATCACAGGCCATGTGGTATGTGAGATACTTTGAAGACCATGCAGGTTCATTCCATCAGTAGATAAAGCCAACGGAAGGTTTCTTGCTTCTTCTCCAAAATCAGGATAATCATTATCAGTTTTCGACCACTGTGGTTAATCTTCCGGATGTTGATACTTTCCATCAATAATTCTTTTATTTTCATTCCAAGTAAGGTGTCTTGCATCGTTTTCACTACGAAACATTCGCCTAAATATCGTAATTATAGTAAAATACCAAAAGACTTTTCCTGGAGACAATTTTTTCTTATATCGATACAAACCGCATTTAGGGCACTCATTTAATGATGCATATTCGTTTCGAAAGAAAACGCAATCGTTTATACAAGCATGTATCTTATCATAGCCCATGCCAATAGAGCACAACATTTTTTTGGCCTCATGGGTTCGATTAGGAAGAAAATTATCCTCCGGAAGCATATCTCTCATAAGGGCTAATAACTCTGTGAAAGTTTTATCTGACCATCCATTGCCCGCCTTTAAGTTGTACAACTTTAATACCACAGACAGTCTTGTGAATTTAGTGCACCCTTTATACAACGGTTTCTCTGCATCGCTTACCAATATCTCAAACATTTTGGGACAATCCAGAATTTCTTCTTCAAGTGCATCTGCAATCTCTTCGACTCGATCAAAATCATATGTATTTATGTCCTTGGCGTCTGAAGCATAGGCCGTACTACTTTTCTCCCCCGGTTCAATGTTGTCGTTACTTTTTTCACCGTGAAATATCCAACACATATAACTTCTATCAATTCCACGCATTAGTAAATGCGATTTCAATCCATCTGTGTTAACCTGACCCACATAACAACAACCCAGGCAAGGACACTTCATTCGACTAGGGTCTTTGGCGTGTTCAACAGCAAACTTTACGAATTCCAATACCCCATTCTCGTACTCTTGTGACAATCGATCGGAAAACATCCATTTTTTATCCATTTTTTCTACTTATTCAAGTAAACAAAAACACTATAAACGGATTATTCTCTTTTTGTTTGAATTAAACGAATTATTTCTAGAAATTTATTTCTAGAGTTAATAACATGGACTAAAAATAAATATATCTATATAAAAATAATTGTGTTTTTTAATTGATCGATACAGATAGAATTTGAACTTGACTTACCAAAGAAAGAAAATGGGCTATTGGTGTCCACGACGGATGATGCGGCTTTGATGTTCTTCGAATCGGTGATGGTCTTCGACTAACTACACCAATACAAAGGGATCATCAAAAACAAGTTGTATATATATATATATATATATATATATATATATATATATATATATATATATATATATATATATATATATATATATATATATATATATATATATATATATATATATATATATATATATATATATATATATATATATATATATATATATATATATATATATATATAGGTTCAAAACAAAATACTAGTTTATGGAAAATATAAACATGATAAACAATTCAGAAACCAATTAAAATAACAAAAAAACCCATCATATATATCATCTTTTTTATTCCAAAGTATAGAACCAAAAGAAAATGCAATAATGCTAAATGGTAAAAGTGTTGTTGTTATATATCAAGTCCTACCAAGAACCCAAAAATTAAAATGCATACATATAACTCAGTTTAGACATCAATATGAGGATAATGTCTTAGTTGTTAGCATAGTACATTATCAAGGAGGATAACTCAGTTTGGACATCAATGAATATAAAGACATTTTCAATAAAGAACATACCTTGAGAACCGGCCGGTGTGGGTGGAGGAAAACCGAGAGAGACGATGAAGGACGGAGGGGGGCTGGTACGACGGCGAAGGATCTGCGACGGAGGAGGAAATGGGTTACACTTACTGTTGAAGGAGGGAAAGGGTTTCGCTTCTGTATTCTTGAATCTGTGAATACGCAGATTCTATTTTTTTAATTTTCACTTATAAGGGTTTAGACAACGCTTTCTAAAAGCGCTGGCTAATATGAACTTATAGCAGCGCTTTTGAAAACCGCTGGCTAATAGTGTCCTTTAGCAGCGCTTTTCTAATATTTTTTTAATTTTTTATGACTTTAGACAACGCGTTCTTAAAGCTCTGTTTAAAGTGGACCTTTACCAGCGCTTTATCATAAGCGCTTTCTAAAGCAATCCTTTAGCAGCGCTTTTTAAAAGCGTTGTCTAAGGTCATATATTTAGCAGCGTTTTTACTAATTATTTTATATAGCTTCCGTGTTTTTTTTAATTCACTTATAGCAGCGTTTTTGTACAAAAGCGTTGTCTAATGTGCACTGTTAAAAATCACTTTTGGCGTAATGAACATAAACTATTATAAATATGAACTTGTAAGGCATCCATTTCCTAAGATTTTATTCAACAAAGGTAACCCTTCTAAGAAGACGAGTTCTCTGCATAAGTTTGGGGTTTCCATATGAGAGAGACGAGTGACATAGATGTTAGGGTTTTGTTTTGAGAAAGATGAGTGAAAGAGATGTTAGATTTTTATTTTGAAAGAGACGATAGTTATGTACTGAAGCGAGAGATAATTTTTCTTATATATAAATATGTAACACCTTTCACCATGGTTGATAATACAAACTGAGATGAAATGATTGTACCTTACACAAGGATTTATTATAAGAACCATGGTGATATACAAGGTCAATCTCATCTTGTCACGATAAATAGAAAACATATAGTGTTGGGATTTGAACCATTTCACTCTAGGTATATTTCACTATGATTGTTAATCATGACCTTAGTGAAATATATTTTAATAGATACAAAATATTTATTTTGTAGTAGTACATGATGTGCAAAATTGTTGACATTGCCCACCCCTAATTTTATGGGGCACCTGTATACTACTGTTCCATACTTCATTTCTTGTTTCTCACAAAATTGTATAAGAATGTATTCACCTCCCTCGTTTGTTCTTAATTTTTTTAAGACTATAATTAATTTTTTTCATCATGCAACTTAAATTTATTAAGCATGTTTAACATGTCACTTTTCTTTTCAATTAGATAGAGCTTGTATACTTAATTCCGGTGGTTAGAAAATAACTATTATCTCACATGGATTTTTTCTAAGAGATTACATACATCAGAGCATTCAATTTCTAATATCTATTTCTACTTTGACTATATTGGCAAGTCCCCTTTGAATAACCTCTTAGTTTTCTTTCCCGCCACAACTGTAAACATACTTTATGCTTTTTAAATTTTAGTACTCATCAAAATTAATATTGGATAATATGGGTTTTGCTTACCGCAATGCGCTTATTCTATATTAGTAAGGTGAGGTGGGATAAATGTAATATTCAGTTGTTAAAATTTGAAATAACTAGAAATATCACTAGAAAAGGAAGATGGGGTTGAATAATGACGCTTTTAAATTTTTATTTTTGCTCTATCTATGTTTAGTTAATGTTTTTCAACTAAAGACAGATATGAGAGGTATAGTAAAATATTTGAAGAAGTATAAAAGTAAATAGTGCACGATAATTATATCCTGGTTCACCAATTCGTAGTTAGTCCAACCCTCACAGTTTGTGAGATTTTTCTATTCTTCACAATCACCCAAACATGCTTTTTGTATCTTTTTTTTATTCGTTTAGTCTCACCAGACTTACACTTCTGAATGTATTCAAACTTCATATATCTTCTACATTTTCCTTACAAGTCTTTTATATCGCTTGAGGATATACAAGTGAGAAAATTATTTTTGGATACAAAGACTAACCACTATATGGAAGTGAGATGTTTTTGATAGCAACTCATTGAGGTAAATTGATTTCGTTCAAAGGAGAGAAGAGAAGTTTTTTATTCTTTTCTTTTTGGGAAGCTCTTTTGTTTTCTTCTTTTTCTAGGAAGATCTTTAAAAGGAAGTGATTACCTTCTTTTATAGATAAGAAAAAAATGATTGTTGGTGATCTAAATTACTTTTCCCATGGTTTCGTTTAATATTACAAAAATGACATGAGAGAGTCTTGAATCCTCAAGGATTATTTTTGTTGTCTTAGAACTTGTTCCCCTGATCTGATTATTTTAATCTTGATTGATAAAGAGTCTTATCATGCAAGTTAATTGTGAAAGAGTGTATCTTATTGTCATAGCCTAAGTTTTACCCTTAAAATTCCATCTATAACATCATTTGCACTTCATCAAAGTCACAAGCACGGTAGCCTCTCAACCCTCCTATCGTTGGGTTTGTTGTATGGGAGATCACCAAGCACCTTTTTTTTCATTTTGCTTTATGATTAATCAATTTATGCATTACTGACTTTAACCAAAATACAAAAATATGCTTTGTTCGTTTTTATTTATTTTACAAGGTAGGTTTTTGAATCAGAAGATCGAGTGTGGTTATTCAATTAGGAGTTCGAATCGTCAAGGTCAAATATGATCAATTTTTAAATCTTAATGGCTTATTCATCAAGGCATGACCTATAATCTTAGGTCACCTTCTCCTCAATCTTAATTTTACATCTTTTGATCAAAGAAAGATCAAGTTTGTTTTCTTGCTTTTCAAGTCATTTCAAGTAGCTTCATGTGTTTATTTTCATTCCTTATTAATCAAGTCTTCCCAAGATTTTGTCAACATTTATTAAAGAATGATCAAAGATAATTCATTTGGAGTTCATGTTTTTAACAATGTGCCTTGGATTACAAGAAAAAGTTAAAAGTTGCAAGTTGGTTCAAGTTGTTTTAACCTAAAAATCAAGTTTATCACGCATATGTTCAAAATATCACAACTTCTTCATACTTCAGCATTTTTAGTAGTCCAATTATGCTCCTAAGGTTTTCAAAGTTTCAGATTAATGATAGGTCATTTTGTGGACTTAGAGAAATTTTACCTAAAAGTTAAGTATGAGATGCATAATTCCTCTGCAAATTTTCAACTTAATGGGCTGTTGTTTTTTCCAAATATCCCTTTTTGATATCCTCTACAAATTTCATTTAGATGTCAAACATTAACTATGCCTTTAATGGCCTTAAATCCTGAAGGCCATGACTGCACAAAGTGAGTTCATAACATATTTGACCTAATTTCAAACCTAGTGTTCGGTGGTTTTTCAAATTTACGAGCTTCTCATTTTCTCATCAAGAATCCAATTGATTTGGTTCTTTTTGGATTGTCTTCCTGGACATGAAAGGAACATTTGGCTCAAGAAAAATCACAAAACGCATGAGGGAATTTCATTTGGCCTAAAGGTAAACACGATGACCTGAAATCCATTTTTATCATGACCTATAATTTTCGAAAGCACGTGCAAACTTAACTTGGGGCCCCCAAATCATGTGCACACTTGTTTGTGTTGGCAAAACGCATTCCACTATGTGTAAAAGACGTGAATGAGCTTAACAAGTTACACATTTCGTGCCAAATTCTTACTGTGATACGGTGGCAGAACCGACTATTATACTAGTTTGTATTTGCAAATATCGCGGTAAGCAAGAGTCGCCATCGACTTTTATTTCATCCAACTAAGGAAAAGGAAAAAGAACAGAAAAAAAAACTTTTTCGAGAATGTTTCTGAGTACGGGGGGTAGATTATAAAAAGGGAAGGTGTTAGCACCCTTTCTATCCATGGTTTTCCATGGGCTCTTAGGTACTTTGCTCACTTTTAAAAATTGCTCGTGCGTGCTTGTTTTGAAAAAGTTTTACTTTGTGATAACCCTTGTATCAGTCCTCAAGAGTGTGACAAAGTTGTTTTTGAAAATTGTTTTAAAAAATGTTGGTGTGAAAAGTTTTGTTTGAGCAACTACCTAGGAACTAATCTACCTACTCGAAAAAAGTCTGTTCGTTTTCCTTTAGGAAGTGCTATCCTATTATTAAGGAATAGGTAGCACCGTCGTTGGAGTTTTAAGGAACGTTTGAAGGGACAAATACGATCACAAAGCAATGTTAGGAAATTTTTATAATCACCCTAAAGCATTAAAGATCTTTTTCCGAGGCAACGTCCTATTGGGTCATTTTAGATCTTTGGAAACTAGAGGATGGCCACTAATATTCCCTATACTTTATGATTGTTTACCGAAGGCAACCGGAGTTGAGTAGACCCTAAGAGTGAGCATGTGCAAGTGTATTTTTCAGTTAACTATCTTTGCATATTTAGGGTTTTCTATTGTTTTAATTTCAATTTGTCTTTCCATACAATCCTATTAACATACATCTAACGGTTTATAGTTTGCCGAAATTAAAATGCGAGAAATTAGATTCCTAGCTATTACAAGGCTTTGGGCAGATACATAATTATTCTTGACTGAAAATAAAATGCAGAATTAAAATTCTATTTAAATCTATTACAAACTCGGAGCAGTTACAAATAAAAAAAAGAAAATTAAAAGCGTGCGGCAAATTAAATGCGAGAACTAATCAGACGACCTAAAAATCTAATTTGAGAAAATATTTATATTGTTTTTGACGAAAAAATTAGGTTAAGTATAAAATTAAACCCTAATTCTAATTATTTTGAATTATAATAAAAAGTCATTAAATTACCCTAATTTAATTAAACTAATTAGTTAATAAAATATTTTTATAAAAAAACATTTTTGATGTTTTTTTATGATTTTTGATTAAATAAAAAAAATATGACTTTTTTTTGAATTATTTAAAAAAAGACAAAATTAATAAATAAAGAGAAAAAGAATTAAAATAGAAAAGAATAAGAAATTGGGCCTGCGCATAAGCAAACCAGGGGGTGTACTTCTGATTTTTGTTTGACCAAATGCACACTGAGCCCAATCCTGTGACAGATCCTGTGTTGGCACTCTTGGAAGGTGCACCATGGTCTCTCCTTGGATTGAACATTAGATCTGTGTTGGCAATGATCCAGTGGCTAGATCAATGAGGCGCATAAAGGACATCAGGCTTTGGAATGCATGGGATCTGCAATTACATGTTGAGAAAATAAAGAAAATGTTGGGACCTAGGATCGAACCCAGGTCCTTCCATTCATTCCATGATTGCCCTGCCATCTGTGCTACGCTGCTTAGTTGTTATAATAATAACATTAAAGCATAATATGTAAAACAACATGGATGGTCCAAAAAACGCGCGATTATTCAAATGGCCCAGTGGGAGGGTGACAACTCATCATCTTCTTCCTTGTCAGTCATCTTAGGTACCAGATCTATACCTACGGACAAAGCTCCATAGCCATAAACCTGCAAACTTCAAAAATCCATACTACGCATGATAAATTAATTCTAAAGACACCAATCAACTCGTCTTGATTTCACGAGTGTCATGGCATCATTTTCTTGACCTAATTTCACCTATACAGAGAAGCCCCAAAATGGCTTCTTAAACCTTAGCCATGGAAAATATTAGTATATGCGTCAAAACGTCAATTAAATTATCCCAACATGTTGCAAATATGTTAACAAGCACAAATATATCATTCAAACATGCTTAATATGCAAGAATTATCGTAATCGATTTTGAGAAAAGATGCAAACTGTATGAGGGCTAGGGGACGATTCTGGGCATGGAAATGCTTGCAATGAATTGTGTTAGCTCCAAGAGATGTCCAGGAAGTGATTGGAAGCCTTGGAATGGCCTGAATCACCCTCTATATGAGAAAACAAATCTCCACTTTTTGCCAAAAAATTCAAGTTTCTTTCTTTGTTTTCACGATTGCAAACCTTGTTATGTTGCCATGTTTTTGTTCATTATATGTAGTATGAAGAATTAGGGTAACAATTTTGGATCCAATCTTGAGAAATGATGGATAAAATCTTTGATATTTAAGCCATATTCTTTCATTCCAAACTTTAACAAATCATGCCTTTTTTTCCTTGATTCGACTTGGCTTGATTAGGCCAGCTCAATTAGATTTGATCTTCATCAAAATCAGATCATCAAAACAATCTTTAATATTTTTTGTTATTTATTTGATTTAATATGATTTTTAATAAATAAAAATAAAAATAAAATAAATAAATAGAGAAAATAAGATATGGATGATGATTTGGGTCGTGGACCATGTCCTTAACAAGATACAAACCTAAAATGCTAGGCCATTTTAGCAAAAAAAATACATTTTTGAGAACATTTGATTTTGGCAATTTTCCGAAAATGGTCAACTTTGACAATGCATAACTCTTCCAATTTTAACCCTAGAATGGTGTTCTTTGATTTTTTAGAAAGCTTAGGATGTCCCCTAAACAACCCTTTTAGTCTCATTTCAATTGAGTCTTCCATGTTCATGTAAGAAGCTTTGACCCAAAAGGTGTTTTTGTTGACTTTTCAAAAGGACCTATAATGTAGAAATTCATATATTTTTGAGTGCATTTTTTGAACTTTAGGCCTGAAGATGAGTTGTAGGGAATTGAATTCCCTTCAAAATGAGACTTAGATGAGAAATTTCTGATAAAGTATGAGAAGTTATGCTTGGTCAAAGTTTGGTTGACTTTTCCTAAGAAACCCTAATTTAGCAACTTTTGAGTTTTGATGAATTAAGAGCATTCCTTGGGAATCATGGTAAACCCTTGATCAAATGATGGATATCACTTCAAAATGTTGATGTTGACCAAAAATCTTGAAGTTTGACTGTATGTGGGCCACAGTTTACTTTTGACCTAATACAGTCGATTCTTAAGCATCTGAGCAGTTGACTGAGCAAACTTCTTGTGCAAAGCTTAAAATTTGACAAGGAGGGTCTTGAGGACATATTAGGACTATGGAGAGAATATGAGGCCTTTGGAGCTCACCCTTCTTGATTAAAATGGAAACCCTAGTTGGAGGTTCATTGCTTTAGGAAAGAGTTTGTCTGGTCAACTCTTGAGCATCCTTGAGCAAGTTGAGGGTCTTAATGAGAATATATTGAGTAAAATGGGAGGGAAAATTTTGGGGTACAACAGCTGCCCCTGTTCAATCTTCTTAAACTTGGGGATGTAGATTGGCTTGGTCTGCCTTTCGTGATTTGAAGGTGGAAGATGATTGAACACTAGAGTGCCCAGAAATTTGCACTTGCATGCAGTGCCTGGTGTTTGGTGATATCGGGAATGGGCTTACAGATTCCATTTGGGAGTCAACAGAGAATTGTTGGAGATGGGCTTAAAGATGCCATCCAGAAAAGATATTAGTTGCATAAGAGATTCCTTTGCGAGAATTCCTGTACCTGCCGTTGAGGAGGACTTCACTGAGAAAAGTTGATTTACGTCTTGGGAAATTGAGTCTAGGAGCTTCGATTGTCCATTACTCTACTGGGGAGTTAATTATTGATTGAGGAGATGGAAGTGACCTACATATCTGGTCAGAGTCCCAGCTGCACAGCCACTTACTGGGAAATTGTGAAATCGATCGTATCTAGTCAAGTCCAGGTCTTACAGTATTGTAAACTATTGTCTGGAGATAAGGGGGAAGGAGCCTGGATAGTAGGGTTACTTCAAAATGAAAGCCTGGATAGTAGGGCTATGAGAAGGACCCTGGATAGTAGGGTTACTTCGGGATGAGAGCTTGGATAGTAGGGCTATGAGAAGGAACTTGGATAGTAGGGTTACTTCGGGATGAGAGCTTGGATAATAGGGCTATGAGAAGGAACATGGATAGTAGGGTTACTTCGGGATGAGAGCCTGGATAGTAGGGCTATGAGAAGGAACTTGGATAGTAGGGTTACTTCGGGATGAGAGCCTGGATAGTAGGGCTATGAGAAGGAACCTAGATAGTAGGGTTACTTCGGGATGAGAGCATGGATAGTAGGGCTATGAGAAGGAACCTGGATAGTAGGGTTACTTTGGGATGAGATCCTGGATAGTAGGGATATGAGAAGGAACCTAGATAGTAGGGTTACTTAGGGATGAGAGCCTGGATAGTAGGGCTATGAGAAGGAACCTGGATGGTAGGGTTACTTCGGGACGAGAGCCTGGATAGTAGGGCTATGAGAAGGAACCTGGGTCGTAGGGTTACTTCGGGATGACAGTGTAGATTAGTTGACCCGTTTGGTTTCGAGAACTGAGTTTCCATTAGTCATCTGCAGACGTGACCTGTATAACTGCTGGGATTGTTGAAGATAATCGCCTTTCCTGAAAATAAAACAGGGTTGATTATATGCGATACATGAAATGCATGGTGGGATGATGTTCTCAAAATAAATGAGATTATGTTGTTTGTGATATGTATGCGTATGTCATGATGTATGTACATGAAATACTATTGGGGTATGTCTGAGTCTGGGAAAATAAATCCCCGACTGCTGCTGGAGGATATAGTGTTCCTGACTGTTGTAGAGAATTATGGTTATTCTACTTTAGCCGGAGATAGCGAACAAAAATGACTATGCTGGAGATTTGCTCTTTGAATATTCTGTCTGAGAGAGATTCTGTTTGAGGATAACTCTGCAGGGAATAGCTTGGAAAGTGAATTTTCGTAGATGAAGTAATGAGTTCTGTCGAGGATTGAGCTTCTGTATCCAGAGAAATAGACTCTACTTGGGAGATAAAGTTTACTGACCCGCTCGCGATTATGTAATTTTGGCTGAGGGATATAGCTGTCAGGTTTCTGAATGACCTTGGCTGGGGAGATTACTTCCTGTTTCGGGAAAACTGACATCAATGCTTTCGAATACTTTTAATCTGTGGGGAGTGTATGTACTGATGGTTATGCTCTAAAGATGTCTCTGTCCCGATACCTGCCGGGCAGAGTAACTGTCGGGTTTTGGCACTTCTTGTTTTTGCCCCTGTTTCTGGAATTACGAGTAATTGTCTTTTTGTTTCTTTATGTAAATATTTATGAGTAGTGATCATATTCAAATGCATATGTCGAAAACAAATCATTGGACGTTCGTACAAAACAAAACAGAAAAGGAAAAACTCATAGTTTCTTGTGAAAATGATTTTGCATTGATTTTTTTGAAGTTGGCCTGTAATAGGTGTTTTCGTACAAGGAGATTGACATTCTAGTAAGAGAACGCCACCGTAAAAATAGAAGCTATACAATTTTGTGTAAAAGAAAATAGCTATGTGCAACAATACCATTGAGTTCCAACTCTGTTATTGCCCTTATGTCTTCAAGCGTCTCATCACTTTGCTACTTGTCCGAAGTTGATTAGGTTGATCGATGCCGTTTGAGCTTGATAATTGATACCGAAGTCTGGTCGCAAGGTGATCCAATGGGACATAGTGATACGCTTTATATCCCTAACTTTTGCCTGAACTGTGCTTTCGGGTTTTCAGTCCACCGGGATACCCTTTTTTGCCCAAGTCGCCTTTTCAGGTTTTCGGCTTGCCGGGTATACAGATTTTTTCATTTTCATCCCTTATTTTAGCCCGAACCCTTTTGGTTCGCCGGGAAGCCCTTATTTTTTCCTAGGTCAGTCAACCTAGCAGGTCTTTTAATTAGGCATAGTATCTTTTCACTATGTCTGCATTGACAGGGTGAGGAAGTTCGTCACCGTCCATGGTGGTTAGAATCATAACTCCACCCAAGAAAATGTTCTTAACAACAAATGGCCCTTCATACGTGGGATCACCTTGCGGCAGTATGATGCGCTTGATCACTAAATATCCGACTTGATATTCTTGACGTCTGACTTTCTTGTTAAAAGCCTTAATCATTCGCTTTTGATACGTCTGACCATGACAGATAGCAGTAAGTCTCTTATCATCGATTAGATTTAGCTTATCAAGTCGAGTTTGGATCCAGTCGTCTTCGTTCAAACCCGCATCCTTCATAATCCTGAGAGAAGGTATTTGGACTTCGATGGGTAGGACTTCCTCCATGCCATATACCAGAGAGTAGGGTGTTGCCCCTGTCGACATCCATGCTGAGGTACGATATCCATGAAGAGAAAATGGTAACATCTCATGCCAGTCTTTGTATGTCACCGTCATCTTCTGTACAATTTTCTTGACGTTCTTGTTAGCCGCTTCAACAGCACCATTCATCTTTGACCTGTAGGGAGAAGAATTATGATAATGTATCTTGAACTGTTTACAGAGATCGGTGATCATTGTGTTATTGAGATTCGTATCATTGTCAGTAATAATTCTCTCTGGCACACCATATTGACAAATCAGATTATGTCGGATAAACTGCGCCACGATGTTCTTGGTCATAATAGAAAAAGAGACCGCCTCAACCCACTTCGTCAAGTAGTCAATGGCTACTAGGATGAAGTGATGCCCATTGGAAGCAGTAGGCCTGATTTTTCCAATCATGTCGATGCCCCACATTACAAAGGGCCACGGAGCTATCAAGACGTTTAAGGGAACTGGAGGCACATGCACCTTATCACCATAGATTTGGAACTTATGACAAGTTCGAGAGTGCTGATAATAATCGGCTTCCATGGTGGACCAGTAATATCCTGCCCGTAGGATCTTCTTAGCCATGGTGTGTCCACTAGAATGGGTTCCGAAGGTTCCTTCATGTAGATTTGTCACGATCCTCTCTGCTTCGCTTCTGTTTACACACCGTAGTAATGTAGAGTCATGATTACGCTTGTAAAGGATTCCATTACTAAGGAAGAACTTCACAGCGAACCTTCTCAGAAACTTCTTATCATTGGCAGATGCCCCTTCGGGATACTCTTGAGCCTCGAGATACCTTTTGACTTCGTGAAACCAGGGTTTGTCTTCCACATCTTCGGTATCAATTTCATAGCAGTGTGCTGGTTCATCCAACCTCCCAATGGTGATTTGGGGAGCTTCGTTGTCCCACCTAACTTTGAACATAGAAGACATGGTAGCTAGCGCATCCGCTAACTGGTTCTCCTCTCGCGGGAAATGTTCAAAAGTTACCTCCTCAAAGTGTGGGAGAAATGTCAATACGTATTATTTGTATGGGATGAGATTCGGGTGCTTCGTATCCCATTCGCCTTTGATCTGACTTATTACCAAGGTTGAATCCCCGAAAACATCCAAGAACTTGATCCTGAGGTCAATAGCGGCCTTGAGACCCATGATGCAGGCTTCATACTCCGCCATGTTATTAGTGCAGTTGAAACATAGTCGGGCGGTGAAAGGAGTATGACAGCCTTCAGGAGATATGATTACAGCACCGATGCCATTACTCAGTGAGTTCGAAGCTCCGTTAAAAAACATAGTCCATCGGGATCCCTCCTCGGGTCCTTCATCTGGTCCAGGTTCTTCATGGTCAGTCACCAAAATAATATTCTCATCCAGGAACTCAGTATTCATGGACTGGTTGTCATCCACGGCCTGATGAGCCAAATGATCAGCCAATACACTCCCCTTGATTTCTTTCTGGGTTGTATATTATATATTGTACTCGGTTAAGATCATCTTCCATCTTGCTATTCTTCCGAAGAGAGCGGGTTTCTCGAAGATGTATTTGATTGGATCCATCTTAGATATCAACAAGGTAGTGTGGGTTAGCATATATTGTCTTAGTCGGCGAGCAACCCATGACAAAGCATAGAAAATTTTCTCGAGCAGTGAGTATCTTGTCTCACAGTCGGTAAACCTTTTGCTAAGGTAGTATATTGCGTTCTCTTTTCGGCCAGACTCGTCATGCTGCCCTAGCACACACCCCATTGAATTGTCTAGCACCGTTAAGTATAGTATCAAAGGTATTCCTTCGACGGGGGGCATCAGAATCAGTGGTTCTTGTGGGTATTCTTTGATTCTTTCCAAAGTTGTCTGGCATTCGTCATTCCACTTTACCACTTGATCTTTCTTCGGAAGCTTAAAGATGGGCTCACAAGTAGCAGTCAAATGTGAAGTGAACCTGGCAATGTATTTCAAGCATCCCAAAAAACCTCTAACTTCCTTCTCTGTACGGGGATCTGGCATTTCTTGTATGGCCTTTACCTTCGTAGGATCTACTTGGATGCCTTTGTCGCTGACAATGAAACCCAGAAGTTTACCAGACCTTTCCCCGAAGGTGCACTTGTTCAGATTCAACCTCAGCTTGTATATCTTCAACTTGTCAAACAACTTTTGTAGATGATCAAGGTGTTCTTCCTCAGTTTGAGACTTGGCTATCATATCATCAACATAAACTTCGATCTCGTGGTGAATCATATCACGGAACAAAGCGACTATGGTGCGCTGATAAGTTGCCCCAGCATTCTTCAACCCGAAAGGCATCACCTTGTAATAGAAGGTGCCCCACTGTGTAATGAAGGTTGTCTTCTCCATGTCTTCAGGAGCCATCTTGATCTGGTTGTAGCCAGAGAAACCGTCCATGAAGGAGAAGATTTTGTGCTGCACGTTGTTGTCAACCAGGACATCAATGTGAGGAAGTGGGAAGTCATCCTTGGGGCTTGCCCTGTTCAGATCTCTGTAATCCACACACATTCATACCTTACCATCTTTCTTAGGTACCAGAACGATGTTAGCAACCCACTGTGGATAGGAGGTGACAACTAAGAACCCTGCGTCGAACTGCTTCATGACCTCTGCCTTGATCTTCTCTGACATTTTAGGGCGCATACGGTGGACCTTCTGTTTAACCGGAGGACAGTCTTCTTTGGTCGGAAGACGATGTACCACAATATCAGTGTCTAAACCTGGCATGTCTTCATATAACTAGGCGAAGATCTCAACATAGTCGTATAACATTTGTATCAACCGATGTTTGATCTTAACTTCCAGATTTGCGCCGATGTTGACTTCTTTTTCGTCTATCTCTGTGCCCGGGTTTATCGTCTCAACTGGCTCTTCATGAGTTCGTATAGCCCTTTCTTCCTGTTGTAATAGTCTAGCAAGTTCTCCAGGAACCTCACAATCATCCTCACCTTCGTCTTCGACTTGGTTGATCGGATTTTCAAAGTTATAACGGACAATAGCAAAGCTGTTATCAATGGGATCCAGAGTAGATATGGATCTGCAGTATGATACATGAGTGTGTGTAAGAGCATAGTTGTTTTGATAAAGTGAAAATAGAAAAGAAAAACAGAGAGCGCAAAATTCATATGCAAGGAACGTCTAATGTTTTATTGATGATATATGAAATGACAAATAATAGCCCTCACAAACAAAGCCAGTGTGCCTCGGGCAAGACACAAAGCCGTAGAGTTTAAATTGTTTATTACAAATCTCAAAACAAGTAAGACAATTACTGCGGAATAAAAGAAACCGTTATAAAGTCCCTAGCCGTCCAGTTACTCGGTCCACCGTTGGTAGTTGGGTAGATCCAGCTGTCAATGTCTGAGTCTTCCTCGTTGTCTTCAATGGCATTAATTCCCCTATTATTGATGTGTATGGGAGGTCCTTCAGCCCGAGCGCGTTGAATAGCCCTTTGAGCTCCTGAAGTAAAGCCCAAACCAAATTTGTCAATTTTATGAGTAAAATCAGGGAGCTAAGCCCTTTGAGCTCCTGAAGTAAAGCCCACCTTCTTCAACCACGGCTCTGGCATCCTTGAGAGAAGCCATCTTCAGAGGAGGTTTACTGTTGGTAGTAATTTCAGTCGATGTCGAGATCTGGGGGACCTCTTCGAAGTTTTGGCAAGGCGTCTCTATGAATTCCCCGTCCATCTCTACGTATCTGAAGGAGTTGAGGTGGCTCACCATATACTCCTCACCACGCACAGTGACAATCTTCCCTTTTACTGGATACTTCAGCATTTGGTGTAGTGAAGAAGTAACTACCCCAGCTTCATGGATCCAAGGACGACCCAACAAACAAGAGTATGACGGCCAGATGTCCATTACATAGAAAGTGGACTCAAAAGTCTGGGAACCCACTTTTACGGGGATGTCCACTTCCCCATGCACCATTCTCTTCTACCCATCAAAATCCCTCACCATAATGTTACTAGGCTTTAAAGTCAAGCCCTCAAAGTCCAACCGATCCAATGCCTTCTTTGGTAGAACATTCAGCGAAGACCCAGTATCTAGCAGCACATGAGCCATAGTGGTGCCCTTGCATTCAATCGAGACATGCAGAGCATCATTATGCATCCTCCCCTTCGGTGTCAAGTCTGCATCTGAAAAACCCAGCCCATTGTCAATAGTTAGACTGGCCACACAGTCTTTGAATTGATCAACTGAGGTCTCCTGCGGCACGTGCGCAGTCTTGAGGAATGCGATCAAAGCCTTCGCATGGGCCTCAAAACACAACAATAGAGACAACATGGATATCTTTGAGGGGGTCTGCCCCAGCTGCTCGACCACATTGTAGTCGCTCTTTTTGATTATTTTCAGTATTTCCTCTATCTCTTGCTTAGAGGCTTCCACGACAATTTTTCTAGGTGCCTCCGTCCGGGCAGACTCACCTATAACTTCTTTGCCTCGGGTCCCAGATGACTCGACAGCGGGAGTGATAATTGGAGTAAGCACATGAGTAGTAGTTGATGTACCAACAGGAGTAGCAAACGGAATAATAATAGGCCTATTGACAGTCTTCGAGGAAATATAGGGAGAGAAAACCCTTCCACTTCGGGTAACCTTGCTGGTCTCGACAATGTTACTGACATTAGGATCAGCCTCTTCATTTTTTAGATCTTGTTTAATGCCATGATAGTACACATTGGCACCATAATGCCAGGGGACAGCCTTGTCTGAGGCATATGGGACAGGACCAGGAACGGTGATTATTAGCGAAGCGACTCTTGGAATAGATGTAATCCTAACAGGTCTTCTCGAGGAGACCTTGGAAGGATTGGCGGAAATGGTTATAATACCAACATCTTCAAATGGAACAACGGGAATCAAAGCTTTCTCGAACAAAATTTCTTTGCTGTCCATCAGGCGCTGAACACCTGACTTCAGCAAATGGCAACCAAAAGGCAGAAATGGACACATGTGGCAACCTTCACCACAACCCAGAAATAAACCGGCCGACAACAAATTATTCTTAACCATCACAAGAGTAGTAGAAATTTCATCCACCAAGGTCAAAAACAGATCGCTATCCACAACATTAACTCCACGACCGTGCTTGGGCATGGGAGCAGTTATGACGATGGGCTTTTCCAGAGCATCGAACTCAATCTCCTTGTCTTTGATCATATCATGTACCTTATTTCTCATAGCCCAGCAATCGTTGGTGTCGTGGCCAGGATTCTCAGAATGATAGGCACACTGAGCATTTGGATTATATTGGGGAGATGTGGTGTTCGGATTCTTGGGAGCCTCTTTCAAGGTCACCAAGTTGGATCTCAGCAGATGGGGTAGAACTTCAGCCAACGTCATGTTGATTCGGGTAAACTTCCGTTGTGTTCTTTCCGCCCTTTGTTTATTGTTGCATTGTGGAGCAACTGCAGGCCTAGGTATCATTACGGAACTTACTTTCTGACGGTGTTCAACTCAGCTTTGGCCTCTCGGACTATAGATGGAACTGGCTTCCTTCTTACCAGTAAAAGGCTTCTTTACCGAACTCGAAGAGGCATCCTTCTGTATTTTACCGCTCCGAATTCCAGCTTCTACTCTCTCTCCTGTTAGAATCAGCTTGGTGAAACCAGCTGACGATCTGCCAATCAAATGATTAAAGAATGGACCAGATAGCGTCCCCGGAAACATATCGACCAACTCCCTATCAGACAACGGGGGTTGGAATCTTCCAGCCAAGTCTCTCCACTTCTGGGCATAGTCCTTAAAGCCTTCACTTGCACCCATGGACATACTCTGGAGTTGAGTACGAGTAGGAGCAAGGTCGGCGTTCTATTGGTACTGCTTATAAAAAGCAGCAACCAGATCTTCCCAATTTCGGACATTGGCTCTCTCTAGCTGGTAGAACCATTCAAGCTGAGTCCCTGATAGACTATCTTGAAAGAAGTGAACCCACAAGTTTCTATCAGCGGTGTGGGGCTAGTTCTTTCTAACGTAGGAACAGAGATGGAGTTTTGGGCAAGACACCCCATCGTACTTAGCAAAAATTAGAGCCTTGAACTTCTGCGAGATAACCACTCCCGACACCAATCCCAATTCTTCAAAATCTAACTCGGGTATCCTCTGGATTTCCATGGCACTCAGACGATCTTCCAACTGCTTGTATATATCCTCAGTAGGAGGATATTGCTCATCATTGTAATAGATATCATTGTCAAAAACCTCAGGACTGGGGTCCTTTTCCCTTGTCTCTTATTCTTGATTTTTCCCTTCTTTGGATGAAGAGGTCAGATCGACTTGCTGCTTTAACGGCCACCTGAACCTTCTGCCCATATTCAGAATACCAGCGGCCTTCTTCTTTTTCTTTTTCTCCTTCAGGATGAGGGCCTTCAGATCCTCCTACCCTTTTGCCAGATTTATGAACATTTATTGGAACTGGGCATTTTGTGCCTGAAGATCCTTGATGCTTTGTTCGGAATACATTCCTGCTGAAATAAACAGCGAAGAAGATGAGAAACATGTAATGGTACCTGTTTATGCGATGTTATGAATAGGATGCGTATGCAATGATTTCAAGGATTCTTAAAGGCTCAGATTTGTTTAACCAAAAGAAACAGACGTTAATTGCATTAATAAGTTTAAATTGTTACAAAGAATTCCTTTTAGGATTACAATAAAACAAAACAAAACTTAAAGCCAAAAAGAAACTAGGTCTCCCAGGAGCGCATCCTCTTTGGTGCGATGTAGGCGTTTATGTTCCTTTCTTCATGAAGTATCCTAGTTAGCTCCAGGACCTTCTTCTCGCTAGCATAGAACGGAGCTTCAAATGTGTCCCGCTCTTCTTTGAGTTGAACCCAGGACTTCTGTAACTCTTCATGATCGGTTGACATGTCAGGATGATGACCAAATGAAGTAGTATCTCCTTAAATAACTGATTCCAGAGTTACTGGTAGGACAGCAGGGTAGGGCATCATGATACTTTGGGCGCGAACTCGTATCCACCGGAGATAAGGCTCAAGAGGAATGGAATTCTTGTGCCCTAGCATCTTGCTATCAATTTTATGCACCATGCCCCAAGCTTTTATGAACCTTTTACGGTATCCCTGAGCATCATTCTCATAGTTGAAGGCAGTTCCTTGGATAAGCGTATCATGTGGGCCATCTCTTCTCGCATAACCAAACTGACGCAAGGCCAAACAAGGGTTGTAAGTGATTCCTCCCCTAATGCCTAAGAGAGGGACATTAGGGAATTCACCACAGGGATCGATGATGGTAACATCTTTCGAGAACCGTGAACACCAATGGATGTCTGAATGCTTAAGAGACATCATCCTATGAGACCATTTCAAACCCTGCTCGTTCTTCAAAACAGATATGGGTAGGTGCGAAATAAACCACCTAGCCAATAGAGGAGTGCAACACAGGAGGGTTCCCCTTCTCTTTAGAGTGCGAGCATGTAGAGAGTGTAGAATATCCCCGAGTAATGTAGGCACTGGATTATGAGACAGAAAAACCTTAATAGTGTTCACATCTACGAGTTGATCCGCATTAGAAAAGTACCATCCCGTAAACGAGAAGTGCCAGCACCTCTTCGAAAGCTTGTAAATCTAAGGTATCCCAAAAATGGTAAGCCTTCTCGAACAGAAACTTAACCGGAATTCCTTGCACACGCCCTCTAGTCTCTCAATTTGTCACTATGTCAGACCGTTGTAAATATAGAGCTCTAGCCATCTATTCAGGCTTTGGATGTTCTTCCGTACTGTTGAAAGGTAACTTGTCAAGAATAGGTACCCCCAACAACTGAGAAAATTCCTCCATAGTAGGTACTAGCTGGAAATTCGGGAAGGTGAAACAATGGTGCACAAGGTCGAAGAACTGAAACAACACTTTCAATAATTCTTCATCAGGTTTTGCAGTGACCAAGTTGAGCAACTGACGATGCTTTTTAGTGAAATGATAACTTTCAAGAACCCTTAATGACAGGTCCTTTAGTTGGAGAGACACTTTCACAAGGTTGGTCTGTATAGTGTTCCTACGGGCGGATGCCATGTCCTACAAAACAAAGCAAAAATAAGCCCTAGGAAATCCTTGAAATGGTTAGACATGATATGCCATGCTTATGATGCCATGATTATGTTAGAAAATCACAGGTATAGCAAACAACAAACAAGTCACACCAAGTCCTTAGGTTTAAGGCCTGCATGAGTTTTAAGGTCATACCCTCTTGAAGTTGGATTGGGCCAACCTGTCCTATAAATAGTAACCGTGTACTAATGGATCTCAATATCACAGGTCTTTCCCCCAGCTTCGTTCAATAGGAGATTGACTTGCAACCAAACAAAACTCAAGAGTCAAACCTCAATGAGTGTAGCATCGATTATCTGTCGACCTTAGGAATACACCAAGGTTGGCCACCTCGCTACGTCCTACTGGCCAAGTTGTGAGATTAAAGGTTCTAAGGTCAGTTGATACTTCACGACACCATGTGGCGGCCCTGTACTCTCCCTGATTGACTCAAGGGTTACCGGTACCAACCAAAGTGCCACATCAACGTAGCTACAACTTCAACCGTGTCAGTATACCCCACACAGTTCCCACGTAGTTTATTGCTACTTACCTAAAAGGTGTTCCCCAGATCCAGGTGTAGGATTTATAGTAACCCAAACAATCCCTTAAAAGTAAAGCAATCAAGACAAGCAAGAGAAGAAATTAAATGACCTAGATCCTAAGGTATACCCCACTTATAAACATCCCCAACAGAGTCGCCATTTCTGTGATACAGTGGCAGAACCGACTATTATATTGGTTTACATTTGTATTCGTAAATGTCGCGGTGAGCAAGAGTCGCCACCGACTTTTATTTCATCCAACTAAGGAAAAGGAAAAAGAACAGAAAAACCTTTTTCGAAAATGTTTCTGAGTACGGGGGGTAGATTATAGAAAGGGAAGGTGTTAGAACCCTTTCTATCCATGGTTTTCCATGGGCTCTTAGGTACTTTGCTCATTTTTAAAAATTTCTTGTGTGTGCTTGTTTTGAAAAAGTTTTACTTCGTGATAACCCTTGTATCAGTCCCCAAGAGTGTGACGAATTTGTTTTTGAAAATTGTTTTGAAAAGTGTTGGTGTGAAAATTTTTGTTTGAGCAAGTACCTAGGAACTAATCTACCTACTCGAAAAAAGTTTATTCATTTTCCTTTACGCGGCGCTATCCTATTATTAAGGAATAGGTAGCATTGTCGTTGGAGTTTTAAGGGACGTTTGAACGGACAAATACGATCACAAAGCAATGTTAGGAAATTCTAGTAATCACCCTAAAGCCTTAAAGATCTTTTTCCGAAGCAATGTCCAATTGGGTCACTTTAGATCTTTTGAGTCTAGTGGACGACCATTAATATTCCCTATACTTTATAACCATTTATCAAAGGCAATCGGAATGGAGTAGACCCTAGGAGTGAGCATGTACAAGTGTATTTTTCAGTTAATTATCTTTGCATATTTAGGGTTTACTACTGTATTAATTTCAATTTTTCTTTCCATACAATCCTATTAACATACATCTAACAGTTTATAGTTTGCCGAAATTAAAATGCGTGAAATTAGAGTCCTACCTATTACAAGGCTTTAGGCAGATACATAATTATTCTTGACTGAAAATAAAATGCAGAATTAAAATTCTATTTAAATCTATTACAAACTCGGAGCAGTTACAAATAATTAAAAGGCAAAATACCCTTTTTGGTCCTTTAAGTTTACCCCAAGGTCCATTTTGGTCCTTTATCTAAAAAAAGTGTCAAACTGGTCCTATAATTCTTTCAAAAGGACCATAGGAGTCCTTTCCGTCCAAAAGGCACAAACGGACGTTTGGTTTGCATGCGTGGCAGGTGACATGGAATGTTATGTACACCATCTTCAAGCTGCTTCCAGAAATCCTCAAATTCTAGGGTTTACACATTGCATCTCAATTTTCCAATTTTGAATTTGAAATTCCCTCAATATGATGAAGGAAGCATCATCAGAGATCCGGTCTTCGTACGATTGCAATAGAGATGGAAGCTTAGATGGAAAGTTGCGATGGAGACCTATATGTGGTTGTGGAGAATCTGCAGTTCTTCGAAGGGCTACCACTGTCACAAACTTTGGGAAGCAATTCTGGGGTTGTCGTCATTACAAGGTAAGCATGAAATTAAAATGGGTTTTCATATATTCTTGTTCTGATAGTTCCTGCAATAGCTGAGATGAATCTGGATGTCACCATTACAGGGTTCATCTGAATCTGGGTATGGATACTTTCAATGGTTCTTTGATGATGTGGTGGATGAGAAGGATCAGTTTATAAAGAAGCAGAATAATAGGTTGGAGAAGCTGCAAAATGAGCTTGATGGAGCAAAGATGGAGATACATCATCTAAAGGAAAGGAAGGATGGGCTGAAACATAAGATAATGGAGTTACAAATTGAAATGAAGAAGATGATGAATTCTCAGAAAAAATGGAAAAGATTCTTCTTTATTATGTTAGTTGTGGTAATTTGGATGATGTTGTAATAGACTGTTGAATTGAGATTATATGTAATAGAGTATCATATGTAACACAGTCTCAATTTGAACATGGTATCATTATGAATTTGAATATTTGTATCAACTTGATTTTTTGAACTAGTAGCATTTTGATCAATGTAACATACTGTAAAACATACTGTAGAAATTTTTGTATCAATGTAGCATTTTGATCAATGTAACATACTGTAAAACTAGTAACATTTTTGTATCAATGTAAAACATAATGTAACATATTGTAACTAGTAGCATTTTGATCAATGTAACATACTGTAGCAATTGAAGATAGGTAACAACATATAATTATAAGGTGGTGGATACCACTAAGTTGCATACAAAAGAACCTGATATTACAGGTCCAATCAAAACAGCCTGATATTATAGGTAAAAAAAAAACAAAACAGCTTGATATTACATGATCAATACAACTTAACATAACCAATTCTAATATTACAAGTTAACAAAACAACATAACAACTATAGGTCCAATCCTAATCCAAAACAGACATAAAAGTAAACTAAAGTTTCCACTTTGGTGCTGCTCTTTTAGTTGGTGTTGTCCTTCTTGTTGTTGGACCTACAACAGTTCTTGATGCCTTTAACCTCGTTGTTGGACCTGGTGGGACAAATGGTGCATTTGGCCTTCTAACTGACAACTTTTTGGATGATTTAGATTGAGATGGCTGAGAAGCTTGACCATGAACTGACTTAGATGCTTGAGATGCCACTGGTACAGATGACACTGGTACAGATGCCACTGGTACAGATGCCACTGGTATAGATGCCACTGGTACAGATGCCACTGGTACAGATGCTTGAGATGGTTGAGAAGGCACTGGTACTTGTGGTACATATGGTGCTTGTGGTACAGATGGTTGAGCTGCATGTGGTACTTGTGTAGTAGTTGTCTGACTAGTAGAAGGCACCTTACAAGTAAGCTTGTTGTGACCTACCTGCTTACACCTGCTACACTTTATAATGAATCTCGTTCTTCTCATCTTTTTATCAGTACCATCTAGCTCACGTTGCTCTAAATTCCTCCTTTTCTTTGGCCTTCCAGGCATTTTCCTGAATTTGGGTGGCATAACATCAGGGTACTCAGTTGTAACCCATAGGTTTGAGCCATTAATAGGGAATATGATAGGTTTGTACACTTGCAAATATCTAGATTTCCTGTAATAATCAGGAATGTATTCATCAATCCTATGGTTCCTATTCTTGATTGCTGCAAGTGAATGAACACATGGTAGGCCTGTTAGCTCCCATCTTCTGCATGAACAGATTTTTTCCTTCAAGTTTACAGTGAATTTTTCAGCAGAATTTTCCAGATGCCTCACTTCAAACATATGCTCATCAGACATCCTAACACAGAAAAATGGACATTCCAAATTAAGACATCAAATGGACATTCCAAAGTCAGACATTCTAACACAGAAAAAATGCTTGTTTTAATAATTTTACCTGGGAAGCCACATGTTTATGAATGAACTTGTTTTCTCAACCTTTTTCATAATGTTTGGCAACACTTCTACATCTGTCAATTTCTGAAACCTCATCCTGTTTGTAGCCCATCTCTCCATCATGTATATCCTAATTTCTTCCACCATGGTTATTAATGGCTTGGCCCTTGACTCCAAAATAACACTATTAAAGGATTCTGACATATTATTGAGAACTGCATCGCATTTGTTATGAGTCTTGAAGTATGATCTGCTCCAAAACCTTGGAGGGGTAGACATCATGTGCTTGTATGCTTCTCCATTGATATGTTTCATAACTTTCATCTCTCTTTCCCAAGCTTGGTAGTAAGTTGATTTGGATGCCTTCCATATAATTTCCTTTAGTTTTTTTCCTGGAAATCTCTTCCTAAAGTTGTTGTAGAGATGCCTAACACAGAATCTTTGTTCAACTGTAGGCAGCAGTTCCTCCATTGCAGGCAATAATCCCTGGGTCATGATATGTATAGAATTTAATTATTAAACATGAGAATACCAGGATAAACATGAGAATTTAATTATTAAAAATACTAATCAATTGAGAATTAACAATAGAGTCATACCTTTTGTTGATCAGAAATAAAAGTGTATGTGAGACACTCTTCTCTTCCACCTAGATCACCAATAAGAAGCTCCAAGAACCATGTCCAACTTTCCTTGTTTTCACTCTCCACTACTGCATATGCTATTGGTAGCATTTGATCATTGGGATCTCTGCCTATGGCTGACAGGATTTGACCTCCACAAAGCCCTTTCAAAAAACATCCATCAAGCCCTATGAAATGTCTACTTAACCTGAAGCTTTCCTTACAAGCTGCCAAGCATATGTAAATCCTTTTGAAGTCTAATTTCTGAACACCACTACCTTCTTGAGCTGGTTGGACATGTACTTTAACAGTTGACCCTGGGTTAGATCTTAACAACTCATGTGCATAGTCATAAATCCTTGTATAATCCCCTAAGAATGACCCATCAACCATGTCTCTTGCTGCAAACCTAGCCCTTATAGCCTTGGTTTTGTTGACCCCCACATTCCACTTCTTTTGCACCTTTTCCTTAATGTCCTTAAGCTTCATTCTAGGGTTGGTTTTAAGTGCATTCTGCAACCTCTTGCTAAGCCATTTAGTCTTCAACAACTTCACATTATATTCTCTACTGCAACTATGGGTGTCTACCACCTTTCTTAGTTGCCAAGTATCCTCAACATCCAACTTAGCCCAATAACCTTCCCATTCACATCCATCCTTACACCTAACCCTAACCCTTATCTTGTCATTTTTGATGTACTTTAAATTTCTTCCAGATTGGACTGCGTAAGAGGTAACTGCTTCCTTGATATCTTCTTTTGTACTAAAATATGTACCCACTTCCCATTTGTAATTGGACATATCCTTTAGAAGCTTGAAAATGGGATACTTCTTTATCTTGGTAGTATTGCTATCTTCACTATCACATTCACTTACAAGATCCTCACTTTCATTATCACTTCCTTTACTATCTTCTTTATTTGCTTCAGTTTCACACTCATCAGTTACATCATCCTTACCTTCTTCCTCTTCCAAGTCAGTATCACACTCATCAGTTTCATCATCAAATACAACCTCCTTTGCACTATCATACTTGAAGCTACTATCATCAGAGCTATCATCATCAGAACTATCATCATCATTCTGTCCAACAGTATTTTCACTTGCCTCCTTATGTCCAACATCATCTTCACTTGCCTCATTCTGTATAACAATATCTTCACTTGCCTCCTTCTGTCCAACAACATCTTCACTTGCCTCCTTCTGTATAACAACATCTTCACTTGCCTCCTTTTGTCCAACAGCATCCTCACTTACCTCATTTTGTCTAACTGCATCCTCACTTACCTCATTTTGTCTAACTGCATCCTCACTTACCTCATTTTGTCTAACTGCATCCTCACTTACCTCATTTTGTCTAAATGCATCCTCACTTACCTCATTTTGTCTAACTGCATCCTCACTTACCTCATTCTGTCTAACTGCATCCTCACTTACCTCATTTTGTCTAACTGCATCCTCTTCCATTACATTCAGGAGTGTCTCATCTAAAATAACTTCACTCTCATCAACATACTCAGGCTGTGACAATGGGTGTTGAATAAAGACTTCAACACTTAAATGAACCCTATATAGATCAGCAATCTCTAAGGCCCCTTTGTCATCAAACAACAGATTCATTCCAGCAGTTGGATCCCTATAGTATATCTTCTCTATGGCTGGGTAACCTAGTTCCTTAATAGCACCCAATAACTCAAAATAACCCCACATATCAGCATCTACTCTCAAATCAGCAATCTCACCTCCTTCGTACACACTCAAGTCCTCACTAACAAATTGACCACTGTGGTGTATCGTAATATTAAGAATTTCCTCCATTACACACAATGCCCTAAATAGAGAGATGAATTTCAGAGAAGGGAGACGAATTTCAAGGAAACCCTAACTATGAAAATAGAATTCTTGCAGAAACTTACCTCTGATGAGATGTCTGGTTTCACCTTCAAGGAAACATGCAATGTTTTGAATGAGGAATTTGTCTTCGCTCACGTTCTGCTCGCTCGCGTTTCACCTTCTCAGTCTTCTCAGTTATGGAATTGCCAACAAAAATAGAAAAATGTTTTGATCTTTGTTTCAAAATGAATCTGATGAGTGTCAAACTGACTTGTAAGTGGAATTGCCACATGCAATTTTTCTAAACACACTTGTAATGCCACATAAGCGCTGCTATTAAACATGACTAATGGAGTGGATGGAAAGGACAAACGTGGTCCTTTTGAAAGAATTATAGGACCAGTTTGACACTTTTTTAGATAAAGGACCAAAATGGACCTTGGGGTAAACTTAAAGGACTAAAAAGGGTATTTTGCCTAATTAAAAAAAGAAAATTAAAAGCGCGCGGCAAATTAAATGCGAGAAATAATCAGACGACCTAAAAATCTAATTTGAGAAAATATTTATATTGTTTTTGAGGAAAAAATTAGGTTAAGTATAAAATTAAACCCTAATTCTAATTATTTTGAATTATAATAAAAAGTCATTAAATTATCCTAATTTAATTAAAATAATTAGTTAATAAAATATTTTTATAAAAAAAGATTTTTGATGTTTTTTTATGATTTTTGATTAAATAAAAAAAATATGATTTTTTTGAATTATTTAAAAAAAGACAAAATTAATAAATAAAGAGAAAAAGAACTAAAATAGAAAAGAGTAAGAAATTGGGCATGTGCATAAGCAAACCAGGGGGTGCACTTCTGATTTTTGTTAGGCCCAATGCACACTGAGCCCAATCCTGTGACAGATCCTGTGTTGGCACGCTTGGAAGGTGCACCATGGTCTCTCCTTGGATTGATTATTGGATCTGCGTTGGCAACGATCTAGTGGCTGGATCAATAAGGCGCATGATGGACATCAGGCTTTGGAACGCATGGGATCTGCAATTACATGTTGAGAAAATAAAGAAAATGTTGGAACCTGGGATTGAACCCAGGTCCTTCCACTCATTCCATGGTTGCCCTGTGTGATACGGTGGGAGAAATGACTTGAGGTTTTGCGTTTTATCGCAAATGTCACGGTTAGCAAGAGTCGCCACCGACTTTTCTTTTATCCAAAAGGAAAGGTGAAAAAGCATAGGAAAGACCTTTGAGATGTTTTCTTTAGTTCGAGAGGTAGATTATGAAAAGGGAAGGTGCTAGCACCCTTTTCATCCATGGTTTTACATGGGCTCTTAGTTACTTGCTTAGATCACTTGCTTTGGTTTGTTTGAAATGGTGTTTGGTGTGGTTTTGAAAGTATTTTGTAAAAGAGGCCATTCGTTTAGGCAATCTTTATAATGATTCTCGTTCGTAAGAATGTATACAAAGATATTTGTCTTTTGAAAATGTTTTCAATGTTTTGTAAGATGTTTTGAAATGTGTGTGTGTTTGTTTTTGAAAATAGCAAGGATTGTTCGAAAAGGAGCAAGTAACTTAGAAGTTATCTACCTACTCAAATGTCTTTCTTGTGCATTTTATTCCTTTGACGTTGTTGACTTACCATTGATTTGGTAACAAACCTATCTTTGGATGTAAACGGGACGGGCGTGGGTCATCGTATAACCATGATAGCAATATTGCCAAGTATCTTAGCATTTTTGAGGGACCAAGATCATTTTGTTTAGGCAACTTTGGATAGCGTCATCGAGGGGATATGATCTTATATTTGTTTTGTTTTGCCAAGATACTTCGCATGCGTAACATCGCCATTTTATTTTAGGCAACCAAGTGGGAGAAACCCTAAGGGTGCTTGTGTGTAAAGTGTATCATTTTCATGCTTTTGTCTTGTATTTAGGGTTTTCTATTTTTACTTTGTTTTTGTTCTTGTCATGCAAAACCCTAATTACTAATCATGGTATAAAAGCGATAAATTGCATAATGTAAATATACTAAGCTATTACAACAATTTTATGGGAGGGGGAGTACAAGTTTGAATGGGGATTTTGCACAAATATAAAACTAAATATATTATTACAACCAAATCGAATATGCGCGAATTAAATAAATATAGACAAGTATTTAAAATGCAATGCAATATGTTCATGTTAGAAAAAAAATGTTTTATGTCTTGTTTTTGTATGAGAAAAATAATATTTAATTTAAACCTAAAAAAAGGAAAAAATAATATTTATTATTGGAAGGGGTTTAAACCCTAGTTTTTTAATTAAAAGAAAATAATGTTCTATATTTATTAACTTATATATTTTTTTGTATAAAAAATAATAAAATAAAATTATACCTAAATACTAAAAAATTTAATATGTGTAAAAAATAAGTACTTATGAGTATAAATATGTATAATAAAAATATTAAATGTATTTGATTATTTACAAAGTATTTAAGAAAAATAAATTCTATCTTACTCAAATAAATTAATTTTTATGTGAAAAAAATAATAAAAAATAAAATAAAAGTGTAAAAATAAAGAAATAATTTTTTGGATTTTTTATCATTCAGAAAAAATAAACAAAACTATTAAATATGAAAATATAAAAAAAAAACAAAAAAATATAAAATAGTTAGTAATGGAGGTGCAGTAGTAAGTCAGGGGGGTGCAAATAAAAAAAAAGCCAAGGCGCCAAAAATCCTAGAACATCATCCATGTTGTTGTACCCCAAAATTTGCCCTCTCATTTTATCAAGATTTCCCCTCACAAAACTTCTTGGATTCAAGACCAGATTAGGGTTTGCTCAGCTCAAGACATCTCCTTGCACTGATGACCTGAAATTAGGGTTTGAGTTTGCACAGGGATTTTTGGACTTTCAATGCCTCATGTGACTTTCATACTTCATGTTGGACCTCTAAGATTGCTCATACCAAGTTTCAAGCGTTGAATCAAATTTTTGCCCAGTCAATTGGACAGTTGACCTAAAAATCAATTGTATTGGAGAAAAAGTCAACTGTGGCCAATTTACAGTCAAACTTCATAATTTTTTATCCACATCAACATTATAGACTCATATGATCCATTTGATCAAGTTTGGACCACAACTCCTCATGAAATTTGACCAGATCATCAAAAGGGCAAAATGGTCAAAATTAGGGTTTTGAGTGTAGAAGGGCAATTTCTGATTTTCCACCTAGCCAATGGAAAATTGGGTTCAAACATGGTTTCAAGGACTCAATGGAATCATTTTGACCAAATCACATGGTTCAAAAGATCTCAAGTGCATTGGATTGACAAATGAATTTTCCAGTCAACTGATCAAAAATCAACTATACACTGAAAAGTCAAACTTTGACTTTTTGGTCAAAATCAAGTGCCGAAGGTAATTTTTCATCAATATGTGTCAAAGCATGAAATTTGTTCACCAAGAAACCTAATTTTGAAAGTTAGGGTTTAAGTTTGAAATTTTTCATAACTTAGAATTTTTCTAGGTTATGAAAATTTCTTATTTTTTCCCAACGTTTCCCAACTTTTTCACCATGATGCAATTGGATTCAAACAAAACTTCCAACATGAAAGTTGTATTCCTCCATAAAATATACAACTTTTATTCACAAAGTTTTCCCAAAAGATGCTTGGATCTCAAGTTATGGTTTTGTGAATAGGGGTCCATGAAACTTTTAACTTAGTGAAATTTTGCCCTAGTTTAGGCAGATTTTTGACCTAACTTCATGGCAACTTTTCACCTAGTTCCAAGTGGAATCTAAAAATGCATTTCAAAGATGGATTTTAGATAATGTTACAATATTTCCAAAATGTCTAGTAACTCTCCAAGATCATTTGTGGTTAGGGAGAATCGAAGGAATGAATATGGCCATTTCTCACTTTTGTCCATGGCATTTTGCACATTGCTACAAGTTGCAAATCAGTCCTAAGCATGCTTGTACTTGTTTTACAGGTCTTAAACCTTTCCACACTCCTTAATATACAATGGATATTGGCTTTATTCTGAGCTATGGAACTTGGCACAATGAATTAATCCATTTATGGCATAAAGGTAACAATACCATTTCCATAAAGCTTGCTTTTTTGCAACTTTGTATTCCTTGAGAATTGAACCTGACCTTTGGCCACAAACAATATCCACAAACTTGAGGCAAAGTACACCAACTATGTTCAGGCCTTGAGCTAGCCTGTACAGGCTGTGAGCTTTGTCAACTCACTTTTGCTTCAAAAGCAAGTAAGCTTACAAAAGTCCACAACTCTTGTATCTGATAAAACCAAGTCTTATGATCATTTAAAAGAACCTCAGCATATTGTATCAAGCCAGAAACACGATTGCCCAAGCTCTCAAACACCCTCTAACACAGAAAACCCCATTTCTGCCCAAAATAGGGCAACTTCTGCAAACACCAAGCCACTTCCATATTCCCTCGTGTGTTTTGCTTGGAACCACTTCAGACACATTCCATACATCACACCAAAAATATCCAAGCCATTGTTCAGCAACTGTAACCTCATTTTCAAGCTTCACCATTTTCAATTTCTGAGTTTGCAGGTTGACTTCTACAAGGAGATTCAAGCCATTTCAAAGCAAGCTGAGCATTGGGAAAGGTTGAGGGAACTTCAAGCAAGCTCACAAGTACTTCAGGCCTCACTCAAAGTTGCTACATTTCCATATCCAAACTCAACTGAACAAGGTATTTGTCAACTTTCTATCTCCTTATATAGACATCCTTAGGCTTAGGTTTGTGAAGCAAAAATATAGTCTTTAATGTGCTTGAACTCTACATATGCATAGTTCTTATTTATATTAACTGAGCTAGGAGAATTTGGATGATGAACATGCTGAAATTTTTAGGTCAAAAATTAGGGGTGACAAAATTCTTCTTGATCTTTGAGAGTTAGGTCAAGTTCTTTATATCATTAGAATCGTGTGATGATAAGCTACATTTTTCATGTTATACATTTTTGATTTTATGCAAAGAATAGCAAGAACAGGTTTGAGCTGAACCAGGGCGCGCGCGTGTTTGTTCAAAGGTCAGGGAAGAAGTGAAGTGGGCCTGGCGCTTTGGGCATGGTTCTATTTGCACCCCCCCCCCCCCCCCATTTTGTTATTTGCACCCCCTTGGCCCATTTTCCATATTTTATATATTTTCCATTTCTTTTTATATTTTCTGACTTTATTTATTTTTTCTAAATATTAAAAATCATAAAAATTATTTTCTTTATTTTTTGCATTTTTTCATATTTTTTTTATTTTATTTTTTGCATAATAAATAAATTATTAGGTCAATATACTTTTATTTTCTTAAATAAATTTGTAAATAATATAAAAATATCATACATTTTTATTTTTTATTATTTATACACTTAAAATAATATTTTCATACAATATTTTATTTTTTAACATTTTGTACATATTATTTTTATTTTTCTTGAATACAAATGAATAATATAAACAATATTTCTTTTAAAACAAAAATTAGGGTTTTCCATCCTTTCAAAAATAATCATTTCATTTTCTTATTTTTTAATACATAAATAAATTTATTTTACATACATAAAATATATACAAAACATTTATTTGCATATTTATATTTATTTGCATATTTAAATATTTGTTTATTTATTTATTGTTGTATAAATTCTATTGGGTTGTAATAATAAATTAGGGCTTTATTTTGAGCAATATCCCCCTATTCAAACTTGTATCCCCCTCCCCATAATATTGTTGTAATAGCTTAGATTTACATTACGCAATTTATTGTATTATATGCATGATAGTAAACTAGGGTTTTGTATGCAAAGACCAAAAATCAAAACAAATAGCATGACCTAATGCAAGAAAAAAAATGCATGAAAAATGACAACACATTACACACAAGCACCCCTAGGGTTTCATCCACTTTGTTGCCTTAAAATGGTCATGGTATGCATGCTAGGTGTCTTGGAAAAATAAAACAAAACAAAAAGATCATAGTCCCTCGATGACGCTATCTTGGTTGCCTAAAAAAATGATCTAGTCCCTCAAAAACTTGCTAAAGATACTTGGCAATATTGTTATCCTGGTCATACAATGACCCACGCCCGTCCCGTTTAACATCCAAAGATAAGGTTGTTTACCAAATACAATGGTAAAACAACAATGTCAAAGGGTTAAAATGTGTAGGAAAGACTTTTGAGTAGGTAGATAAGCTTCTAGTTACTTGACCAAATTGCAAACCATCCTTTCTAATTTCAAACACACACAGAATTTCAAAACATTTCCCAACAAACTTTCAAACATTGAAACATTTTTCAAAAGACAAACATCTTTGTATACATTCTTCAAACAAGAATCATTACAAAGATTGAAAAAACGACGACCTCTTTTCAAAATACTTTCAAAACCACACAAAGAACCATTTCAAACAATTGGAAAAGCAAAGCAAGTGATCTAAACAAGTAACTAAGAGCCCATGGAAAACCATGGATGAAAAGGGTGCTAGCACCTTCCCTTTTCATAATCTACCCCTCGAACTCAAGAAAACATCTCAAAGGTCTTTCCTGTGCTTTTTGACCTTTCCTTTGGATAAAATAAAAAGTTGGTGACGACTCTTGCTAAACTGGAACATTTGCGAACACAAACACAAAACCTCAAGTCAGTTCTCCCACCGTATCACAGAACTGGTGACTCTGCTGGGGAAGCTAATTATAAAAGTGGGGTTACCTTAGGGTTTAGATCACCTTTACATGCTTATCTTGCTTGACTTGTTTGCTTTACATTTTGGTTCTATTGTTTGGGTTTGAATCCTCTACCCGGATTTGGGGAACATTCATAGGTAAATAGCAATACGTTGTGGAAACTGTGCGAGGTATACCGACACGGTTTAAGCAATAGCTATATTAGTGCGACATATTTGTGGGTACCGATAGCCTTTGAGTCAATCAAAGATAATAAGGGGCCGCTGAGTGATGTCATGAAGCACTAATGGACTTTTAGAACCTTTACTTGACCAACTTGGCCTTTTAGGATGTAGTGAGATGACCGACTTTGGTGCAGTCCGAAGTTGGTAGATACTCAATACTACACTCATTGAGGGTTGTTTTCTTGGAATATTTCAGTCGCCAGTAAAGTGGCTAAACTGAAACAATGAACACAGAAAACAGTCCAGTGATATTGAGCTCCTTAGAACCCGGTTACTATTTCTAGGACAGGTTGAGTCAACTAAACTTCAAGAGGGTACTTACCTATGAAACCCCATGCAAGCCTAAACTAGGAACTTGTGTGATTTGTTTGTACATATATACTTGTGCATAACATCATGGACATCATAAAGCATCATATGCATCTACTAACCATTTCAAGTATTTTGGATTTTCATCTTTGTTCCTGTTTTGTAGTGTTGTACCCCAAAATTTGCCCTCCCATTTCCTCAACATTTTCTCATCACAAGACCTTTGAAGATCAAGATCCAATTAGGGTTTCCTCTGCTCAAGACTTCTCCTTGCACTGTTAACCCAAATTAGGGTTTGGGGTTGAACAAAGATGTTTTGACCTAAAATGCCTAAGATGACTTTCATGCTTCATGTTGGACTCCCAAGATTATCCATACCAAGTTTCAAGTCTTGATTCCAGATTTTGCCCAATCAATTGGACAGTTGACCTAGAAATCAGCTGTATTGGGGAAAAAGTCAAATGTGGTCAATTGACAGTCAAATCTCATGAAAATTGACCCACATCAACATTATGAACTCATATGGACCATTTGATCAAGTTTGGATCACAATTCCACAAGAAATTTGATCAGATCACCAAAAGGGCAAAATGGTCATTTTTAGGGTTTTGACTGCACAAAGGCAATTTTTGACTGTTTGACCTAACCAATGGCAAACCAAACTCACATATGGACTCAAGGACTCAATGAAATGGTCTTGACACATTCATCAAGCTCAAAAGATCCCAAGTACACAAGTTTGACAGTTGAATTTCCCAGTCAATTGATCAATTTTGACTGTACACTGAAAAGTCAAACTTTGACTTTTTGGTCAAAATCAAGAGTCAAGATTCATTTTTCATCAAAACATGCCAAATCATGAAACTTGTTCACCAAGAAACCAAGAAATGCAAATTAGGGTTTTAAAATGGAATTTTTCATAACTTAGAATTTTTCTAAGTTATGGAAAACCCTAATTTTTTCCCAACTTTGCCCCACTTTTTCACCATGATTCATTTGGATTCAAACAAAAGTCAAAACATGAAAGTTGTCGCTTGTTACATAATCTATAACTTTGACTCACAAAGTTTTCTCATTTGAAGCTTGTATCTCAAGTTACAAATTTTTGAATAAGGGCACTAAACCATTCTTAACTTAGTGAAAATTTGACCTATTTTTGACAAGTTTTTACCCCACTTCAAGGCCATTTTCCGTACACTTCCACTTGGAATTTCAATTTGCATTTCAAAGATGGATTGTATTACACATTCCAAGCTTTCCAAAATGTCCAAGAACTCATCAAACAACCTCATAACTTGAGAGATTCGAATTTCACAAGTTGGCAAAAATTCACTTTTTGTTCTTAACCAAAACATGTTCATAATCTTGCAATTTGAACTCAGCTTGCTTTAGGCTAGATTACAGGTCCTTAAACCAAGTTACACTCAAGAATTAAATGCAAAACCAATGTGCCAAGTTGTTATTTCAAGCATTTGGACATTACATGATGAACTAACCCTAAACTAGATAAAGTGAACTTTCCATTTTTGAAAAGATTAGCTTTATGTCCAATTACAAATCAAGAAGGTACATAGCAAATCTGCTTGGCACGAGATTATGTGCATAACACACTGATCAAGAGAAGCTTATGCAGCACATTAGGGGGTCCTATACTGACCTAGAAAGCAAAAATTGCATTTTGTTGCTTAAGTGTGAAGAAAAGTCCATAACTTGTAACAAATCTCATCTCAGCATAGACACACAAGAACAAACTGATCAAACACCTTCAAAATAACATAACAAAGCTAAGACACGACCCTTGCATCTCCAAAACACCCTCCATCTCAGAATCATCCTCAAACTGCAAAAACAGGGTTGCCTCTGCAGTTTGAGTGCCAACTTCATTTTCTCTCGAGCATTCTTGCTAAAATCAGTTCATACACATTCCCTAGCATATATGCAAGCTAACCATGACCTAAAACCTGACCTGTAATCCCTCTAACAGCTTCCACCATTTTCACATTCTTGACTTGCAGGTGAAGTTCTATAGCTTGATTCAGAAGCTCTCAAGACAAAGTAAGCATTGAAACAGCATCCCTGGACCTCAAGGAAGCTTTTCCAATCATCACCTTGCACTGGAAGTTCCTCCTTCTCCAGATAGAAGTTCAACTGCACATGTAAAATTTTGAACTCGTATCTCTCTTATTAGGTATCTTTAGTCTTAAGTTTGTGAAGAAACAAGGTTCTACTCATAGCCCTGAACATGTACATATCTTTACATTTCATTTCTTTTGCCTGAGTAGAGAGAATTTGGAGTTTGAAAATGGCAGAAAAACTAGGTTAGGATTTGGGGGAGGAGAAATTCTCCCTCATCTTAGAGAGTTAGGTCAAGTTCTATACATGGTTAGAATCGTCTCTTCATGCTGAACATTTGTTGTGTTATGAGTTTTTGCTAAAAAGCCAAGAATCGAGAGTTGGACATTGAAGAACAGGGCGCGCGCATTTTCAAACTTTGTGCTGGAGGTTGAAGACAGTGGCATTGGGCTGGGCTTGTCTTATGTTTTTTTCTTTTCACACCCCATAATTACTCATGAACCCCCTGAGCCCATTTGCTTCATTTTTTAATATTTTTGACTTTTTCTTTTTTTATTTGATTCATTTATTTTCTTACAACATATTAAAATTTTTAAAAATATTTTTTTCATCATTTCTTTGAATTTATTGCATATTTATTTAGTTATTTCTTTTGTTTATACATAAATAAATACATATTATTATTTAGAATAAATAGAAAAAATA
Organism: Vicia faba; assembly: GCA_948472305.1. Lineage (NCBI taxonomy): Eukaryota > Viridiplantae > Streptophyta > Magnoliopsida > Fabales > Fabaceae > Vicia > Vicia faba. Next base: position 1,289,141,133 of record OX451736.1, on the reverse strand, counting down.
GTGTGAATATATTTTCATTTTTATTCTTATTTTATATTACCCTCTGAAAATATTGCATATAAAAAATACTATTTTCCAAAATTAATTATTATTATTATTTATATATAATACATATTTAGGATAATATAAATATACATATATATATATATATATATATATATTAATATACTTAGAGTAAAAATACCAAAAAAATGTACATATTATATTTTTAACATTTAATATTAAAAAATGCCTCTTTTACAAATATACCATGTTTTATTTTATTTTTGTATAATAAATATTATGTGAATTAATTAATTAATATATATCTTGATTAAAATTAGGGTTTTTGCCCTAAAAGTTGAAAATACTCAAAATAATACCTTTTTATTTTCTCATTTTTATTTTACATAAATCATACTTTTTTCATACATATAAAAACTTTCTTTTTGCATTTTGCATATTTACTTCATTTCCATTTAATTATGCAATTTATTTACCTTGCAAGTATTCAAAAAATGATGTAATAATTTAGATTTAAATTCTTGTCTAAATATCCCCCATTTGTAAATTTGTACCCCCCCTCCCTATATTATTATGTTGTAGTAGCGTAGGAATTTAAATTTCGCACTTTATACGCTTTCTAATTATGCCATGTTAGAATTAGGATTTGTATGCGAAAAACGACAAAAAATAGTTATGACCTAATCTCAAGATAAACAAGCATGAAAATGGACACACAAATCACACTTGCACCCCCTAGGGTACTCCACTTGTTGCCTTTCAAAATGGACCATATTGCATGTTAGGTCTCTTTGGGCAAAACAAACAAATTGAATGATCATAGTCCCTCGATAACATTTTTCAAAACAAACAAAAACAAATGATCAAGTCCCTTAAAGAAAATGCCCAAAGATACTTGGCACCATTGCAATTATGGTCTAAACGATGACCCACGCCCGTCCCTTTCACATCCTAAACATAAGATTGTCCACCAAATACAATGGTGGAACAAACTTGTTCAAAGGGTTAAAACATAGCAATAATCTTTTGAGAAATTTAGGAGTAGATAACCTCTTAGTTACTTGAATCAATCTTGCAAACTAAAACACTTGCCTATTTCAAAAAACACACATCACTACACTTTCAAAATAACTTTCAAAAACAAATGAAAACCTTTTCAAAAGACGTACTTCTTTGTATACATCCCCACATGGATCATTACAAAGGTTGCCACCACATTGACCTCTTTTCAAAACATTTTCAAACCCACACACTCAAGCACCATTTAAAACAATTGAAAACAAAAAGGCAAGTGATCTAAGCAAGTAACTAAGAGCCCATGGATAACCATGGATAGAAAGGGTGCTAATACCTTCCCTTTCTATAATCTACTCCCCGAACCTAAGAAAACATCTCAAAAGGTTTTTGCTGTGCTTTTTAACCTTTCCTTAGAATAAAATAAAAAGTCGGTGGCGACTCTTGCTCAACCGAAACATTTGCGAATACAAACGCAAAACACTAGTCAGTTCTCCCACCGTATCACAGAACTGGCGACTCTGCTGGGGAGTTCTTTAAAAGTGGAGTAACCTTAAGGCTTAGATCACCTTTGTTTTCAATTGTTTGCTTTGTTTGCTTTTATATTTGTGGGCTTTGCATCGGAGTTTCATAGATCCTAACCCAGATCTGGGAAATACCCTTTTTAGGTAGCATAATCTGTGAGGGACCTGTCCGGCGTAGACCGACATGGGTGAAGCAGTGGCTACGTTGGTGTGGCATCTTAGTCTGTACCTATATCCCTTGTGTTGAAACGGGGAGAATATAGGTCTTCTAAGGGGTCATTAAACACCAACCAACCTTAGAACCCTAAATTGACCAACTTGGTTATTAGGACAGTAGCAGTATGCTACACTCATTGAGGCTAAACTCTCGAGATGGTTCTGGCCGCGAGAAAAGATTGCGATGCTGGAGTTATGACCGATTGAGGGTAGCCAATGATTTGAGATCCTCTAGAACCCGGTTACTTTTGATAGGACAGGTTTTAACCAACAAAACCAAAAGAGGGTAATACCTGAAACTCATGCTGGCCTGAAACCTAAGGGTGTCTTGTGTGACTTGTGTGCCTTATTTACCTATGTGAATACTTGTGGTGTGCTTCATCATAGCATCATGCCATCATACCATTGCATGCATCCTGTATAAAGGGCTAACCCATTTCAAAGACAAAAAGAGTTTCATCTTTGCTCTGTTTTGTAGGACATCATGATGCCCGTGCATAGGAATACTGTCCGGCTCAACTTTGTTCAACCACCAGTTTTACTCAAGGATTTGGTTGGAAGGATTCCAAACACTTCTTCCTTCATCAACAGACATGGTTCTCTCCTTGGCTTGGTCACTGCAAAATGGGACCAACAACTGATAAGTGTTCTGACCCAGTTTTATGACCCTCTGTATCATTGTTTCACCTTTCAAGACTTCCAGCTGGTTCCTACCCTGGAAGAATTTTCTTATTTTCTTGGGATCCCTGTCTTGGAACAAACTCCATTCACTGGTTTGGAAAAGACTCCTAGGCCTGAAGAGATTACTGCAATTCTCCCCTTGACCAAAGAAGAGGTATTGTCCAACTGGGAAACTAGAAATGGGGTAAAGGGCTTTTTGGTCAAATTTCTGGTTGGCAAAGCTAATGATTTCTGGAATGACTTGGACTTCAAGGCGTACGAGGATATTCTGGCTCTTTTGATCTATGGTCTGGTACTGTTTCCCAATCTTGACACCTTTATCAGTATCTATGCCATAAGGATCTTCATGTCTCAGAATCCTGTACCCACTCTTTTGGGTGATATCCTGCAACAACTCTATGCTCGTACTTCTCGAAAACGGGGAACTCCGTGGTGTTGTGCTCCTTTGCTAGTAAGGTGGTTTATTTCGCACCTTCCCAAGTTCGCACTGAAGAATGAAGAAGGAAAAGGTTGGGCTCGGAGGTTAATGTCTCTCACTGATAATGACATCACCTGGACTCTCAGAGGTTTGGATGAGGTAGCTGTTATTGACCGTTGCGAAGAATACCCTAATGTCCCGTTGATTGGTATCCAAGGAGGAATCTCCTACAATCCATGCTTAGCTCTCCGTCAGTTTGGAAGAGCCAGAGGAGATGGGCCTCATGAAATGCTGGTTCCTCACTTCCATTTTGAGTTTCAGGCAGACAGTGACAAACTACGCCAGGGATTCATTAGAGCCTGGGACAGAATTCACAAAGCCGACCCACATGAGTTGGGACCAAAGACTTCCCTGCCATTGAATCCCTATTGCAAATGGGTCCGCATCCGTGCTCAAAGGTTAGGTATGCCCTACGAAGCTGTTAGACCTCTCATTCTTGAGTCTCCTGTTGAAGATGGGGTTCCTCCAATTGTCCTCCCTCCTCAGATACCTACTGATTTTGACACCATGAAGAGATCTTGGGCGCAGCTAAAGGAAGAACGGGATTTCTATCGGGAGAAGTTCAACGAGCAGGAACGGAAGATCCAGAGGCTGACTAAGCAATTGGAGGAAGAACGGGTCCTGAACAACTACATCAGCACTGAAAAGAGGAGGCCATGGGAGCATTGATTAGCTTTGGATGTTTCCTTTTATAGTTTATTTCCATTCCAGTATTTTTCATTCCTGTAATGCCTGAGGGCAAATTGTTGAACAATTGAAAATTTTAATCTAATGAAGTGTGTTTCCCTTTTTGTCTACAAAGTTGAATCTTGTTTGTCTTTGAAAACATAAAACATACGCATTCCATTGCACCATATGCATAGCAGGTACCCTATTTCACAGGTTGCTTAATCTCCTTCGTTGTTTATTTTGCACAGTCATCATGAATCCAGACTCATCCAGTGAGCAAGCAATCAAGGCCCTTCAGGCCCAAAATGCACAGTTTCAAGAGATGGTCCTAAGCCTAGCCCAAGGTCAGCAAGAGTTGAAGACTCTACTCCTGAAGAAAAAGAAGAAAAAGAGGACTGCGTTGTTCAACACCGGACGCAGATTTGGGAACACACTCCATAATGAAGCTGATCCAACCACTTCTTCTGCTGAGAAAAACAGTCCCCAAGGGGGAGGAGCTCCTAGTCCCGCAGTCTCCGACAACGAGACGGACTATAACGACGAACAATACCCACCTGCTGCTGACAGATACAAGCAATTGGAGGACCGCTTAAGCGCCATGGAAATTCAGAATGTGCCGGGGCTGGATTTCGGAGATTTGGGGTTATCTTCTGGGGTAGTAATTCCACACAAGTTTAAGGCGCCTGCCTTCGCCAAGTATGATGGGGTCTCCTGCCCAAAGCTGCATCTAAGGTCGTACGTAAGGAAGATCCAACCTTATACGGCGGATAAGAACCTCTGGATTCACTTTTTCCAAGATAGCCTCTCGGGGTCACAGCTTGAATGGTTCTACCAATTAGATGGAACCAGCATCCGACACTGGGAAGATTTGGCAACCGCATTCTACAGACAATACCAATACAATTCTGATCTCGCTCCTACACGTACCCAACTTCAGGGTATGTCTCTAGGAACGGGTGAAGGGTTCAAAGAGTACGCACAAAAATGGAGAGATTTGGCTGGTAGGGTGCAGCCTCCATTAACTGATCGTGAGCTGGTTGATATGTTTCTAGGGACGTTGTCTGGTCCGTTTTTCAATCATTTGGTTGGTAACTCCTCCGCTGGGTTTACAGATTTGATATTGACGGGAGAAAGAATTGAAGCTGGCATCAGGTCAGGCAAGATACAAAAGGCTGCCTCCACAAGTGTTGAGAAGAGGCCGTTTAAGAAAGAAGCAAGTGCCGTCTATGGTCCTAGAAGACAGATCAAGCCCGAAAGTCGCCAAGCCGTCAATGCTTTGGTCATCTCAAAACCTGTTGCTGCTCCTCAGCAGTACAATCAACAAAGAAGCGAAAGGCCCAAGAGGCAGTATACCCGACTGAGTATGACCTTATCTCAAATTTTACCCCAACTGTTATCCACCAACCTGGTGACCCTCAAAGAAGCTCCTAAGGTCGTCAACACTGCGTCTCCTAAGTATAACCCAAATGCCCGGTGTGCTTATCATTCTGATAGTCCCGGGCACACTACTGATGATTGCTGGGCCCTGAGAAACAAGGTGCAAGACCTGATCGACGCAAAGGAAATTCAGTTTGAAGCGCCGGAGAGACCAAATGTTGTAACTGCTCCTATGCCCCAACATAGAGTAAATGCCATTGAAGAAGAACTGTATGCTGTTTCGGTAAATGAAGTTGTCACCCCTCTGAGGACTGTCAAGAAGAACCTACTGTGGGCCGGTTTATTTCCAGGTTGCAGTGAAGGTTGCGTGTTCTGTGCTGATTCCCTATCTGGTTGTCCCTTGCTGAGGTTAGGCGTCCAAAGCCTAATGGATAGCAAGGAGATTCTGTTTGAGAAGTCTGCTGTTCAGTTGGTTCCGGTAAAAGAAGTTTATGTGGTTACCATCTTCAATAATCCAATCAAGGCTCTCCCGAAGAAGCCTGTTCAAATCATAACTGTTGCACCTGTGGTTATTACTGTTCCGGGGCCTCTCCCCTACGTATCTGATAAAGTTGTCCCCTGGCATTATGGGGCAGACGTATATGTAAACGGAATCAAACAAGAATTCGACACTGGCGCCAGTATCTGCGATATCACTGGTCCAGCCAAGGTCACCCGCAGTGGAAGGCTCTTCTCGCCTGACATTGCACCGCCCGCTATTCGAAGACCCCTCCTTATAACACCTACAAGTGTACCTGTTACTGTTGCTGATCAAGTTGTTTCCCCTGCCGCCGAGTCGTCTAATGCTCGGGGCAAAGGGATTGAAGAGGAGCCTGCCCTGATGGAGGCACCAATACCTATAAATGCTGAGGCCTCCCAACAAGAAATGGAGGAAATCCTGAAAATGATAAAGAAAAGTGATTTCAATGTTGTCGAGCAGCTGGGGCATACGCCCTCCAAGATCTCCATGCTCTCTTTATTGCTATGCTCCGAGGCCCATGCTAAAGCCTTGATTTCATTTCTCAAGATGGCCCATGTGCCACAGGAGACATCTGCAGTCCAGTTCACTGATTGCGTAGCAAATCTGACAGCAGACAATGGCTTGGGTTTTTCAGATGCTGACCTGACTGCGAAGGGAAGAGACCACAATGATGCCCTGCATGTCTCTATCGAATGCAGGGGCACTACTCTGGCGCATGTATTGGTGGATACCGGTTCTTCCTTGAATGTTCTACCGAAAAGGCTTTAGACCGTTTGGATTATGAAGGCCTAGAACTGAAGCCCAGCAATATCATCGTCAGGGCCTTTGACGGTTCACAAAGGATGGTTCATGGAGAGGTTAACATCCCTATTCGTGTGGGCTCTCAAGTGTTTGACTCTACTTTTTATGTGATGGATATACGTCCATCGTACTCTTGTCTACTGGGTCGACCTTGGATCCATAAAGCTGGGGCTGTGACCTCTACCTTGCACCAGAAGCTGAAGTACCCTGTCAGGGGGAAGATCGTCACTGTGCAAGGAGAAGAGGAGTATATGGTGAGCCATTTGAATTCCTTCAGATACATTGAGATGGACGGGGAGTTCATTGAAACCCCCTTTCAGCACTTCGAGGAGGTACATCCAATTTCAGCAGCAGCAGAAACAACAGTCGAAGAGAATGTTTCCTTGAAGATGGCTTCCCTAAGGGATGCCCGGGCTGTGGTTCAGAAAGGCAATTGTGCAAACTGGGGTCAGCTTCCTGACTTCACTCAGAAGAACGACAAGTTTGGGCTGGGCTTTACTGCAGAGGCTCAGAGGGCTGTGCGCAAGGAGAAGGTCAGAAAGGCTCTGGTGTTTATCTCCAGCTCAAGGGTGAATGCTATTGAGGAGGATGTGGAGGAAGCAGAATTTGACAGTTGGATCTACCCGACTACCAGCAACGGGCCAAGCAACTGGACGGCAAGGGATTTTACACCTATCACATTTGTCACGCAGTAATTGATTTCTTTTGATTTTCAATTTGTAACAAACAATATGTTAAAACTTTGTTGGCTCGGTGTCCTACCCGGGGCATCGTAGCTCCATTTGTGAGGGCTTTTTATATGACATTTCCATATATCATCAATCAAAACATTGGACGTTTGTTGCATTTCAAATCTTGCGCTCTTTTCCTTTCTGTGTTATATATATTGCAAAACAGCTATATTTACACACACTCACTTATACAGGTTTCAATCCACTCTGGATCTCACTGGTAACAGCTCTGCTACCGCCAGTTATGACTTCGAAAATCCGATCAACTTGGCCGAAGACGAAGGTGAAGATGATTGCGAAGTGCCTGGTGAACTTGCGAGACTGCTACTCCAGGAAGAGAGGGCTATTCAGCCACATGAAGAGCCGGTAGAGACAACTAACCTGGGTACTGAGACAGATAGGAAAGAGGTCAAGATTGGTGCCAATCTAGAGCTCAGCGTGAAGCAACGATTGATCCAGATGCTACAGGATTACATGGAAATTTTTGCTTGGTCCTATGAAGATATGCCTGGTTTGGATGCCGACATTGTAGTTCACCACCTACCAACCAAGGAAGATTGCCCTCCGGTAAAGCAAAAAGTCCGACGGATGCGACCAGAGATGTCTGAGAAGATCAAGGCCGAGGTTATGAAACAGTTTGATGCCGGGTTCCTTGCAGTGACTTCTTACCCTCAGTGGGTTGCCAACGTGGTGCCGGTACCAAAGAAGGACGGTAAGGTCAGAATGTGTGTTGACTACAGGGATCTGAACAGGGCCAGCCCCAAGGATGACTTCCCCCTACCTCACATTGATGTCCTTGTTGACAATACAGCTCAACACAAGGTGTTCTCCTTCATGGATGGTTTTTCAGGGTATAATCAGATCAAGATGGCTCCGGAAGATATGGAGAAGACTACCTTTGTGACTCAGTGGGGCACCTTCTGTTATAAGGTCATGCCATTCGGATTGAAAAATGCTGGGGCAACCTATCAACGTGCCATGGTTGCTTTATTTCATGATATGATCCATCATGAGATTGAGGTATACGTTGATGATATGATTGCAAGGTCTCAAACTGAGGAGGAGCACCTTGACCATCTGAAGAAGTTGTTTGACCGACTCAAGTTATACAAGCTGAGGTTGAATCCCAACAAATGCACCTTTGGGGTAAGATCCGGAAAATTGCTAGGTTTCATCGTAAGTGATAAAGGTATTCAGGTGGACCCTGCCAAGGTAAAAGCCATACAAGAGATGCCGACTCCAAAAACAGAGAAAGAAGTCAGAGGCTTCCTGGGACGATTGAATTACATTGCCCGATTCATGTCACACCTGACTGCTACTTGTGAGCCAATCTTCAAGTTGCTGAAGAAAGATCAAGTAGTACGCTGGAACGATGAATGTCAGGCCGCCTTTGAAAAGATAAAGGAATATCTCCAAGAGCCACCCATTCTTATGCCACCGGTGGAAGGAACACCTCTGATACTATACTTGACAGTACTTGACAATTCAATGGGGTGTGTGCTGGGGCAGCATGACGAGTCTGGCCGAAAAGAGCACGCTATTTATTACTTGAGCAAAAAGTTTACCGACTGTGAGTCTCTTTACTCACTGCTTGAGAAAACTTGCTGCGCTCTTGTATGGGCTGCTCGCCGGCTGAGACAGTATATGCTGACTCACACTACTTTATTGATTTCAAAAATGGATCCCATCAAGTACATATTTGAAAAGCCCGCTCTGTCTGGAAGAATAGTGAGATGGCAAATGATCTTAACAGAATATGATATCCAGTATACAACTCAGAAAGCAATTAAGGGAAGTGTACTGGCAGATCATTTGGCACACCAACCTGTGGACGATTACCAATCATTGAACTTTGATTTTCCGGACGAAGACATCATGGTGGTAACGGACTGTGAAGTACCTGGACCGGATGAAGGACCTGAGGAAGGATCCCGATGGTCTATGCATTTTGATGGAGCCTCCAATGCTTTGGGTAACGGCGTCGGCGCTGTAATCATATCTCCCAAAGGAACTCATACTCCCCTCACCGCCCGATTATGTTTCAGCTGCACCAACAATATGGCAGAATATGAGGCATGTATCATGGGTTTACAAGCTGCAATCGACTTAAGGATCAAATTTCTAAGTGTCTTCGGAGATTCCGCTCTCGTGATCAATCAGATCAAAGGCGAGTGGGATACGAAACACCCGAATCTTATTCCTTACAAGGAGTATGTGTCGACCTTGCTTCCCCACTTTGAAGAGATAACTTTCGAACACTTCCCTAGAGAGGAGAATCAGCTAGCGGACGCCCTGGCTACGATGTCTTCAATGTTCAAAGTTAAATGGGACAATGAGGCTCCCCGAATCATTATCTGGAAGTTGGATGAACCGGCATACTGCTGCGAGCTCGAGGCTGAGGAGGTGATCGAAAAACCCTGGTATCATGAGGTGAAGAGGTACTTGGAAACTCAGGAATACCCTGAAGGTGCGTCTGTCAATGATAAGAAATTCATGAGGAGGTTTGCTGCAAAATTCTTCCTCAGCAACGGCATTCTCTACAAACGGAATCATGATTCAACTCTACTACGTTGTGTGGATAAGGCGGAAGCAGAGAAAATCATGATAGAACTGCATGAAGGCACATTTGGAACACATTCCAGTGGACACACCATGGCTAAGAAAATCCTTCGAGCAGGATATTTCTGGTCCACAATGGAAGCCGATTGTTACCAACACTCCCGAACCTGTCATAAATGCCAGATCTATGCTGACAAGGTGCATATCCCTCCGGTTCCTTTGAATGTCTTGACGGCACCTTGGCCTTTTGCAATGTGGGGCATCGATATGATCGGCGAGATCCGACCGACAGCATCCAATGGGCATCGATTCATCTTGGTGGCGATCGATTATTTCACGAAATGGGTTGAGGCAGCTTCCTATGCCACAGTAACCAAGAGCGTCGTGGCACGTTTCATCCGGCATAATCTGATCTGTCGGTACGGAGTCCCGGAAAGAATCATTACGGACAACGGTACCAATCTCAATAACAAAATGATCACTGAACTCTGTGAACAATTCAAGATACAGCACCACAATTCTTCTCCCTACCGGCCAAAAATGAATGGGGCTGTAGAGGCAGCTAATAAAAATATCAAGAAAATTGTGCAGAAGATGACAGTGACCTATAAAGATTGGCACGAGATGTTACCGTTCGCTCTTCATGGGTACCGCACCTCAGCAAGGACGTCAACCGGGGCAACTCCCTTCTCCCTGGTTTATGGCATGGAGGCAGTCTTGCCAATTGAAGTCCAGATACCCTCTCTCCGGATAATGAAGGATGCAGACTTGAGTGAAGATGACTGGATCCAGACTCGACTTGATCAATTAAATCTGATTGACGAAAAGAGGCTCACTGCTATCTGTCATGGTCAAACGTATCAAAAACGGATGATCAGGGCATTTAACAAGAGAGTCAGACCACAAGAGTATCAAGTTGGGGACCTGGTAATCAAACGCATCATTCTTCCTCAAAGTGATCCCCGGGGCAAATGGACCCCTACATACGAAGGGCCATTTGTGGTTAAACCTGTGTTCTCAGGAGGAGCCATGATCCTAACCACCATGGATGGTGACGACCTTCCTCACCCCGCCAATGCAGACATAGTGAAAAAATACTACGCATGAATAAAAGACCCGCTAGGTTGACATGCCTAGGCAAAATAAGGGCTTCCCGGCGAACCAAAAGGGTTCGGGCAAAAATAAGGGATGAAATGAATAAAAATCTGTACACCCGGCAAGTCGAAAACCTAAAAAGGCGGCTTGGGCAAAAATGGGTATCCCGGTGGACTGAAAACCCGAAAGGGCGGTCCAGGCAAAAGTTAGGGATAAAGCGTAACACTATGTCTCATTGGATCACTTCACATCCGGAATTCGGCATCAACTATCTGGCTCAGACTTTGGCATCAACCAATCAACTTCATCTTCAACCAGGCAGCAAAGCGATGAGACGCTTGGAGACATAAAGGCGATAGCAGAGTTGGAACCCAGTGGGATTGTTCACATAGCTGTTTTGTTTTCTTTTCGAAATTGTAAACTCTATATTATTTGGCGGCGTCCTCTTACTAGGATGTCAGCCTCTTGTACAAAAACGCCTATTCACAGGCAAAGTTCAAATCAATACAAATTCACTTGTCCATATAAATTGCCATTGTTTTTCCTTTTTCTGTTTTGTTTTGCGAAGAACGTCCAATGTTCATTTTTGATATATGCATTTGACATTAAAATTGTTGACTCATAAATATTTGCATATGAAACAAAAGATTAATTACAGGTGACATCAGAGACAGGGGCAATGTGGAGTTGTCTGGTGCAGTCTAGTTGCTTTGTCCGCCAAGGTACCCAGGTAGACTCGACCGAAGAATGTGACCAAATCATCTCAACTCCCCACAGAGTAAGACAAGATTCAGCAATACTTTCCCCAAGCGGAGTTGATTCCCTGTCAATCCTGAAAAGGCACAACATTCCCCGGCAGATCTTAAAGCTCATCCCCGGTAGATTCTGGAAGCTTGTTCCCTACAGGATACGGACGTCTCTCCCGAGCTTTATTCAGAATTATTCCTCACAAGGGCTTATAACTGGGTTATCCTCAGCTAATTACCACGGAAGATCGCCTTCGGCAAGGTTCTTTCAATCCCCGGCAGGAGTCTATCTTTGGTATCCCCGGCAGGAGTCTATCTTTGGTATTCCCCAGTGGAGTTTATCTTTGGTAATCCCCAGCGGAATCCATCATCGAAGTCCTCAACAGGCCTCTCAGCAAACTTCGGCCAAGTGTCTCTTCCACAGAGCAACTCCCCGGCCGATCGTCAAGGATTTATTTTCTTAAGACGAGATTACATTCATAGACATTTCACATTTTCATACATCTTGCTTACATACATGATAAAGTGCATACAACACAATCTCATGTCATACATCATGACATTGCATACAACTTATGTTTTTGCCTTTTCAGGGAAAAAGACAATCCCAAAGACAACTACCTTCAACTATCACATTTCCAGACTCGATTCCTGTATCTAGCCAGGGCACGTCTGAAGAGGTTGAAGATTCGATTCCTGTATCCAGCCAAGGCATATCTAACCACTATCGCAATTCCGGATTCGACTCCTGTATCCAGCCAGGGCATATCTGTTGACCACATTTCCAGACTCGATTCCTGTATCTAGCCAGGACACGTCTGAAGAGTTCGAAGATTCGATTCCTGTATCCAGCCAGGGCATATCTAACAACTATCACAATTTCGGACTCGATTCCTGTATCTAGCCAGGGCACGTCTGAAGATTTCCAGATTCAATTCCTGTATCCAGCCAGGGCACATCTGCGAGCAACCAATTGTAGATTCGACACCTGTATCTAGCCAGGGAATATCTGCATGAGGAGATTGAAGATCAAACACCTGTAACAAGCCAGGAAAACATCTGTCTTTCTCAAATACGCAAGTTCTCGCTAAGGAATCTCTTACGCGATCAACACTTCCAAATGGCATCTATAAGCCCATTCCCGACATCACATTTACTGATACTCCAACATGCGAGTGCAAATTTCCGGGCACTCTAGTGTCCAATCTCCTTTTACCCTCGAGTCACGAAAGGCAAATTTGCCAATCTAACTCTTCAGGTCCAAGAAGATTGAACAGGGGAAACTGTTGTACCCCAAAATTTGCCCTCCCATTTCCTCAACATTTTCTCATCACAAGACTTTTGAAGATCAAGATCCAATTAGGGTTTCCTCTGCTCAAGACTTCTCCTTGCACTGTTAACCCAAATTAGGGTTTGGGGTTGAACAAAGATGTTTTGACCTAAAATGCCTAAGATGACTTTCATGCTTCATGTTGGACTCCCAAGATTATCCATACCAAGTTTCAAGTCTTGATTCCAGATTTTGCCCAGTCAATTGGACAGTTGACCTAGAAATCAGCTGTATTGGGGAAAAAGTCAACTGTGGTCAATTGACAGTCAAATCTCATGAAAATTGACCCACATCAACATTATGAACTCATATGGACCATTTGATCAAGTTTGGATCACAATTCCACAAGAAATTTGATCAGATCACCAAAAGGGCAAAATGGTCATTTTTAGGGTTTTGACTGCACAAAGGCAATTTTTGACTGTTTGACCTAACCAATGGCAAACCAAGCTCACATATGGACTCAAGGACTCAATGAAATGGTCTTGACACATTCATCAAGCTCAAAAGATCCCAAGTACACAAGTTTGACAGTTGAATTTCCCAGTCAATTGATCAATTTTGACTGTACACTGAAAAGTCAAACTTTGACTTTTTGGTCAAAATCAAGAGTCAAGATTCATTTTTCATCAAAACATGCCAAATCATGAAACTTGTTCACCAAGAAACCAAGAAATGCAAATTAGGGTTTTAAAATGGAATTTTTCATAACTTAGAATTTTTCTAAGTTATGGAAAACCCTAATTTTTTCCCAACTTTGCCCCACTTTTTCACCATGATTCATTTGGATTCAAACAAAAGTCAAAACATGAAAGTTGTCGCTTGTTACATAATCTATAACTTTGACTCACAAAGTTTTCTCATTTGAAGCTTGTATCTCAAGTTACAAATTTTTGAATAAGGGCACTAAACCATTCTTAACTTAGTGAAAATTTGACCTATTTTTGACAAGTTTTTACCCCACTTCAAGGCCATTTTCCGTACACTTCCACTTGGAATTTCAATTTGCATTTCAAAGATGGATTGTATTACACATTCCAAGTTTTCCAAAATGTCCAAGAACTCATCAAACAACCTCATAACTTGAGAGATTCGAATTTCACAAGTTGGCAAAAATTCACTTTTTGTTCTTAACCAAAACATGTTCATAATCTTGCAATTTGAACTCAGCTTGCTTTAGGCTAGATTACAGGTCCTTAAACCAAGTTACACTCAAGAATTAAATGCAAAACCAATGTGCCAAGTTGTTATTTCAAGCATTTGGACATTACATGATGAACTAACCCTAAACTAGATAAAGTGAACTTTCCATTTTTGAAAAGATTAGCTTTATGTCCAATTACAAATCAAGAAGGTACATAGCAAATCTGCTTGGCACAAGATTATGTGCATAACACACTGATCAAGAGAAGCTTATGCAGCACATTAGGGGGTCCTATACTGACCTAGAAAGCAAAAATTGCATTTTGTTGCTTAAGTGTGAAGAAAAGTCCATAACTTGTAACAACTCTCATCTCAGCATAGACACACAAGAACAAACTGATCAAACACCTTCAAAATAACATAACAAAGCTAAGACACGACCCTTGCATCTCCAAAACACCCTCCATCTCAGAATCATCCTCAAACTGCAAAAACAGGGTTGCCTCTGCAGTTTGAGTGCCAACTTCATTTTCTGTCGAGCATTCTTGCTAAAATCAGTTCATACACATTCCCTAGCATATATGCAAGCTAACCATGACCTAAAACCTGACCTGTAATCCCTCTAACAGCTTCCACCATTTTCACATTCTTGACTTGCAGGTGAAGTTCTATAGCTTGATTCAGAAGCTCTCAAGACAAAGTAAGCATTGAAACAGCATCCCTGGACCTCAAGGAAGCTTTTCCAATCATCACCTTGCACTGGAAGTTCCTCCTTCTCCAGATAGAAGTTCAACTGCACAGGTAAAACTTTGAACTCGTATCTCTCTTATTAGGTATCTTTAGTCTTAAGTTTGTGAAGAAACAAGGTTCTACTCATAGCCCTGAACATGTACATATCTTTACATTTCATTTCTTTTGCCTGAGTAGAGAGAATTTGGAGTTTGAAAATGGCAGAAAAACTAGGTTAGGATTTGGGGGAGGAGAAATTCTCCCTCATCTTAGAGAGTTAGGTCAAGTTCTATACATGGTTAGAATCGTCTCTTCATGCTGAACATTTGTTGTGTTATGAGTTTTTGCTAAAAAGCCAGGAATCGAGAGTTGGACATTGAAGAACAGGGCGCGCGCATTTTCAAACTTTGTGCTGGAGGTTGAAGACAGTGGCATTGGGCTGGGCTTGTCTTATGTTTTTTTCTTTTCACACCCCATAATTACTCATGAACCCCCTGAGCCCATTTGCTTCATTTTTTTAATATTTTTGACTTTTTCTTTTTTTATTTGATTCATTTATTTTCTTACAACATATTAAAATTTTAAAAAATATTTTTTTCATCATTTCTTTGAATTTATTGCATATTTATTTAGTTATTTCTTTTGTTTATACATAAATAAATACATATTATTATTTAGAATAAATAGAAAAAATAGTGTGAATATATTTTCATTTTTATTCTTATTTTATATTACCCTCTGAAAATATTGCATATAAAAAATACTATTTTCCAAAATTAATTATTATTATTATTTGTATATAATACATATTTAGGATAATATAAATATATATATATATATATATATATATATATATATATATATTTATTTTTGTATAATAAATATTATGTGAATTAATTAATTAATATATATCTTGATTAAAATTAGGGTTTTTGCCCTAAAAGTTGAAAATACTCAAAATAATACCTTTTTATTTTCTCATTTTTATTTTACATAAATCATACTTTTTTCATACATATAAAAACTTTCTTTTTGCATTTTGCATATTTACTTCATTTCCATTTAATTATGCAATTTATTTACCTTGCAAGTATTCAAAAAATGATGTAATAATTTAGATTTAAATTCTTGTCTAAATATCCCCCATTTGTAAATTTGTACCCCCCTCCCTATATTATTATGTTGTAATAGCGTAGGAATTTAAATTTCGCACTTTATACGCTTTCTAATTATGCCATGTTAGAATTAGGATTTGTATGCGAAAAACGACAAAAAATAGTTATGACCTAATCTCAAGATAAACAAGCATGAAAATGGACACACAAATCACACTTGCACCCCCTAGGGTACTCCACTTGTTGCCTTTCAAAATGGGCCATATTGCATGTTAGGTCTCTTTGGGCAAAACAAACAAATTGAATGATCATAGTCCCTCGATAACATTTTTCAAAACAAACAAAAACAAATGATCAAGTCCCTTAAAGAAAATGCCCAAAGATACTTGGCACCATTTCAATTATGGTCTAAACGATGACCCACGCCCGTCCCTTTCACATCCTAAACATAAGATTGTCCACCAAATACAATGGTGGAACAAACTTGTTCAAAGGGTTAAAACATAGCAATAATCTTTTGAGAAATTTAGGAGTAGATAACCTCTTAGTTACTTGAATCAATCTTGCAAACTAAAACACTTGCCTATTTCAAAAAACACACATCACTACACTTTCAAAATAACTTTCAAAAACAAATGAAAACCTTTTCAAAAGACGTACTTCTTTGTATACATCCCCACATGGATCATTACAAAGGTTGCCACCACATTGGCCTCTTTTCAAAACATTTTCAAACCCACACACTCAAGCACCATTTAAAACAATTGAAAACAAAAAGGCAAGTGATCTAAGCAAGTAACTAAGAGCCCATGGATAACCATGGATAGAAAGGGTGCTAATACCTTCCCTTTCTATAATATACTCCCCGAACCTAAGAAAACATCTCAAAAGGTTTTTGCTGTGCTTTTTAACCTTTCCTTAGGATAAAATAAAAAGTCGGTGGCGACTCTTGCTCAACCGAAACATTTGCGAATACAAACGCAAAACACTAGTCAGTTCTCCCACCGTATAACATGTAGGTTATGGATTCCCTTCGCAGGAAAACTATTCAGGTCAACCTTGTAAGAATTCCTCCACAACTCAAGGAGCTTGCTTCCAAGATTCCAGAGTATTCTCCATTCACCGAGAGACATGGTCGTCTACTCAACTTGGTTAACACCAACACTGAGGAGGATATGGTGAAAGTTCTCTTCCAGTTCTTTGACCCCCTACACCACTGCTTCACATTTCCTGACTACCAGCTAGTGCCTACTTTGGAGGAATTTTCTCAACTCTTGAGGATTCCTATTCTCCATCAACTACCTTTCAACGGTACGGAAAGAGATCCAAAGCTTGAAGATATTGCTCAAGCCCTGCACTTGCAACCATCAGATGTCACAAGTCATTGGGAAACCAGAAGTGGTGTCAAGGGCTTCTTGTCAAAGTTTCTGTTTGAGAAAGCTAAAGAATGATGGAATTCTCTAGACCTACAAGCTTTTGAGGAGATTGTAGCTCTTCTCATCTATGGGTTGGTCTTGTTCCCAAACCCTGATCAGCTTATAGATGTCAATGCTGTCAAAATCTTCATGACTCGCAACCCGGTGCCTACATTGCTTGGGGATATCCTCCACTCTTTTCACACTCGAACAATGAGGAAAAGAGGTGTTCTCATGTGTTGCACTCCTCTACTGGAAAGATGGTTTATTTCTCATCTTCCCCATTCATTCTTGAAGAATGAGAAAGGTTTGAGGTGGTCACAATGATTGATGACTCTTACACATTCAGATATTCATTGGTGTTCTCGATCCAGAGAAAATGTTATCATCATTGACCATCGTGGGGAATTCCCTAATGTCCATCTACTTGGCATTAGGGGAGGCATTACCTTCAACCCTTTCTTGGCTCTGAGACAGTTTGGGTATGCCCGAAGGGATGGCCCACATGACATGCTGATTCCAGACTTGGTTTTTGACTTTGACAACGACGATCAAGGACTTCGACAAAGGTTTATCCGAGCTTGGAGGATGCCAAACAAGGTAGACAGTAAGACCTTGGGACACAAGAATTCCATCCCCCTTGAGCCTTACCTCAAGTGGGTACGAACCCGCGCTCAAAGTCTTATGATGCCTTACCCCTACATTCTCCCTGTGATTATAGAGTCTGTTATAGAAGGAGAGGTTCCATACACCCTCCTACATCCTGACATGCCAACATCACTTGAAGATTTGCAAAGGAGTTGGATACAACTCAAGGGAGAAAGTGATACTTTTGAAGCCCAATTCTACGCCAGCGAGAAGAAGGTTTTGGAACTTACTCGTCAACTTCACAAAGAGCAGACTCTCAACACCTACATTGCACCAAAGAGGATGTGCAACGTCTTTTTACCTTAGAATTTTGTATTATTTTACCCATGGGGAATTGATGTACTAACAAATTCTATCATATTAATATGACGTGTGTTTCTTTTTTTTTGTTTAAAACAAATTTGAATTTCTGAATCCTTGAATGCATTACATAAATACATATCATTCATCATATGCATAAACAGGTCTTCACACCAAGTTTCCTCATCTCTCTGCTGTTTATTTCAGCAAGATGGATATTGAACAAACGATCAAAGACTTACAAGCTCAGAATTCACAATTCCAACAGTTACTCATGACCTTGGCTAAGGGTCAGGAGGAGCTCAAAACTCTGTTAGAGAAGGAAAAAGAGAAAAAGAAGAAGAAGAGAGTTGGTGTGGCTACCTTGGGCAGAAGATTTGAAGGTCAAGCCAGAAGGGTCCTAGATTTCCCATCAACATCTGAAGAGGGGGAAGGAAAGGGTAAAGGAGCTATTGTGCCCTCAGATTCTGGAGCTGAAGAAGAGGAAGATGAGGATTACTCTGAACAATAGTACCCTCCGGCCGATGACAAATACAAGAACCTAGAAGAGCGTCTAGCTGCCATGGAGATACAGAGAGTGCCTGGGCTGGATTTTGAGGAGTTAGGCTTGGTTTTTGGAATTGTAATCCCTCCTAAATTCAAAGTACCACTGTTTGCTAAGTACGATGGGGTGTCTTGCCCAAATATGCACCTACGATCTTATGTCAGGAAAATTCAACTACATTCTTCTGACAAGGACCTGTGGGTCCACTTTTTCCAGGACAGTCTTTCGGGAACGCAGTTGGTTTGGTTCTACCAGTTAGAGAGGTCTGATGTGCATAATTAGGAAGACTTGACAGCTGCATTCTATAAGAAGTATCAATATAATGCGGACCTAGCACCAACCCGTACTCAATTACAGAGTATGGGCATGGTCTCAAATGAAGGTTTCAAAGAGTATGCCCAGAAATGGAGGGATTTGGCAGGACAAGTGCAACCACCTTTATCTGAAAGAGAGCTAGTTGATATGTTCTTGGGGACGCTGTCAGGACCTTTCTTTAATCACCTGATAGGAAGCTCTTCGGCAGGTTTCACTGAGTTAATTCTAACTGGTGAGAGAGTTGAGGCCATTATTAGAAGCAGCAAAATTCAGAAAGATGCATCTGCTTCCGCTCCCATCAAAAATACTTTTCCAGCAAAGAAGGAAGTATCAGTTGTCTACTCCCAAAGAGGTCAAGGAAGAGTTGAGCGCCTGCCAGCGGTAGGGGCCGTAATGATTTAGAAGTCTGCAGCTGATCAGCCCAGAAACAATCAACCCAGAACAACCCAAACGAGGGTGGAAAGGCCTGTACGGAAATTCACCCAGATAAACATGACTCCTGCTCAGGTTCTACCCCATCTCTTGAAGTTAAACCT
Organism: Vicia faba; assembly: GCA_948472305.1. Lineage (NCBI taxonomy): Eukaryota > Viridiplantae > Streptophyta > Magnoliopsida > Fabales > Fabaceae > Vicia > Vicia faba. Next base: position 1,289,121,644 of record OX451736.1, on the reverse strand, counting down.
TGCCAGTCTGAAAGAGGCCCCGTAGAACCCGAATACTGCTTCTCCATACTACCATTCAAATGCCAAGTGTGCTTATCATTCAGGGAGTATAGGGCACGACACCAATAATTATTGGGCCCTCAAGAATAAGATTCGGGATTTAATAGACGCTAAAGAAGTGGAATTCGACGACCCTGAAAAGCCGAATGTAATCTTTGCTCCAATGCCAAGGCATGGCCATAATGCCCATGCTGTTGAAGAGGATCTTTTTGTTGCTACTGTTGATGATTTGATAACTCTGCTACCAATAATCAAGTTGAATTTGCTGAAGGCTGGGATTTTCCCAGGTTGTGAAGAAGATTGCTACCTTTGTTCATCCTTACCAACCGACTGTCCATTGTTGAAGTTAGGCATCCAACGCCTAATGGATAACCAAGAAATTCTTTTTGAAAAGAATCCTGTTACACCGACTCCTGTCAACGATGTTTCAATAATAACTGTTGCACCCCAAAATTTGCCCTCCCATATTCTTCAAGAAATTGTCAAGTCAAGGTCACAAAATTCCCCAAGGGTTGTGCAACTCAACTGTCTCCTATACAGTCAAAACTAGGGTTTGGGTTCTGATCAAGCAAATGAACTTTTCAAAGGCCCAATCAAGTCTCACATGCTTAAAAAGATGGTCAAGTGTCTTCATATCAAGTTTCAAGGCATTCAGCTCAAAATTGCACAGTCAAAACCCTAAATTGCACTACAGTCAACTGTAGGGGCAAAATGGTCATTTGACAGTCAAAAGTTCAAATTTTTGGTCAACATATCATTTTGAAGCCACAAACATCATTTGATCAATGCTTGATCATGATTTTCAAAATTTGGCTCAGAAATCATCAAAGATGCAAAAGTTGCTATATTTGGACAGCTGAAAAAGTCAACTGAAATTGACCAGGGCATAACTTTCACATGGATTATCAGAAAAATTCCATCCAAAGCTCATTTTGAAGAGAAAGACATTTCCTACAACTCATCTTCATATTCCAAGTCCGAGAAATGATCTCACAAAAAGTTATCAATTTCAACATTATAGGTCATTTTCAAAAGTCAACAAAAAGTGACTTTAAGTCAAAGGCCATAACTTGAGATTGGTAAATCAAAATGACATGGGACCAAAGGCATTGGTTAGAGTACTCAAAGACCTTTCCAAAATGTCCAAGAACATGTGAAAAGCTTAAAAATTGAGCAAGTTATGCCTTGTGGAAGTTGGGAAATTTTTGGGAATTTTGAAAAGTCAACAATGGTTCAAATGACCTAAAAATGCAAATGGGCCCATTTTTCTTCCAAGTTTCTTCATGCCAAGCCTATGCACGACCATTAGGCCCAAAGGGAAGTATTTTCTCATTTTTTAATTATTTATTTGAATTTATATTAATATTAATTCATTTAAATAAGTAGAAAATATAAAACTTGACCTAAAAAATCTTTTTATGCATGTTTGATACTCAATATTTCGTGCTTGTTCAATTGTGGAAAATTTTGGTCTAATTGGATGCAAATTGATACAAAATACACATGATAAGATTCAAAAAGATCCTTAAGCAAATCAAATCTTCAATCAAAGATTACAAGGGATTTTATGCAGTTTTCTTGACCTAAATTGTTCTATACATATTCAAGATCACAAACCTAATGAAAAAACACACAAAGCTGCGCCCAAAAAAAGCTATTGCATATTGAAATTTTTCCATAAAAATACAAAACTGATTTCAAGGTTAGTGGTGGTTTTAAGCTCTAATTCTTATACCAAAAGCTTCCTTAGACACTCCTGATCAAATTCCAATCAAGAACATCAACCAAAACGCAAAGAAGTGGTATCAAGAACTCTCACGGCATCAAGAATTTTTTGAAATCATATACCATAAATCATACATCTTTTGCATTTTTTGTTTATGAATTCTTGTTTAGCATGAAGTTTCTAAGCTGACCATTACCTTTAATTGCGTTTTTATTGACCATATGAGATTATGCCATGCTTAAGATTCTAGGGTTACAGGCCTTCAGAATTGGGGTTTTTGCATAGAGGTAAAATTAGCCCTCACGACCACCATAGTTGCATTCAGCGCATGGAGACGAAGAAGAAACATCGGTCGCGATTAATTTATGGATCGTATAGCGCTAGTCGCTATTTTCTCTAAAGTAGCCTAAAACCACACCTGGAAAACCGTTGCCAATTTGTTCTATTTTGCAGGGATGGTGAGGAAGAAGAAGGCGTGTCAAACAATGATTGATCCATTCAAATTTCGCGCGAATTTCCAAAGTCATTAACCTTTTCTTTTATAATACTTATTGACTATTATATATTAATTGAAATCAAAGTGGTTCAGTGGCAGGTGGAAGCGTTTGCAAGGCACAAGACCTGGGTTCGAACCCCAGGTCTGCACAATTCCAATATTATTTTGCCATAAGTGTTCATATGCAGTGCTACTATGGGTGTACACCATGCATCCTCAATGGTCAAGCCTACACGCGTCCTAAGCGATCAAGGCAAAGGCAGGGATTCAAGGAGCGCATAAATCCTGGTCAAATGCATCATACGTGATTGGGAAAGTCAATGAGATTTCAAGCAAATGGGCCAGAATTCTTAAGCCTGTACCCCCTAAATTGGGGTTACCCCCCCCCCCTGGTTTGCATTTTTCTATTTTTCTCCTTATATTTTATTTTTGCTATTTCATTTATTTTCTTTGTTTTAACATAATTAATTTATTTTCATAAAAATATAAAAAAATTCAAAAATCAGAAAAGACCAAAAAATTAATAATTATTTAGTTTTAATTAGGTTACAAATTTAATTTCTTTTAATAAATAAAATCCAAAAAAATAGAGTTTAGGTTTAATAACTTTTATTTTCCTTTTAATTTTTCCCTTTTTTCAGAATAATAATATTTGTTATTTATTTTTATAAATTAAAAATTGTACATAAATAATTTAGGGTTTAATTTAGGTTTTAATTTAATTCTTTCATAATAAATAAAGAAAACATTAGAATTAGGGTTTGGACATATTACTTTAATTATAATTAATCCTTTTTCTTATTTAATCTAAAAAATGCAAAAATACCAAAAAGAACATTCCTTTTAAAACTTTAATTTTAATTCCTCCTTAATTAAGTCATTAACTTTAAATATTTTTGCAAAAGGGTCCAACGCCCATTGTTTTAATTATTTTATTTTGCGCATTTATTTTATGTCATTTATTATAATTTTGTATCTCTCCCAAAGCATTGTGATTCAAATTTCTCGCACTTTTATTTATTCGCTTTATTTATTTTTCCGCTAAATCGGGTCCGGTTTAATTTTGGCGATGTGGACCCGCGCCATTTGTAATAGCCTTAGATTTATTTTCCCGCAAACTTTATAATTGTTAAATATGCATGCAAGAATGAATGTCCTAATTAAAATCAAGCGTAGATCACAAATAAACATGACAAGACAAATATCTGAAAACGACCTACAATTCGCACACACCACCCCTAGGGTACGCCTCACTGTTGCCTTTCGAAAGGTGGTCGTCGAGTAGAGGACGTCTTAGTAAGTCCTCATGATCCGGGAACCTGGCATGAGGGTAGCTTCTAAGGTGTCTTCCCATTGCTCTGGTGATCACCATGTCCCTAAAACTCGAATTGACCCGAACACCTCCAACGGTGGTGCTACCTACCTCTCAATGGTGGGATGGCACTACTTTAAAGGACATTTACACAGACGAATTCCTTAGGGTAGGTAGGTTCTCAAGGATACTTGCTCTAATCTCAAAACAAACTCAAAAAGACTTTTCACACTGACACTTTTCAAAAGCTTTCAAAGCAAACTTTTCAAACACTCTAACGTACGAGTCGATCTGAAATTTTTTCAAAGAAACTTTTTTTAAACCCACATTGAAAAGCAAGCAAACAATTTTGAAAACACATTGAGCAAGTATCTAAGAGCCCATGGATAACCATGGATAGAAAGGGTGCTAACACCTTCCCTTTCTATAACCTACCTCCCGAACCGAGAGCAATCTCTTAAAAGGAATTTTTCTGTGCTTTTGTCCTTTCCATTTGGAGAAAATAAAAGATGGTGGCGACTCTTGCTTCCGCGACATTTCGCGAACCAGCGTTAAACAGTCAGTTCCAGATCCACCGATCACAGAACTGGCGACTCTGCTGGGGATGTTTTTAAAGTGAGGTGTACCTTAGGGCTAGCTTATAACTATGTTTTCAATTGTTTTCCTTGTGTGCTTTAAATTGTGGGTTGCTTGGGAGTTCTATAGATCCTAAACCCGGATCTGGGGGATACCTTTCTTAGAAAGTAGCAACAAGGCTGTGAGGGAACTGTGCGGGGTATACCGACATGGTTGAAACAGTCTGCTACGTTGATGTGGCACTTTGGTGTGTACCGGTAACCCTTGAGTTCAGTCAAGGAGAGTACGGGGCCTCCGCGTGGTGTCGTGAAGCATCAACAGACCTTAGGAACCTTAATTGAACTATCTTGGCCTCTTTAGGGTAGTGAGATAACTGACTTTGGTGCAGTCCGAGGTTGGTTGATACTCGATACTACGCTCAATTGAGGGTTGCTTTCCTGGAATATTTCGGTCGCCAGTTCAGTGGCTAAATCGAAACGATGAACAATGAAAGCAATCCCGTGATATTGGGAACCTTAGAACCCGGTTACTTTGATTAGGACAGGTTGAACCCACCAACTTCAAGAGGGTAATACCCAGACCTCATGCTGGCCTAAACTCTAAGGGTTTCTCTTGTGTGACTTGCGTGCCTTTGTACTTGCCTACTTGCGTACTTGTTACCTGACACTTGTTTCTTGCAGGTCTTGTTCATAGTCCTTAATTGGGACTCATAATAGGGTACTAAGTTTCTTGCAGGTCTTGTTTATAGTCCTTAACTAGGACTCATGACAAAGTTTACCAAATGTCTTGCAGGTTTTGTTCATAGTCCTTAATTGGGACTTATAACACGGTGTACTAATGTCTTGCAGGTTTTGTTCATAGTCCTTAATTGGGACTTATAACACGGTGTACTAACCACTTGCAGGTTCTGTTCATAGTCCTTAATGGGGACTTATAACAGGGTGTACTAACCACTTGCAGGTTCTGTTCATAGTCCTTAATTGGGACTTATAACAGGGTGTACTAACTACTTGCAGGTTCCGTTTATAGTCCTTAATTGGGACTCATAACAAAGTATACTAAATTTCTTGCAGGGTTTGTTTATAGTCCTTAATTGGGACTCATAACAAAGTATACTGAATTTCTTGCAGGGTCTGTTTGTAGTCCTTAATAAGGGCTCATAATAGGGTTTACCTACATTACCCCATGCATAGCATGACATCGTACCATTGCATACCATTGCATACATCCTAACCCATTTCAAGGATCTCAAGGGCTTGTGATGCAGGTCATGGTGAAGCAATTATCCCAGCAAGGGGCAAAGAGGATTTATTTTCCTCTAGCTAAGGTTGTCAGGGGCTATGACCCACTGGATATGGTGAGCCTTTGACCCTTGAAGAAGGGCTCTCTACAACAGGAGGTTCCTTCAATCAAGTTGCCAGTTTCCAACTCTAACAAGTCTCTCTGTTTACCCCGCGAGGTCCTTGAAATCATTGCATGCATGTCATACATCTCATTGCATTGCAGGTATCCCTTTGACAGGTTGCTTACCCTTCCCCGCTGTTTATTTCAGCCGCTCGTCATGAATCCTGAGTCATCAGCCGAGCAGACTATCAAGGACCTCCAGGCTCAGAACGCCCAGTTCCAAGAGCTGATCATGAATTTGACTCAGGGGCAACAAGATCTGAAGGCTCTGCTCTTGAAGAAGGACAAGAAAAAGAAGAGGACTGTCTTGTTCAGCCCTAGACGTAGATCTGGGAATACACCGCAGACTGAAACTGAGAGGACAACCCCATCTGTGAGGGAAAGCAGTCACCATGAGAGAGAGGTGCCTAGTCCAGTGGTCTCCGACAATGAAACAGATGTCGACGACGAACAGTACCCTCCGGCTGAGGACAAGTACAAACAGTTGGAGGATAGGATGAAGGCTATGGAAGTGCAACAGGCACCTGGGCTGGATCTTGGAGATTTGGGCCTGTCAACTGGTGTGGTTATTCCCCGGAAGTTCAAAGCACCATCCTTCACTAAGTACGACGGGGCGTCTTGTCCCAAGCTGCACTTAAGGTCCTATGTTCGGAAAATTCAGCCGTACTCTGCGGACAAGAATCTATGGATCCACTTCTTCCAGGAGAGTCTTTCAGGGACTCATCTCGAATGGTTCTATCAGCTGGATGGGACCAAAGTTCGTAACTGGGAGGAGTTGGCTACTGCTTTCTATAAGCAGTATCAATATAATGCCGACCTTGCCCCTACGCGTACCCAACTCCAGGGTATGTCGTTAGGATCAAGTGAAGGTTTTAAAGAATATGCGCAGAAATGGAGGGATCTTGCTGGAAGGGTACAACCACCTCTGACTGATCGGGAACTTGTGGACATGTTCTTGGGGACCTTGTCTGGTCCATTTTATAACCACCTGATTGGGAATTCGTCTGCTGGATTCACAGATCTTATCTTGACTGGAGAGCGAATAGAAGCTGGCATCCGGTCTGGGAAAATTCAAGAGGCTGCACCTTCTGATAAAAAGCCTCATCATGGAAAGAAAGAATCCAATGCTGTGCACGGTAAAAAGAGCCGTCATGAGACCGGGGCAATCCAGATTTCCAATCCCGGACCTGCTCAACAAGGACAGGGGCAACAGCGCAAGGAGAAAAGGCAGTATACCAAACTCAACATGTCGTTGGATCAAGCACTGCAACAAATGTTGAAGGCAGGGCTGATCACCTTAAGGGCTCCTCTTCGGAATCCGAACACTTCTGCACCCAACTATCATCCCAACGATAGGTGCGCATATCATTCAGATAGCCCGGGGCATACTACAGACAACTGCTGGCCTCTCAAGAACAAGATCCAAGATATGATCGACGCTGGAGAGATTCAGTTTGAAGTGCCAGAGACTCCGAACATAATCACTGATCTGTTGCCCAATCATTGAAGCCTTTTGTTTATTTGAATTTTTGAGCTGTACTTTTCTTTGCTTATACAAACAATTAATGTCATAGCAAACTCTTTTATTCTATTAATGCATTGCATATGTCTGTTTTGGAAATTAATACAATTATTTTCATTATGTTCAAATATCTTTTCATATTTTTTTTTCTGATGTCAACTCTTGGTTAATAATTCTGAGTCTCTTGAGGGAGGATGACAAAAACGATACCACGATCTTTACAGTATGCTTTTGAACAGACCCCGCTGATGAGGTACAGGCATTGTTTCAATTCCTAAACACTGGAGTTATAAGGATGATAATCCCTCGTCAACCCCTCTGAGCCAAAGAAGTAGGAGTTTTATTTTCGAAAATTGAAACCCTTAATCATAACCTGGGGCAGGGTAGTCTCTCAGTTGATCCAAGTGCATGACGAATGACACCGAAGAGATCTTTACAAAAACAAAAGACAGTGATGGTTCAGAACAATCATAAGGACAGGCAGTCACTATCAAAAACAAAATCATAAATGAAAAGCCCAAAAAGTCTAAACCTACAAAGGGGACTTACAAAACTGGGGCATCCCGCTGACTGTAATTCCAAAAAAGGAAACAGTTCAGGCAAAAAAAGAAAGGGATAACAAAAATCAAGAAAGAGGTCTCATAAACCCTCAACCAAAGCAAAAATGACTGCCTATGCAAAACGAGTTATCAACATCTGAACCATTATTGGAAAATCAGAACAAAGACTCAAACAAGGTCTAACGCACGATCAACTGAGTTTAGGTTGGAGAACATCACGAAGAGCGGGGGGTACAAATAAAATTTGAGCCTTTATCCTTTGTTTCTTAAACCGTGAACCAGGCCACGTTATAACCCGTAAAAGTCCTAGCTGAAGCATGGGTTAGTTCGAAAGCATACTGTCACGAAAGGTATCCTGACTCCTGAAGGCCTACGGTAAATACGGAGTTTGACATCACGTTTTACAAACATTCACTTGTTTTATGAAAAGATGCATTTTCAAAAATCTTCGAGACAGACATAAGCTTTGCGTTTTTAACATAACTTTGTTTGCATATGACTTTTTGTTTGAACAGCATAGAAGTTCGCACGACGAATGCCTAATGAACAGAAGTACCTCCAATCAAGGGGCATGATATAATCATGGTCTATTATCTGGGGCAGTCCAATCAAGATTCGGAGAATCTCTCAAAGGCCAAACAACCTGGGGCAGATCTCCGCCTGAGTCACTTGGGGCATTCCAACAACAAATCTCGCCTGATCAAACATCTTCTGGTGATAAAACACTTCTAACAGGGGAAACTCCCTACTTTCTGAGAACGGACATAGTCGAAAAAATACTACGCAAAATCAAAGACCCGCTAGGTTGACACACCTAGGCAAAAATAAGGGCTTCCCGGTGAACCAAAAGGGTTCGGGCAAAATGAGGGATGAAATGAAAAATCTGTACACCCGGCAAGCCGAAAACCTGAAAAGGCGGCTTGGGCAAAAATGGGTATCCTGGTGGACTGAAAATCCGAAAGGGCGGTCCAGGCAAAAGTTAGGGATTAAAGCGTACGACTATGTCCCGTCTTCTTGTCATCTGTCTACCAGAAGAAGGTTTGTCCATCAACAACTATCAGCACCCCACAAGAAACAGGGGCAATGAAGAGTGGTCTAAGCAATCTGATTGTTCTATCCTCCAAGGCATCAGGGTAGGTTCCGTTGAAGAACATCCCAACATATCAAAGCTTCCCCAGGAGAGTCCAACCCAAGTTCCCCAGGAAAGTTGGAATTCATATCCCCAAGCAATAAGCGTACCCCCAGTAGATTCTGGAAGTTTATCCCCTAGCAGGGCACGAACGCATCGTCCGACTTGATTTAAAGAGTTATTCCCTTAACAGGATATAACTGGGTTATCCTCAGCCAAAAGCCACGGAAAGAGCGTCGTCGACAGAATCTTCTTATCCCCAGCGAAGTCTATTCGTACTTCCAATACAGCAAGGTATCCTCAGCGAGTCATCCTCAACAATTCAGCAAAATCATCCCCCACAGAGTATTTCTTCCCAGCATGGTCGCTAGAATATCTTTTTCTCCCCGCAGAATCCTCCATTCGCCAAGTTTATTCCCCAACGGAGTTATCTTCGTCTATTGGAATTCTTGCAACTATTCTTCAACATCAGCCCAGGATACGGTTTCCCGGCACCCGTCAAGGATTTATTTTCTTAGACAAACATACATTCATAAAACGTCACATACATCATTATAGCATGCATATGCATCATACTACACGAATCTCATTAATTTTGAAAACATACAGTTCATGCATCATGATTTTGCATACAATTATGTTTTGCCTTTTCAGGAAAAAGATCAATACAAAAATGACTACTATCAACTAATCGCAATTCATTCTTGATATAGTTTCAGATGTAAACCCAGCGATGGTGACGTTCTGATGCTGCTTCCAGATTCCCTTCTAGATATAGTTTCAGATGTAAACCCAGCGATGGTGACGTTCTGATGCTGCTTCCAGATTCCTTCTAGATATAGTTTCAGATGTAAACCCAGCGATGGTGACGTTCTGATGCTGCTTCCAGATTCCCTTCTAGATATAGTTTCAGATGTAAACTCAGCGATGGTGACGTTCTGATACTGCTTCCAGATTTCCTTCCAGATATAGTTTCAGATGTAAACCAGATATGGTGACGTTCTGATACTGCTTCCAGAAGTCCTTTTAGATGTTTCCCTCTCCGACGATGAGTGTGAGGTGATATTCTCCCTATGGTTCCCTCTCCAACGGTGTGTGAGGTAGTAATCCCTTTTCAGATGTTTCCCTCTCTGACGATGAGTGTGAGGTGATATTCTCCCTATGGTTCCCTCTCCAACGGTGTGTGAGGTAGTAATCCCTTTTCAGATGTTTCCCTCTCCGACGATGAGTGTGAGGTGATATTCTCCCTATGGTTCCCTCTCCAGCGGTGTGTGAGGTAGTAATTCCTTTTTCAAGATGTTTCCCTCTCCGACGATGAGCATGAGGTGATATTCTCCCTATGGTTCCCTCTCCAGCGGTGTGTGAGGTAGTAATCCCTTTTTCAGATGTTTCCCTCTCCGACGGCGAGTGAGGTGATTCCCTTTCAGATTATAATTGGCTATGGTTCTATGCCCAATACTGCGAAGATAATAATTCCCATCAAGATTTTTCTCAACGAGCGTTGTTGAGATTAAAGTCACCCAAGGTTCTCCTATCATTCATGCTAAGGCAGTAACCATTCCTGGTTCATTCATCAGCGTTTGAAGCTCCAGACTCAGCTCCTGTAACCAGTCAGGACACATCTATACCAAGCATCTAAAATCAGCTCCTGCAACGTGTCAGGTACTCATTTTTTTTCTTTAGCAGGTATGCAGGTTCTAGCTAAAGAATCTCCCCCGCGATCAACATCCAGATGGCATCTATAAGCCCATCATCCTATCCAGCAATCTCCAAATGGCATCTATAAGCCCATTCCACCATTACTGCCACCATGTGAGCGCAAATTTCTGGGCACTCTAGTGTCCAATCATCTTCTACCCTCGGATTACGAAGGGCACGCCAGCCAATCTACATCCTCAGGTCTAAGAAGATTGAACAGGGGCAACTGTTGCACCCCAAAATTTGCCCTCCCATATTCTTCAAGAAATTGTCAAGTCAAGGTCACAAAATTCCCCAAGGGTTGTGCAACTCAACTGTCTCCTATACAGTCAAAACTAGGGTTTGGGTTCTGATCAAGCAAATGAACTTTTCAAAGGCCCAATCAAGTCTCACATGCTTAAAAAGATGGTCAAGTGTCTTCATATCAAGTTTCAAGGCATTCAGCTCAAAATTGCACAGTCAAAACCCTAAATTGCACTACAGTCAACTGTAGGGGCAAAATGGTCATTTGACAGTCAAAAGTTCAAATTTTTGGTCAACATATCATTTTGAAGCCACAAACATCATTTGATCAATGCTTGATCATGATTTTCAAAATTTGGCTCAGAAATCATCAAAGATGCAAAAGTTGCTATATTTGGACAGCTGAAAAAGTCAACTGAAATTGACCAGGGCATAACTTTCACATGGATTATCAGAAAAATTCCATCCAAAGCTCATTTTGAAGAGAAAGACATTTCCTACAACTCATCTTCATATTCCAAGTCCAAGAAATGCTCTCACAAAAAGTTATCAATTTCAACATTATAGGTCATTTTCAAAAGTCAACAAAAAGTGACTTTAAGTCAAAGGCCATAACTTGAGATTGGTAAATCAAAATGACATGGGACCAAAGGCATTGGTTAGAGGACTCAAAGACCTTTCCAAAATGTCCAAGAACATGTGAAAAGCTTAAAAATTGAGCAAGTTATGCCTTGTGGAAGTTGGGAAATTTTTGGGAATTTTGAAAAGTCAACAATGGTTCAAATGACCTAAAAATGCAAATGGGCCCATTTTTCTTCCAAGTTTCTTCATGCCAAGCCTATGCACGACCATTAGGCCCAAAGGGAAGTATTTTCTCATTTTTTAATTATTTATTTGAATTTATATTAATATTAATTCATTTAAATAAGTAGAAAATATAAAACTTGACCTAAAAAATCTTTTTATGCATGTTTGATACTCAATATTTCGTGCTTGTTCAATTGTGGAAAATTTTGGTCTAATTGGATGCAAATTGATACAAAATACACATGATAAGATTCAAAAAGATCCTTAAGCAAATCAAATCTTCAATCAAAGATTACAAGGGATTTTATGCAGTTTTCTTGACCTAAATTGTTCTATACATATTCAAGATCACAAACCTAATGAAAAAACACACAAAGCTGCGCCCAAAAAAAGCTATTGCATATTGAAATTTTTCCATAAAAATACAAAACTGATTTCAAGGTTAGTGGTGGTTTTAAGCTCTAATTCTTATACCAAAAGCTTCCTTAGACACTCCTGATCAAATTCCAATCAAGAACATCAACCAAAACGCAAAGAAGTGGTATCAAGAACTCTCACGGCATCAAGAATTTTTTGAAATCATATACCATAAATCATACATCTTTTGCATTTTTTGTTTATGAATTCTTGTTTAGCATGAAGTTTCTAAGTTGACCATTACCTTTAATTGCGTTTTTATTGACCATATGAGATTATGCCATGCTTAAGATTCTAGGGTTACAGGCCTTCAGAATTGGGGTTTTTGCATAGAGGTAAAATTAGCCCTCACGACCACCATAGTTGCATTCAGCGCATGGAGACGAAGAAGAAACATCGGTCGCGATTAATTTATGGATCGTATAGCGCTAGTCGCTATTTTCTCTAAAGTAGCCTAAAACCACACCTGGAAAACCGTTGCCAATTTGTTCTATTTTGCAGGGATGGTGAGGAAGAAGAAGGCGTGTCAAACAATGATTGATCCATTCAAATTTCGCGCGAATTTCCAAAGTCATTAACCTTTTCTTTTATAATACTTATTGACTATTATATATTAATTGAAATCAAAGTGGTTCAGTGGCAGGTGGAAGCGTTTGCAAGGCACAAGACCTGGGTTCGAACCCCAGGTCTGCACAATTCCAATATTATTTTGCCATAAGTGTTCATATGCAGCGCTACTATGGGTGTACACCATGCATCCTCAATGGTCAAGCCTACACGCGTCCTAAGCGATCAAGGCAAAGGCAGGGATTCAAGGAGCGCATAAATCCTGGTCAAATGCATCATACGTGATTGGGAAAGTCAATGAGATTTCAAGCAAATGGGCCAGAATTCTTAAGCCTGTACCCCCTAAATTGGGGTTACCCCCCCCCCCCCCCCCCTGGTTTGCATTTTTCTATTTTTCTCCTTATATTTTATTTTTGCTATTTCATTTATTTTCTTTGTTTTAACATAATTAATTTATTTTCATAAAAATATAAAAACATTCAAAAATCAGAAAAGACCAAAAAATTAATAATTATTTAGTTTTAATTAGGTTACAAATTTAATTCCTTTTAATAAATAAAATCCAAAAAAATAGAGTTTAGGTTTAATAACTTTTATTTTCCTTTTAATTTTTCCCTTTTTTCAGAATAATAATATTTGTTATTTATTTTTATAAATTAAAAATTGTACATAAATAATTTAGGGTTTAATTTAGGTTTTAATTTAATTCTTTCATAATAAATAAAGAAAACATTAAAATTAGGGTTTGGACATATTACTTTAATTATAATTAATCCTTTTTCTTATTTAATCTAAAAAATGCAAAAATACCAAAAAGAACATTCCTTTTAAAACTTTAATTTTAATTCCTCCTTAATTAAGTCATTAACTTTAAATATTTTTGCAAAAGGGTCCAACGCCCATTGTTTTAATTATTTTATTTTGCGCATTTATTTTATGTCATTTATTATAATTTTGTATCTCTCCCAAAGCATTGTGATTCAAATTTCTCGCACTTTTATTTATTCGCTTTATTTATTTTTCCGCTAAATCGGGTCCGGTTTAATTTTGGCGATGTGGACCCGCGCCATTTGTAATAGCCTTAGATTTATTTTCCCGCAAACTTTATAATTGTTAAATATGCATGCAAGAATGAATGTCCTAATTAAAATCAAGCGTAGATCACAAATAAACATGACAAGACAAATATCTGAAAACGACCTACAATTCGCACACACCACCCCTAGGGTACGCCTCACTGTTGCCTTTCGAAAGGTGGTCGTCGAGTAGAGGACGTCTTAGTAAGTCCTCATGATCCGGGAACCTGGCATGAGGGTAGCTTCTAAGGTGTCTTCCCATTGCTCTGGTGATCACCATGTCCCTAAAACTCGAATTGACCCGAACACCTCCAACGGTGGTGCTACCTACCTCTCAATGGTGGGATGGCACTACTTTAAAGGACATTTACACAGACGAATTCCTTAGGGTAGGTAGGTTCTCAAGGATACTTGCTCTAATCTCAAAACAAACTCAAAAAGACTTTTCACACTGACACTTTTCAAAAGCTTTCAAAGCAAACTTTTCAAACACTCTGACGTACGAGTCGATCTGAAATTTTTCAAAGAAACTTTTTTTAAACCCACATTGAAAAGCAAGCAAACAATTTTGAAAACACATTGAGCAAGTATCTAAGAGCCCATGGATAACCATGGATAGAAAGGGTGCTAACACCTTCCCTTTCTATAACCTACCTCCCGAACCGAGAGCAATCTCTTAAAAGGAATTTTTCTGTGCTTTTGTCCTTTCCATTTGGAGAAAATAAAAGACGGTGGCGACTCTTTCTTCCGCGACATTTCGCGAACCAGCGTTAAACAGTCAGTTCCAGATCCACCGATCACAATAACCATATCCGCTAATCTTTCCAAGGTCTCCAAAAGACCTTTTAAGATTACATCCGCTCCGAAGACTGTACCTTTGAAGATAACCATGCCCGGGCCCGTTCCATACAAGTCCGACAAATCAATACCGTGGAACTATGGTGGAGAAATCTACTACCACGGTATTAAACAAATTGAATCAACTGAAGAAATTTCTGATGAAGAGACTTCCGACATTGGAAATATTGCCGGAACGAGCAAAATCACCCGCAGTGGAAGAATTTTCTCTCCGGAGATTGCCCCTCCAAAGGTATTCTTCGGACCCTCAGCTGCTCCTAAGGTTACCCCTATACCGGTCAACATATCTGCGAGAACTCCAATTATTGAAGAAATTGTAACTCCTGTGGTTGTACCCTCTGCTACTGCTGATGATAGAGGGAAAGGTATCCAAGAAGAGCCTGTCAGGACGAGGGCTCAGCCATTGGCCATCCCTGAGACCTCTCAAAAAGAAATGGAAGATATTTTGAAAATAATCAAGAAAAGCGATTATGATGTTGTGGAACAACTGGGGCAAACCCCCTCAAAGATCTCTATGTTGGCCCTGCTGCTTTGTTCAGAGGCTCATGCCAATGCTTTGATCATATTTTTGAAGACAGCCCACGTGCCACAGTAAACCTCCACGGATCAGTTCCAGGAATGTGTAGCTAGCTTAACACCTGACAATGGTCTAGGATTCTCCGATGCTGATTTAACTTCAAAAGGGAGAAAACATAATGATGCACTACATGTCTCGGTGGAGTGTAGGGGAACCACCCTAGCTCATGTTTTGGTTGATACTGGTTCTTCTTTAAATGTCTTTCCAAAGAAAGCCTTGGATAGACTGGATTGTGAAGGCTTAACCCTGAAACCCAGCAATATCATTGTTAGAGCCTTTGATGGTTCTAAAAGGATGGTCCACGGGTAGGTGGACATCCCGATTAAAGTGGGAACTGAAACCTTCAACTCCATATTCTACGTGATGGACATCCGTCCTTCCTATTCTTGCTTGTTGGGAAGACCCTGGATTCACAATGCTGGAGCCGTCACTTCCACTCTGCATCAAATGCTCAAGTACCCTGTTCAAGGGAAAATTATAAATGTTCATGGCGAAGAGGAATACATGATAAGCCATCTAAATTATTTCCACTATGTAGAATTAGATTGCAAATTCATAGAAACCCCTTTCCAACACTTTGAAGAGGTTTCTCCTGAAATAGCAGCAACCAAGACAGTGTCCCCTGTACCTACAGTTACAAGACCTGTGCCTCGAATGTCGTCTCTCAAAGATGCAAAGACTATTATTGAAGAAGGAGGAACCACAATCTGGGGGCAGCTTCCCGACTTTCCTTTCAAATTAGACAAGTTTGGCCTAGGGTTTACTTCGGCTAGTCAGAAGGTTGTGCGCCATTCCCGCGCCGGAGGGCCACCAGTGAAGATCACCCATCATGGAGTCAATGCTTTGGAGGATAGTGAAGAGGAGAGCAACTAAGAAGACTGGATTTTCCCTACTGTTGACGGAGGACTGTGCAACTGGGAGGCAAAATACTTTGTTCCGATTACTTTCATACTGCAGTAATTTATCTTTCAAACATTTTTGTTGGTTTGTAATAATTCTGAGACAATTCGTACACTTTTAGCCTTGTGCCTTACCTGAGGAACATAGGTCCATTTGTAAGGGTTTGATTTTTCATCTTCATATGCCATTTTAATGGATCATGGACGTTTTCACATATAAACTTTTGTGTTCATTGTCTTTCTTTTTTACATTTTATTTGTTTAAAGGTGGTTATCCCTTACACACACCCACACTCACAAATGCAGGTACCCTTCCATTCTGGATTCCATGGGTAATAATTCTGTTATGACCTTTAGTGACTCTGAAGATCTGGTCCACCATGATGAATACGAAGGTGATGAAGACTGTGAGGTGCCGGGAGAATTGGCTAGACTGCTACAACAGGAAGAAAGAGCAATTTTGCCTCATGAGGAGCTGTTAGAGACAATCAACTTGGGTACTGAGGAAGACAAAAAAGAAGTCAGAGTGGGTGCCAACCTAGAGCCAAGTGTCAAGGAGCGCTTGATTCAGCTGTTGAATGAATATGTTGAGATCTTCGCCTGGTCTTACGAAGACATGTCGAGACTCGATATCGATATTGTGGTTCACCGTCTCCCTACAAGAGAAGATTGTCCATCGGTTAAGCAAAAGGTCCTCCGCATGAGGCCCGACATGTCTGAAAAGATCAAAGCAGAAGTTATGAAGCAGTTCAATATGGGATTTCTTGCTGTTACTTCCTATCCACAATGGGTTGCTAACATTGTGCTTGTGCCTAAGAAGGACGACAAAGTGAGAATGTGAGTGGATTACAGAGACTTAAACAAGGCCAGCCCTAAAGATGACTTTCCACTTCCGCACATTGACATCTTAGTTGACAACACAGCTCAGCACAAGGTATTTTCCTTTATGGATGGATTTTCAGGTTACAACCAGATCAAAATGGCACCTGAAGACATGGAGAAAACTACTTTTGTTACACAGTGGGGTACGTTCTGCTACAAAGTGATGCCATTCGGACTGAAGAATGCTGGGGAAACCTATCAACGCGCCATGGTAGCTTTGTTTCATGATATGATACATCATGAGATAGAGGTCTACGTCGACGACATGATATCCCGTTCACAAACTGAAGAAGAACACCTCGACCACTTGCAAAAGCTGTTTGTCAGGTTGAAGGAATACAAGCTCAGATTGAACCCTAACAAGTGCACATTCGGAGTCAGGTCTGGTAAAATCTTGGGTTTCATTGTCAGCAACAAAGGCATCAAGGTCGATCCTGCCAAAGTAAAAGCTATACAAGAAATGCCTGCCCTTCGCACTGAGAAGGAGGTCAGAGGTTTCTTGGGACGCTTAAACTACATTGCAAGGTTCATTTCTCACCTAACATCTACCTGTGAGCCAATCTTCAAGCTGTTGAAGAAATATCAGGTGGTTAAATAGAATGATGACTATCAAATTGCTTTCGATAAAATCAAGGAGTATTTACTAGAATCTCCTATCTTGATGCCACCCGTCGAAGGAAGACCGCTAATCATGTATCTGACTGTCCTAGAGAATTCAATGGGGTGCGTACTGGGCCAACATGATGAGTTTAGCCGAAAAGAGCATGCCATTTATTACCTTAGCAAAATTTTTACCGACTGTGAGACCTGATACTCACTGCTCGAGAAAACTTGCTGCGCTTTGGTATGGGCTGCAAGGAAGTTTATGTTGACTCATACCACTTTGCTGATATCTAAGATGGATTCGATCAAGTACATCTTTGAGAAGCCTACTTTGTCTGGAAGGATAGCGAGATGGCAGATGATCCTGACAGAATACGATATACAGTACACGACCCAAAAGGCTATAAAGGGGAGTGTACTAGCTGACCATCTGGATCATCAAGCTGTCGAAGATTACCAATCCATGAGGTTCGACTTCCCTGATGAGGACATTATGACATTGGACAATATTGAAGATTCCAGACTATATGACAGACCTGAACAAGGATCCTGATGGACCCTGTACTTTGATGGTGCCTCTAATTCACTTTGCAACGGTATCGGTGTTGTGCTCATATCTTCAGAAGGTTGCCATACACCTTTCACAGCCAGACTTTGCTTCAATTGCACCAACAACATGGCCGAGTATGAAGCTTGTATCTTTGGTCTCAAGGCTACCATAGACTTGAGAATCAAATCTTTGATTGTGTTTGGGGACTCAACTTTGGTCATCAGTCAGATCAAAGGAGAGTGGGATACTAAGCATCGAAACCTCATCCCTTACAAAGAACATGTCTTGACATTGTTACCACATTTCGAACATATTACCTTCGAGCACTTCCCGCGAGAAGAAAATAAGCTAGCAGATGCTCTAGCTACGATGTCATCCATGTTTAAACTTAACTGGGATAATGAGGCTCCCCAAATCACCATTAAACGGATGGACGAACCTGCACATTGTCACAAGATTAATACCGAAGAAGTAGTGGACCGACCCTAGTTTCATGAATTCAAAAGATATCTCGAGGCTCAAGAATACCCTGAAGGAGCTTCAGTCAACGACAAAAAGTTCTTGAGGAGATTCTCTGCCAAGTTCTTCCTGAGCAATGGTATCCTGTACAAGCGCAATCACGATTGCATTCTGCTCTGTTGTATGGACACAATTGAAGCTGAACAGATCATGGCTGAACTGCACAATGGTACCTTTGGCACTCACTCTAGCGGGCATACGATGGCTAAGAAGATTCTAAGGGCAAGCTATTACTGGTCTACCATGGAAGCTGACTGCTATCAATATTCCCGTACTTGTCACAAATGTAAAATCTATGCGGACAAGGTACATATACCTTCAGTTCCTCTCAATGTCTTAACAGCTCCTTGGCCATTCGCTATGTGGGGAATCGACATGATTGGACAGATAAAGCCTACAGCATCCAATGGACATCACTTCATCCTGGTGGCCATTGATTACTTCACTAAATGGGTCGAAGCAGCTTCCTTCGCATCCGTCACAAAGAATGTTGTTGCCCGCTTCATCAAACAGAACCTCATTTGTCGGTATAGCATCCCCAAAAGGATCATCACTGAAAATGGTACAAACCTTAACAACACTATGATCACCGCCTTGTGCGAGCAGTTCCAGATTCAACATCATAATTCATCTCCTTATTGGCCAAAGATGAACGGTGTTGTCGAAGCTGTGAACAAAAATATCAAGAAGATCATACAAAAGATGACAGTCACTTACAAAGACTGGCATGAGATGTTACTGTTTGCTCTCCACGGGTACCGTACCACGACGCGTACATCAATTGGGGCAACACCATATTCTTTGGTATACGGCATGGAAGTTGTTTTGCCTATCGAGGTTCAGATTCCCTCCTTGAGAACCATGAAAGATGCTGGTTTGAGTGAAGACGATTGGATTCAGACCCGTCTTGATCAACTTAACTTGATTGACGAAAAGCAACTTACTGTTTTTTGCCACGGTCAGACGTATCAAAAACGGATGATCAAGGCTTTCAACAAGAAAGTCAGACGCCAGGTATATCAAGTCGGGGATCTTGTAATCAAGCGGATTATCTTGCCGCAAAGTGATCGCAGGGGAAAATGGACTCCTACCTACGTAGGACCATTTGTAATCAAGAACATCTTTTCTGGTGGGGCAATGATATTAACCACCATGGACGGCGACGACCTGCCGCACCCTGCGAATGCAGACATAGTCAAAAGATATTATGCATTAATGAACCGCTAGGTTGACACACCTAGGCAAAAAAAGGGCATCCCGGTTGTTGTACCCCAAAATTTTCCCTCCCATATTCTTCAATGTTTTGACAAGCATCACCTCAAATTGCTCAAGTCTACTCAAGGGCTACACAGTCAAGCATCCTCCTAAGCCAGTCAAATTATGGTTTTGGTTCTTGCAAGGAAGTTGAGGTTTTCAAGGGCTCAATCAAGTCCCATATGCTCATATACATTGTCAAGCACCTACATGTCAAGTTTCAAGGCTCACAAGGTCAAGTTGCACAGTCAAAAACCCTAATTGCTTCATAGTCAACTGCAGGGGCAAAATGGTCATTTGGCAGTCAAAAGTCAAAATTTTTGGTCAACATCTTATTTTGAAACTACAATCATTATTTGGTCAAGTCTTGACCATGATTTCACAAGAATGGCTCAAAAATTATCAAGGTGTCAAAAGTTTCTATTTTTGGACAGCTGAAAAGTCAATTGTAACTTGGCCAAGGCATAACTTTTTCATGGTTCATCAGAAGAATCCCATCCAATGCCATTTTGAAGAGAAGAATCCCATCCAATGCTCATTTTGAAGGGGATGACATTTCCTACAACTCATCTTCACATTCCAAGTCCAAGAAATGCTCTCACAAAAAGTTATCAATTTCAACATTATAGGTCATTTTTAAAAGTCAACAAAAAGGCACTTTAAGTCAAAGACCATAACTTGAGATTGGTAAATCAAAATGAAATGGGACCAAAGGCATTGGTTAGAGGACTTCAAGACCTTTCCAAAATGTCTAAGAACATGTTCATAGGATTAAAACTGAGCAAGATATGCATTGGAGAAGTTGGGAAATTTTTGTGAAATGGCCAAAGTCAACTATCCTTGAAACTTCAATTTTTGACAAAAGGGCCCTCTTTTTTCCACTTGGTTCAGCCTTGTCATGCCACCCACGTGTCCCATGATTTATTTCAAGATTAAAAATTAATTTTTCTATTTTTATTTAATTTTATTAGATTTAATTCATTTTAAATTTTTAAAATTCAAATAAAAATCAAAAAAATTAATTAAGGGAAATCTTGTGTTTTGAATGGCCTTGATACACCATAATCCACATACCAAATTCGTGTAAAGGTCCATTATGAGCATGTAATTCAAATTTTGGACAAAAAAGGCAAATGCTTTAATGGTGATAAAGAGGAAATCTCAAGACTTCATGGCAAGGGTAAAAGGCTCATATATTGTTTGATTCTCATTCACTAACATATATGCACGCCTCTCACACAGAAATCAAGACCTAGAAACCTCTGAAACGGCAACCCTAATTCTCTCAAAATTTTCCAAAGTTGACAAATTCGAATTTGTTTTTCTAGCAAGTTTCAAGGAGTTTTAAGCATTCAATCGTGTTCCTGGGCATAGCAGCAACCATTCCCAACTCTTACACGAAGCAAAACCATCCCAGATCGTGCTCCCTAGCTCTCACTAGTTTGGTAAATTTCTGGAATTCGGTTTGCATATTTCATGTAGCATTAATTGTTTTCGATTGTTTGTGTGAACTCAGGATGCCTATTAGAATGTATTTGATGCATAGCATGCAAGCTTTAACACATGAATAAGGACTTGCCATTGTTAGGGCAGTTTTTGTTATCTGCTTCGAAACTCACCATACAGTCATTTTCAGGCCAAAACAATGGCACCATTGAATCCACAGGGGTCGAATTAGGGTGACTAGGTCTTTCTTTTGCTTTGATTTTTCCTATTTTGCAGGATCGGCCATGGTGCTTGCCGGAGAAGACGACCGGAGCTAGGGCTCCGACGTCGTTGACTGATCTGGACTCAGGCGTGGCTGGCGTGGCACGACAATGCATTCTGATTCGCTCCCATGTTACACCTGGGCCTCACGCGTGTTGACTGTGTTTGAAAATTTAAATATGCCACGTTTTCACTTTTAACCCATTGATTGCAGATTACAAACACCAAAGGCAGCTAGCTCAGTTGGCAACGTGTTGGTTGATTTCTCCAGAGGGCATGAGTTCGATTCTTGGCCCTCGCATTTTCTCTTTACCATTTTTCATAACTAACATGCTTTCTATATTTTCTTTTTAATATTTTCATCCTAACTTAATTTATCTTTAAATAATTGTCTCATGCATTTAAAAAAATCACAAAATATTTTCCTTTTGCATTTTAATCAGAAAAATGTTTATTTAATTTTTGACATTAAAATTAATATTTTTGCATGCATATTTTAATTAATTGTTAAATAATCATTAAACTGACTTTTAATTTCTTTTAATTATCAAAATCGATCTAGAAAATTACCAAAAAATTATTCTATCATTAAATTAACATAACTAACTTTTTCTCATAAAAAAATCAAAAAAAGAACTAATATTATTATTATTATTAATTTCATTTTATTTTTGTAAATAAATACTAATAAATTGAATTAATTTTAATTAGGCGACTTTAACTTTTTTTCTTAATAATTAAACAATTTAGAATTAGGATTAACTTTTAATTTTATTTCCTTTTATTTTATTTCATTAAAAAACATAAAAAACATTTTTCTTGTAAATAATTAAATAATTAGATTTAGGTTTAATTTTAATTTAATACAAAAGCGTCAAAAACCCTAGGACGTTCCAATTTAATTTCTATTCGCACGTTATTTCTATATTTTGATTATTATGTAACTGCTCCTAAGAATGTAATAGTAATTAGGTTTACCGCTTTCTTTATTTTCCGCACTTTACCAAAACGGGTCTTTGTTTTTTGGCGATGTATAGACCCGCGCCTTGTAATAGCGTAGAATTTATCTTTCCGCAATTTATTTTCCGCACCCCTAACTGTTAAATGCATGAAAGAATGTATGTAAATAAAACCAATCCGTAGCTCACAAATAATATGTACAAAGACAATTAACTGAAAAACAACACACAATGCACATGCCACTCCTAGGGTACGCTTCACTCGTTGTCTCGAAACGTGGTCATCAAGTATAGGACGTCTTAGAGGTCACTCTTTGTCCAAAAGATCCCGTTGCCTCGAAACGGTTGCGTCGGATAAAAAAGGATCTAGAACATTAGGGTTACTTCTAAGGTGTCCTGCCATTGCTTCGGTGACCACACTGTCCCGATAATCGAATTGACCCGAACAACTCCGACGATGGTGCTACCTACCTCTCAATGGTGGGATAGCACTATCTAAAGGACTCTTACACAGCTTAATTCCTTAGAGTAGGTAGATTCTCATGGGTACTTGCTCTTTCAAAACAAACAAAACAACTTTTCACACCTACACTTTCAAAAGTTTTCAAACAAATATTTCATACACTCTTGAGGACAGATACAAGAGTTACTTAGAAATTTTTCAAACGAAACTTTTTCAAAACCCACACACACATTTGATAAGCAAACATCTTTTGAAAACATAAGAGCAAGTACCTAAGAGCCCGTGGATAACCACGGATAGAAAGGGTGCTAACACCTTCCCTTTCTATAATCTACCTCCCGAACCGAGAAACATTCTCGAATAAGGAATTTTGCTGTGCTTTTGTCCTTTCCATGTTGGAGAAAATAAAAGACGGTGGCGACTCTTGCTTACCGCGACATTTCGCGAACCAGCATTCAAAAATAGTCAGTTCTATTTCCACCGATCACAGAACTGGCGACTCTGCTGGGGACATTAAAAGTGAGGTGTACCTTAGGACTAAGATCACTTGTGTTTTCAATTTCCTGTTTTGATTGCTTTAACATTGTGGTCCTGTCTTAGGAGTTTCATAGATCCTAACCCAGATCTGGGGGATACCTTCTTAGAAAGTAGCAACAAATTATGAGGGAACTGTGTGGGGTATACCGACACGGTTGAAGCAGTTTGCTACGTTGATATGGCACTTTGGTGAGTACCGGTAACCCTTGAGTCAAGTCAAGGAGAGTACGGGGCCATCGCGTGGTGTCGTGAAGCACCAACTGACCTTAGGAACCTTAATTGAACCATCCTGGCCTCTTTAGGGGTAGTGAGATGACCGACTTTGGTGCAGTCTGAAGTTGGTTGATACTCGATACTACACTCATTGAGGGTTGTTTTCTTGGAATATTTTGATCGCCAGTTCAGTGGCTAAATCAAAACAATGAACATAGAAAACAACCCAATGATATTGAGCTCCTTAGAACCCAGTTACTTTTGATAGGACAGGTTTTGAGCCCACCAACTTCAAGAGGGTAGTACCCAAACTTCATGCTGGCCTAAACTCTAAGGGCTCTTTTGTGTGACTTGTGTGCCTTCATACTTGAACTACTTGCATACTTGTTATCTAACAACACGGATTCCTTGCAGGTTTTGTTTACAGTCCTTAATTGGGACTCATTACAGGGCCTACTTACATCACTCCATGCATAGCATAACATCATACCATTGCATGCATCCTGCATAAAGACTAATCCATTTCAAGGATCTCAAGGGCTTGTGATGCAGGTCATGATGAATCAAAGTGTCTAGCAAGGGGCAAAGGGGATTTATTTTCCTCTAGCCGAAGTTTGTCAGGGGATATGACCCACTAGATATGGTGAGCCTTGACTCTTGAAGAAGGACTCTCAACAACACGAAGTTCCTTCAATCAAGCTACGAAATTCAAATCCTAGTGTGATACGGTGGGAGAACTGACTTGAGGTTTTGCGTTTGTATTCGCAAATGTTGCGGTTAGCAAGAGTCGCCACCGACTTTTTATTTTATCCTAAGGAAAGGTTAAAAAGCACAGCAAAAAACCTTTTGAGATGTTTTCTTGGATTCGGGGAGTTGATTATAGAAAGGGAAGGTATTAGCACCCTTTCTATCCATGGTTATCCATGGGCTCTTAGTTACTTGCTTAGATCACTTGCCTTTTGTTTTCAATTGTTTTAAATGGTGCTTGAGTGTGTGGGTTTGAAAATATTTTGAAAAGAGGCCAATGTGGTGGCAACCTTTGTAATGATCCATGTTGGGATGTATACAAAGGTGTACGTCTTTTTGAAAAGGTTTTCATTTTGTTTTTTGAAAGTTTTGTTTTGAAAGTGTTGTGATGTGTGATTTTGAAATTAGGCAAGTGTTTTGTTTTGCAAGTTTGATTCAAGTAACTAAGAGGTTGTCTACTCCTAAATTTCTCAAAAGATTTATTGCTATGTTTTAACCCTTTTAACAAGTTTTCTCCACCATTGTATTTGGTGGGCAACCTTGTGTTAGGATGTGAAAGGGACAGGCGCGGGTCATCGTTTTAGACCATAATTGCAACGGCGTTAAATGTCTTTGAGCAATTTCTCTAAGGGACTTGATCATTTGTTTTTGTTTGTTTTTGAAAAGTTTTGTCGAGGGACTATGATCATTCAAATTGTTTGTTTTGCCCAAAGAAGTTCAACATGCAATATGGCCCATTTATTTGAAGGCAACAAGTGGAATACCCTAGGGGGTGCAAGTGTGATTTGTGTGTCCATTTTCATGCTTGTTTATCTTGCATTAGGTCAAACTATTTTTTTATCGTTTTTCGCATACAAACCCTAATTCTAACATGTTATCATTAGAAAGCAATAAAGTGCGAAATTAAAATTACTAAGCTATTACAAAACCAAATATGGGAAGGGGGGTACAAATGTTCAAATGGGGGATATTGACAAGAATTTAAATCTAAATTATTACATCATTTTGAATATTTGCAAGATAAGTAATGTACAAAAATTAAATGAAAATGCAAGATGCACAAAAATATTTTGTATATGTATGAAAAAATATTATTTAGGTAAAAGAGAAAAGAAAATAAAAATGTATTATTTTTTGGAGTATTTTGAACTTAGGGTAAAAACCCTAATTTTAAAGAAAAAGGTATTATTTTCTAATTTAATACAACTATTTATTTATTATTTATAAAAATAAAATAAAATGAAGTGTATTGTGAAAAAAGGTATTTTTATATCAAATATTAAAAAATAAAAAAAATCAAGTATTTTTATATTTTTGTCTTAAATATATTAATAATCACATATATATATATATATATATTAAACCCTAAATATGTATTAAACACAAAATAAGTATTTATTTAATATTTTAATAAAATAAATAAAAGAGTATTTTTTGTGTGAAATATTTTCAGAAAGTAAATAAAAATAAAAATGTATTTACACCTTTTTTCTATTTTATTCTAATAATGGTATATATATATATTTATGTACAAACAAAGAAAATAAACAAATAAATATGCAATAAATGCAAAAAATGATGGAAAAAATATTTTTAATTTTTAAATGCCATGAGAAAAAATAAACAAAGCTAATCAAAAAAGAAAAAGTCAAAAATGTTAAGAAATGAACAAATGGGCTCAGGGGGGTGTGAATCAAAAAAAATGGTGTGAAAAGTGAAATAACACAGGCCCAGCCCACTGACCATTGTCTTCAACCTCCAGCTTCAAACATTTGAAAAACGCGCGCCCCTGTTCCTCAATGTCTAACTCCTGATTCTTGGCTTTTCAGCAAAAACTCATAACACAAGAAATGTTCAGCATGAAGAGACGGTTTCAACCATATAAATAACTTGACCTATCTCTCTAAGATGAGGGAGAATTTCTCCTCCCCCAATTTCTGACCTAACTTTTCATCAATGTTCAGACATGAAATTCTCTAAGCACACGAAACATAAATGAAATCTAATCATATGAGCATGTTCAGGGCTATGATTGTGACATGTTTTCTTCAAAAACCTAAAGCTAACAATGCCTAATAAGAGAGATGGAACTCCATGAATATACCTGTTCAGTTGGAATCGAGCTTGGCAATGGAGGATGTTTCAGAGTGAAATGATGACTTGTACAGCTTCCTTGAAGTGTAAGGAAGCTTTTCCAATTCCTACTTTGTCTTGAAACTCCCTGAATCGAGCTAATGAACTCCAACTGCAAAACAGAAAATTAAAAATGGTGAAGTGGCTTGGAGGTGTTACAGGTCTGATTTTAGGACATGGGTAGCTTGCATATGTTGTAGGGAAGGTAGAGGAAAAGGTTTGGATCAAAATGCTCGAAGGGATTGGGAGTTTGCACTCAAACTGCAGGGGCTCCCCTGTTTGTGCAGTTTTGAGGTGATTAGAGCAATGGGAGTGTTTCAGATGGCAAGGGCTCGTGTGTTAGCTTGGATTTTGTCTATGGAATGTGTTTGATAGCTTTTATGTTGTGTGTCTAAGCTGAGATGAGAGATGGCATCAGTTATGGATTTTTCTTCTATCTTAAGCAACAAAAGCAAGCTGGTGGTTTTAGGTTAGTAGGGGGCCTCCTAATGTGCTGCATAAACATCTCTTGATCAGTGTGTTATGCACATAATCTTGTGCAAAGCAGATCTTTCATGTACTTGTTGGATTACAAACTTGACATAAAGCTAAACTTTTCAAAAATGGAAATTTCACTTTATCTAGTTTAGGATTAAATCATTATGCAATGTTAGAACACAAAGAACATGACCTTAACACATTGAATATGCATTAAATTATTGAGTATGGAATGGTTCAAGGACCTGTAATCAAGCATAAAGCAAACTGAATTCAAATTTGCAAGTTTGTGAACATGTTTGGATGAAGAACAAAAGTGAATTTTTGCCAACTTGTGAAATTCGAATCTCTCAAGTTATGAGGTTGTTTGATGAGTTCTTGGACATTTTGGAAAGCTTGGAATGTGTACTACAATCCATCTTTGAAATGCAAATCAAAATTCCAAGTGGAAGGGTATGAAAAGTGGCCTTGAAGTAGGGTAGAAAACCTTGTCAAAATAGGTCAAATTTCACTAAGTTAAAAGATGGTTTAGTGCCCTTATTCAAAAAATTATAACTTGAGATACAAGCTTCAAATGAGAAAACTTTGTGAATCAAAGTTATAGATTATGCAACAAGCTACAACTTTCATGTTTTGACTTTTGTTTGAATCCAAATGGATCATGGTGAAAAGATGGGGCAAAGTTGGGAAAAAATTAGGGTTTTTCATAACTTAGAAAAATTCTAAGTTATGAAAAATTCCATTTTCAAACCCTAATTTGCATTTTGAGATTTCTTGGTGAACAAGTTTCATGATTTGGCATGTTTTGATGAAAAATGAATCTTGACCCTTGATTTTGACCAAAAAGTCAAAGTTTGACTTTTCAGTATACAGTCAAAATTGATCAATTGACTGGGAAATTCAACTGTCAATCTTGTGTATTTGGGATCTTTTGAGCTTGATGAACATGTCAAGATAATTCCATTGAGGTCCTTGAGTCCATATGGGAGCTTGGTTTGCCATTGGCTAGGTCAAACAGTCAAAAATTGCCTTTGTGCAGTCAAAACCCTAAAAATGACCATTTTTCCCTTTTGATGATCTGATCAAATTTCTTGTGGAATTGTGATTCAAACTTGATCAAATGGTCCATAGGAGTTCATAATGTTGATGTGGATCAAATTTCATGAGATTTGACTGTCAATTGGCCACAGTTGACTTTTTCCCCAATACAGCTGATTTTTAGGTCAACTGTCCAATTGGCTGGGCAAAACTTGGAATCAAGACTTGAAACTTGGTATAGGTAAACTTGGGAGTTCAACATGAAGCATGAAAGTTATCTTAGGCATTTTAGGTCAAAACATCCTTAGGCAAACACAAACCCTAATTTGGGTCCACAGTGCAAGGAGAAGTCTTGAGCAGAGGAAACCTTAACTGTATCTTGATCTTCAAAGGTCTTGTGATGAGAAAATGTTGGGGAAATGGGAGGGCAAATTTTGGGGTACAACAGTTGCCCCTGTTCAATCTTCTTGGACCTGAAGAGTTAGATTGGCAAGTTTGCCTTTCGTGACTCGAGGGTAAAAGTAGATTGGACACTAGAGTGCCCGGAAATTTGCACTCGCATGCTGGAGTCTCAACAATGTGGTGTCGGGAATGGGCTTATAGATGCCATTTGGAGAAGTGACAAAACTTTGTAGGGAATGGGCTTATAGATGCCATTTGGAAGTGTTGATCGCGTAAGAGGTTCCTTAGCGAGAACTTGTGTATTTAAGAAAGACAGATGTTTTCCTGGCTTGTTACAGGTGTTTGATCTTCAGCCTCCTTATGCAGATATGCCCTGGCTAGATACAGGTATTGAGTCTACAATTGGTTGCTCACAGATATGCCCTGGCTGGATACAGGAGTCGAATCTGGAAATAGTCGTTTAATAGATGTGCCCTGGCTGGATACAGGAATCGAATCTTCGAACTCTTCAGACGTGCCCTGGCTAGATACAGGAGTCGAGTCTGGAAACGTGGTCAACAGATATGCCCTGGCTGGATACAGGAATCGAATCTGGAGATGTTGTAGTTGACAGATGTGCCCTGGCTAGATACAGGTATCGGATCTGAAATTGTGACAGTTGAAGGTAATTGTTTTTGGGATTGTCTTTTTCCTGAAAAGGCAAAAACGTAAGTTGTATGCAATGTCATGATGTATGATCTGCATGGTGTTATGATGTTCAATCATGAGATAGTGTCGTATGCACTTCATCATATATGTAAGCAAGATGTATGAAAATGTGAAATGTTTATAAATGTAATTTTGTCTTAGGAAAATAAATCCTTGACGAACGGCCGGGGAGTTGCTCCGTGGAAGAGGTACTTGGCCGAAGTTTTACTGAGAGGCCTGTTGAGGACTTTAATGATGGATTCCGCTGAGGATAATGATGATAAACTCCGCCGGGGAAAACCAAAGATAAAACTCCACTGGGGAATACTAAAGATAGACTCCGCTGGGGATTGAAGGAACTTTGCCGAGAGCGGTCTTCCGTGGCTTTTAGCTGAGGATAACCCAGTTATAAGTCCTTGTGAGGAAATAACTCTAAATAAAACTCGGGAGAGACGTCCGCTCTTTGCAGGGGACAAGCTTCCAGAATCTACTGGGGAATGTTGTGACTTTTCAGGGTTGACGGGGAGTCAACTCTGCTTGGGGAAAATATTGCTGAATCTAGTTTTACTCTGCGGGGAGTTGAGATGATTTGGCCACATTCTTCAGTTGAATCTACCTTGGTGCCTTGGCGGACAAAACAACCAGACTGCAATAGACAACTCCACACTGCCCCTGCCTTTGATGTCACCTGTAATTAATCTCTTGTTTTATGTGTAAATATTTACGAATCAGCAATTTAATGTCAAATGCATATATCAAAAATGAACATTGGACGTTCTTCGCAAGACAAAACAGAAAAAGAAAACAATGGTAATTTGTATGGACAAGTGAATTTGTATTGATTTAAACTTTGCCTGTGAATAGGCGTTTTTGTACAGGAGGCTGACATCCTAGTAAGAGGACGCCGCCAAATAACATAGAGTTTACAATTTTGAAAAAAAGGAAACAGAACAGCTATGTGAACAATCCCACTGGGTTCCAACTCTGCTATCGCCTTTATGTCTTCGAACGTCTCATCGCTTTGCTGCCTAATTTGAAGATGAAGCTGATTGGTCAATGCCGAAATCTGGAGCCAGATAGTTGATGCCGAATTCCGGATGCGAAGTGATCCAATGAGACATAGTGTTACGCTTTTATCCCTAACTTTTGCCTGGACCGCCCTTTCGGGTTTTCAGTCCACCGGGATACCCATTTTTGCCCAAGCCGCCCTTTCAGGTTTTCGACTTGCCGGGTGTACAGATTTTTTTATTCATTTCATCCCTTACTTTTGCCCGAACCCTTTTGGTTCGCCGGGAAGCCCTTATTTTCCTAGGTATGTCAACCTAGCGGGTCTTTTATTTATGCGTAGTATTTTTTCACTATGTCTGCATTGGCGGGGTGAGGAAGGTCGTCACCATCCATGGTGGTTAGGATCATGGCTCCTCCTGAGAACACACGTTTAACCACAAATGGCCCTTCGTATGTAGGGGTCCATTTGCCCCTGGGATCACTTTGAGGAAGGATGATGCGTTTGATTACCAGGTCCCCAACTTGATACTCTTGCGGTCTGACTTTCTTGTTAAATGCCCTGATCATCCGTTTCTGATACGTTTGACCATGACAGATAGCAGTGAGCCTCTTTTCGTCAATCAGATTTAATTGATCAAGTCGAGTCTGGATCCAATCATCTTCATTCAAGTCTGCATCCTTCATTATCCAGAGAGAGGGTATCTGGATTTCAATTGGCAAGACTGCCTCCATGCCGTAGACCAAGGAGAAAGGAGTTGCCCCGGTTGATGTCCTTGCTGAGGTGCGGTACCCATGAAGAGCGAACGGTAACATCTCGTGCCAATCTTTATAGGTCACTGTCATCTTCTGCACAATTTTCTTGATATTTTTATTGGCTGCCTCTACAGCCCCATTCATCTTCGGCCGGTAGGGGGAAGAATTGTGGTGCTGTATTTTGAATTGTTCACAGAGTTCAGTGATCATTTTGTTATTGAGATTGGTACCATTGTCCGTAATGATTCTTTCCGGGACTCCGTACCGACAGATCAGATTATGCCGGATGAAACGTGCCACGACGCTCTTGGTTACTGTGGCATAGGAAGTTGCCTCAACCCATTTCGTGAAATAATCGATCGCCACCAAGATGAAGCGATGCCCATTGGATGCCGTTGGTCGGATCTCACCGATCATATCGATGCCCCACATTGCGAAAGGCCAAGGCGCCGTCAGGACATTCAAAGGAACCGGAGGGATATGCACCTTGTCAGCATAGATCTGGCATTTATGACAAGTTCGGGAGTGTTGGTAACAGTCGGCTTCCATTGTAGACCAGAAATATCCTGCCCGAAGGATTTTCTTAGCCATGGTGTGTCCACTGGAATGTGTTCCAAACGTGCCTTCATGTAATTCCATCATAATTTTCTCTGCCTCAGCCTTATCCACACAACGTAGTAGAGTTGAATCATGATTCCGTTTGTAGAGAATGCCGTTGCTGAGGAAGAATTTTGCAGCAAACCTCCTCATGAACTTCTTATCATTGACAGATGCACCTTCAGGGTATTCCTGAGCTTCCAAGTACCTCTTTACCTCGTGATACCAGGGTTTCTCAGTCACCTTCTCAGCCTCGAGCTCGCAGCAGTATGCCGGTTCATCCAACTTCCAGATTATGATTCGGGGAGCCTCATTGTCCCATTTAACCTTGAACATTGAAGACATCGTGGCTTGTGCGTCCGCTAGCTGATTCTCCTCTCTAGGGAAATGTTCGAAAGTTATCTCTTCAAAGTGAGGGAGCAAGGTCGACACATACTCCTTGTAAGGAATAAGATTTGGGAGTTTCGTATCCCACTCGCCTTTGATCTGATTGATCACGAGAGCGGAATCTCCGAAGACGCTTAGAAATTTTATCCTTAAGTCGATTGCAGCTCGCAAACCCATGATACATGCCTCGTATTCTGCCATGTTGTTAGTGCAGCTGAAACATAATCGGGCGGTGAGGGGAGTATGAGTTCCTTTGGGAGATATGATTACAGCGCCGACGCCGTTACCCAAAGCATTGGAGGCTCCATCAAAATGCATGGACCATCGGGATCCTTCCTCAGGTCCTTCATCCGGTCCAGGTACTTCACAGTCAGTTACCACCATGATGTCTTCGTCCGGAAAATCAAAGTTCAATGATTGGTAATCGTCCACAGGTTGGTGTGCCAAATGATCTGCCAGTACACTTCCCTTAATTGCTTTCTGAGTTGTATACTGGATATCATATTCTGTTAAGATCATTTGCCATCTCGCTATTCTTCCAGACAGAGCGGGCTTTTCAAATATGTACTTGATGGGATCCATCTTTGAAATCAATAAGGTAGTGTGAGTCAGCATATACTGTCTCAGCCGGCGAGCAGCCCATACAAGAGCGCAGCAAGTTTTCTCAAGCAGTGAGTAACGAGACTCACAGTCGGTAAACTTTTTGCTCAAGTAATAAATAGCGTGCTCTTTTCGGCCAGACTCGTCATGCTGCCCCAACACACACCCCATTGAATTATCAAGCACTGTCAAGTATAGTATCAGAGGTCTTCCTTCCACCGGGGGCATAAGAATGGGTGGCTCTTGGAGATATTCCTTTATCCTTTCAAAGGCGGCCTGACATTCATCATTCCAGCGTACTACTTGATCTTTCTTCAGCAATTTGAAGATTGGCTCACAAGTAGCAGTTAGATGCGAGATGAATCGAGCAATGTAATTCAGTCATCCTAGGAAACCTCTGACTTCTTTCTCTGTTTTTGGAGTCGGCATCTCTTGTATGGCTTTTACCTTGGCAGGATCCACCTGAATACCTTTATCACTTACAATGAAACCTAGCAACTTTCCGGATCTTACCCCAAAGGTGCATTTGTTGGGATTCAACCTCAGCTTGTATAACTTGAGTCGGTCAAACAACTTCCTCAGATGGTCAAGGTGCTCTTCCTCAGTTTGAGACCTTGCAATCATGTCATCAACGTATACCTCAATTTCATGATGGATCATATCATGAAATAAAGCAACCATGGCACGTTGATAGGTTGCCCCAGCATTTTTCAATCCGAATGGCATGACCTTATAACAGAAGGTGCCCCACTGAGTCACGAAGGTAGTCTTCTCCATATCCTCTGGAGCCATCTTAATCTGATTATACCCTGAAAAACCATCCATGAAGGAGAACACCTTGTGTTGAGCTGTATTGTCAACAAGGACATCGATGTGAGGTAGGGGGAAGTCATCTTTGGGGCTGGCCCTGTTCAAATCCCTGTAGTCGACACACATTCTGACTTTACCGTCCTTCTTCGGTACTGGCACCACATTGGCAACCCATTGAGGGTAAGAAGTCACTGCAAGGAATCCGGCATCAAACTGCTTCATAACCTCGGCCTTGATCTTTTCAGACATCTCTGGACGCATCCGTCGAACTTTTTGCTTTACCGGAGGGCAATCTTCCTTGGTTGGTAGGTGGTGAACTACAATGTCGGCGTCCAAACCAGGCATATCTTCATAGGACCAAGCAAAAATTTCCATGTAGTCTTGTAGCATCTGGATCAATCGTTGCTTCACGCTGAGCTCTAGATTGGCACCAATCTTGACCTCTTTCCTATCCGTCTCAGTACCCAGGTTAATTGTCTCCACAGGCTCTTCATGTGGTTGAATAGCCCTCTCCTCCTGAAGTAGCAGTCTCGCAAGTTCACCAGGCACTTCGCAATCATCTTCACCTTCGTCTTCGGCCAAGTTGATCGGATTTTCGAAGTCATAACTGGCGGTAGCAGAGCTGTTACCAGTGAGATCCAGAGTGGATTGAAACCTGTATAAGTGAGTGTGTGTAAATACAGCTGTTTTGCAATATATATAACACAGAAAGGAAAAGAGCAAAAGATTTGAAATGCAACAAACGTCCAATGTTTTGATTGATGATATATGAAAATGTCATACAAAAAGCCCTCACAAATGGAGCTACGATGCCCCGGGTAGGACACCGAGCCAACAAAGTTTTAACATATTGTTTGTTACAAATTCGGAAATCAAAAGAAATCAATTACTGCGTGACAAATGTGATAGGGGTAAAATCCTTTGCCGTCCAGTTGCTTGGTCCGTTGCTGGTAGTCGGGTAGATCCAACTGTCAAACTCAATTTCCTCCATATCCTCCTCGATAGCATTCACCCTTGAGCTGGAAATAAACACCGGAGCCTTTCCGATCTTCTCTTTGCGCACCGCCTTCTGAGCCTCTGCAGTAAAGCCTAGCCCAAACTTGTCGTTCTTCTGAGTGAAGTCAGGAAGCTGACCCCAGTGTGCACAATTGCCTTTCTGTACCACAGCCCGGGCATCCCTTAGGGAAGCCATCTTCAAGGAATCATTCTCTTCGGTCATTGTCTCTGCAGCTGTTGAAATTGGATGTACCTCCTCGAAATGCTGGAAGGGGGTTTCAATAAACTCTCCGTCCATCTCGATGTATCTGAAGGAATTCAAATGGCTCACCATATACTCCTCTTCTCCTTGCACAGTGACGATCTTCCCCCTGACGGGATACTTCAGCTTCTGGTGCAAGGTGGAGGTCACTGCCCCAGCTTTATGGATCCAAGGTCGACCCAACAGACAAGAGTACGATGGACGTATATCCATCACGTAAAAGGTAGAGTCAAACACTTGAGAGCCCACACGAATAGGGATGTTAACCTCTCCATGAACCATCCTTTTGGAACCGTCAAAGGCCCTGACGATGATATTGCTGGGTTTCAACTCCAGGCCTTCATAATCCAGACGATCTAAAGCCTTTTTCGGTAGAACATTCAAGGAAGAACCAGTATCCACCAATACATGGTCCAGAGTAGTGCCCCTGCATTCAATAGAGACATGCAGGGCATCATTGTGGTCTCTCCCTTTCGCAGTCAGGTCAGCATCTGAAAAACCCAAGCCGTTATCCGCCGTCAGATTCGCTATGCAGTCAGTGAACTGGACTGCAGACGTCTCCTGCGGCACATGGGCCGTCTTGAGAAATGAGATCAAGGCCTTAGCATGGGCCTCGGAGCATAGCAATAAGGAGAGCAGGGAGATCTTGGAGGGCGTATGCCCCAACTGCTCGACAACATTAAAATCACTTTTCTTTATTATTTTCAGAATCTCCTCCATTTCTTGTCGGGAGGCCTCAGCATTTATGGGTATTGGTGCCTCCATCTGGGCAGGCTCTTCTTCAATCCCTTTGCCCCGAGCATTTGATGACTCGGCAGCAGGGGACACAATTTTATCAGCAACAGGACTAGGTAAACTTGTAGGTTTTATGAGGAGGGGTTTTCGAATAGCGGGCGGTGCAATGTCAGGCGAGAAGAGCCTGCCACTGCGGGTGACCTTGGCTGGACCAGTGATATCGCAGATACTGGCACTAACGTCGAATTCTTGTTTGATTCCATTTACATACACGTCTGCCCCATAATGCCAGGGGACAGCTTTATCAGACACGTAAGAGAGGGGCCCCGGAACAGTAATGATCACAGGCGCAACTGTCATGATTTGAATAGGCTTCTTCGGGGGAGCCTTGATTGGATTTTTGAAGATGGTAATCACAGAAACTTCTTTCATCGGAACCAATTGAACAGCAATCTTTTTGAATAGAATCTCCTTGCTATCCATTAGGCCTTGGATGCCTAACCTCAGCAGGGGACAATCAGATTGGGAAATAGCACAGAATAGGCAACCTTCACCGCAACCCGGAAATAAACCGGCCCGCAGTAGGTTCTTCTTAACAGTCTTCAGAGGGGTAACAACTTCATCTATCGAAACAGCATACACTTCTTCCTCAATGGCATTTACCCTATGCTGGGGCATAGGAGTCGTTACAACATTTGGTCTTTCTGGCGCTTCAAACTGAATTTCCTTCGCGTCGATCAGATCTTGCACTTTGTTTCTCAAGGCCCAGCAATCATCAGTAGTGTGCCCGGGACTATCAGAATGATAAGCACACCGGGCATTTGGGTTGTATTTAGGAGACGCAGTGTTGACGACCTTAGGAGCTTCTTTGAGGGTCACCAGGTTGGTGGATAACAGTTGGGGTAAAATTTGAGATAATGTCATACTCAGTCGGGTATACTGCCTCTTGGGCCTTTCGCTTCTTTGTTGATTGTACTGCTGAGGAGCAGCAACAGGTTTGGAGATGACCAAAGCATTGACGGCTTGGCGACTTTCGGGCTTGACTTGTCTTCTAGGACCATAGACGACACTTGCTTCTTTCTTAAATGGCCTCTTCTCAGCACTTGTAGAGGCAGCCTTATGTATCTTGCCTGACCTGATGCCAGCTTCAATTCTTTCTCCCGTTAATATCAAATCTGTAAATCCAGCAGAGGAGTTACCAACCAAATGATTGAAAAACGGACCAAAGTCCCAAGGAACATATCAACCAGTTCTCGATCAGTCAATGGAGGCTGCACCCTGCCAGCCAAATCTCTCCATTTTTGAGCGTACTCTTTGAACCCTTCACCCGTTCCTAGAGACATACCCTGAAGTTGGGTACGCGTAGGAGCGAGATCAGAATTGTATTGGTATTGTCTGTAGAATGCGGTTGCCAAATCTTCCCAGTGTCGGATGCTAGCTCCATCCAATTGGTAGAACCATTCAAGCTGTGACCCCGAGAGGCTATCTTGGAAAAAGTGAATCCAGAGGTTCTTATCCGCCGTGTAAGGTTGAATTTTCCTTACATACGACCTTAGATGTAGCTTTGGGCAGGAGACCCCATCATACTTGGCGAAGGCAGGCGCCTTAAACTTGTGTGGAATGACTACCCCAGAAGATAACCCCAAATCTCCGAAATCCAGTCCTGGCACGTTCTGAATCTCCATGGCGCTCAAGCGGTCCTCCAATTGTTTGTATCTGTCAGCAGCAGGTGGGTATTGTTCGTCGTTATAGTCCGTCTCGTTGTCGGAGACTGCGGGACTAGGAGCTCCTCCCCCTTGGGGACTGTTTTTCTCAGCAGAAGAAGTGGTTGGATCAGCTTCATTGTGGAGTGTGTTCCCAAATCTGCGTCCGGTGTTGAACAATGCAGTCCTCTTTTTCTTCTTCTTCTTTAGGAGTAGAGTCTTCAACTCTTGATGACCTTGGGCTAGGCTTAGGACCATCTCTTGAAACTGTGCACTTTGGGCCTGAAGGGCCTTGATTGCCTGCTCACTGGATGAGTCTGGATTCATGATGACTGTTCAAAATAAACAGCGAAGGAGATTAAGCAACCTGTGAAATAGGGTACCTGCTATGCATATGGTGTAATGGAATGCGTATGTTTTATGTTTTCAAAGACAAACAAGATTCAACTTTGTAGACAAAAAGGGAAACACACTTCATTAGATTAAAATTTTCAATTGTTCAACAATTTGCCCTTAGGCATTACAGGAATGAAAAATATTGGAAAGGAAATAAACTATAAAAGGAAACATCCAAAGCTCCTCAATGCTCCCATGGCCTCCTCTTTTCAGTGCTGATGTAGTTGTTCAGGACCCGTTCTTCCTCCAATTGCTTAGTCAGCCTCTGGATCTTTCTTTCCTGCTCGTTGAACTTCTCCCGATAGAAATCCCGTTCTTCCTTTAGTTGTGCCCAAGATCTCTTCATTGTATCAAAATCAGTGGGTATCTGAGGAGGGAGGACAGTTGGAGGAATCCCATCTTCAACAGGAGACTCAAGAATGAGAGGTCTAACAGCTTCGTAGGGCATACCTAACTTCTGAGCACGGATGCGGACCCATTTGCAATAGGGCTTCAATGGTAGAGAAGTCTTTGGTCCTAACTCATGTGGGTCAGCTTTGTGAATTCTGTCCCAAGCTCTAATGAATCCCTGGCGTAGTTTGTCACTGTCTGCCTGAAACTCAAAATGGAAGTGAGGAACCAGCATCTCATGAGGCCCATCTCCTCTGGCTCTTCCAAACTGACGGAGAGCTAAACACGGATTGTAAGAGATTCCTCCTTGGATACCAATCAACGGGACATTAGGGTATTCTCCGCAACGGTCGATAACAGCTACCTCATCCAAACCTCTGAGAGTCCAAGTGATATCCTTATCTGTGAGAGACATTAACCTCCGAGCCCAACCTTTTCCTTCTTCATTCTTCAGCACGAACTTAGGAAGGTGCGAAATAAACCACCTTACTAGCAAAGGAGCACAACACCACGGAGTCCCCCGTTTTCGAGCAGTACGAGCATAGAGTTGTTGTAGAATGTCACCCAAGAGAGTGGGTACCGGATTCCGAGACATGAAGATTCTTATGACATGGATACTGATAAAGGTGTCAGGGTTGGGAAACAGCACCAGACCATAGATCAAAAGAGCTAGAACATCCTCATATGCCTTGAAGTCCAAGTCATTCCAGAAATCATTAGCCTTGCCAACCAGAAATTTGACCAAAAAGCCCTTGACCCCATTTCTAGTTTCCCAGTTGGACAATATCTCTTCTTTGGTCAAGGGGAGAATTGCAGCAATCTCTTCAGGCCTAGGAGTCTTTTCCAAACCAGTGAAGGGAGTTTGTTCCAAGACAGGAATCCCAAGCAAATAAGAAAATTCTTCCAGGGTAGGAACCAGCTGGAAGTCTTGGAAGGTGAAACAGTGATGCAGAGGGTCATAAAACTGGGTCAGAACACTTATCAGTTGTTGGTCCCATTTTGCAGTGATCAAGCCAAGGAGAGAACCATGTCTGTTGATGAAGGAGGTAGTGTTTGGAATCCTTCCAACCAGATCCTTGAGTAAAACTGGTGGTTGAACAAAGTTGAGCCGGACAGTATTTCTACGCACGGGCATCATAATGTCCTACAAAACAGAGCAAAGATGAAACCTTTTTGTCTTTGAAATGGGTTAGCCTTTTATACAGGATGCATGCAATGGTATGATGGCATGATGCTATGATGAAGCACACCACAAGTATCCACATAGGCAAATAAGGCACACAAGTCACACAAGACACCCTTAGGTTTTGGGCCAGCATGAGTTTCAGGTATTACCCTCTTTTGGTTTTGTTGGTTAAAACCTGTCCTATCAAAAGTAACCGGGTTCTAGAGGATCTCAAATCATTGGCTACCCTCAATCGGTCATAACTCCAGCATCGCAATCTTTTCTCGCGGCCAGAACCATCTCGAGAGTTTAGCCTCAATGAGTGTAGCATACTGCTACTGTCCTAATAGCCAAGTTGGTCAATTTAGGGTTCTAAGGTTGGTTGGTGTTTAATGACCCCTTAGAAGACCTATATTCTCCCCGTTACAACACAAGGGATATAGGTACAGACTAAGATGCCACACCAACGTAGCCACTGCTTCACCCATGTCGGTCTACGCCGGACAGGTCCCTCACAGATTATGCTACCTAAAAAGGGTATTTCCCAGATCCGGGTTAGGATCTATGAAACTCCGATGCAAAGCCCACAAATGTAAAAGCAAACAAAGCAAACAATTGAAAACAAAGGTGATCTAAACCCTAAGGTTACTCCACTTTTAGAATTTTCCCCAGCAGAGTCGCCAGTTCTGTGATACGGTGGGAGAACTGACTTGAGGTTTTGCGTTTGTATTCGCAAATGTTGCGGTTAGCAAGAGTCGCCACCGACTTTTTATTTTATCCTAAGGAAAGGTTAAAAAGCACAGCAAAAAACCTTTTGAGATGTTTTCTTGGATTCGGGGAGTTGATTATAGAAAGGGAAGGTATTAGCACCCTTTCTATCCATGGTTATCCATGGGCTCTTAGTTACTTGCTTAGATCACTTGCCTTTTGTTTTCAATTGTTTTAAATGGTGCTTGAGTGTGTGGGTTTGAAAATATTTTGAAAAGAGGCCAATGTGGTGGCAACCTTTGTAATGATCCATTTTGGGATGTATACAAAGGTGTACGTCTTTTTG
This sequence comes from Vicia faba, assembly GCA_948472305.1. NCBI lineage: Eukaryota > Viridiplantae > Streptophyta > Magnoliopsida > Fabales > Fabaceae > Vicia > Vicia faba. The sequence goes on along the minus strand of OX451736.1, from coordinate 1,289,081,711 downwards.
AAAAGGTTTTCATTTTGTTTTTTGAAAGTTTTGTTTTGAAAGTGTTGTGATGTGTGATTTTGAAATTAGGCAAGTGTTTTGTTTTGCAAGTTTGATTCAAGTAACTAAGAGGTTGTCTACTCCTAAATTTCTCAAAAGATTTATTGCTATGTTTTAACCCTTTTAACAAGTTTGCTCCACCATTGTATTTGGTGGGCAACCTTGTGTTAGGATGTGAAAGGGACAGGCGCGGGTCATCGTTTTAGACCATAATTGCAACGGCGTTAAATGTCTTTGAGCAATTTCTCTAAGGGACTTGATCATTTGTTTTTGTTTGTTTTTGAAAAGTTTTGTTGAGGGACTATGATCATTCAAATTGTTTGTTTTGCCCAAAGAAGTTCAACATGCAATATGGCCCATTTATTTGAAGGCAACAAGTGGAATACCCTAGGGGGTGCAAGTGTGATTTGTGTGTCCATTTTCATGCTTGTTTATCTTGCATTAGGTCAAACTATTTTTTTATCGTTTTTCGCATACAAACCCTAATTCTAACATGTTATCATTAGAAAGCAATAAAGTGCGAAATTAAAATTACTAAGCTATTACAAAACCAAATATGGGAAGGGGGGTACAAATGTTCAAATGGGGGATATTGACAAGAATTTAAATCTAAATTATTACATCATTTTGAATATTTGCAAGATAAGTAATGTACAAAAATTAAATGAAAATGCAAGATGCACAAAAATGTTTTGTATATGTATGAAAAAATATTATTTAGGTAAAAGAGAAAAGAAAATAAAAATGTATTATTTTTTGGAGTATTTTGAACTTAGGGTAAAAACCCTAATTTTAAAGAAAAAGGTATTATTTTCTAATTTAATACAACTATTTATTTATTATTTATAAAAATAAAATAAAATGAAGTGTATTGTGAAAAAAGGTATTTTTATATCAAATATTAAAAAATAAAAAAAATCAAGTATTTTTATATTTTTGTCTTAAATATATTAATAATCACATATATATATATATATATATATATATATATATATATATATATATATATATATATATATATATATATATATATATATATATATATATATATTAAACCCTAAATATGTATTAAACACAAAATAAGTATTTATTTAATATTTTAATAAAATAAATAAAAGAGTATTTTTTGTGTGAAATATTTTCAGAAAGTAAATAAAAATAAAAATGTATTTACACCTTTTTTCTATTTTATTCTAATAATGGTATATATATATATTTATGTACAAACAAAGAAAATAAACAAATAAATATGCAATAAATGCAAAAAATGATGGAAAAAATATTTTTAATTTTTAAATGCCATGAGAAAAAATAAACAAAGCTAATCAAAAAAGAAAAAGTCAAAAATGTTAAGAAATGAACAAATGGGCTCAGGGGGGTGTGAATCAAAAAAAGTGGTGTGAAAAGTGAAATAACACAGGCCCAGCCCACTGACCATTGTCTTCAACCTCCAGCTTCAAACATTTGAAAAACGCGTGCCCCTGTTCCTCAATGTCTAACTCCTGATTCTTGGCTTTTCAGCAAAAACTCATAACACAAGAAATGTTCAGCATGAAGAGACGGTTTCAACCATATAAATAACTTGACCTATCTCTCTAAGATGACGGAGAATTTCTCCTCCCCCAATTTCTGACCTAACTTTTCATCAATGTTCAGACATGAAATTCTCTAAGCACACGAAACATAAATGAAATCTAATCATATGAGCATGTTCAGGGCTATGATTGTGACATGTTTTCTTCAAAAACCTAAAGCTAACAATGCCTAATAAGAGAGATGGAACTCCATGAATATACCTGTTCAGTTGGAATCGAGCTTGGCAATGGAGGATGTTTCAGAGTGAAATGATGACTTGTACAGCTTCCTTGAAGTGTAAGGAAGCTTTTCCAATTCCTACTTTGTCTTGAAACTCCCTGAATCGAGCTAATGAACTCCAACTGCAAAACAGAAAATTAAAAATGGTGAAGTGGCTTGGAGGTGTTACAGGTCTGATTTTAGGACATGGTTAGCTTGCATATGTTGTAGGGAAGGTAGAGGAAAAGGTTTGGATCAAAATGCTCGAAGGGATTGGGAGTTTGCACTCAAACTGCAGGGGCTCCCCTGTTTGTGCAGTTTTGAGGTGATTAGAGCAATGGGAGTGTTTCAGATGGCAAGGGCTCGTGTGTTAGCTTGGATTTTGTCTATGGAATGTGTTTGATAGCTTTTGTGTTGTGTGTCTAAGCTGAGATGAGAGATGGCATCAGTTATGGACTTTTCTTCTATCTTAAGCAACAAAAGCAAGCTGGTGGTTTTAGGTTAGTAGGGGGCCTCCTAATGTGCTGCATAAACATCTCTTGATCAGTGTGTTATGCACATAATCTTGTGCAAAGCAGATCTTTCATGTACTTGTTGGATTACAAACTTGACATAAAGCTAAACTTTTCAAAAATGAAAATTTCACTTTATCTAGTTTAGGATTAAACCATTATGCAATGTTAGAACACAAAGAACATGACCTTAACACATTGAATATGCATTAAATTATTGAGTATGGAATGGTTCAAGGACCTGTAATCAAGCATAAAGCAAACTGAATTCAAATTTGCAAGTTTGTGAACATGTTTGGATGAAGAACAAAAGTGAATTTTTGCCAACTTGTGAAATTCGAATCTCTCAAGTTATGAGGTTGTTTGATGAGTTCTTGGACATTTTGGAAAGCTTGGAATGTGTACTACAATCCATATTTGAAATTCAAATCAAAATTCCAAGTGGAAGGGTATGAAAAGTGGCCTTGAAGTAGGGTAGAAAACCTTGTCAAAATAGGTCAAATTTCACTAAGTTAAAAGATGGTTTAGTGCCCTTATTCAAAAACTTATAACTTGAGATACAAGCTTCAAATGAGAAAACTTTGTGAATCAAAGTTATAGATTATGCAACAAGCTACAACTTTCATGTTTTGACTTTTGTTTGAATCCAAATGGATCATGGTGAAAAGATGGGGCAAAGTTGGGAAAAAATTAGGGTTTTTCATAACTTAGAAAAATTCTAAGTTATGAAAAATTCCATTTTCAAACCCTAATTTGCATTTTGAGATTTCTTGGTGAACAAGTTTCATGATTTGGCATGTTTTGATGAAAAATGAATCTTGACCCTTGATTTTGACCAAAAAGTCAAAGTTTGACTTTTCAGTATACAGTCAAAATTGATCAATTGACTGGGAAATTCAACTGTCAATCTTGTGTATTTGGGATCTTTTGAGCTTGATGAACATGTCAAGATAATTCCATTGAGGTCCTTGAGTCCATATGGGATCTTGGTTTGCCACTGGCTAGGTCAAACAGTCAAAAATTGCCTTTGTGCAGTCAAAACCCTAAAAATGACCATTTTTCCCTTTTGATGATCTGATCAAATTTCTTGTGGAATTGTGATTCAAACTTGATCAAATGGTCCATAGGAGTTCATAATGTTGATGTGGATCAAATTTCATGAGATTTGACTGTCAATTGGCCACAGTTGACTTTTTCCCCAATACAGCTGATTTTTAGGTCAACTGTCCAATTGGCTGGGCAAAACTTGGAATCAAGACTTGAAACTTGGTATAGGTAAACTTGGGAGTTCAACATGAAGCATGAAAGTTATCTTAGGCATTTTAGGTCAAAACATCCTTAGGCAAACACAAACCCTAATTTGGGTCCACAGTGCAAGAAGAAGTCTTGAGCAGAGGAAACCTTAACTGTATCTTGATCTTCAAAGGTCTTGTGATGAGAAAATGTTGGGGAAATGGGAGGGCAAATTTTGGGGTACAACACCTAGCAACTTTTCTTGTTTACCCCACGAGATCCTTAAAAACATTGCATGTATACATACACATCATTGCATAACAGGTACCCTTTGTACATGTCTCTTACCTTCTTCGCTGTTTATTTCAGAAATGGCTTCCCAACAAGATAACCAGGGTCTTCAGGCTCAAGAGACTCAGTTCAGGGATATCTTCCTAAGCCTATCCAAGGGGCAGGAAGAGTTGAGGACACTCCTCAGGGGGAATTTGGCCAAGAAAAGTCCTGAAGATGACAAGGACGAACGGCTGAAACGTCTGCAAGCTGAGGTAGATACAATGAGAACCCAAATGCTGGGGCAAATGGCTCTCATCCAAGGCTTAGCTGGGGAGCAAGAAGAGTTGAGGACCATGATCAGTCAGCTTCATCAACACAGATACAACATGAAGCAACCAGTCCAAGTCAGGGACCAGGTCATTGATCAGCTTCGAAGAGGACAAGAGTCTGGTGTGGTGAAGAATAAACGTCTCCAAATTACTACCACTTCACAGGTCCAACCACACCCTTGCCAAGAACAACGGGTTGATCAGAGCAAGCCAGACAAGCCCAGGAGGCAATTCACCCAGCTCAACACGTCGCTGTCCCAAGCTTTGCAACACCTGTTGAAGTTGAATCTGGTGACGTTGATAGGACCTCACCCTAATCCTAAGACTTCTTCACCCAACTATAATCCTGGGGCCAGGTGCGCATACCATTCTAACAGCCCGGGGCATGATACTGACGACTGTTGGAAGTTGAGGTACAAAATCCAAAGCCTGGTTGATGAAGGAGCTGTGGAATTCACCCCAGATGGTCAGGTCGAGTTCTTCTACTATCCCTGCGAGATTCACCATTTGAAGTGACAAGTCCTGTGACTAGAAGACTTTTTGTTCATTCGAATGTTCAAGTTGTATTTTCTTTGCTTATACAAACAATTATTGTCATAGAAAACTTTATTACTTTATCAATGCATCGCATATGTCTGTTTTGAATTAATATATTCGCATTCGCTATATTCAAATTGCTTTCATTTTTTGATGTCAACTCTTAATAACTCTAAGCCTCTTGAGGGAGGATGACGAAAATGATGCCATGATCTACAGTATGCTTTTGAACAGACCCCGCTGATGAGGTACATGCATTGTTTCAATTCCTAAACACTGGAGTTATAAGGAAGATAATCCCTCGTCAACCCCTTTGAGCCAAAGAAGTAGGAGTTTTTCTTTTCACAAAAAATTAAGAAAAGAAAAACTCCTTTGAAGGAAGGGTTTTCGTCAAAAAAATTAAAACCCTTCCTTATAACTCCAGTGTTTAGGAATTGAAACAATGTTTGTACCTCATCAGCGGGGTCTGTTCAAAAGCATACTGTAGATCATGGCATCGTTTTCGTCATCCTCCCTCAAGAGGCTTAGAGTTATTAAGAGTTGACATCAAAAAATGAAAGCAATTTGAATATAGCGAATGCGAATATATTGATTCAAAACATACATATGTGATGCATTGATAAAGTAATAAAGTTTGCTATGATAATAATTGTTTGTATAAGCATAGAAAATACAACTTGAACATTCGAATGAACAAAAAGTATTCTAGTCTCAAGACTTGTCACTTCAAATGGTGAATCTCGCAGGGATAGAAGAAGAACTCGACCTGACCATCTGGGGTGAATTCCACAGCTCCTTCATCAATCAGGCTTTGGATTTTGTACCTCAACTTCTAACAGTCATCAGTATCATGCCCCGGGCTGTTAGAATGGTATGCGCACCTGGCCCCAGGATTATAGTTGGGTGAAGAAGTCTTAGGATTAGGGTGAGGTCCTATCAACGTCACCAGATTCAACTTCAACAGGTGTTGCAAAGCTTGGGACAGCGACGTGTTGAGCTGGGTGAATTGCCTCCTGGGCTTGTCTGGCTTGCTCTGATCAACCCGTTGTTCTTGGCGAGGTGGTGGTTGGACCTGTGAAGTGGTAGTAATTTGGAGAGGTCTATTCTTCACCACACCAGACTCTTGTCCTCTTCGAAGCTGATCAATGACCTGGTCCCTGACTTGGACTGGTTGCTTCATGTTGTATCTGTGTTGATGAAGCTGACTGATCATGGTCCTCAACTCTTCTTGCTCCCTAGCTAAGCCTTGGATGAGAGACATTTGCCCCAGAATCTGGGTTCTCATTGTATCTACCTCAGCTTGCAGACGTTTCAGCCGTTCGTCCTTGTCATCTTCGGGACTTTTCTTGGCCAAATTCCCCCTGAGGAGTGTCCTCAACTCTTCCTGCCCCTTGGATAGGCTTAGGAAGATCTCCCTGAACTGAGTCTCTTGAGCCTGAAGACCCTGGTTATCTTGTTGCGAAGCCATTGCTGAAATAAACAGCGAAGAAGGTAAGCGACCTGTACAAAGGGTACCTGTTATGCAATGATGTGTATGTATGCATGCAATGTTTTTAAGGATCTCGTGGGGTAAACAAGAAAAGTTGCTAGGATTTGAATTTCGTAGCTTGATTGAAGGAACTTCGTGTTGTTGAGAGTCCTTCTTCAAGAGTCAAGGCTCACCATATCTAGTGGGTCATAGCCCTTGACAAACTTCAGCTAGAGGAAAATAAATCCCCTTTTCCCCTTGCTAGACACTTTGATTCATCATGACCTGCATCACAAGCCCTTGAGATCCTTGAAATGGATTAGTCTTTATGCAGGATGCATGCAATGGTATGATGTTATGCTATGCATGGAGTGATGTAAGTAGGCCCTGTAATGAGTCCCAATTAAGGACTGTAAACAAAACCTACAAGGAATCCGTGTTGTTAGATAACAAGTATGCAAGTAGTTCAAGTATGAAGGCACACAAGTCACACAAAAGATCCCTTAGAGTTTAGGCCAACATGAAGTTTGGGTACTACCCTCTTGAAGTTGGTGGGCTCAAAACCTGTCCTATCAAAAGTAACCGGGTTCTAAGGATCTCAATATCATTGGATTGTTTTCTATGTTCATTGTTTTGATTTAGCCACTGAACTGGCGATCAAAATATTCCAAGAAAACAACCCTCAATGAGTGTAGTATCGAGTATCAACCAACTTCGGACTGCACCAAAGTCGGTCATCTCACTACCCTTAAAGAGGCCAGAATAGTTCAATTAAGGTTCCTAAGGTCAGTTGATGCTTCACGACACCACGCGATGGCCCCGTACTCTCCTTGACTTGACTCAAGGGTTACTGGTACTCACCAAAGTGCCACATCAACGTAGCAAACTGCTTCAACCGTGTCGGTATACCCCACACAGTTCCCTCACAGTTTGTTGCTACTTTCTAAGAAGGTATCCCCCAGATCCAGGTTAGGATCTATGAAACTCCCAAGACAGGCCCACAATGTTAAAGCAATCAAAACATGCAATTGAAAACACAAGTGATCTTAGTCCTAAGGTACACCTCACTTTTAATGTCCCCAGCAGAGTCACCAGTTCTATGATCGGTGGAAATAGAACTGACTATTTTTGAATGCTGGTTCGCGAAATGTCGCGGTAAGCAAGAGTCGCCACCGTCTTTTATTTTCTCCAACATGGAAAGGACAAAAGCACAGCAAAATTCCTTATTCGAGAATGTTTCTCGGTTCGGGAGGTAGATTATAGAAAGGGAAGGTGTTAGCACCCTTTCTATCCGTGGTTATCCACGGGCTCTTAGGTACTTGCTCTTATGTTTTCAAAAGATGTTTGCTTTTCAAATGTGTGTGTGGGTTTTGAAAAAGTTTCGTTTGAAAAATTTCTAAGTAACTCTTGTATCTGTCCTCAAGAGTGTATGAAATATTTGTTTGAAAACTTTTGAAAGTGTAGGTGTGAAAAGTTGTTTTGTTTGTTTTGAAAGAGCAAGTACCCATGAGAATCTACCTACTCTAAGGAATTAAGCTGTGTAAGAGTCCTTTAGATAGTGCTATCCCACCATTGAGAGGTAGGTAGCACCATCGTCGGAGTTGTTCGGGTCAATTCGATTATCGGGACAGTGTGGTCACCGAAGCAATGGCAGGACACCTTAGAAGTAACCCTAATGTTTTAGATCCTTTTTTATCCGAGACAACCTTTTCGAGGCAACTGGATATTTTGGACAAAGGGTGACCTCTAAGACGTCCTATACTTGATGACCACGTTTCGAGGCAACGAGTGAAGCGTACCCTAGGAGTGGCATGTGCATTGTGTGTTGTTTTTCAGTTAATTGTCTTTGTACATATTATTTGTGAGCTACGGATTGGTTTTATTTACATACATTCTTTCATGCATTTAACAGTTAGAGGTGCGGAAAGTAAATTGCGGAAAGATAAATTCTACGCTATTACAAGGCGCGGGTCTATACATCGCCAAAAAACAAAGACCCATTTTGGTAAAGTGCGGAAAATAAAGAAAGCGGTAAACCTAATTACTATTACATTCTTAGGAGCAGTTACATAATAATCAAAATATAGAAATAACGTGCGAATAGAAATTAAATTGGAACGTCCTAGGGTTTTTGACCCTTTTGTATTAAATTAAAATTAAACCTAAATCTAATTATTTAATTATTTACAAGAAAAATGTTTTTTATGTTTTTTAATGAAATAAAATAAAAGGAAATAAAATTAAAAGTTAATCCTAATTCTAAATTGTTTAATTATTAAGAAAAAAAGTTAAAGTCGCCTAATTAAAATTAATTCAATTTATTAGTATTTATTTACAAAAATAAAATGAAATTAATAATAATAGTAATATTAGTTCTTTTTTTGATTTTTTTATGAGAAAAAGTTAGTTATGTTAATTTAATGATAGAATAATTTTTGGTAATTTTCTGGATTGATTTTGATAATTAAAAGCAATTAAAAGTCAGTTTAATGATTATTTAACAATTAATTAAAATATGCATGCAAAAATATTAATTTTAATGTCAAAAATTAAATAAACATTTTTCTGATTAAAATGCAAAAGGAAAATATTTTGTGATTTTTTTAAAAGCATGAGACAATTATTTAAAGATAAATTAAATTAGGATGAAAATATTAAAAAGAAAATATATAAAGCATGTTAGTTATGAAAAATGGTAAAGAGAAAATGCCAGGGCCAAGAATCGAACTCATGCCCTCTGGAGAAATCAACCAACACGTTGCCAACTGAGCTAGCTGCCTTTGGTGTTTGTAATCTGCAATCAATGGGTTAAAAGTGAAAACGTGGCATATTTGAATTTTCAAACACAGTCAACACACGTGGGGCCCAGGTGTAACATGGGAGCGAATCAAAACGCATTGTCGTGCCATGCCAGCCACGCCTGAGTCCAGATTAGTCAATGACGCCGGAGCCCTAGCTCCGGTCGTCTTCTCTGGCAAGCACCATGGCCGATCCTGCAAAATAGGAAAAATCAAAGCAAAAGAAAGACCTAGTCACCCTAATTCGACCCCTGCGGATTCAATGGTGCCATTGTTTTGGCCTAAAAATGACTGTATGGTGAGTTTCGAAGCAGATAACAAAAACTGCCCTAACAATGGCAAGTCCTTATTCTTGCGTTAAAGCTTGCATGCTATGCATCAAATACATTCTAATAGGCATCCTGAGTTCACACAAACAATCGAAAACAATTAATGCTACATGAAATATGCAAACCGAATTCTAGAAATTTACCAAACTAGTGAGAGCTAGGGAGCACGATCTGGGATGGTTTTGCTTCGTGTAAGAGTTGGGAATGGTTGCTGCTATGCCCAGGAACACGATTGAATGCTTAAAACTCCTTGAAACTTGCTAGAAAAACAAATTCGAATTTGTCAACTTTGGAAAATTTTGAGAGAATTAGGGTTGCCGTTTCAGAGGTTTCTAGGTCTTGATTTCTGTGTGAGAGGCGTGCATATATGTTAGTGAATGAGAATCAAACAATATATGAGCCTTTTACCCTTGCCATGAAGTCTTGAGATTTCCTCTTTATCACCATTAAAGCATTTGCCTTTTTTGTCCAAAATTTGAATTACATGCTCATAATGGACCTTTACACGAATTTGGTATGTGGATTATGGTGTATCAAGGCCATTCAAAACACAAGATTTCCCTTAATTAATTTTTTTGATTTTTATTTGAATTTTAAAAATTTAAAATGAATTAAATCCAATAAAATTAAATAAAAATAGAAAAATTAATTTTTAATCTTGAAATAAATCATGGGACACGTGGGTGGCATGACAAGGCTGAACCAAGTGGAAAAAAGTGGGCCCTTTTGTCAAAAATTGAAGTTTCAAGGATAGTTGACTTTGGCCATTTCACAAAATTTTCCCAACTTCTCCAATGCATATCTTGCTCAATTTTAATCCTATGAACATGTTCTTAGACATTTTGGAAAGGTCTTGAAGTCCTCTAACCAATGCCTTTGGTCCCATTTCATTTTGATTTACCAATCTCAAGTTATGGTCTTTGACTTAAAGTGCCTTTTTGTTGACTTTTGAAAATGACCTATAATGTTGAAATTGATAACTTTTTGTGAGAGCATTTCGTGGACTTGGAATGTGAAGATGAGTTGTAGGAAATGTCATCCCCTTCAAAATGAGCATTGGATGGGATTCTTATGATGAACCATGAAAAAGTTATTCCTTGGTCAAGTTATAGTTGACTTTTCAGCTGTCCAAAAATAGAAACTTTTGACACCTTGATAATTTTTGAGCCATTCTTGTGAAATCATGGTCAAGACTTGACCAAATGATGATTGTGGCTTCAAAATAAGATGTTGACCAAAAATTTTGACTTTTGACTGCCAAATGACCATTTTGCCCCTACAGTTGACTGTGAAGCAATTAGGGTTTTTGACTGTGCAACTTGACCTTGTGAGCCTTGAAACTTGACATGTACGTGCTTGACAATGTATATGAGCATATGGGACTTGATTGAGCCCTTGAAAACCTCAACTTCCTTGGAAGAACCAAAACCCTAATTTGACTGGCTTAGGAGGATGCTTGACTGTGTAGCCCTTGAGTAGACTTGAGCAATTTGAGGTGATGCTTGTCAAAACTTTGAAGAATATGGGAGGGAAAATTTTGGGGTACAACACCGGTGAATCGAAAACCCGAAAGGGCGGTTCAGACAAAAATTAGGGATAAATAAAAAAATTTGTACACCCGGCAAGTTGAAAACCCGAAAGGGCGACTTGGGCAAAAAAGGGTTTCCCGGCGGATCGAAAACCCGAAAGGGCGGTCCAGGCAAAAGTTAGGGAATTAAAGCGTATGACTATGTCTCGTTGGATCACTTTAAGGACAATCTCTTCAACAAACAAGCTCCGGTATTCTGATCAACTCAGTCATCTTCGGACGATGCAACGAATGGACAAGATATTCAGAGTTACGAAGGCTATAGCAGAATGGAAACCCCATGGAATTTTCACACATAGCCATCTTTCTTTGTATAAATTTTTCTCATTTTTATGACAACGTTCTCTTACTAGGATGTATGTCTCCTTTGTACAAAATACTTACACAAAGTTAATACAAAGATACTTCAAAGTGCAGAGAATTATTTGTCTTTTCTTTTTTACACTTGTGTTTTATTTAAAAACGTCCAATGATTTATTAATGAGCATATGCATTTGAATATAATCACATGTTTACAAATAAATGATATGGGAAAGAATAATTACTGACAGGTTGAAAGTATAGGAAAGCGTCTTCAGGCTATTCCAGGAGAAATCCCCTGCAATATATCATCTAGGTCCCCAGTGGAGCCAAAACCTTGAAATACATGTCCCCAACGGAGTTATAATTTCAAACCCTTAATTTCCATCAGAGTTAGGTTTTCAAACTCCCAATCCCTGGCGGAGTTAAAAACTTTGAGTTACAGATCCCCAACGGGGTAAAAACTTTGAACTACAGATCCTCAGCGAAGATGAAACCTTTTTCCCCAGTCAAATTTCCAATCCCCAGCGAGAACCATTCAGTTTTCCCCAAATTCGCCAGCAAGTTTATCTCAAAGCCTGGAAGTCAACTAGATAACAGTTAACTTTTATCCCCAACCTAGGATAACTCCCTAGTAGATTGGCATACAACCCAAACTCCTGATCTCCCCCAGCAGGATAGCTACTCCCCAGTAGTATAGCTACTCCCCCAGAGTCTTGAACTTACTCTCCAGCAGGAAGCCTTCTTCCCCATAGAGTTTTTACTCCCCACAGAATGAAGATTCTCATTCTTGATTCCCCTGTGAAGTTGCCAGAGTCTTCATTACTCCCTAGCATGAATTTTTCAGAATTTTTAATCCCCTGCAGGTCGAAGATTCTCATTCTTGACTCCCCAACATTAAGTCCCCAAGGATTCAGATTCCCTAGGATATTGAAGATTCTCATTCTTAGTTCCCCGCAGAAATCATCAGAGTTTTCCCCATTCCCCAGCCGAGTAGAGATTCCCATTATTTAACCCCCAGTAGAAGTCTTCAAAGTTCTCTGGAACTCCCAAGCAGATTCCTCAAGCAGTTTGGCATTACTCTTACAACAGATTTTTGTCAATACTCCAACTTCAAGACATGAAGGATCCTCACATCCCCACGGAAGTTGTCAAAGATTTTGAATCTCCAGCAGCGGTCATGGATTTATTTTCCCCAGTAGCAGTCAAGGATTTCATTGTCCCCAATTGTCAAGGATTTATTTTCCTCAGCAATACAGCAAATCAGCTTACATGCGCATACATTACACTCATATGTCATAAACATTGATAAAGCACATTTTATTGCATCATACATTTCATGCAACATAAATTTGTGTTTCAGCTAACATTTTACCCTTTTCAGGATAAGATTAACAGCTATCTTTAACAAATATTCAAAGATTTCAGATACATTACGGATACACTCCAGACACGGAAGTCATTCTATTACTCATTCAGAATTCAAAGTCAAGATACAGTACGGATACACTCCATACATGGATGCCATTCTGTCGCTCATTCAAGACTTCAACAATCAGATACAGTAAAGATACACTCCAGACACAGAATTCATTTTATTACTCATTCAGAATTCAAAGTCAAGATACAGTACGGATACGCTCCAAACACGGATGCCATTCTGTCACTCATTCAGACTTCAACAATCAGATACAGGTTAGATACGCTCTAGACACGGATGTCATTATGTCACTCATTCATACTTCAACAATCATGATACAGATTAGATACGCTCCAGATACGGAAGCCATTCTACATGTCATTCAGATTCAACTATCAATTTCAAGTTCAGATACACTCCAGACACGGAAGTTATCCTGTCACTTATTCGGATCCCAGTTACAATTCAGATACACTCTAGACACGGAAGTCATTCTGCTACTCATACAGATCCCAAACTTCAGATACAGTCCAGATACGCTCCAGACATGGTTTCCATTCTGTCACTTATTCTGACTTTTTCCCCAGCCCAGAGATGCTCCAGACACGGACGTCATTCTGTCGCTTATTCAGATTTCAGATTCAGATACAATACAGATACACTCCAGACACGGAAGTCATTCTGCTATTCATTCAAGAATCAAATACAGTTACAACTCGGATACGCTCCATACACGGATGCCATTCCATTGCTCATACAGATTCAGTCTCCAGATACAGTTCAGATACGTTCCAGACAACGGATACCATTCTGATACTCATTCTTCCGACTTACAACTTACAACTTAGTAAACATTCCTGGATGGCATTTTTAAGTCCATATCCAACAAGATTCTATCACATCTCCAAATGGCATCTTTAAGCCCATTCCCTCAACTACATTTTGACGAGTGCAAATTTACGGGCACTCTAGTGTTCAATCATCTTTTACCTTCGAGTCACGAACGTCAAATCTCGCCAATCTAACTCTTCATGTTCAAGAAGATTGAACAGGGGCAGATGTTGTACCCCAAAATTTTCCCTCTCATTTTATCAATATTTCCCCTCACAAAACTTCTTGGATTCAAGACCAGATTAGGGTTTGCTCAGCTCAAGACATCTCCTTGCATTGACGACCCGAAATTAGGGTTTGAGTTTGCACAACGATTTTTGGACTTTCAATGCCTCATGTGACTTTCATACTTCATGTTGGACCTCTAATATTGCTCATACCAAGTTTCAAGCCTTGAATCAAATTTTTGCCCAGTCAATTGGACAGTTGACCTAAAAATCAGCTGTATTGGGGAAAAAGGCAACTGTGGCCAATTTATAGTCAAACTTCATAATTTTTTATCCACATCAACATTATAGACTCATATGAACCATTTGATCAAGTTTAGACCACTACTCCTCAAGAAATTTGATCAGATCATCAAAAGGGCAAAATGGTCAAAATTAGGGTTTTGACTATATAAGGGCAATTTTTTATTTTTCACCTAGCCAATGGAAAATTGGGTTCAAACATGGTTTAAAGGACTAAATGGCATCATCTTGACCTAATCACAAGGTTCAAAAGATCTCAAGTGCATTGGATTGACAGATGAATTTTCCAGTCAACTGATCAAAAATCAACTGTACACTGAAAAGTCAAACTTTGACTTTTTGGTCAAAATCAAGTGCCAAGGGTCATTTTTCATCAAGATGTGTCAAAGCATGAAATTTTTTCACCAACAAACCTAATTTTGAAAGTTAGGGTTTAAGTTTGAAATTTTTCATAACTTAGAATTTTTCTAAGTTATGAAAATTTCTTATTTTTTCCCAACGTTTCCCAACTTTTTCACCATGATGCAATTGGATTCAAAGAAAACTTACAACATGAAAGTTGTAGTCCTCCATAAAATATACAACTTTGATTCACAAAGTTTTCCCAAAATATGCTTGGATCTCAAGTTATGATTTTGTGAATAGGGGTCCATGAAACTTTTAACTTAGTGAAATTTTGCCTTAGTTTAGGCAAATTTTTTACCTAACTTCATGGCAACTTTTCACCTAGTTCCAAGTTGAATCTCAAAATTCATTGAAAATATGGATTGTATAAAATTTTACAAGCTTTCCAAAATGTCCAAGAACTGTCCAAGATCATTTGTGGTTATGGAGAATTGAAGGAATGAAAATGGCCATTTCTCACTTTTGTCCATGGCATTTTGCACATTGCTACAAGTTGCAAATCAGTCCTAAGCATGCTTGTAATTGTTTTACAGGTCTTAAACATTTCCACACTCCTTAATTTAATGCAAATACAATGGATATTGGCTTTGTTCTGAGCTATGGAACTTTGCACAATGAATTAATCCATTTATGGCATAAAGGTAACAATACCATTTCCATAAAGCTTGCTTTTTTGCAACTTTGTATTCCTTGAGCATTGAACCTGGTCTTTAGCCACAAACAAGATCCACAAACTTAAGGAAAAGTGCACCAACTATGTTCAGGCCTTAAGCTAGCTTGTACAGGCTGTGAGCTTTGTCAACTCACTTTTGCTTCAAAAGCAAGTAAGCTTGCAAAAAGTCCACAACTCTTGTATCTGATAAAACCAAGTCTTGTGATCATTTCAAAGAACCTCAACATATTGTACCAAGCCAGAAACACGATTGCCCAAGCTCTCAAACACCCTATAACACAGAAAACCCCATTTCTTCCCAAAACAGGGCAACTTTTGCAAACACCAAGCCACTTCCATATTCCCTCGTGCGTTTTGCTTGGAACCACTTCAGACACATTCCATACATCACACCTAAACTATCCAAGCCATTGTTCAGCAACTGTAACCTAATTTCCAAGCTTAAGAATTTTCAATTTCTGAGTTTGCAGGTTGACTTCTACAAGGAGATTCAAGCCATTTCAAAGCAAGCTGAGCATTGGGAAAGGTTGAGGGAACTTCAAGCAAGCTCACAAGTACTTCAGGTCTCACTCAAATTTGCTACATTGCCATATCCAAACTCAACTGAACAAGGTATTTGTCAACTTTCTATCTCTTTATTTAGACATCCTTGGGCTTAGGTTTGTGAAGCAAAAATGTAGTCTTTAATGTGCTTGTATTGTACATATGCATAGTTCTTATTTATATTAACTGAGCTAGGAGAATTTGGATGATGAACATGCTGAAATTTTTAGGTCAGAAATTAGGGGTGACAAAATTCTTCTTGATCTTTGAGAGTTAGGTCAAGTTCTTTATAACATTAGAATCGTGTGATGATGAGCTACATTTTTCATGTTATACATTTTTTATTTTATGCAAAGAATAGCAAGAACAGGTTTGAGCTGAACCAGGGCACGCACGTGTTTGTTTAAAGGTCAGGGATGAAGTGAAGTGGGCCTGGCGCTTTGGGCTTGGTTCTATTTGAACCCCCCATTTTGTTATTTGCACCCCCTTGGCCCATTTTCCATATTTTATATATTTTCCATTTCTTTTTATATTTTCTGACTTTATTCATTTTTTCTAAATATTAAAAATCACAAAAATTATTTTCTTTATTTTTTGCTTTTTTTCATATTTTTTTTATTTTATTTTTTGCATAATAAATAAATTATTAGGTTGATATACTTTTATTTTCTTAAATAAATTTGTAAATAATATAAAAATATCATACATTTTTATTTTTTATTATTTATACACTTCAAATAATATTTTCATACAATATTTTATTTTTTAACATTTTGTACATATTATTTTTATTTTTCTTGAATACAAATGAATAATATAAACAATATTTCTTTTAAAACAAAAATTAGGGTTTTCCATCCTTTCAAAAATAATCATTTCATTTTCTTATTTTTTAATACATAAATAAATTTATTTTACATACATAAAATAAATACAAAACATTTTTTTGCATATTTACATTTATTTGCATATTTAAATATTTGTTTATTTATTTATTGTTGTATAAATTCAATTGGGTTGTAATAATAAATTAGGGCTTTATTTTGAGCAATATCCCCCTATTCAAACTTGTATCCCCCTCCCCATAATATTGTTGTAATAGCTTAGATTTACATTATGCAATTTATTGTATTATATGCATGATAGTAAACTAGGGTTTTGTATGCAAAGACCAAAAATCAAAACAAATAGCATGACCTAATGCAAGACAAAAAATGCATGAAAAATGACAACACATTACACACAAGCACCCCTAGGGTTTCATCCACTTTGTTGCCTTAAAATGGCCATGGTATGCATGCTAGGTGTCTTGGCAAAACAAAACAAAACAAAAAGATCGTAGTCCCTCGATGACGCTATCTTGGTTGCCTAAAAAATGATCTAGTCCCTCAAAAACTTGCTAAAGATACTTGGCAATATTGTTATCATGGTCATACGATGACCCACGCCCGTCCTGTTTAACATCCAAAGATAAGGTTGTTTACCAAATACAATGGTAAAACAACAATGTCAAAGGGTTAAAATGTGTAGGAAAGACTTTTGAGTAGGTAGATAAGCTTCTAGTTACTTGATCAAATTGCAAACCATCCTTGCTAATTTCAAACACACACACAATTTCAAAACATTTCCCAACAAACTTTCAAACATTGAAACATTTTTCAAAAGACAAACATCTTTATATACATTCTTCAAACAAGAATCATTACAAAGATTGCAAAAACGACGGCCTCTTTTCAAAATACTTTCAAAACCACACAAAGCACCATTTCAAACAATTGGAAAAGAAAAGCAAGTGATCTAAACAAGTAACTAAGAGCCCATGGAAAACCATGGATGAAAAGGGTGCTAGCACCTTCCCTTTTCATAATCTACCCCTCGAACTCAAGAAAACATCTCAAAGGTTTTTCCTGTGCTTTTTGACCTTTCCTTTGGATAAAATAAAAAGTTGGTGGCGACTCTTGCTAAATCGAAACATTTGCGAACACAAACGCAAAACCTCAAGTCAGTTCTCCCACCGTATCACACCTGTCCTTCGCCCGTTCTTCCCTGCGTGTGTTTTCCAGTTCAAACTGTATCTTGCTTATGCTTGCATAAAAACAAAAACTCATAATATGAAAAATGTGGAATTTAGCTCACGATTCCAACCATATAAATTATGTAACCTAACAATTAAAGATCAAAGAGAATTTTGGAATCCCTAATTCGTGACCTAATTTTTTCAGAGTTTTCAATCTTCAAATTCTCTTAGCACAAGTAATATAAATGAAAAGTAAGGATAAGTACAGCTTCGTTATGATGAGAGCTACATTTTTTCTTCACAAATCGTGGCTTGAAGTTGCCTATATATAGAGATAGAGTTTAAGAAAATGCCTCCTTCAGCTGGAATCGAGTAGGGCAATGTAGGGACTTTAATGGAGGCCTGGTGATTGTTTAAGCTTCCTTAAACTTCCCTGAACCTATTCCAATGCTTATCTTGCTCTGAGGATGGCTGGAACTCTCTGACCAAGTACAACTGCAAGCTTCCAAATTGAAAATGGCAGATGCTGAAACAGGGGTTACAGAACCAGGGTGATGGCTTGGATTGACTAGGTAGCAAGTGTTTAAGATGTTTGAATCAATGGAACACAAAATGCACGAGCCAAATGAGAGTTGGTTGTGCTTTTGCAGAAAACTGTGAGCTTGGGAAGTTTTGTGGTGTTTTTCAGTTTCAGAGTGTTCTAGGTGCAAGTCAAGCGTATTATGCCTTGTAACAAGTTTGTATATTTGTATAGAAGTGATCCAAAGTCAGCCCTTACTAGTTGTGCAAGCTCTAGCCCTTTTTGCAACTTTTCTTGTACTTGAAGCAAAGTTGACATGACCAATCCCACATGCTTGTACTAGCTTGCTTGAGGGCTAAAATGAGTTGGTACACATTGCTTGAGAGCAGTAGAGTTTTCTTGTATCAAGGGGACAGGTCCAATGCTCCAAGTTAACAAAGTTGCAAAAGTTCATCTTTATGAAAATAGCAATGTAACCTTTTTGCCCAAAATGGAAATACAACTTGTGTAAAGTTTCAAAAGCAAGGATAAAGGCTTTAGATTCTGAGTATGCATTTAATTAAGAAGTGTATAGCAAGCTTAGGACCTGTAAAGCAAGATATAACCAGCATAGGTTTGATTTGCAACTTGATTCTATGTGAAAATGGCTTGATCAAAAAGTGAGAAAATGTCAACTTTCCTTCTTCGATTCTCCCTACTCAAAACTGATCTTGGAGAGTTCTTGGACATTTTATAAAGCTTGAAATGTGCTCTATAATACATATTTGAAATGAATTTTGAGATACCTCTTGGAACTAGGTAAAAAATTGCCATGAAGTTGGGTCCAAAACTTACCTAAATTAGGGCAAAATTTCACTAAGTTAAGAAGTTCATGGCCATGTATTCACAAATTTATATCTTGAGATCCAAGCATCTTTAGGGAAAACTTTGTGAAGCAAAGTTGTAGATTTCATGGAGGACTACAACTTTCATGTTGGGAACATTTCTTGAATCAAAATTCATCATGGTGAAAAAGTGGTGAAAAGTTGGGAAAAAATAAGAAACATTTTATACTTAGAAAAATTCTAAGTTATGAAAATTTTCAAATTAAAACCCTAATTTTCAAATTTGAGTTTCTTGGTGAAAAAGTTTCATATTTTGACATATCTTGATGAATTATGACCCTTGGTACTTGATTTTGACCAAAAAGTCAAAGTTTGACTTTTCAGTATATAGTT
Organism: Vicia faba; assembly: GCA_948472305.1. Classification (NCBI taxonomy): domain Eukaryota; kingdom Viridiplantae; phylum Streptophyta; class Magnoliopsida; order Fabales; family Fabaceae; genus Vicia; species Vicia faba. The sequence continues at coordinate 1,289,062,355 of OX451736.1, read as the reverse complement.
GACTTTTGATCAGTTGACTGCAAATTTCATTTGTCAATCCAATGAACTTGAGATCTTTTGAACCATGTAATTAGGTCAAGATGATGTCATTGAATCCTTGAAATCATGTTTGAACTCAATTGGTCATTGGCTAGTTTAAAAAATCAGAAATTGCCCTTTCTCAGTTAAAACCCTAATTTGACCATTTTGCCCTTTTGATGATTTGATCAAATTTCTTGAGGAGTTGTGATCCAAACTTGATCAAATGGTACATATGATTATAAAATGTTGATGTGGATCAAAAATTATGAAGTTTGACTATAAATTGGCCATGGTTGACTTTTTCCCCAATACAGTTGATTTTTAGGTCAACTGTCCAATTGACTTATCAGAAATGTGGTTCAAGGCTTGAAACTTAACATGAGCAATCTTAGGGGTCCAAAATGATGTATGAAAGTCACATGAAGCGTTGGTGGTCCAAAAATCCTTGTGCAAACTCAAACCCTAATTTTGGGTTATGAGTGCAAGGTGATGTGTCTTAAGCTGACCAAACCCTAATCTTGTCTTGAGTCCAAGAAGTGTTGTGAGAAAAGTCTTGATAAATGAGAGGGAAAATTTTGGGGTACAACACCCTGCCATCTATGCTACGCTGCTTAGTTGTTATAATAATAACATTAAAGCATAATATGTAAAACAACGTGGATGGTCCAAAAAACGCGTGATTATTCAAATGGCCCAGTGGGAGGGTGACAACTCATGATCTTCTTCCTTGTCCGTCGTCTTAGGTACCAGATATATACCTACGGACAAAGCTCCATAGCCATAAACCTGCAAACTTCAAAAATCCATACCACGCATGATAAATTAATTCCAAAGACACCAATCAACTCGTCTTGATTTCACGAGTATCATGGCATCATTTTCTTGACCTAATTTCACCTGTACAGAGAAGCCCCAAAATGGCTTCTTAAAACCTAGCCATGGCAAATATCAGTATATGCGTCAAAACGTCAATTAAATCATCCCAACATGTTGCAAATATGTTAACAAGCACAAATATATCATTCAAACATGCTTAATATGCAAGAATTATCGTAATCAATTTTAAGAAAAGATGCAAACCGTATGAGGGATGGGGGACGATTCTGGGTCTGGAAATGCTTGCAATGAATTGTGTTAGCTCCAAGAGATGTCCAGGAAGCAATTGGAAGCCTTGGAATAGCCTGAATCACCCTCTATATGAGAAAACGAATCACTACTTTTTGCCAAAAAATTCAAGTTTCTTTCTCTATTTTCACGACTGCAAACCTTGTTCTCTTGCCTTATTTTTGTTCATTATATGTAGTATGAAGAATTAGGGTAACAATTTTGGATCCAATCTTGAGAAATGATGGATAAAATCTTTGATCTTTAAGCCATATTCTTTCATTCTAAACTTGACCAAATCATGCCTTTTTTGCCTTGATTCGATTTGGCTTGATTAGGTCAGCTCAATTAGATTTGATCTTCATCAAAATCAGATCATCAAAACAATCTTTGATATTTTTTGTTATTTATTTGATTTAATGTGATTTTTAATAAATAAAAATCAAAATAAAATAAATAAATAGAGAAAATAAGATATGGCTGCTGATTTGGGTCGTGGACCATGTCCTTAACAAGATACAAACCTAAAATGCTAGGCCCTTTTGGCAAAAAATACATTTTTGAGCACATTTAACTTTTGGCAATTTTCCAAAAATGGTCAACTTTGACAATACATAACTCTTGCAATTTTAACCCTAGAGATGTGTTCTTGTACTTTTTAGAAATCTTAGTATGTCCCCTAAACAACCCTTTTGGTCTCATTTCATTTGAGTCTTTCATGTTCATGTAAGTAGCTTTGACCTAAAAGGTGTTTTTGTTGACTTTTCAAAAGGACCTATAATGTAGAAACTCATATCTTTTAATGAGTGCATTTTTTAAACTTGAGGGATGAAGATGAGTTGTAGGGAATTGAATTCCCTTTTAAATGAGCCTTGGATGAGAAATTTATGATAAAGTATGAGAAAGTTATGCTTGGTCAAAGTTTGGTTGACTTTTCCTAAGAAACCCTAATTTAGCAACTTTTGAGTTTTGATGAATTAAGAGCATTCCTTAGGGAATCATGGTCAAACCTTAATAAAATGATGAATATCACTTCAAAATGTTGATGTTGACAAAAAATCTTGAAGTTTGACTGTATGTGAGCCACAGTTAACTTTTGACCTAATACAGTCGATTCTTAAGCATCTGAGCAGTTGACTGAGCAAACTTCTTGTGAAAAGCTTGAAATTTGACATGGATGGTCTTGAGGACATATTAGGATTATGGAGAGCATATTAGACCTTTGGAGCTTACCCTTCTTGATGAAAATGGAAACCCTAGTTGGAGGTTCACTACTTTAGGAAAGAGTTTGTCTGGTCAACTCTTGAGCATCCTTGAGCAAGTTAAGGGTCTTAATGAGCATATATTGAGTAAAATGGGAGGGAAAATTTTGGGGTACAACACTTAAACACTTGGATTTAGAAATTTCTCACTATGTTCAGATGTTTGGGATCTGATTTTCACATAAGTCATGACCTCAATCTCTTCTCCTATAAATAGAGAGTTTCTTCATTGAAAACCAATCTTGAACAACCAAAAAACCCTTCCATTTTGAAGCTCAAAATATCCAAAAACCAGAAGGCTGAAAACTCATTTTCTCTTCATTTCAATTCAATTTCTCTACCCAGAATCCATCTCTAGTCTCCTCTGAAGCTAACCCAAGCATTACAGAAGGTAGTCGTGACCTGAAAAACTCAACCTGATTCCGCCATTTTCAAGCTTTGAAGCTCACTTGGAAAAGGTAGATACAAGCAATTTTCAATGAAAACTCTTTACCATCCTCTTCGTCTTATTCCACTGAGTGTTTCCCCTAACCTAACTGGAATTTATCTTTGGTTTTTGGAATTTAATTTTACATTTAAGAGTGTTAGGGTTTATCATATTTCTACAAATTCTACTAGCTAAGATCAAATAAATTGATCTTGAGCATGGAGACATAAACGATGAAGTAAAGTGAAGCTAACCATATGTGTGGTTAAGCTTAAATTTGCCGTTCATGGACCTGCTAAAGCTAGGTTTCAGAGGTTGAAGGTGATGACCTTCACGCCTTCTAGAGCAAAAATTTTAATCTTAACCAATCACAGTGTGCCACCTCTCATAGCATTTGGACATTTTGTATTTATTTTTCTTTTAAATCCTTTTTTATTTCATTTTCTTCAAAAAAATCATAAAAATATTTCCCTTAACCTTTTTTCACTCCAACTTGTTTCTATAATTTTTTAAAAATATTTTCTACATTTTGTGATTTTTTTTCCAGATTTTTAAAATGTTTTTTTAGCATTTTTTCTATTTTATTTTTATTTTGTTTTTAATTGGTTTTAACAATTTACTTCTCCAGCAGTTTCATACTTTCTGGATCCAATCTTTTGAGATCTTAATACTTAGAGTTTTCTTGACCTTCTACATTTTTATTGGACATTTATTTTATTTTTTAGTGCTTCATTTAAATTTTCATTTTATTTTCCATTTAAAATCCTTTTAAAAATCATTTTAATGCACTTTTATTTGTTTGTTTTGTCATTTAATATTAGTTTTACTTCTATTGACTTGAATTATAACTTATTTGATTAGAATCTTCATCAATATCAATGGACTTTGAGTGATACTTTGTTTGCATGAATCTTCATCAATTCAAACTTATCATTAAATGTTCATTTAGATCATTTTTGGTACTTTAGGTTGCTGATAGGTTTATAACATTGATGCATCAAGAATTTTAATCTTAACCAATCACAGCATGCCACCACTCATAGCATTTGGACATTTTGTATTTCTTTTTCTTTTAAATCCTATTTTATTTCATTTTCTTTAAAAAATCATAAAAATATTTCCCTTAACCTTTTTTCATTCCAACTTGTTTCTATAATTTTTTTAAAATATTTCCTACAATGTTATTTTTTTTCCAGATTTTTAAAATGTTTTTTTAGCATTTTTTTCTATTTTATTTTTGTTTTGTTTTTAATTTATTTTAACAATTTACTTCTCAATCAATTTCATACTTTCTGGATCCAATATTTTGAGATCTTAATACTTAGAGTTTTCTTGATCTTCTACATTTTTATTGGACATTTATTTGATTTTTTAATGCTTCATTTAAATTTTCATTTTATTTTCCATTTAAAATCCTTTTAAAAAATCATTTTAATGCATTTTTATTTGTTTTGTCATTTAATATTAGTTTTACTAATATTGACTTGAACCATAACTTGTTTGATTAGAATCTTTATCAATATCAATGGAATTTGAGTGATACTTTGTTTGCATAAATCTTCATCAATTCAAACTTATCATTAAATGTTTATTTCGATCATTTTTTGTACTTTAGGTTGCTGATAGGTTTATAACATTGATACATCAAGATAGGTGATTGAAATTGATGATAGATTGATCTATTGTTGTGATTAAATTTGGTTTCTCTCTCTCTCTCTCTCTCTCTCTCTCTCTCTCTCTCTCTCTCTCTCTCTCTCTCTCTCTCTCTCTCTCTCTCTCTCTCTCTCTCTCTCTCTCTCTCTCTCTCTATATATATATATATATATATATATATATATATATATATATATATATATATATATATATATATATATATATATATATATATATATATATATATATATATATATATATATATATATATATATATATATATATATATATATATATATATATATATATATATATATATATATATATATATATATATATTTCTTCTTTTATTTTGATCAATTTGACGATCATGGATTCATCTTGTTCAATCCGTTTAGATTGATGCTTGATAAACTTTCATCATTTCAAATCTACGTCTAAATGATCATTTGATCATTTTAGGTACTTTGGAGTAATGATTTAATCTTGTTGCCTTTGTGCTTGATCACTTTGCTTTTGTTTTTAAACTATGGTATTGCATTGTTTTTGGAGAATGATTTTGTATCATTTCTCTAACATGCACTACACCTACATTGTTATTGTCCGGTCTCAAATAGGTGCAAATTCTACATAAGTTGACTTACACTTGCTTAACATAGCGCTAAATTACCTCGAATCAGATTACTAACCACTAACATTAATGTTATTAAATTTTACTAACTCCTAACATTTACTTTTCGCATTTTACTTTATTGCACTTTAATTTTATGCCATTTATTTTTCAAGCATTTAATTTCATGCCACTTACATTCATCCCATTTATTTTTTATTTTTTATTTTATCTCTTATTTTCCTTTTGCCCCTTTGGAATTTATTTTTCTTTTTATCAAAAGACATTAATAAAGGCAAAACCCTAAAAAAATTGACTCTGATCATTTGGACTATTGGTTATTATCCCTTGCTTGAGGAGATTTGTACTTTTGTACTTAGAATATAAACTTAGCTTGGATTTTCATCTAATACCTTATTGTTGTACCCCAAAATTTGCCCTCCCATATTTCTCAAGACTTTTCAAGAATAATCTCCAAGTGGATCAAGATTGCTCAAGAAGTGGACAGTCAAATCATCTCCTAAGGCAGTCAATTCAAAATTAGGGTTTTGTGTTGCATCAAGGTCCTCATATCCAAATGGCCTCAAATACTCCCCAATGTCCTAACATGTTCTCAAGTTCATCCATGTCAAATTCCAAGCCTTGCAGAGAAAGTTTGGTCAGTCAATTGCTCAAGAAGTCTAAAAATTGACTGTGCTAGGGCAAAAGTCAACTGTGACTTAAATACAGTCAAACCTCAAGATTTTTTGCCAACATTCTCATTTTGAAGGATAATTCATCATTTGATCAAGGGTTGATCATGATTCATCAAGGATTGCTCAAGATTCATCAAGATTCAAAGTTGCTAAATTAGGATTTTGTAGGAAAAGTCAACTCAATTTTGACTAGGCATAACATTCTCATACTTTATTAGAAATGACCCATCCAAAGCTCATTTTTAAGAAAACGCAATTTCCTACAATCCATCTTCACACCCAAAGATCAAGAAATGCTCTCACAAAAAGTTACAAATTTGGACATTATAGGTCATTTTTGAAAGTCAACAAAAACACCTTTTTTGCCAAAGCTTATAACTTGCGCATGGAATATCAAAATGCGATGAGACCAAAAATATTGGTTAGAGGACATCTCAAGGTTTCTAAAAAGTCAAAGAACACCTCCAAAAGTTCAAAATTGAAGAAGTTATGCATTGTTGAAGTTGGGCATCTTTCCAAAATTGCCAAAAGTCAACTATCCTCCAAACTCCAATTTTTGACAAAAGGGCCCACTGTTTTCCACTTGATTTGGTCTTATCACACCATACACGTGCCCCATCTTCAATTTCATGACCAATCATTTATTTTTCTATTTTTATTTAATTTTTATTGATTTAATTCATTTTAAATCAATATTAATTCAAATAAAATCTAAAAATTAATGGAATGATATCTTTGTGATTGGTATAGACTTCAATTATCATCATGAACCAAATCAAATTTGTATCAAGCATTGTTGTGCATAAAAAATCAGATTTGAGGCATTTTTGGAAACTTTATCAATGGTGATCAAATCAAATCTCCATTCATCAATTCCTATGGATTCAAGCCCAAGTTTTAACCTAAATTCATTCCCTTATACACACACAAGCCAGGCATAGCAAGAACACGACCTGAAACGGCAAGAAACGGCCAGACAAAGTTTGACAAAATCTTGGAAAAAGTGGAATCTGAAAACGATCTTAGAGCTCGATTCAAAGCCAAATCTCCGCATAGCTCTCTTGCCTGACATCCAGTGGAGCTAAATCAATCAAAACGAAGCCTTGAGACCTCCTAAATTGCCCTGTAAGTCGTCACGAACATGGCCCTGTACATGGAATCTTGAATCGTTTTTCTTGCATTTTTTACCAAAATATTGACATAATCTTGATCCTTGCATAATTTCCAACATGTCTGCATCATTCAATTTTGTTTTCATGGCCTATAACCTTAGATCCGAAGCTAGGGTTCTTGTTCTTGTTTTTTAGGCATTTTTGATACAGGCAAAATCAAGACAAATAATTGGTACAGGGATGATCAGGGGAAGGAGATGAGTACGATGGTGTTCTTAAAACTCGTTTCCAAAGCCTACAGGTGATTTTAGATGGCAGCCATGGATTCTGTTGCGGATAAAATCCGCAGGTAAAAACCCTGGCTTTTTCAACGAAGAAGACGAAGGCGTGTCTTCTTCCTATTGGCTGATTCAAATCAACGCGCTTTTTTTTTATTTTTTTCCAGGCATAATTGATTATTTGATATATAATAATTGATGTTTATTCTAATAACAATTAAACAAGCCAACTGGGTTGGTAAGCGCGCTATGTCAAAGTCTCTTGGGACCTGGGTTCGAATCCCAGGTCCCCCAAAACATTTGTATTATTTTGGTTCAGGCAATTCCATGCAGTGCTCAAAGCAGGGCTCACCATATGCCCTTGTCCAGATACTTTCCAAGTGGCTTCAGATCAGATCCATCGGTCAAAACTGCAAGCTCATCATACTCCCTAGTCAATGCATGCGCGTGAGATCCTGGAAAGTCAACAAGGCTGGTTTGGATTGGGCTTCAAAATTGCTATCTTCACACCCAAATCAGGCCCAAACCCCATGGGTTTATTTCTTTTCTCTTTCATATTTCTTTTTTAGTTAAATGTTTTATTAATTGTTATTATTATTTACACTAACCCATAATTTTTCCTAATAAAATCAGAAAAAACATAAAAAATATTTTTTTTATTATTAATTTCATTATTTATTTTTGTAAATAAACATTAATTAATTTATTTAGTTTTTAATAGGTTTAACATTAATATTTTTGCAATAAATTAAAATCAATGTAGAATTAGGTTTTTAATCATTCTTATTTTATTTCCTTAAATATTCTAAAACCCAAAAAATATATTTTTTTTTATTTAATTAATTAATTAACTTAGATTTAATTTCCATTTAATTCAAAATAACAAAAAATATGCTTTCTTTAATAAAAAAAGGGTCAAAACCCTAAAAATGCGTCGTCTTAATTTTTTCGCACGCGATCTATTTATTTCCAATATTGTAATTGCTTCCAGTATGTAATAGTTTTAATAGGACTTTTAATTATTTATCGCTTTTATTTACTTTTCCGCAATTTAAATTAAAGGGTTTGTCTTTGGCGATGTAAATATCTGACGCCTTGTAATAGCTTAGATCTAATTTCCCGCAATTTAATTTCTGCATAATATTAACTGTTAGATATTTGATAATTAGGCAATGCATGACAAGATCAATCTTTAACTTAAAACCAGCAATAGCTCACCCATGACATGTACAGATAAAATTAATCGAAATAACACACTTGCACATGCCACTCTTAGGGTACACCTCACTTGGTTGCCTCGAACGTGGTCATTGAGTATAAGAAGTTTTAGAGGTCGCCCTCTTGTCCAAAGATCATAGTTGCCTCGAAACGGTTGCCTCGGAAAAATGATCTAGGACATTAGGGTTACGGCTAAGGCGTCCTAACATTGCTTTAGTGACCACACGTCCCTTAATCGAATTGACCCGAAAACTCCAACGACGGTGCTACCTACTCACTCAATAGTGGGATAGCATTGTCTAAAGGACATTAGCACAGCTTAATTCCTTTTTCGAGTAGGTAGATGGTTCTTAAGTACTTGCTCCTTTTAAAACAAAATAAAATTTTCGCACTTACACTCCTTTCAAAACAAAAAAATTCTTTTCAAACCCACAATCACAAAGAAAAGAAAAATTTTGAAAACACTATGAGCAAGTACCTAAGAGCCCGTGGATAACCACGGATAGAAAGGGTGCTAACACCTTCCCTTTCTATAATCTACCTCCCGAACCTGAGAAATATCTCAAAAAGGAATTTTTCTGTGCTTTTGTCCTTTCCTTGTTGGATAAAATAAAAGACGGTGGCGACTCTTGCTTACCGCGACATTTTGCGAAAACAAACGCAAAATGCGAACCAACATTCCAAAATTAGTCAGTTCTCATTCCCACCGATCACAGAACTGGCGACTCTGCTGGGGACTATAATAAGTGAGGTGTACCTTAGGATTAGATCATTATGTTTTCAATTGTATGCTTTGTATGCTTTAATTTTGTGGGCTTGTATCGGAGTTCTATAGATCCTAACCCGGATCTGTGGATACCCTTTAGGTAAGTAGCAATAAACTGTGAGGGATCTGTACAACGTAGACCGGTACGGATGAAGCAGTAGCTACGTTGGTGTGGCACTTTAGTCTGTACCGATATCCCTTGTGTTAGAACGAGGAGAATATGGGTCTTCTAAGGGGTCATTAAGCACCAACTGACCTTAGAACCTTAAATTGACCAACTTGGCCATAGAACAGTAGTAGTATGCTACACTCATTGAGACTAAACTCTCGTGATGATTCCGGTCGCAAGAAAAGATTGTTAAACTGGAATTATGACCGATTGAGGGTAGTCAGGGATATTGAGATCCTCTAGAACCCGGTTACTATTTTTAGGATAGGTTTAAACCAACTGAACTGAAAGAGGGCAGTACCTAAGCTCCATGCCAGCCTGAAATCTAAGGGCTCTCAGTGTGACTTGTGTGCCATTACCATGTTTGCTTTTTGTGGATACTTGTGGTGTGCTTACTATCATGACATCATGACATCATAAACATTGCATACATCTTGCATAAGGACTAACCTATTTCAAAGACAGGAGGGTTTCATCTTTGCTCTATTTTGTAGGTCATCATGATGCCTATGCGTAAGAATACCATCCGAATCAACTTTGTCCAAGTACCTACCTTGCTTAAAGAGTTGGTTGCCAAGATGCCTGACACTACTTCCTTCATCGGGAGGCATGGTTCTCTTCTCAGTTTGGTCACCTCTAAGTTGGACGAGCAGATGATGAGTGTCCTGGTCCAGTTTTATGATCTGTTGTACCATTGCATCACTTTTCAAGACTATCAGCTGGTTCCTACCCTAGAAGAGTTTTCTGAGCTGCTCGGTATCTCTGTGTTGGAGCAGACTCCGTTTACTGGATGGGAGAAGACTCTTAGGCCCGAAGAGATTGCTGCAGCCATTCACTTGACCAAAGAGGAGGTAATGGCTAATTGGGAGACTATGAGTGGAGAAAAAGGCTTTCTGACTAAGTTCTAGGTTGGGAAGGCTAATTACTTCTGGGATAGCCTAGACTTTAAGGCTTTCGAGGATATTCTGGCTCTTCTGATTTATGGCTTGGTACTGTTTCCGAATCCTGACACTTTTGTGGATGTGAATGTGATAAAGATCTTCATCTCTCAGAACCCGGTACCCACTCTCTTGGGTGACATTCTTCATCAGCTCTATGCTCGTACTGCTCGAAAGCGGGGAAACTTGATGTGCTGTGCTCCTTTATTGTCGAGGTGGTTTATTTCGCACCTCCCCAAGTCAGTGTTGAAGAACAAAGAAGGAATGGGTTGGGCTTATAGGATGATGTCTATTTCTCATAATGACATTATCTGGACTCTCAAAGGTATGGATGAGGTGACTGTCATTGATCGCTGTGGAGAGTATCCTAATGTTCCATTGATAGGGACCCATGGAGGAATTTCTTACAATCCATGCTTAGCTCTCCGTCAGTTTGGAAGAGCCAGAAGAGAAAGACCTCATGAAATGCTAATGCCTCATATAATCTTTGATTTTCAAGGGGATAGTGACGAGCAACGTCGTAGATTCATAAGGGCTTGGGACAGAGTTCACCAATCTGATCCACATGAGCTAGGCCCAAAGACTTCTCTGCAAATGGAGCCATATCTCAGATGGGTCCGCATCCGTGCCCAGAAGCTAGGTATGCCATATGAAGCTGTCCGGCCTGTCACTCTTGAAGTTGCTAATGACGAAGGGGTTCTTCCAACCATTCTCCATCCTTATATGCCCACTGACATTGGGGCACTGAAGAGGTCTTGGATGCAGTTGAGGGATGAACGGGATTCTTACCGAGAGAAGTTCAACGAGCAAGAGCAAAAGATCCAGAAGCTGACTAGGAAGTTGGAGAATGAGCGGATTCTGAATGACTATGTCCGCACTGAGAAGAAGAGACCATGGGAGCATTGATGGACCTTTGATGATTTTCTTTCCAGTTTTTATTTTACTTTTCAGTATTTCCATTTTTGTAACGCCTTAAGGGCAATTTGTTGAACAATTTAAATTTTGAAGTTTAAATCTAATAAAGTGTGTTTCCTTTCTTGTTTACAAATTTGAATCCCAATTGTCTTTGAAATCATAAATCATACGCATTTCATCCCATGCACTTCATAAACAGGTACCCTTTTAAAGGTCTCTTATCTTCTTCGCTGTTTATTTCAGCAATCATCATGTCTACTGAACCTTCAACTGAGCAAGCTATCAAGGCCCTCCAGGCCCAGAATGCCCAATTTCAAGAGTTGTTCATGATCCTAGCTAAGGGTCAGCAGGACCTGAAGACCTTGATTCTGAAGGAGAAAAAGAAGAAGAAGAAGAAGAAGAGGACAGTCCTGTTTAACACTGGTCCTAGGTTTGGAAACAGGTTACGGGATGAAGTTGATCTGACCACCTCATCTGGAGGGAAAGATAGTCCACAAGAAAGGAGGGCTCCCAGCCCTGTTGTCTCCGACAACGAGACGGACTACGATGAAGAACAGTATCCTCCTGCTGAGGATAGGTACAAATAATTGGAAGACCGTTTGAGCGCTATGGAAATTCAGAAGGTGCCCAGTCTGGAGTTCGGAGATCTAGGTCTATCATCTGGGGTGGTGATTCCCCATAAGTTCAAGGCACCTGCCTTTGCCAAGTATGACGGAGTTTCCTGTCCGAAGTTGGACCTCCGGTCATATGTGAGGAAGATCCAGCCTTACACTGCTGATAACAACTTATGGATCCATTTCTTTCAAGACAGTCTCTCAGGGACTCAGCTTGAGTGGTTCTATCAGTTAGACGGAGCCAGTATCCGTAGCTGGGAAGATTTGGCTACTGCATTCTACAGGTAGTATCAGTACAACTCCGACCTTGCTCCTACGCGTACCCAACTCCAGGGTATGTCAATGGGAACGGGTGAAGGATTTAAAGATTATGCTTAAAAGTGGAGAGACCTCGCCGGAAGGGTACAACCACCCTTAGCTGATCGGGAACTTGTTGATATGTTTCTGGGGACCCTGTCTGGTCCATTTTTCAACCACTTGATTGGAAGCTCTTCATCTGGGTTTACATATCTTATTTTGACTGGTGAGAGGATTGAGTCTGGTATTAAGGTTGGGAAGATACAGAAGGGTGCCTCATCGAGCACCGAGAAGAAGTCGTTTAAGAAAGAGTCCAGTGTTGTCTACAGTGCAAGAAGACAGAATAGACCTGAACACCGCCAAGCTGTCAATGCGGTTGTTATTTCAAAACCGGTTTGTGCTCCTCAGTATAACAATCAACAAAAGGACGAGAGACCTAAGAGGCAATTCACTCGTCTTAGCATGACCTTATCTCAGATTCTGCCACAGTTGCTAAAGACTAATCTGGTGACTCTAAGGGAAGCCCCAAAGAATTCAAATACAACGTCACCAAGGTATAACCCTAACGCCCGCTACGCTTATCACTCTGATTGCCCGGGGCATAATACAGATGATTGTTGGGCTTTGAAGAACAAGATAGAAGACTTAATTGATGCAAAAGAGATTGAGTTCGAGGCGCCCGAAAGGCCTAATGTTGTGACTGCTCCCATGCCCAAACATGGAGTGAATGATGTAGAGGAAGACTTGTTTGTAGTTTTTGTGGATGACATTATTACCCCTCTGATGACTGTCAAGAAGAACCTGTTGCTAGCCGGTTTATTTTCGGGCTGTGACGAAGGTTGCCATATGTGTTCTGTTTTACCTACCAGTTGCACATTCCTGAAGACAGATATCCAAAACCTGATGGATAGTAAGGATATCATGTTTGAGAAGACTGTTGTTCCTTCCATTCCTAGTGAAGAAGTCGTCATCATTACCATTTTCGTCAATTCTTCCAAGGCTCCCTCTAGGAGGCCTGTTAGAATTACATTTGTTCCGAAAATCGCACCTGTGATTATCACTGTTCTGGGGCCCATCCCCTACACCTCTGACAAAGTTGTCCCTTGGCACTATGGGGCTGATGTTTATTTTCATGGAGTTAAGCAAGAGTTGGATGCTAATACTGGCATCAGCAACATTACTGGACCTGCTAAAGTCACCCGCAGCGAAAGACTTTTCTCACCTGATATTGCTCCACCAACAGCCTGAAGACATGTTGTCATTACACATGCAAGTGTACTTACTGCCATTCTTGATCAAGTTCCTAGTCCTACCCCTGTCGCCGAGTCATCTGACGCTTGGGGCAAAGGGATCACCACTGATGTGCCTGCCCAGACGGAGGCACCAAAGACAATTATTGTTGAAGCTTCCAAGCAGGAGATGGAAGAGATTCTGAAGATCATTAAGAAGAGTGATTACAACGTAGTTGAGCAACTGGGGAAAACCCCATCCAAGATTTCTATGTTGTCACTATTGATGTGCTCAGAGGCCCATGCCAAGGCTCTGATTACCTTCCTGAAGACTGCCCACGTTCCACAAGAGACGTCAGCTGATCAATTTACAGATTGCATGGCCAATTTAACTGCTGACAATGGATTGAGTTTCTCGGACACTGACTTGACGACTAAGGGGAAAAATCATAACGATGCCATGCATGTCTCCATTGAATGCAGGGGCACTACTCTTGCATATGTATTGGTTGATATTGGCTCCTCATTGAATGTATTGCCTAAAAAAGCTCTAGACCGGTTGGATTGCAAAGGGTTGGATCTAAAACCAAGTAACATCGTTGTCAGGGCCTTTGATGGGTCTAAAAGGATGGTGCACGGTGAAGTTGATATTCCAATTAAAGTTGGTTCTTAGGTCTTCAATTCTATGTTCTATGTGATGGACATTCGGCCATCCTACTCTTGTTTGCTGGGTCGTCCATGGATCCATAAAGTTGGGGCCGTAACATCAACGCTCCACCAGAAGTTGAAGTACCCGGTCAAAGGGAAGATTGTGACAGTACAAGGGGAGGAAGAGTACATGGTCAGTCACCTCAACTTGTTCAGATACGTAGAGATGGATGGGGAGTTCATTGAGACCCCATTTCAGCACTTTGAAGAGGTTCCCCAGACACTGGCATCAGCTGAGACTGTGGTTGAGGATTCTCCTATGAAGATGGCTTCCTTAAAAGATGCCCGGGCTGTTATTGAGAAGGGTGAGTGTGCAAATTGGGGCCGACTTCTTAATTTTACACAGAAGACTAACAAGTTTGGTTTGGGTTTCACTACAGAAGCTCAAAGGGCTGTTCGAAGTGCAAGGATTGGAAGACCTCCTGTGTTCATCAGCAACTCAGGAGTAAATGCCATTGAAGAAGATGTAGAAGAGTTTGAATTCGACAGATGGATCTATCCTACGACCGGCGGTGGACCAAGCAACTGGACCGTAAAGGACTTCATCCCTATTACTTTTGTTACCCAGTAATGAAACGTTTTGTTTTGAATATGTAATAGACAATGTTTTGAAACTTTATGGCCCGGTGTCTTACTCGGGGCACCGTGGCTTCATTTGTGAGGGCTTTTGTGTGTCATTTTCATATATCATTAATAAAATCATTGGACTTTCTTGCATTTCAAATCTTGCGCTCCTTGTCTTTCTTTATTATATATTGCAAAACAGCTATTTTACACACACTCACGTATACAGGTCCAAATCCACTCTGGATCCTACTGGTAACGACTCTGCTACTGCAAGTTATGACTTCGAAAATCCGATCAACTTAGCCGAAGACGAGGGTGAAGGTGATTGTGAAGTTCCTGGTGAACTTGCAAGACTGTTACTACAAGAAGAGAGGGCCATTCAGCCGCACGAAGAGCCGGTGGAATCAGTGAATCTGGGTACAAAGACAGACAAGAAAGAGGTCAAGATCGGTGCCAACCTGGAGCTTAGTGTGAAACAATGGTTGATTCAGATGCTGCATGACTACATTGAGATATTTTCTTGGTCTTACAAAGATATGCCTGGTTTAGATACCGACATTGTGGTTCATCGCCTGTCTACCAAGGAAGATTGTCCTCCAGTGAAACAGAAGGTTTGCCGTATGCGCCCAGAGATGTCTGAGAAAATCAAGGCTGAGGTTATGAAACAGTTTGACGCCAGCTTTCTAGCAGTTACTTCTTACCCTCAGTGGGTGGCCAATGTAGTTCCTATGCCAAAGAAAGATGGTAAGGTCTGAATGTGTGTTGACTACAGGGATTTGAATAGGGCGAGTCCCAAGGATGATTTCCCTTTACCTCATATTCACGTTCTGGTTGACAACACCGCTCAGCACAAGGTATTCTCCTTTATGGATGGCTTCTCCAGTTATAACCAGATTAAAATGGCTCCCGAAGACATGGAGAAGACCACCTTTGTTACTCAGTGGGGTACCTTTTGCTACAAGGTCATGCCTTTTGGGTTGAAAAACGTTGGGGCAACATATCAGCGTGCCATGGTTGCTTTGTTTCATGACATGATCCATCATGAGATTGAAGTATACGTCGATGATAGGATTGCAAGGTCCCAAGCCTAGGAAGAACACCTTGACCATCTCCAGAAGCTATTTGACAGGTTAAAGTTATACAAGCTGAGATTGAACCCGAACAAGTGCACCTTCGGGGTGAGGTCTGGTAAGCTACTGGGTTTCATCGTGAGCGACAAAGGTATTCAAGTGGATCCGGCAAAAGTGAAAGCCATACAAGAGATGCCAGCTCCCAGAACAGAGAAAGAAGTCAGAGGTTTCCTGGGACGATTGAACTACATTGCCCGATTCATCTGGCACCTAACTGCTACTTGTGAGCCAATCTTCAAGTTGCTGAAGAAAGATCAAGTGGTACGTTGGAATGATGAATGCCAGGCCACTTTCGAAAGGATCAAAGAGTATCTCCAAGAGCCTCCCATCCTAATGCCACCAGTTGAAGGGAGACCTTTGATCTTATACTTGACAGTACTTGACAACTCAATGGGGTGTGTGTTGGGGCAGCATGACGAGTCTGGCCGAAAAGAGCATGTTATTTATTACCTTAGAAAAAAGTTTACCGACTGTGAGACCCGATACTCACTGCTCGAGAAAACTTGTTGGCTTTGGCATGGGCTGCTCGTCGGCTGAGACAGTATATGCTGACTCACACTACTCTGTTGATTTCAAAGATGGATCCAATCAAGTATATCTTCGAAAAGCCTGCCTTGTCCGGAAGAATAGCAAGATGGCAGATGATCTTGACTGAGTATGGCATCCAGTACACAACTCAAAAAGCAATCAAGGGAAGTGTATTGGCAGACCATTTGGCACACCAGGCAGTGGATGATTACCAGTCTATGAACTTTGAATTTCCGGACGAGAATATCATGTTAATAACTGGTTGTGAGACACCTGGACCGGATGAAGGACCTGAGGAAGGATCCCGATGGTCTATGTACTTTGATGAAGCTTCGAACACTTTGGGTAATGGCATTGGCGCCATGATCATATCTCCTAAAGGCTCTCATACTCCATTTATCGCCCGACTATGTTTCAACTGCACCAACAACATGGCGTAGTATGAAGCATGCATCATGGGTCTTCGAGCTGCAATTGACCTAAGGATTAAGTTTCTAAGTGTCTTCGGAGATTCCGCTCTCGTGATCAGTCAGATCAAAGGCGAGTGGGATACGAAACACCCTAATCTTATCCCTTATAAGGAGTATGTGTTAACATTGCTTCCCCATTTCGAGGAGATAACCTTTGAACACTTCCCTAGAGAGGAGAATCAGTTGGCGGACGCGCTAGCTACGATGTCTTCTATGTTCAAAGTCAATTGGGACAACGAAGCTCCCCAGATCATTATTGAAGGATTGGACGAACCTGCACATTACTGTGATCTTGAGACTGAAGAGGTAACACGAAAGCCCTGGTTTCATGAAGTAAAAAGGTACCTTGAAGCTCAGGAGTATCCCGAGGGTGCATCTATTAATGACAAGAAGTTTCTAAGGAGGTTCGCAGCAAAGTTCTTCATCAGCAATGACATCCTTTACAAGCGTAACCATGATTCGACCTTACTGTGTTGTGTGGATAAGATTGAAGCGGAAAGGATCATGGCAAAGTTGCATGAAGGTACTTTCGGAACTCATTCCAGTGGACATACCATGGCAAAGAAAATCCTCTGGGAAGGATATTACTGGTCCACAATGGAAGCCGACTGTTATCAGCATTCTCGGACATGTCACAACTTCCAGGTTTATGCTGATAAGATGCACATACCTCCAGTTCCTCTGAATGTTTTGACAGCACCTTGGCCTTTTGCAATGTGGGGCATTGATATGATCGGCGAGATCAGACCTACGGTATCTAACGGGCATCGTTTCATCCTGGTAGCGATTGATTACTTTACGAAGTGGGTTGAAGCAGCTTCCTTTGCTACCGTAACCAAGAACGTCGTGGCACGGTTCATTCGGCACAATCTGATCTGTCGATACGGTGTACCAGAGAGGATCATTATGGACAATGGTACCAATCTCAACAACAAGATGATCACCGAGCTCTACGAGCAATTCAAAATACAGCATCATAACTCTTCTCCCTATCGGCCGAAGATGAATGGGGATGTCGAAGCAGCAAATAAGAACATTAAGAAGATTGTGTAGAAGATGACAGTGACATACAAAGACTGGCACGAGATGTTATCATTTGCTCTTCATGGGTACCGCACCTCAACACGGACGTCAACCGGGGTAACACCTTATTCCTTGGTTTATGGCATGGAGGCGGTCTTGCCCATTGAAGTTCAGATACCCTCTCTCCAGATCATGAAGGATACAGGTTTGAGTAAAGATGACTGGATTCAGACCCGGCTTGATCAACTGAACCTAATCGACGAAAAAAGACTTACTACTATTTTTCATGGTCAGACATACCAAAAACGGATGATCAAGGCATTTAACAAGAAAGTTAGACGACAAGAGTATCAAGTTGGGGACCCGGTAATCAAGCGCATTATCCTACCTCAAGGTGATCCCAAGGGCAAATGGACCCCTACTTACGAAGGGCCATTTGTGGTTAAGAACATTTTCTCAAGAGGAGCTATGATTCTAACCACCATGGATGGTGACGACCTTCCTCACCCCGTCAATGCGGACATAGTGAAAAGATACTACGCATAAATCAAAGACCCGCTAGGTTGACTGGCCTAGGAAAAAATAAGGGCTTCCCGGTGAACCAAAGGGTTCGGGCAAAAATAAGGGATGAAAATAAAAAAAATCTGCACACCCGGCAAGTCGAAAACCTGAAGAGGCGGCTTGGGCAAAAATGGGTATCCCGGTGGACTGAAAACCGGAAAGGGCGGTCCAGGCAAAAATTAGGGATTAAAGTGTAACACTATGTCTCATTAGATCACCTTGCATCCAGACTTTGGTATCAACTATCAAGCTCGGACGTCACTAATCAATCAGATTCATCTTCAACTAAGCAGCAAAGTGATGAGACGCTTGAAGATATAAAGGCAATAGCAGAGTTAGAACCCAGTGGGATTATTCACATAGCTGTTTTGTTTCCTTTTCAAAAATTGTATAAATTCTATTTGTTTGGCGGTGTTCTCTTACTAGGACGTCAGCCTCTTGTACAAAAACGCCTATTTTCAGGCCAAACTTCAAAATCAATACAAATTCATTCTCGGAAATCTCAAGCTGTTTTTCCTTTATCTGTTTTGTTTTGCAAAGAACGTCCAATGTTCATTTTTGATATATGAATTTGATATTAATTGTTGATCATAAATATTTGCATGTGAAATGAAAGATGAATTACTGGTAATATCAGAAACAGGGGCATAAGAAATGTCCAAGCTGTGTAGTTGTTTCGTCCACCAGGTACCAAGGTACATCCAGCTGAAGAATATGGCTAAGATACCTTCATTCCCCGCAGGGTAAGACAGTGATAATAGCTCTCTCAGCTGAAACTGGCAACCATGAACGAATCAGCAATACTCTCCCCAAGTAGAGTTAGCCTACCATCAGTCCTAAAAAGGTTTGGTATTCCCAGAAGGTCTTAATATTCCTCAACGGAGTATAAGGACATTCCCCAGCAAGCATAAGATCATCCCCAACGAAGTTCTTTCCTTTCCCAAATAGGACTTCAATCCTCAACAGATCCAGTGTCACCAACAACGGTAATCCATCCCCAACAGAGTTCATCATTAAAATCCCCAACAGAGTTTATCAGCGGAATCCCCAGCAGAGTTTATCGTTAAAATCCTCAGCAGAGCATCCCTTCCCCACAGAGTAATTCCCCTCAGAGTAATCTCTTCATCAGTTCATTCCCCAATGGAGTTTCTTTTCTCCTGCAGGTTTATCCTCACAATCATCTTCTTTCACCATCCCTGGCGGAAGTGAAGCATTCAACTTTATTCTCCAGCAGCTCCGGGATTTATTTCCCCCAGCTAAAACATTACATGTCCATACATCATGCTACATGCATATACGCATCATACCATACAATCTCATTTATTTTGAGAACATCATTGCCTAATACATATCATGCATTACATACAGCTAACCTTTACCTTTCAGGAAAGATACAATCAAAATTCAAGTTATGAAGCCCGGGTACGACCATGATAGTATCTTGATTTCTACAGCATATTGTGAAGCCCGGATTACGACCGGATAACAATACCAGACTACCGCGAAGCCTGGATTACGACCAGATAGTGATATCTCTCAAAAGTAAGCTATGAAGCCCAGAGAACGACCGGATAATAGTTTATTCCTCAGTGAGCCGTGAAGCCCAAATTACGATCGGATAGCAGCTCAATAAGAACCATGAAGCCTGGATTCGATCAGATAGTGGTATATCATAAACACAAGCTGTGAAGACCGGATCACGACCGGATAACAGCTCAGCAAGTTATTGTGAATCCTGGATTACGACCAGAAAGCAATACAAGACCATGAAGCCTGGATTACGACCAGATAATAGTAGAAGATATTGTGAAGACTGGATTACGACCAGATAGCAACCAAGAGTACTATGAAGCCTGGATTTCGACCAGATAGTGGTATGATACATCGTGAAGCCTGGATTACGACCAGATAGTGTTAAGGGACACTATGAAGCTTGGATTACGACCAAATAGCAGTTTACCCAGCCAGTTACTATGAAGCCCGGATTCGACCGGATACTAGTAAACCCAACAGTCAAAGGGAAGCCCGGATGCGACCGGATAACCATTTGATTTGTTCTGAAGCCTGGATTTCGACCAGATAAGAAGAGAGGTATTGTGAAGATTAGAGTCGACCAGATAGAAGTACGTGACACCATGAAACCTGGATTCGACCAGATAATGGTATAACACATCGTGAAGCCTGGATTACGACCAGATAGAGGTATAAGGCACTGTGAAACTTGGATTCTGACCAAATAGCAGTTTACATGCACAGTTACTAAGAAGCCCGGAGTCGGCCGGATATTAGTGTGCCCTAAATTCAAGTTGAAGCCCGGAGGCAACCGGATAACCACTTGATTTGTTCTGAAGCCTGGATTTCGACCAGATAAGAAGTGAGGTATTGCAAAGCCTGGATTACGACCGGATAGCAAGTTTAATCTCATCTCCCCAGTAAGTCACTGTAAAGCCTGGATTACGACCAGATAGCAGTCGGTCTTATGACTATGAAGTCTGGGTTACGACAAGATAGTAGTTCACTCTCACCTATTCAACAGAGATGATTCCCCAGTAGAATAACGGACGACCGAAGCTCCTAAAGTTCTATTTCTCCTAAGACAAAGAACAGCATTCCCCGGCGGAATCTCCCTCAACAACAGGTATACAAGCTCTCGCTAAGGAATCTCTTACGCGATCGACACTCCTTTGGATGGCATCTTTAAGCCCATCTACCATCATCAATATCCAAATGGCATCTGTAAGCCCATTCCCTACATTACAAGACAAATATTACTTCATGAGAGTGCAAATTTCTGGGCACTCTAGTGTTCAATCATCTTCCACCTTCGGATCACGAAAGGCCCGAACGCCAATCTATATCCTCAGGTTTAAGAAGATTGAACAGGGGCAACTGTTGTACCCCAAAATTTTCCCTCCCATATTTCTCAAGACTTTTCAAGAATAATCTCCAAGTGGATCAAGATTGCTCAAGAAGTGGACAGTCAAATCATCTCCTAAGGCAGTCAATTCAAAATTAGGGTTTTGTGTTGCATCAAGGTCCTCATATCAAAATGGCCTCAAATTCTCCCCAATGTCCTAACATGTTCTCAAGTTCATCCATGTCAAATTTCAAGCCTTGCAGAGAAAGTTTGGTCAGTCAATTGCTCAAGAAGTCCAAAAATCGATTGTGCTAGGGCAAAAGTCAACTGTGACTTAAATACAGTAAAACCTCAAGATTATTTACCAACATTCTCATTTTGAAGGATAATTCATCATTTGATAAAGGGTTGATCATTATTCATCAAGGATTGCTCAAGATTCATCAAGATTCAAAGTTGCTAAATTAGGGTTTTGTAGGAAAAGTCAACTCAACTTTGACCAGGCATAACTTTCTCATACTTTATGAGAAATGACCCATCCAAGTCTCATTTTGAATAGAATTCAATTTCCTACAATCCATCTTCACACTCCAAGATCAAGAAATGCTCTCACAAAAAGTTACAAATTTGGACATTATAGGTCATTTTTGAAAGTCAACAAAAACAACTTTTTTCCAAAGCTTATAACTTGAGCATGAAATATCAAAATGCGATGAGACCAAAACAATTGGTTAGAGGACATCTCAAGGTTTCTAAAAAGTCAAAGAACACCTGCAAAAGTTCAAAATTGAAGAAGTTATGCATTGTTGAAGTTGGGCATTTTTCCAAAATTGCCAAAAGTCAACTATCCTGCAAACTCCAATTTTTGACAAAAGGGCCCACTTTTTTCCACTTGATTTGGTCTTATAACACCATACACGTGCCCCACCTTCAATTTCATGACCAATCATTTATTTTTCTATTTTTATTGATTTAATTCATTTTAAATCAATATTAATTCAAATAAAATCTAAAAATTGATGGAATGATATCTTTGTGATTGGTATAGACTTCAATTATCATCATGAACCAAATCAAATTCGTATCAAGCATTGTTGTGCACAAAAAAAATCAGATTTGAGGCATTTTTGGAAACTTTATCAATGGCGATCAAATCAAATCTCCATTCATCAATTCCTATGGATTCAAGCCCAAGTTTTAACCTAAATTCATTCCCTTATACACACACAAGCCAGTCATAGCAAGAACACGACCTGAAACTGCAAGAAACGGCCAGACAAAATTTGAAAAAAGCTTGGAAAAAGTGGAATCTGAAAATGATCTTAGAGCTCGATTCAAAGCCAAATCTCCACATAGCTCTCTTGCCTGACATCCAGTGGAGCTAAAGCAATCAAAACAAAGCCTTGAGACCTCCTGAATCGCCCTGTAAGTCGTCACGGACATGGCCCTGTACATGGAATCTTGAATCATTTTTCTTGCATTTTTTTACCAAAATATTGACATAATCTTGATCCTTGCATAATTTCCAACATGTCTGCATCATTCAATTTTGTTTTCATGGCCTATAACCTTAGATCCGAAGCTAGGATTCTTGTTCTTGTTTTTTAGGCATTTTTGATACAGGCAAAATCAAGACAAATAATTGGTACAGGGATGATCAGGGGAAGGAGACGAGTACAATGGGGTTCTTAAAACTCGTTTCCAAAGCCTACATGTGATTTTAGATGGCAGCCATGGATTCTGTTGCGGATAAAATCCGCAGGTAAAAACCCTGGCTTTTTCAACGAAGAAGACGAAGGCGTGTCTTCTTCCTATTGGCTGATTCAAATCAGTGCACTTTTTTTTTATTTTTTTCCAAGCATAATTGATTGTTTGATATATAATAATTGATGTTTATTCTAATAACAATTAAACAAGCCAACTGGGTTGGTAAGCGCGTTATGTCAAAGTCTCTTGGGACCTGGGTTCGAATCCCAGGTCCCCCAAAACATTTGTATTATTTTGTTTCAGGCAATTCCATGCAGCGCTCAAAGCAGGGCTCACCATACGCCCTTGTCCAGATACTTGCCAAGTGGCTTCAGATCAGATCCATCAGTCAAAACTACAAGCTCATCATACTCCCTAGTCAATGCATGCGCGTGAGATCCTGGAAAGTCAACAAGGCTGGTTTGCATTGGGCTTCAGAATTTCTATCTTCACACCCAAATCAGGCCCAAACCCCCTGGGTTTATTTCTTTTCTCTTTCATATTTCTTTTTTAGTTAATTGTTTTATTAATTATTATTATTATTTACACTAACCCATAATTTTTCCTAATAAAATCAGAAAAAAACATTAAAAAATATTATTTTTATTATTAATTTCATTATTTATTTTTGTAAATAAACATTAATTAATTTATTTAGTTTTTAATAGGTTTAAAATTAATATTTTTGCAATAAATTAAAATCAATGTAGAATTAGGTTTTTAATAATTTTAATCATTCTTATTTTATTTCCTTAAATATTCTAAAACCCAAAAAATATTTTTTTTTATTTAATTAATTAATTAACTTAGATTTAATTTCCATTTAATTCAAAATAAGAAAAAATATGCTTTCTTTAATTAAAAAAAAGGGTCAAAACCCTAAAAATGCGTCGTCTTAATTTTTTCGCACGCGATCTATTTATTTCCAATATTGTAATTGCTTCCAGTATGTAATAGTTTTAATAGGACTTTTAATTATTTATTGCTTTTATTTACTTTTCCGCAATTTAAATTAAAGGGTTTGTCTTTGGCGATGTAAATACCCGACGCCTTGTAATAGTTTAGATCTAATTTCCCGCAATTTAATTTCCGCACAATATTAACTGTTAGATGTTTGATAAATAGGCAATGCATGAAAAGATCAATCTTTACTTTAAAATCAACAATAGCTCACCCATGACATGTACAGATAAAATTAACCGAAATAACACACTTGCACATGCCACTCTTAGTGTACACCTCACATGGTTGCCTCGAACGTGGTCATTGAGTATAAGAAGTTTTAGAGGTCGCCCTCTTGTCCAAAGATCATAGTTGCCTCGAAACGGTTGCCTCGGAAAAATGATCTAGGACATTAGGGTTACCGCTAAGGCGTCCTAACATTGCTTTAGTGACCACACGTCCCTTAATCGAATTGACCCGAAAACTCCAACGACGGTGCTACCTACTCACTCAATAGTGGGATAGAATTGTCTAAAGGAAATTAGCACAGTTTAATTCCTTTTTCGAGTAGGTAGATGTTTCTTAAGTACTTGCTCCTTTTAAAACAAAACAAACTTTTTGCACTTACACTCCTTTCAAAACAAAAAAAATCTTTTCAAACCCACAATCACAAAGAAAAGCAAAATTTTGAAAACACAATGAGCAAGTACCTAAGAGCCCGTGGATAACCACGGATAGAAAGGGTGCTAACACCTTCCCTTTCTATAATCTACCTCCCGAACCCGAGAAATATCTCAGAAAGGAATTTTTCTGTGCTTTTGTCCTTTCCTTGTTGGATAAAATAAAAGACGGTGGCGACTCTTGCTTACCGCGACATTTTGCGAAAACAAACGCAAAATGCGAACCAGCATTCCAAAAATAGTCAGTTCTTATTCCCACCGATCACACTTATAATTCATCTGCACCATGTACCTGAGATCTTGGGAATTCCTCTGAGACCTTTGGCTTTATCTGTTGTTTTATATTTCCATCTGATGCAGGGATTGTCATCTAAGACCTTAGTTTTCATCTGATGCTTGTGATTTTTATCTGATGCCTTGGATTTCATCTTATGCTTTTTATTCCATTTGGATTTTTCTTTCTTATTTTGTGGCTTACCTCCAAAGGAAATAGAATTCTCTCTTTGACTAATGTCTAAAGACTTGCTTCATCTTGGTTAGTTCACATGCACACACTAAAGCTTCCTCTTTGGATACCTTACAATGAGACCATTTATTTCTTGCAATTTACATTTATACTTTAATATAGTCTCTTCATTATATTCCCTTCTTTAATTTTCAAAATATTCTCTCTATTTCAAAATATTCTTGTTTTCAAACTTGAAACATTTTTCTTAATAAACTTTGACTTTGTCAAGTAATTTTTGAAACCTTTTTCTTAATAAATGCTAAGACACCTTAAGAATATCAAAAGTCATTTCAAAAGACAATAAAACCACCAAACTCGTTCAAATCTTTTGTTCCCTTTGTACACTTTTTGTTTTAAAACCTTTTGCTCAAAGATTGAACGTTTTTTTATTCTTATAGTGATATAAACTACTATACTTCTACAATATGTTGTGAGGTGATTGACATTTTCCACTTGAATATTGCGAATTTCCTTTTTAATTCAATCTAAGCAAAATTCTTTGTATCAAGAAGATGAAAATTCCCATTCCTCATAATTGTGAGTAGTAAGTAAGTTTTCCACTCGAATACGACAACATGTCTCTTCATTTAAAATCAATCAAAATAAACAAATTTTTGTTTTTTTACCACGAAGTATGAGATTTTGATTCATCATTTCACTTGGTTGATACGTAGGCACGAGGCTACTAAAGTGTTGCAAAACAAAAATCATAAAAATAACTTATTTTCCTATCCCATCAATCTTTTTGCAAACAACTCTTTTTCATAATACAAATTAGGTTCCTATTGAGTACCATAGATGTGAGGGGTTCTAATACCTTCCCCTTGAATAACCAACCCCTGTATCCAGATCTCTCTTTTATTAGTTTTGTTTTAAAACGTTTTTGTGGGTTCTGTTCGACCTTTTTCCTTTTCCTTTGGAAACAATAATATTCAGTGGTAGCTTTTTCATTTTCCTGAGTTAAGTTAATCAATAGCTTAATCTAAATTTTTCCCACCATTACATTTTGGTGACTCTGTTTGGGAGTAGTCCTCAAGTGGGTTAATCTAATCTTGTTTATTTATGTTATATTATTGCTTATTTTTTATTTTTTGCTTTTGTGTGCTTGGTGATCTCTGTGTGTGGTGAGAAGTTATATACCCTAACTTGATTACTCTTATGATTATAAGGGTGGTATAGTCATGCTTGATATACATAGAGTTAATCCTCAATATGTTAACTTGAGATCCCCCTCTAAGTGGACGCCCATTTGACTATAATGATGTCTTACAAGTAAAATTGTAACAACATTGTTGCTTTCGACTTGGGAGTCTGTGAAGCTGAGGACCTTTTGAACCAATTTTACCCCATTTGGAATTTTAGGATGTAGTGTGACGATTATCCCAGTTTAGACCTAGTAGTTGATACACAATACTACACTTAGATGAGTTTCTCTTGAGATTATTATTGGTCAACGAGTAAGTCGTTCAAACTGGTAATATCTGATAGATGGATCTACGACTCTGGGAACCTTGTTAAAACCCGATTACTTGTACATATGATAAAACCAATAGAATATACCTTGTGGGTGGATAGTTACCTTTGGATCCATGCTCGTGACGTTGAACCTTTGAACCTACCATGTTTGTGTTTGTGGCATAATCATGCATTCATAAACATATTTTTCACTTGGTTTTCAAGGAACTTATGAGTTTTCTTTGAGAATGTCACATGTATTGTGGTTATGGATCTTGGAAGGAGAAACACTCAGAAGTTCACTTTCAAATATTATGAATTGAAGGAGTTGAGAAATCTTGGATCTTTAGTGGCTAGTCCTTTGGATTTCAAAGACCGTTATGGGAAGCTTTTGGCTATCTTGTATATTGATGTTAAATATGAAATTCTGAATACATTGGTCCAATTTTATGATCCCTTGTATCGGTGTTTTACTTTCCCTGATTATCATCTTGCACCTACTTTGGAGGAGTATGCTTATTATGTGGGTTTACTAGTCTCATATCATATTGTATTCAGTGCTTTGGAGTAGATTCCTAAGCCACAAGTTATTGTGGGATTTATTCATTTGAGAAAAGCATAGATAAAAGCTAATATTATTACTAAAGTTGGTATCCTTGGGTATACTTCTAAGTTTATGATGGTGAAAGCTTATACTCCTACTAGTGCAGGAAGGATTGTTTCTTTTGAAGTTATTCTTGCCTTACTCATCTATGCCCTTCTCTTGTTCCCTACCATTAGCAATTGTGTTGATGTTGATACTATCCGTATCTTCATAATTTTAAACCTAGTTCCTACCTTGCTTGGAGACACTTACTAATCTATTCATCATAGGACCTTAAAGAGTGGTGAAACAATCATCGGTTGTGCACCTTTACTATATAAGTGGTTTATTCGCATATGTCGCAGTACAGCTCTTTCATGGACAACAAGAGATGTTTAACATGATCTCAAAAGATCATGTTCCTCACGTGCCAATATCACTTGGTATTCTCAGGTAAATGATGATGTGAAGATTATTGATAGTTGTGGAGAGTTCTCTAATGTGCATCTTCTTGGTACACAAGGGGGAATTAACAATAATATGATCCTAGCAAGACGTCGGCTTGGATATTCTATAAAGGATAAACCAAACAACATTCTGTTGGAAGGCTTATTTTTCTATGAGGGAATGGATAGTCATTGACTGAAGAAAAGAATAGTCCATTCTTGGCATAATGTCCATAGAAAAGGGAGGAGTGAGTTAGGAAGAGAATTGTGTTGCTTTGGATCCCTACACTCAATGGGTGAAGGATAGAGCTCGTGAGCTCAAGATACCTTATGCTTTTGAAAAACCTTTGAGTCATATGGTCATAAAATTACCCCTTATTCCTATTAAAGATGAGGAAGGTTTTCAAAGAGCTTTAGCCAATATGAAATAGGAGAAGGAGGATTTGGAGAACAAATTCTATGTTTCTAATACTGAGAAGTTAGAGTTGCAAAAGAAGTTGAAGGAGAAAGACGACTTGCTTCTTCAGAAGGATAAGTTGCTATAGCAGTATGACAAGAAAAGGAAGATGGTGCAAGAGGATTTATTTTCCTCTAGCATTTTTCCATCTCAAAGTATTCATGATTTTTCTGATGTTTCTTCCACGTCAAGTGCTTGGAAGGGCATTGTTGACAAGCTTGTGATAGAGAAAGCTCAGGTGAAGGCTGCTTATGAAGATCAAATCAAGAGGCTCAAGAGGAAGTTACAGCATAGAGTTGCATCTTATTTAGATGTGGTTCCTTTGGACCCCGAGGATCTAATTTTTTCCTCTTTTGTTTAGGATTATTTGAAACTATGTACTTCTGTTTGTAATCCTTCCATTTTAATAAAATGGGATATTCAATTTACTTCGAATGTGTTATTACTTATGATGTTTGCAATTTATTATAACTTCCTAAGTGCCTTGAAAACTAAAAATAAATAAAATAATTATTTACATTTCATTTCATGCATCATACATCATTTGGTCTTGCTTTTCCGTAAGTTTTCTCGAGTCTTATTCATTTTCCTTCGTCTTCGTAGAAGACAAGCTATTTCGTTAATACAACACTCGGGTCAATTCTAGAAGAAGAATGGAAACTATTGAACAAGAGCATGGGGGGACTCAGGTAGGAAGTTAACTCTTTGAAGACTAGTATGGACCGGATGACCGCATTATTGGAATCTCTGGTTATAGCGCAGAATCAGCCTCATCCTCCACCCCCCTTCTCAACATCGGGTTACTGTGATTTATGATATTGCAACCACTCATGTGACTATTGCACCCGTGGGTCCTCCACTTCAAAATAAAATGCCTGCTGGCTACCCTTGGGTCATGCCTCTCAACTTCATGCCTAATTATTTCATTCCTGCCACTGAGGCTCCTCCAATGAGTCAGGTTCTTATTGCTCAACCTATTATCGTTAATGCTCCTCCAACCGTGCACAATGTGCCACATGAGTAAATTCATGTACATCATGCTCCTAGTGAAAGTATGGATATGAATGAGGTTGGGTGATTTTCAAGATCAATTTCAAGAGTTATAGAAAGAGCTCAAGGCTATGAAATGGAAGGACTTGTTTGGTAAGAATGCTTATGACTTGTGTTTGGTTCCCAATGTGAAAGTACCTTTCAAATTCAAAGTGTATAACTTTAAGAAGTATGAGGATAACCCTTGCCCTTAAAGTCACAAGACCATGTATTGCAGAAAAAATGGCCACTCATACTGATGAAGATTAAGCTATTAATTCATTATTGGTGTTGCACTGAAATGGTCTATGGGTCTTGATAATGCCCATATCACTTGTTTCAATGATCTTTTTGAATACTTTGTTCATCAATACAAACACAAATTGGATATGGCTCCAAACCGAGATCAAGTCCAAGCTATGTCACAAAAAGACACAGAGTAGTTCGAGGAATATGCTCAAAGATAGAGTGAAGTTGCAACCCAGATCAGTCCACCAATGGAAGAGAAAGAAATGACTAAGATGTTTTTGAAGACCTTGCGTCCTTTCTATTATGAGAAAACGGTTGCAAGCGCTCCCATAGACTACTGAAGTGGTCGGTATGGGTGTTCGTTTAGAAGAATTTGTTTGTGAGGGGCGTTTATCCAAGGATGGAGATTCGTCTAGAGGTGTAAAGAAAAATGGAAATGGTTTCTCAAAGAAGAAGATGATTCTAATTCTATTTCTCAGGAAAGGAAAAGAAGACCAAGAGGTATTGGTAAACGTTTGTATGTTGTTGTTGTTATTCACATTGTTAATATAGGTCATGTCGTGCCTACCTATCAACAACCACAAAGGAATCAACAATCCAATCAACAGAGTTGTGTTTCGAGTAAAGCCTAATTTGACCCAATTCTATGAGATATAATGAGTTATACCCTGCTTTAGATCAACGAAAACTAGTTCGTACTCGTTCTCCACTAGCTATTCCTGAGTCATTACCATGGTGGTACAAGGCTGATGCTCACTGTGCATATCACGAAGGGGCACCATGTTATGATTTAGAAGGTTGCTTTGTTTTGAAGGTCGAGGTCAAGAGGTTTATAAAGAGTGGTATCTTATCTTTCCGTGAAGTAGGGCCAGATGTGCAAGCGAATTTTTTGCCCAATTATGGGGCACATGCAGTGAATATGGTTGTTGGGTGTCCTAATGAGTACAAGGTTACTGATGTTCATTTTGTAAGAACTCTGTTAGCAGGTGTAAATGCTAGATTGTGTCAAGTTGGATATTTTGATGATCTTTCTGATTTCTAGTTTTACCCAGAGAATCTGAAAGGTTATGATTTGGTGAATAAATATATCCAAAAGTTTGATGAATTATGGGGTTTTTCAAATTTGCAGAAAGCATCAAGAGGCTAATGTGGTTGTGATTATGCCCCATTTTGACTTCCCCGAGCCTGTAGGAATTACGTATCAAGGTCAAGAGAATGATTTTGAACCTTTTGTCATCTTTTTATCAGGGCCAATGCCATATAAATTTGATAAAGCATTTCCATTGGAGTACAATGCTGCTATGTGTGAGAATGACAAAGAAGTGAACATTAAATATCTTCCTTTTGTTGGTAACATTGCAAATATTAGTGGCCTGACCAGAAGTGGTCATGTATTTTCTCATGCACCTCCTCGAAGGACTAATGATGTATTGATAAGAAATAAGGTACATGGGGAGGATCTTATTAAGAAAAGTGACTATAAAGTAGTTGACCAGCTACTTAAGACACCTTCCAAGATATCAGTTTTCTCATTATTGTTGAATTTAGAAGCTCATAAGAATTCCATGATGACAATGTTGGAACATGATTATGTGGACCATGATATAAATGTCTATCAATTTGATGGTTTAGTTATAAATATCATCGTTTACAACATGCTGAGTTTTAGTGATGAAGAGTTGCCCTCCGAGGGAAAGTGCTATAATTTTGCTTTGTATGTCTCAGTCAGATGTCAAGAAGATACCTTGTCTAATGTTTTGTTAGATACAGGTTCCTTTTTGAATGTCATGGAAAACTCGACATTATCCATCTTAGTGTATCATGGTGCTCCGATGAGGCCTAGTGGTGCGACTATGAAAGCATTTGATGGTTCAAGAAGAACAATAATTATGAGGTTGATTTTCCAATATGGGTATGTCCTCATATGTTCCAAATCACTTTCTAGGTGATGGACATCCGTCCCACTTATAGCTGCTTATTTGGACGATCTTGGATTCATGATGCAGGGGCAGTAACTTCCACACTTCATCAAAGGCCGAAGTTCGTGAAAAATGAGAAATTGGTAATTGTATATGGAGAAAAAGTGATGGGAAAAATAGAAAGTATACTATTTTGCCTTTTATTATAATAGGGAATTTTCCCCAAATTTAGATCTCAAGGACTACACAAAATTACCGAGTTTAATGTGTGGTTCAATTAAACAAAAATCTAACTTGGGGTTTTGGTTTTAGAAATTATCATTTAATAATAAGCAGAAATATAAATATGCTTTTTCACAAATATGATGAACATGAACATTTAACTACCATCCCTTTAGATTATTTTCCCCTAAGTCCTTAGTGAGAAAACCTTTAACCATCCATCCTAAATCATATGTCCTTAGAGATATCTGATGGAGTCAAGCCTTTATTTTGTCAATGGTTAAATCTGGTAACTATAGGATATTCCTATTCCTAGGTGATATCTACTATAGCCTAATCGTTTAAAAACCTTAACAACCGCGGTCTAGTTGGTTGTTAACCGGAAATCAGTCTTAATTGGTTTGATTAGCAAAGCATGAAAACATTGCACGATTAAATTGAATAAGAAAACAACTTTATTAAAGAACTTGCGAATTCATAATCATTACAGATTCAAATCAGGGACACCACCTAGCATTGGGGGTTTTAGTCGTTCATATTGTTCATGAGAATTACAAAAATATAAGAATTAGACATTACAAATTATGAAGGAACTTTGATCTTCAATTGCGTCCACTCATGAAAGATCTTTATTCTTCAAGAATCTCATATCCTCACTCCTAGACTTTGGAATTTGTTCTCTGCAAAAAAGGTCCTCAATTCATCATGGAAACTTGGCTAAATAGTGACCAATCCATTTGTCTCGGAACGAAATGCCCAAAACACTGCTCTGGGTCCCAAATCATAAAAAAACATAAAAAAACTCAAAATCAGCGTCCTGGCCAACATAGGTCGTGTCACCTGACATGGGAACCCGTGTCGGCCTCTGTCCATCGCTTCAACAAAACTCCTGCCCATACCTTCTAACACAGGCACCCGTGTTAACCTATGTCCCTTGCTTTAAGCCACGCGTCCATGTAGATGTTTTAACATGGGTCATGTCATGTGACACGGGCACTCGTGTCAGTGTCTGTCTCGTGCTCCAAACTTCAACTTTTTCCTCATCTCCTGATACAGCCCGTGTCAGGTGACACAGGTGGTCGTGTCAGGACTCCTGTAGCTTGGCTTTTTTAGACTTCCTCCAAAACTCCAAATTTTCACTTTTCGTACTGATTTTCCTAGTTTTATTCCTCTGAGCCTGAAAATAACAAAATACACAACCAACGCATAAAACATAGAAGAATGAAATAAAACACGTGACAAAATAAAGTAACTATAACTAAAATCAATTGTAAATAAAGGTGGAAAAATGATTGATCAACAAGCCATGCTGGTGAGTTATCTCTCATCCTTTAGTTACATTGATGTTGATGAAAAAACAATTGGAACCCTTTTCCAAGCTCTTACTGATGATAATAATGGTGCTAAGAAGAATGGGTCATCCATTGCTTCCCTGAAATATGCTCAACAAGTTGTTCAATATGGGAAAGCATCAGGTTAGGGCCATGTTGTTAATTTTCCCGAGAGTAAGAATAGAGTTGGTTTAGGGTTTACTCTTTATATGTGTGAAAAAGTTGTGCATAAAGAAGTGGTTATCCGGCCCATCCAGGAGGTTTTCCATAGTGCAAGATTTATTCATCCAAGTCACCCGGAAGTTGATGCCATTGATGAATAAGGTGCAGATCCAGACTGGCCAAACTTTGTGATGCATGGACATAAGAGCCGAAATTGGATTGTTGTTAATGTTCCTAGTGTTGTTCACATGTCGAAGTAATTTGTGTTTTTTTGTCTTTTTCAATCAAATCCTTTCACCGTGCCTAAAGTGAAAGTGACATTGTTAGGGCTTTTGTTTCATATTTTAAAATCAATAATAAAATATATTTTGTTATCCAAATTGTGTCTTTTATTTTTTTGCTTTTTTTAGAAAATGGTAATCTAAAAAACTTGTTTAAAAAATAATAATAATAATCTTCAGTTATTGCGTGATGCTCTTTAATATGTTTGTTTCTAAAATAAAGCATAAATAATTATGCAGATTAATTCATAATAAACCTATTGAAAACAATGACCATGCAATCTCTCTCAACTTTGAGTACCCTGTATACGAAGCAGAAGAAGAGGAAATCATTGAGATCCCGACAGAAATTTCTTGGTTGCTTGAGCATGAGGAGAAGACCATTCATCCTTACAAAGAGTCGGTAGATTTGATCAACTCGGGTTCTGAAGAGAACGGGAAAGAGGTCAAAATTAGGTCACTACTTGGTCAAGAGGTCAAGAGAAGTTTGAGAGAGTTGATGAAAAAGTATGTTGATGTGTTTGCTTAGTCTTACCAGGATATGTCAGGATTAGACACTGATATTGTGGAGCATAGATTGTCGCTGAAACCAAAATGTTCACCTGTTATGTAGAAGTTGAGAAGAACTCACCCTGATATGGCTATCAAGATCAAGGAGGAAGTGTTGAAGCAGATTGTGTTGGTTTCTTTGTTACATCCTTTATCCTCAATGGGTGGCCAACATTGTACTAGTACCAAAGAAAGATATAAAAGTAAGAAGGTGTCTTGATTATAGAGACTTGAACAAGGCTAGTCCAAAATATGATTTCCCTTTACCATACATTGATATGTTGGTATACAATACAACTAAGTTTAATGTCTTCTCATTTATGGATGGGTTTTTCGGATACAATCAGATAAATATGGCACCCGAGGACATGGAAAACAATGTTCATCACCTCTGATGAACATTCTTCTACCGAGTGATGTCCTTCGGCTTGAAGAATGTTTGTGCTACGTACCAAAGGGAAATGACTATCCTATTCCATGATATGATGCACAAGGAAATTGAAGTATATGTGGATGACATGATTTCCAAGTCCATAACTGAAGACGATCATATAGAATATTTGTTGAAACTGTTTCAGCAATTGAGGAAATATAGACTCCTCTTGAATCCCAATAAATGTACTTTTGGTGTTACTTTAGGAAAGCTTTTATGTTTTATTGTTAACCAGAGAGGTATTGAAGTAGATCCTAATAAAGTCAGAGCCATTCAGGACATGCCAACACCTAAAATAGAAAAGCAAGTTAGAGGTTTCCTCGGGCGTCTAAATTATATATCCAGGTTTATATCTCATATGACTGCCACTTGTGATCCAATCTTCAAGTTGTTGCATAAAGATCAAGGTTTTGTTTGGATTGAAGTTACCAAAATTCTTTTGATAGCATAAACAAGTATTTGCTTGAGCCTCATATTTTGATCCCTCCGGTGGAATAAAGGCTTTTGATTATGTATTTGACTGTGTTAGAAAGGTCCATGGGTTGTGTCCTTGGACATCAAGATGAAACAGGTAAAAAGGAGCATGCTATCTACTACCTGAGTAAAAGTTCACAGATTATGAGTCTCAGTACTCCCTGCTTAAAAAGACTTGTTGTGCTTTAGCATGGGCTTCTAAACGTGTCAGACAATATATGATAAATCATACCACTTGGTTGATATCAAAAACGGATCCAATCAAGTATATATTCAAAAACCCTTCATTAACCGGAAAGATTGCCCGTTGGCAGATGCTATTGTCTGAATATGATATTGAGTATTGTACTCAGAAAACCAGTAAAGGAAGTGTGTTAGAAGATCATTTGGTTCACCCGCCAATTGAAGATTATCAATCCATCAAGTTTGACTTCCCTGATGAGGATGTTATGTATCTTAAATCTAAGGATTACGATGAACCATTTACTGAAGAAGGACCAGTGTAACACCCCAATTCTATCCCAAGCAATTATATAAATAAATCAGAGTTATAAAAAGCATGCATGCAAACGAATCGGGACGTCACAAATTCTTCTATCAAATTCATTGCATTCATCGTGGATATAAAACACTTTTAAAACATCGGATGAACCATCATCATAACATCTTTAATTAAATAACTCAACATCTACGCAGCGGAATTCTTAATAACATCGCTAGCAATAAAACAACAACTTCGAAACAGCACATATTTAATAATAATCAATTTAACATTCAACAACTTGAAAAATCAACAATCAAAAACAGAAAGCATTCATCCCCCGAGTGTTACATATCAGAGCAATGACACCGACTCAAACTATTGAAGGTATACAGCCTTCACTCTTGATTACCTGCACGTTACCAACATAAGAGCAACATTCAAACAGAAGGGGTGAGATATCTAACAATATAATAAAGCGCGTGATAATTAATATATTAAATTAGATCAATAACATCACCACTTCTCATCTCATAATCAACAATAATTACAACGTATATACACATTCATCAACATCAAAATACACCTCTTTATGCAATCATATAATGCGACTCAATACTATGCAAATGCATGTGGTACCATTGGAGCATAACTCCTATCTCAAAATTTTTCCAATTAATAGAGGCATCAACAAGGCATACCCTTCATCTCAAAATTCACCAATACAGGCCATCTCAATGAGCATAAACTCCATCTCAAAAATGCAATGTATGCGACACAACCATGAATCTAATAACAACACCCAAGTTAACAACATCTCAAATTATTAACATTTCAAAAACATCTCAAATTAACAACATCTCAAAAACATCTCAAATTAACAACATCTCAAAAGCATCTCAACGTCTTGTCATCAACATCTCATATCATCATAATAATTCATCAAACATCATTTATTTATTATAAATCATTAACACAATATTATTAATAACTTCTCACTAACAACTCAGTTGTACATTAATTCCACAGTAAATTAATACTGCTATTCTGTAACTCTTACGTCATTACCGTCACTATTCCTACTGTTATAGTTCAAACAGCAGCCTCTAAGCATCTAACGTTCATCATTTTGTATGAAAACAACGTAACGTCCAACATAACTTCTGACCAAAACAACTTCTGACAACACAACTTCTAACAACACAACTTCTAACCAACCCAACTTCTAATAACACAACTTCTGACAACACAACTTCTGACCAACTCAACTTCTGACCAACTCAACTTCTGACAACATAACTTCTGACAACATAACTTCTGACCACTACAACTTCTGACCAACTCAACTTCTGATAACACAACTTCTGACAACACAACTTCTGACAACATAACCTCTAACCAACACAGCTTCTACCATCAGGACTTCTACTTTCTAATAGTTTAGCGCAACTGCTAACTAACATAGTTTCTAGCATCAGAACTTCTACTTCTCACTAATCCAACGCAACTTCTAACCAACACAATTTCTAGCATCAGAACTTCTACTTCTTACTAATCCAACGCAACTTCTAACATCAGAACTTCTACCATCAGAACTGCTACTTTTTACCAATCCTACTATTTTAATTCTTAGCCTGATATCAACATAACTAGGAACAATACGACTAACTATATCCCTAATTAATTCATTGTTCTAATACAGCAACTTCTGATATCCTTCACGCATAATTATGCGTTTTTCTGC
Organism: Vicia faba; assembly: GCA_948472305.1. Taxonomy (NCBI): domain Eukaryota; kingdom Viridiplantae; phylum Streptophyta; class Magnoliopsida; order Fabales; family Fabaceae; genus Vicia; species Vicia faba. Next base: position 1,289,025,512 of record OX451736.1, on the reverse strand, counting down.
CCTGCATAATTCTGCGTTTTTCTTCCCTGCATCTCACTACGGGATTTATACCTAAAGCCCTAAAATTTTAATCTAATCATGGATAATCATCAGTTACAATCATCCTATAATACTACATCGTTCAAACAACATCATGGCATCAATATTCATCTAAAATTACTCAATTCTCATCATACAACAATCATATATTTTCAATTCAAGAACAAGACAACAATCATCTCTAACCCCACATACCAATTATCATAAACCCAATTATAGAGTCAGAACCCCACCCTTACCTTGGATTGAAGGTTGCTCTACAATTTTTGGTTGAATTCTCGTTCTTGCCGTTTTCCACTTTTCCAAGAGCTTGCACGTTCTCCTCTCAATCCTTATTCTTCTACTGCTTCTTTCTTTCTATTATATTCCAACAACAACAAAATAACCCTATTACTCTTTATTCCTTATTGGGCTCAAAACTAATACACCCCTTATTACTTCTATTCCTTTAAAAACAAGCCCATATCAAATAATATTATACTTCTAATATTATTTCACCACTTAATAAAATAATTAAATCCAATTAATTATAACACATCTTTACAAATATTCCGAAAATAATTTAGTTAAATAATTAATTAAATTACGGGCGTTGCAACTCTCCCCCACTTAGAATATTTTCGTCCTCGAAAATTTACCTCAAACAAACCATTTAGGATATAAGTCTCGCATCTTGCTCTACAACTCCCAAGTCATGCTTTCACCGGCAGCTCCTAGCCAAACCACTTTAACCAAGGCAATCTCTTTTCCCCTCAGAGTCTTCATTTCACGATCTGCGATCCGTACAGACATTGTATCCACTGTAAGATTATCCCGTACTTGCACATCGTCCATATGAATCACATGAGACGGATCTGAAACATACTTCTGAAGTTACGACACATGAAACACATCATGCAAATTTGAAAGATTAGGCGGTAAAGCCACTTTATAAGCAACATTCCCCACTCTCTCTGAAATTTGATACGGTCCAATAAAACGAGAAGTGAGCTTCTTAGACTTCAATGCTCACCCAACACCAGTCACATGTGTAACTCTCAAAAACACATGATCACCAGCTTGAAATTCTAAACCATTCCTTCACTTGTCATGATAACTCTTCTGTCTACTTTGAGCAGCTTTCATCTTTTCTCGAATCAACTTCACCTTCTCAGTAGTCTCACGAACAAGTTCAGGTCCAAGTACTACACTTTCTCCAGATTCGTGCCAACATAAGGGAGTTATACATATTCGACCATACAACGCTTCAAAAGGTGCCATCCCAATACTAGAATGATAACTGTTATTATATGTGAACTCTATCAACAGAAGATAAGTATCCCACGAACCTCCCTGCTCAAGAACACATGTCCTCAACAAGTCTTCTAACGATTGAATAGTCCGTTTAGTCTGACCATCTGTCTAAGGATAATACGCTGAACTCAACCTCAACTTAGAACCCAACGCTTCTTGCAAACTCTTCCAAAAATCAGAAGTAAATCTCGGATCTCTATCTGACACAATGCACAAAGGAACACCATGCAGCTTCACAATCACACTAATATAAATCTCAGCCAACTTCGGCACTGGAAAACTGATGTTAATAGGAATAAAATAAGCTGACTTTGTAAGCCTATCAACAATCACCCAAATTGAATCATGTCCTCTTAAAGTATTAGGTAACCCTGTCACAAAGTCCATTGAAATGCTATCCAATTTCCATTCTGGAACTTCCAACGGTTGCATCAATCCTGCAGGCTTCTGATGTTTAACTTTCAACTTCTGACAAGTCAAACATGCATACACAAACCGATCCACGTCACTCTTCATTCCAGGCCACCAAAACAAACCTTTCAAATCTTGATACATCTTTGTAGCTCCGGGATGAATATTCAACTTACTTCTATGACTCTCTTCAAGTATCACTTTCTTAATCTCAACATCATTAGGAATACAAATCCGATTACGAAATCTCAACACACCTTGCTCATCTAGCTTAAAATCACTATTCTCAAATTGATCAATCCCAACCATCAAATCTACCAGTTTCACATTGTTGGCTCCTAAATTCGACACCTTTGTTTTGATTGATGTCAGCCATTAAAGCTGAAGGATGTCTTCGACTGGCTAAGTCTGTCGAAATGCCCGTCGAAAGATGGCAAAGTACTTAGAAGATTTCTTCCAAGGAAGAAGGCTGGTTGCCTTCGACGTCGAAGGAGTTTCTCGTCGAAGATGTCTCTTGACGAAAGTGTTCGACGGTTCAGGGTGGAGCAGTTTGAAATTCAAAGCTTTTGGAGGGAAAACGGTTTCCAGCAGTTACTGCGTGCAAACGTGCAAGGATCTGGAGCGTCGAACGTGGAGAACGTGCCAAGTGGATTGATCTCGAAGCAGTGTAACTGCCCGACGGTTACTTGGGATGTTTTAGTATAAATAGGAGTAGACATGTAGTTTCTCGCGTGTGTTCACAATTCTATACAAAGTCACTCATATAGATTCAAGTACCCAGCGTGTGAGAAAGAATTGTTGAGAAATGTATGTGTGAAACACCAATTTTATCAATTAAAGTCATTTACTTTTCCAGAAATTTACTTACTTTCTCCTTTACATTCTTGTCGAACCTTTTACTTTAAAGCCTTGTTTATTTTACCAAGTCTTTCCTTTATGCAATTTATTTAAAGCCTTATCCAATTCAATCAAACTTCAAAATCAACCTATGTCCTAGGATCAATTTGATCGATCCTGCGAGTAACCAAATAAGTAACCATTTGGAGGATCAGCGGTTGTTTACCAAAACCCAAGGTAAACAAATTGGCACACCTGATGGGACTGTGTGTTGATTGTTGAAAATAATCTCATCTTTCCGAGTTGTATGTTATTGAGAAGTGGTAGAATATACACTAACGATAACAATACTGCCAGAAGAAGGGAAGAGATGGCGAATCCTCCAAACAATAACGAAATCCCACAAACGAGTGTGGGAGCAACGGTTACTATGACCGTAAGTGAAGCGACAAATGTTGGTTCGACACCAGCAGTATCGGTCACAACCACGGGGCCAATACCTTCGTTAACAGGCCTCAGGATACCTTTGGGAACTCCCCCACCAAGGGGAAATTTAGGCACAAGGCCTTTGGTTCCCCCAGGATTTATTCCATTCTATGGTATGCCAACTTCTGAAGTGGCAAGCCTGACGAATGCTGCGTCCACTTTTTCAGACCCTTTCGTGAGTGCCTCTTCGCCACTCCAAGGCTCTGGAGTAGGCATGGCGAATAGAAATAGGACCCAGCTCTTAGGAGGAACGTCCCAAGTAGCCCATGGCCTCACAAATGCCTCGACAGCAGTCTTGAGGCAACAGATGGACGAAAGCAACCATGATATGGTGCAAATGTTGGCACAAACTTTGAGTACAGTGCTAAACCCTCTAATACAAAACACTACTCAATCGAATCAGCAAGTGACAGCGCAAATGACGCGTTTGGCTGACTTCTTTGGAGTACCCCAACCTATTCGACAGCCCCAAAGGGCGCAAATAAGGGGAAATCAGGGGATATTTTTAGAGGAAGAAACCACCATTAACCAGGCTCAACAGCCTGTCAAAGAAAACCTTAGGGCACGATTGGAACAACCTGTCGAAGAACCTAGGGTAATAGCCCCAGAGGTAAGGTTAGTTAATAGAAACCAAAATGCTGACGAAGTGGTTCAGCATATCCAATACCAAAACATGGGTTTGGAAAACAATCTGGCAACCATGATCGAAAGGATCATGACTCAGAATGGGATGAACATGGGCTTTCGAAGGCCCAACTTTACATCTCCATTGTCAGAATACGTGTTACAAACGGACTTACCTCCTAGATGCAAAGTCCCCAAATTTACTAAGTTCTCTGGGGACACGACAGAATCTACTGTCGAGCATGTGGCGAGATATTTGATCGAAGCGGGAGACATTTCGAATAACGAAAACCTAAGGATCAAGTACTTCCCAAGTTCTTTAACCAAGAACGCTTTTACTTGGTTTACAACTCTTCCCCCCAATTCGATCCATCATTGGACCCAGTTGGAAAGATTGTTCCATGAACAATTCTACATGGGGCAAACCAAGATAAGCCTGAAAGAACTGGCCAGTGTGAAGAGACGTTTCACTGAACCTATAGACGAATATCTGAATAGGTTTAGGTTGCTCAAGGCGAGATGTTTTACCCAAGTGCCAGAACATGAGTTGGTCGAAATAGCCGCAGGCGGTTTAGATTATTCCATTAGGAAGAAGCTAGACACCCAATACCTAAGAGACATGGCCCAACTGGCCGATAGAGTTCGACAGGTAGAACGCCTCAAAGCTGAAAAAGCTAAGGCAACGAAAACTCACAAGAGAGAGAGGATAGCGTACAATGAGATGGATGACGAAGATCTAGAATCCTTCGACGATACTTTAACTGTCGAAGAAGGAGAAGTCGATTTAGCAGAACTAAAACAAGGGCCACCATACTCTTGTAAACTGTTAGTCCCCTCAAATGGGAAAAATCCCATTGGTCCAGAAAGGACCAACGATAGGTTCCCAAAAAAGACTTATAGTTTTGACATCACAAAATGTGATGAAATATTCGACTTTCTAGTTAAAGATGGCCAAATGATAGTACCCCCAGGGGTAAAAGTGCCTCCTCTTGATCAAAGAAAGAAGAGAGGTTTTTGCAAATATCATAATTTTTTGGGCCATAAAACTTCTCAATGTTTTCTTTTCAGGAATCTTGTGCAAGACGCTATTGAGGAAGGGAGATTAAAGTTTGCAGACAAATCCCCCATGGCTAGCGACTCCAATCCACTGAAGGCTGAAGCCCACTATGCTGAACCCTCTGAGGTGAACATGATAGAGGCAACCAGGATCCAGTCGAAGAAGCCAGGAATTACCATGGTCGAAGTCTCAAAGGACCACATCAACATGCCAATCTTTGGCAGTTTTTCTGGAAATTTATCCAGGAAGACAATTGAAGTTGTCCAGAAAGCGGTCGAGAACCCGAAGTCGGAGACTGCTGAAGCACAAAAAACTGGATCAAAGCCCAGTTCCCACTTGGCCACCGTTCAAGGCCAGACGAAGAATCTGGAGGTACAAATGAAGCAGTTAACTCTTGCTAACAAAGATACAATGAATATCAACATGGTCGAACTTTCTGACCCAAAAGCATCAGAAGAGGCCATGAGGCAAGAACAGGCTAATAAGACTGCTTTCCCTCGGGAAAATGAAAACTTGGCAGATTTTCTACAAAGATGCCAGAAAAAGAAATCAGAGGTGATGCTGTGTCCAAGATGCAGTTCGATCTTTGATAAAAAAGCTGCTGAGCACATTCAGGGCGTAAGAGCAGCGAATAAGAGAAGGGAGAATGCTGACCTTCGACATGATCCCAGAAGAGGGTCTAACCAAGAAAAGAGGCCATTGACTTTTAGGCCTCCAACAAATGTGCCAGTAGACACTTGGTACCAAACCTCTGGCCGGAAAAGGCCAAGTGAGGAGAAATGGCATTCTTTCGATGTGCCAAGAGGTTCCTCTTTGACTCAAAAGAAAGAGCCTCAAGTGGCTGCACCTAAGGTTGCACAAGTGTCCAGCAACTACAAGGGTAAAAATCCTATGTCTCGATCTCAATGGAGGAGATATCAAAGGAGACGAAAAGCTGAAAGGGAGGCTGCCAACGAACCTAAGGCAGAAACTAGTTCGAATGTTCCTCAAAGGAAACAAAGGAAGCCTCTAGAGAGAGAGCCAGTTACCAACAGGCTAGTTTGGCCTAACCAAAGTGAAGTCGAAGACGAAGACGATGCTGAGTCTGACGATACTTTGGATATAATGGTGAATATAGTTTCAGTGTTGCCCAGGGAATTCAATCGACAGGTAGAAGTCGAAGCAAGTGACTGGGAAGTGGAACAAGAAATGGCCAAACATAGGCCAGTATGCTATTTTGTCATGGACAATGGCACTACTGAGGAACAAAATGGCTTCTTCGAGCCACCTACAGAGGCGATGAAAAATCACCTCAAGCCTTTATTCATAAGGGCTAAACTCGAAGAAACTACTGTGAATAAAATATTGGTCGATTGTGGGGCAACCATCAATATTATCCCTCACTCTATGCTAAGGAAAATTGGCAAAAGAGATGAGGACATTAAGCCTCACAACATGGTCCTGTCGAACTATGAGGGCGGCATAGGGACCACCATGGGAGTGATCCAGCTAGATATCAAAGTAGGGTCGATCCTTCGACCAACGATGTTCATGGTCATATCGGCCAAACCTAACTACAATCTTTTGTTAGGCCGTGAATGGATTCATGGTGTTGGCGCTGTGCCTTCATCGATGCACCAAAGGCTGTTGCTATGGCGTCCAGATGGGATGGTCGAAAACATAGAGGCAGATCAAAGCTATTACCTTGGCGAAGTGAATCACCTGGGTTTGGCAGATTTCGACAAGAACTTGGCTCACATAGGGCCATGTCCAACACCTGACTTCGACATGGCGCCAGCGCCAAACACCTTTTGTTCCCTATACCTGCATCCTGAGCATGGTTTCCAATGGGACAGAGAAGACTTGTCCCACATAGACTTCAGTGGGTTAACTGATATCCAACCAACTGGTTGGGGAAGTGAATTCAGTGATAATGACTGAGTTACAATCTTTGAAGCGAATTTCGGCTTATGTAGCCGAAACCAAGATGATAGCGGCTCTCGAAGCCGAAGTAAAGTACATGGCCACACAGGCCAATGATCAACAATTATCTGCTGTAGGCCCAGGAAAGGATTTCGATCCAAAACCCCCTGATATCATTCCAGAAGAAATGCAGGAACAGAGGCTCGACGCCATCTATGACGATGAGCCTTTGGGCTTCGAAAAGGACCCCTTGGCGAACAACATTAAAATGTTAGCACAAGACCCTTTAGAAGAAATCAACTTAGGCGAAGGATCAGAGAAAAGGCCAACTTACATCAGCGCCAAAATCGATCCAGAACTTAGGTTGGAAGTAATCCAATTGCTGAAAGAGTTTAAAGACTGTTTTGCATGGGATTATGACGAAATGCCTGGTCTCGACAGAGGATTGGTAGAACTTCAGTTGCCAATCAAACCTGGGAAGAAGCCAATCAAGCAAAATCCAAGGCGCTTCGCTCCAGAAATACTGTCGAAGATCAAAACGGAGGTCGAAAGACTTCTGAAATGCAAATTCATCCGTGTTACAAGGTATGTCGAATGGATTGCAAATATTGTGCCAGTAATTAAGAAAAATGGTACGTTAAGGGTGTGCATAGATTTCAGAGATTTGAATGCTGCCACCCCCAAAGATGAATATCCTATGCCTGTGGAGGAAAAGCTAGTCGATTCTGCCGCTGGTTATGAATACCTGAGCATGCTCGATGGTTATTCAGGATATAATCAAATATTCATTGCTGAAGAGGATGTGTCGAAAACAGCTTTTCGATGCCCTGGGGCCTTAGGCACTTACGAATGGGTAGTGATGCCTTTTGGCCTAAAAAACGCTGGGGCAACGTACCAGCGAGCGATGAATACTATCTTCCATGATTTTATTAACACTTTTATGCAAGTATATATTGATGATATTGTTATAAAATCTGTTTCCAGGAAGAGTCATATTGACCACCTTCGACAATCATTCGAAAGAATGAGAGAACATGGTCTGAAGATGAACCCTTTGAAGTGTGCGTTCTGTGTGAAAGCTAGAGATTTCTTGGGCTTCGTTGTCCACAAGAAAGGAATTGAAATCAACCAGAACAAGACGAAGGCAATTCTGGAAGCGAAAGCGCCATCGAATAAGAAGGAATTGCAATCTCTCTTAGGCAAGATAAATTTCTTAAGGAGGTTTATATCTAATCTAAGTGGGAAAGCTCAGGCCTTTTCACCCTTACTTCGACTGAATAAAGAGGGGTTCGAATGGGGGCAGGAGCAACAAGAAGCCTTCGACAAAATCAAAGGGTACCTCACTAAGCCACCTATTTTGGTGCCTCCTTGTAGCAATAGGAGTATGAGATTGTACATAGCTGCATCTGACAAAACTCTGGGAAGTATGTTAGCCCAAGAGGATGATAATGGAGTCGAAAGACCCATTTACTATCTCAGTCGAGTTTTGAATGATGCAGAAACTAGATATAGCGAAGTTGAAAAATTGTGTCTATGTCTGTATTTTTCTTGTACAAAACTCAAGCAATATATAAAGCCAGTTGATGTTTATGTTTCGTCTCATTTTGATGTTTTCAAGTATATGTTGTCGAAACCTATCTTGCATAGTCGAATTGGCAAATGGGCATTAGCATTAACTGAATACTCCTTGACCTTTATGCCTCTTAAGGCAGTAAAAGGACAAGTGGTTGCAGATTTCATAGTCGACCACTCAATTCAAGTTGAGGATATTAATTATGTGGAGATAGAGCCTTGGAAATTCTACTTCGATGGTTCCAGCCATAAAGATGGAACAGGGGTAGGAGTCTTGATTATTTCTCCAGATAAAATTCCAACAACATTTAAGTACAAAATAGCAGGTTCTTGTTCGAACAATGAGGCTGAGTATGAAGCTCTAATTACTGGCCTTGAGATATTGTTGGAATTGGGGGCAACTCGAGTCGAAATAATGGGAGACTCAGAGTTAGTCATTAAGCAAGTCACAAAGGAATATAAATGCATAAGAGAAAATCTCATTATGTACTTTGTGATAGCAAATCGTTTATTGAAAAAATTTGAAAGTATCAATATTCGACACATACCCAGAGTCGAAAATCAAATAGCCAATGACTTGGCACAAATTGCATCTGGGTATAAGATTTCAAAAACGAGATTACAAAGAGCAATCGAAGTTCGAGAAAAGATAAAAGCAACTTGTCTATCACCATCAGACTTGGAATCGACGAGACTAGGATATGCTGATCACAGTAACTTCGAGATTTCGTTCATTGATAATTTGTCAGAGCAAGATTGGAGGAAACCTATTGTGGACTATCTTCAAAATCCAGGAGCTTCGACAGAACGAAAAACAAAATACAGGGCGTTGAGTTTTGTACTCATGGGTAATGAGTTATTCAAGAAGACGCCTGAAGGGGTGTTGCTGAAATGTTTAAGTGAGACTGAAGCATACATAGCCCTTTCGACTACGCATGCTGGGGCATGTGGGGCTCACCAAGCAGGCCACAAGATGAAATGGTTGTTGTTTCGACAAGGACTATATTGGCCCACTATGCTGAAAGATTGTGTTGAGTTCGCCAAAGGTTGTCAAGAGTGTCAAGTTCATAAAGGCATCCAACATGTACCAGCAAGCGAACTTCACTCGATAGTGAAGCCTTGGCCTTTTAGAGGATGGGCGTTGGACCTCATTGGAGAGATTCGACCAGCATCATCAAAGAGTCAGAAATACATACTGGTAGGCATTGATTACTTTACTAAGTGGATCGAAGCTATCCCTTTAGTCAATGTAGACCAAGAAAATGTCATTGAATTTATTCAAAAGAACATTATCTTTAGATATGGAATCCCTGAGACAATAACAACTGATCAAGGGTCAGTTTTCACTGGTCGAAAGATGCAGGAATTTGCTCAGGAAACAGGTTTCAAACTCCTAACATCAACGCCTTATTATGCACAGGCGAATGGTCAAGTCGAAGCAGCTAACAAAGTGGTGATTGGCTTGATAAAGAAACATGTTGGGAAGAAACCAAAGAATTGGCATAAGACCCTAGACCAGATTCTGTGGGCTTGTTGAACGTCCCCAAAAGAAGCCACTGGTACAACACCGTATAGGCTAACTTTTGGCCATGATGCAGTGTTGCCAGCAGAAATTTGTCTTCAATCTGCAAGGGTTCAGAGGCATTATGATATTCCTTCTGAAGTTTATTGGAACATGATGTTAGATGAACTGGTGGATTTAGACGAAGAGAGATTACACGCTCTCGACCTACTCAGGCTTCAGAAGAAAAGAGTAGAAGACTCTTATAATAGAAAGGTAAAACCTAAGGTATTTTTGCCTGAAGAACTAGTTTGGAAGGTAATTCTTCCCATGGATCGAAGGGATCGAAGCATGGGGAAATGGTCACCCAAATGGGAAGGACCCTTCAGAGTTATCCAAACTTTTTCTGGTGGAGCCTATGAAGTCGAAGAGTTAAGTGGAGATAAAAGGCTCTTGAGAGTAAATGGTAAATATTTGAAAAAATACAAACCTATACTTCAAGAGATAAAAATAAAATAATAAAAGAACAAGACTAAATTAACCATAAAAATGCCAAAATAGAAATTTTTTAAATTTCAGCCAAGATGGCAATTGTTGTCGAATAACGATTACAGAATATGGTTACAAAAGAGAATCAATCAAAAGGTAAGAGAGTTCTTGAGTCGAAGATACTTGGCTTGCTGCAGCTCCAACCTCTTCTTGCACCAGGCGTTCTCCTGCACTAGTTTGGCAATCTGAGCGTCGAGGCTTTGGGCCCTCTCAGCGAATTCCAGGCCTTGTTTGATCTCAGTTTGGCTCTCGGTGTCTGAGATGGTCGAAAGAAGTTCCTCCTTGCGTACAGTGTTGGCGTTTATCTTCGCCTCTATTTCTGCGATTTGTGCCCGGAAGGAAGCATTCTCTCGATCAATGGCATCGACTTCTTCCTGCGCAGACGCTTTTTGTTTCGACAACTCCGCAATTCGAGAAGTCGAATCTGAGACAGCAGTCCACGCAGAGGAGCTTTTGCCATACAACACCTCAAGCTGACTGTTAAACCCCCTTTGGCGCCTGTAATCTGCTGAGACTTGATCAATCATAGAGTGTAACTCCATGATCAAGCCTGAGACTTCTGGGGCTACAGCTTCAAAGTCGACAGCATTCAAGACCTCTTTCAAGCATGATGGAGCAGTGGGGTCCCCCTCTAAAGCCTTCATCAAGTCCCTCTTGAAGAACTGGGCCTTAACCTTCGCCAAAGCATCATCAAGGGGAGAAGTTTCAGTAGACTTCCCCGACAGGGTAGGAGCTTCCTGACTAGCGTCAGACGAACTCTTGCTCTCGATGATTGCGTTGAGGTAGCTAACAGGGTCAGTTTGTTTCAAGAGTTCCAAGTCCTCTTTCGACCTGTGCTTCGTTGAGGTAACCCTTGCAACAGCATTGTCTTGGGTTTGAGGTTCTTGAGTGTTAGGTGCCTCGACTGGTTGCTCTTCGACTCGGAGTGGGGCAGTACCAGCGTCGACTTGTGGTTCTTCGCTAGCATCACCTTGGGGCCCTTCGCCAGCGTCATCTTGGTGTTCTTCGCTAGCGTCACCCTGGTGTCCTTCGCCAGTGCCACCTTGGTTCTCTTCGTCAGCAGCATCTTGATTTTCTTCGCCAGCATTGCCTTGGTCCCTTTCTTCATGATTCTCTTCTGACAGATCCACCACTTGAACCGTTTCTGGCTGTTGTTCCTCCACCAGAGGTTCCTCTGTTGGTTTCTCCACCGTTTCAGCATTGGCCTCATTCTCAGTATGGGCTTCGTCATTACCCAAGCCTTTTTCCTGAGGCCTGCTAAGTTCAGCAGATTCCAGCGTTTCTGAGGTCCTTGGCGGAGAACTTTCAGTAGTGTCCTGAAAAAGAAAAGAAGACAAATCTTCAGAGATCGAAAGAGACACGATCGAATATGGGTATCTATACCTAAATTATAAAAAGATTTAAGGGATTACCTGTGGATTAGCTTCAGCCCCAGGGCTGGAATTGTCACTTTCGACAGGCTTGTTAAGAAGAATGTTTAGTTCCTCCTCAGTTGGCTCCTCGATGATCACTGGAGGTGGCCTAGGCTTTCTCACAGCAACCTTTATTCTGACGGTTCAACCTTCAGGAGCAGGAGCAGGAACAGAAGCATCCTTTGTCAACTTTCGCCTCTTTAGAGGGGCAGGAGGGGAATCACTTTCTTCATCACTCCCAGATTCGACCACCAGTCCTGGCCGTTTCTTGGGTGAAGGTGCCTAGAAAACCAATAGGAATTCGATTGAATAATTGCATCGAAAATCAAAAATCGAAAGCCAGAAGAAAAATGAAGAAAGTCTAGTTACCGATATAGAAGGCTTCTTCGAAGAGCCTTCCCCCTGTTGGTTGCTTGTGGTCTTCGCCGGCGCTGTAGTTTTCGCCGGCGGTGGAGGTTTTGTTGAAGGGCCTCCTCCCTGTTGACCTTCTGTAGCCTTCTTGGCTACAGGCTTTCAAACAACTGAAAACAAATAAAAGTTAACAGACTAGCAGTCGAAGAGAAAAACAAAAAGTAATGTGAGGACATGAACTTACATTTCTTTATTTTGTCCAACACAAGGACAAAAGACTTTTGCAGCTCATCCATGAAGTCCTTCTCTTCGAAGAAGTACTCAGCATAATAGCTTTTCCACCACTCCTCGAAGGATGGTGAACAAAGAAAATTGAGCTGGTAGTCAAACAACGAGAGGACTGTTCGACCAGCATATCTTCCGATATACTTGATGGCAGCTTCTTCTGTGTAATCATTGCAGAAGTACAGCATGGACTTCTCTCTTTGAAAAATCGGAGAAGGTAGGGTTTGGATAATACCAAACTGGCGAGATACCAGGTTTGGTTGGTATGCAATCAGACTCAAATGAGTCTTTGAGCTTTTGAATCGAAGAGGCATGATCCTTGGTGTAAGGAACGCCTCCCAAAGTATTGTATGCTCATCGACATTAGGACCACTCGACGTCCTTGGATGTGGCCTTGTGAACCATGCTGGACCTACCTACCGTCGAGCAAATGGAGCCATAGTTGAAACAAACTCCTTCCTTCGAGCAAACATTAGAACGAAGTTGGTGAAGGTTTGCTGAAACTCCAGTCCATCGTCCATAGGTGTCAGCAGAGCCAGCCTGGTTCCTTCGACGCGTCTATTCGCTATCGCTGGAGCCTGTTCATTTATCTGAACCTTCTTGGGCAAGAAAGATTCGAAAGTGGCGTTAAGCCACAATTGGAGCAGCCAAAAAGGCCCAGCAAGTAGCAAACTGGCCCTGTCCTCGATATGTTTCAGAAGAGTTGCCCCATTGCTGATCGAATCATAGAGGCTAGCCAGAATCAGTTCTGCCAAACAGATGTTTTGGCGATGATGCAGTTGAGTAGCAAGAGTGACCATCTTTTTGGTCACCTGTAGAGACTTCGAGCAAAACACAAAGCGAGTCAGCCATAAGGCTAGAAATGCTATGTGTTCGACATCCGACACAGCATCTGTCGACCTGTCATGATAATGGTTGATGAAAGTGGTGTATGTTGGTTTGGTCTCAGAGAAGCCAATTTGGTCCTCCGACATCTCCTCCGGATCGAAGTAATCCCCGGTGGGTCGAAGGCCAGTAATAGCGGCCACATCAAAGAGTGTGGGGGTTAGCATCCCACAGGGAAGATGAAAAGTAAAGTGGGAGTAGTCCCAGAACAACAGTGAAGCTATCAGCATCTCCGGGGAGTAGTTCAAACCCGTCTTCGACAGCATCACTAGGTCGAAGATTCCCATATCCTTCCAGATCGAAGTTTGGTGCTTCTCCAACTTTGTTAGCCAAGCAACATAATCGGAGGTAAGGTTAGGGCAAGACCTGAAGACCCTAACACCTCTGTTGAAGAAGCGGAGGTCGATTTTTTCACGTGCAGGGTCTTCATTGTCTTCTGCGTCTTTCTTGGCGCATGCGACTGGTTTGAGTTTCTCGACTATCGGGAAATAGCTCTTGATCTTCAGAGCCTCAGAGATACTTGGATTCATGGGGCCAGACATTGCAAAGATCTGGTTGGAGTATCCAACCGGGATCATCAAGTGGCGCGAGTAAGCATCGCGAACGGCGATGTCAGAAGGTTCAGGAACCCTTCGTTTGCCTGTAGAATTTACTACCGGAACAGTGACGAAAACCTTGGGTTTAGCATGTTCAGTTGGTGCGTTAGCACTAGGAGCAGTAGAACCAGATGCCATGGATTAGTGTTGAGTTTGAAATAAGGTTGAAGACGAAGTGAAAGAGGAAGAGTTTCTGCAAAGATAACAAGCTTGTATGAAAACAGAGAAGTTTGAAAGGCTAGATGGCATAAAGAGTCCCACAATGGGGTACTTACTACTATTTATAGTAGTGGGAAAAATCCCCAATAACGAGGACATTAAATGCCATTTAATGCTGCAGGAGTTAGTGGGACGTGTGGCAGCCCCCTGTTGTTTTGGCCGTTTCTGCAGAAATAGAGGGACGCAGCGTGCGTCCTCGTTTTTGGGAATTGTCATAATGACAAATTCTGAAATGACGTTTGGTACTGCACGCCGTACTGAAAGTGACGTCCTAGGATCAAATCAATGATGGTTTTCTTGGGATTGCCAATAGTTGGTAAAAAGCAACAAAAAGTGCACAAGTTAATTTGTGACTAAGCGTGGAAAGACAGGTGTCGAATGGCGTTTCAAAGAATGCCTTTTTCTTTCAGAGTCGAAATAAGGCATTCTTGGGGGGCAATTTGTTGGCTCCTAAATTCGACACCTTTGTTTTGATTGATGTCAGCCATTAAAGCTGAAGGATGTCTTCGACTGGCTAAGTCTGTCGAAATGCCCGTCGAAAGATGGCAAAGTACTTAGAAGATTTCTTCCAAGGAAGAAGGCTGGTTGCCTTCGACGTCGAAGGAGTTTCTCGTCGAAGATGTCTCTTGACGAAAGTGTTCGACGGTTCAGGGTGGAGCAGTTTGAAATTCAAAGCTTTTGGAGGGAAAACGGTTTCCAGCAGTTACTGCGTGCAAACGTGCAAGGATCTGGAGCGTCGAACGTGGAGAACGTGCCAAGTGGATTGATCTCGAAGCAGTGTAACTGCCCGACGGTTACTTGGGATGTTTTAGTATAAATAGGAGTAGACATGTAGTTTCTCGCGTGTGTTCACAATTCTATACAAAGTCACTCATATAGATTCAAGTACCCAGCGTGTGAGAAAGAATTGTTGAGAAATGTATGTGTGAAACACCAATTTTATCAATTAAAGTCATTTACTTTTCCAGAAATTTACTTACTTTCTCCTTTACATTCTTGTCGAACCTTTTACTTTAAAGCCTTGTTTATTTTACCAAGTCTTTCCTTTATGCAATTTATTTAAAGCCTTATCCAATTCAATCAAACTTCAAAATCAACCTATGTCCTAGGATCAATCTGATCGATCCTGCGAGTAACCAAATAAGTAACCATTTGGAGGATCAGCGGTTGTTTACCAAAACCCAAGGTAAACACACATCCAACTTCTGAGCTTCTCTGATACTGGCTAAAAATTCATTATTAATCTTTAACATACCCAACATAACACTCTGCGGAGTAACCTCGCAAACTAAGCTAATATCCTTGAACTGCTCAATTAATTCCAACTCTTTAATCATCAATGCTGACATATTTAAAGTCTTTTGACTCAACGCATCAGCTACCACATTCGCCTTTCCTGGATGATAATTCAAACTGAAATCTTAATCCTTTAACAATTCCAACCATCTTTGTTTCCTCATATTCAGCTCTTTCTAGTCGAATAAATACTTTAAGCTCTTATGGTCACTAAACACTTCAAATCTAGAACCATAAAGATAATGCCTCCAAATCTTCAACACAAAAACAACAGCAGCAAGCTCTAAATCATGCGTAGGGTAGTTCTTCTTATGAGACCTCAACTACCTTGACGCGTAAGAAACTACCTTACAATTCTGCATAAGCACACATCATAAACCCATCTTAGAAGCATCACAATAAACCACAAAAGGCTCTCCTGGATTAGGCAACGTCAAAATCGGAGCCGACGTTAACCTCTTCTTCAATTCTGTAAAACTTTCTTCGCATTGAACATCCCATACAAAAGCTTTACCTTTACAAGTCAACTTAGTCAACGGAAGTGACAACTTAGAAAACCCTTCAATAAACCTTCTATAATAACCAGCTAATCCCAAGAAGCTTCTAATATTAGTAGCTGACTTTGGAGTTTCCATTGCAACACAACATTAAACTTCAATAGATCTACAACAACGCCACTACCTGAAATTACATGACCAAGAAAACTAACCTCTTTCAACCAAAACTCACACTTGGACAACTTTGCATACAACCTCTTCTCTTTCAAAACTTGCAATACTACTCTTAAGCGTTCTGCATGCTCTTCTTCTGACTTAGAGTAAATCAAAATATCAACAATGAACACCACTACAAACCGATCCAAATAAGTATGGAAGATACGGTTCATATATTCCATGAATACTCCTGGCGCATTAGTAACACCGAAAGGCATCACCGAATACTCGTAATGTCCATAACGCATTCTGAAAGCCGTCTTCTGGATATCTTCATCCTTCACTTTAATCTGATGGTAACCCGACCTCAAATCAATCTTACTAAACACACGAGCATCCACCAATTGGTCCATCAAGTCATCTATTCTTGGAAGCGGATACGTGTTCTTAATCGTCACTTTATTCAACTGTCTATAATCAACAAAAAGCCTCATACTCCCATATTTCTTCTTTACTAACAACACTGGAGCCCCCCACGGCGATACACTTGGTCTTACAAATTTCTTCTCAAGTAACTCTTCCAATTGCTTCTTCAACTCTGACAACTCAGATGCAGACATCCTGTATGGTGCCATAGACACAGGTCTGGTACCAGGTACAAGATCAATTGCAAATTCAACTTCCCTCTCCGGCGGTACATCAGGAATCTCATCAGGGAAAACTTCAAGAAATTCATACACCACCTGTAATTCCTCAATTATAGCTTGAGTCTCTACAGATAGTGACGCCATTAACGAGAACATTTGCGCTTCCTCTTGCATCAACTTCCTCAATTGTCTAGCAGACAACAAACCATCTTCCTCTTCTTCAGGAGTAGAAAACTTCACAGACTTATCATAACAGTTAATATGAACACAGTTATGCTCTAACCAGTTCATACCCAAAATTACATCCAAACCTCGTAACGGTAAACAAACCAAATCAACAACAAAGTCTCTATCGAAGATCGACAAGGGACACTTCAAACACACAAAAGAAGTAGTCACTGACCCCTTGGCTGGAGTATCGACGATGATTTCTCCATTCAAAGAAGACAACATAAGACCCAATCTTTCAACACAATCAGCAGCAATAAAACAGTGCATAGCACCAGTATCAATAATAGTAATTAAAGGAGTACTATTAATGAAACATGTACCTCTAATAAGTCTGTTCTCAGCATTTGTCTGATCCTCAACCAAAGCAAACACTTTACCACTTGACTGAGCCCTCTTCGGTTTGGGACACTGACTACCAATGTGCCCTTCTTCTCTACAATTGAAACAAATCACATCCTTGTGTTCACACTCAGATACAACATGTCCATTATTACCACAACGGAAACACCTCTTTACTTCAGTAGTGCACACATTACTCTTGTGCCCAGATTTTCCATACTTAAAGCAAACCATACCAGCAGGAGCATCTCCCCCACAAGTCCTCTGTCTCTGAGAAACTTTCTGTTTACCTTTACCAGCTGGAGCATCATAAGGCTTACCACGATTCTATTGGTGCTTACCCCTCTTCTCACTGATAATCTTGTAATGAGCATTATTATCCTCTTCATAAATCCTGCAGCTATCAACCAAATCAGCAAAGACACGAATTTTCTGGTATCCAACTGCCTTCTTAATCTCCGGGCCCAACCCGTTCTCAAATTTAATACACTTTGAAAATTCAGCATCTGCCTCAGCGTAATGCGGATAAAACTTAGCTAACTCATCAAACTTGGCAGCATACTCAACAATTGACATTGTTCCTTGCTTCAGCTCAAGAAATTCAATTTCCTTCTTACCACAGACATCTTCAGGAAAGTACTTTCTCAAAAATTCCCTACGGAACACAGCCCAAGTGACATTCTCACCTGCAGCTTCTAACTTCTGACAAGTCTCTAGCCACCAGTCATCAGCCTCGACTGCTAGCATATGAGTACCATAACGAACCTTCTGCGCTGGAGTGCAGTCCATCACACGGAAGATTCTCTCAATCTCTTTCAACCACTCCAATGCTCCGTCTGGATCATACTTTCCCTTGAATGTAGCTGGATTCTCTCTCTGGAAGGTCGCCAAGCTACGAGATCCAGCATTCCCGTCAACATTCGGCTGATTATCCATCATATGAGCCATTGCTTCTAGAGCAGCAGCAAGTGCAACATCATTCCTTCCAGCAATCTCAACTTCTCACTTCAACATAAACAACGGTTAGAACTCAAATTAACAATACTCGATTGTTAGATAACTATGACTCAACGACAAGGTCGGACCAACCTTTTGCTATGATACCAACTTTGTAACACCCCAATTATACCTCAAGCAATTATATAAATAAATCAGAGTTATAAAAATCATTCATGCAAACGAATCGGGACGTCACAAATTCTTCTATCAAATTCATTGCATTCATCATGGATATGTAACACTTTTAAAACATCGGATGAACCATCATTATAACATCTTTAATTAAATAACTCAACATCTACACAGCGGAATTCTTAGTAACATCTCTAGCAACAAAACAGAAACTTTGAAACAACACATATTTAATAATAATCAATTTAACGTTCAACAACTTGAAAAATCAACAATCAAAAATAGCAAGCGTTCACCCCCCCGGGTGTTACATATCAGAGCAATGACACTGACTCGAACTATTGAAGGTATACAGCCTTCGCTCTTGATTACCTGCACGTTACCAACATAAGGGCAACATTCAAACAGAAGGGGTGAGATATCTAACAATATAATAAAGTGCATGATAATTAATATATTAAATTAGATCAATAACATCACCACTTCTCATCTCATAATCAACAATAATTACAACGTATATACACATTCATCAACATCAAAATACACATCTTTATGCAATCATATAATGCGACTCAATACTATGCAAATGCACGTGGTACCATTGGAGCAGAACTCCCATCTCAAAAATTTGCCAATTAATAGAGGCATCAACAAGGCATAACCTTCATCTCAAAATTCACCAATACAGGCCATCTTAACGAGCATAAGCTCCATCTCAAAAATGCAATGTATGTGACATAACTATGAATATAATAACAACACCCAAGTTAACAACATCTCAAATTATTAACATCTCAAAAGCATCTCAAATTAACAACATCTCAAAAACATCTCAAATTAACAACATCTCAAAAACATCTCAAATTAACAACATCTCAAAAGCATCTCAACGTCTCGTCATCAACATCTCATATCATCAGAATAATTCATCAAACATCATTTATTTATTAGAAACCATCAACACAATATTATTAATAACTTCTCACTAACAACTCAGTTGTACATTAATTCCACAGTAAATCAATACTGCTATTCTGTAACTCTTACGTCATTACCGTCACTTTTCCTACTGTTATAGTTCAAATAGCAGCCTCTAAGCATCTAACGTTCATCATTCTGTAAGAAAACAATGTAACGTCCAATACAACTTCTGACAACACAACTTCTAACAACATAACTTCTAACCAACCCAACTTCTAATAACACAACTTCTGAAAACACAACTTCTGACCAACTCAACTTCTGACCAACTCAACTTCTGACAACACAACTTCTGACCACTATAACTTCTGACCAACTCAACTTCTGATAACACAACTTCTGATAACACAACTTCTGACAACATAACCTCTAACCAACACAGCTTCTACCATCAGAACTTCTACTTTCTAATAGTTCAACACAACTGCTAACTAACACAGTTTCTAGCATCAGAACTTCTACTTCTCACTAATCCAACACAACTTTTAACCAACACAGTTTCTAGCATCATAACTTCTACTTCTTACTAATCCAACACAACGTCTAACATCAGAACTTCTAACTTCATAACTGCTACTTTTTACCAATCCTACTATTTTAATTCTTAGCCTGATATCAACCTAACTAGGAACAGTACAACTAACTCTATCCCTAATTAATTTATTGTTCTAATACAGCAACTTCTGATATCTTTCACGCATAATTCTGTGTTTTTCTGCCCTACATAATTTTGCATTTTTCTTCCCTGCATCGCACTACGGGATTCATACCTAAAGCCCTAAAATTTTAATCTAATCATGGATAATCATCACTTACAATCATCCTATAATACTACATCGTTCAAACGACATCATGGCATCAATATTCATCTAAAATTCCTCAATTATCATCATACAACAATCATATATTTTAAATTCAAGAACAAGACAACAATCATCTCTAACCCCACATACCAATTATCATAAACCCAATTATAGAGTCAGAACCCCACCCTTACCTTGGATTGAAGGTCGCTCTACAATTTCCGGTTGAATTCTCGTTCTTTCTGTTTTCCACTTTTCCAAGAGCTTGCACGTTCTCCTCTCAATCCTTATTCTTCTACTGCTTCGTTCTTTCTATTCTATTCCAACAACAATAAAATAACCCTATTATTCTTTATTCCTTATCGGGCTCAAAACTAATACACCCCCTTATTACTTTTATTCCTTTAAAAACAATCCCACATCAAATAATATTAAACTTCTAATATCATTTCACCACTTAATAAAATAATTAAATCCAATTAATTATAACACATCTTCACAAATATTCTGAAAATAATTTAATTAAATAATTAATTAAATTACGGGCGTTACAACCAGAGCCAGGATCCCGATGGGGTTTGATATTTGATGTAGCTGTTAATTCCTATAATAATGGAATATGGGAAATTATAGTTAATTATCATGGTTCTCGCATCTCTTTCACTACAAGATTGATGTTTGATTGCATGAATAATATGGAAGAGTATGGAACTTGTAACATGGTCCTTGAGGAAGTTGTAGATCTTAGGATTAAATACCTCGATGTGTATGGAGATTCAGCTCTAGTTATTAATTAGATCATAGGTGAATGGGAGACTCAACATTTAGGTTTGATTCCTTACAAAGACTATGGTAGGAGGTTGTTGCCTTTCTTTAACAAAGTGGAGTTTCATCATATACCTCGTGAAGAGAATAATATGGAAGATACTATTGCTACCTTGTCCTCTATGTACAAGGTGAATTCCATAATGAGTTGTCTTAGCTCACAATCAAACGCCTGGATAGACCACTCATGTATTTGCTGCAGAAGAAGTATCAGACAATAAGCCTTGGTATTATGATATCAAATGTTTCCTCCAATGTCAGGTATACCCACCTGGGGCATCCAACAAAAATAAAAAGACTTTGAGGAGATTAGATGGAAATTTATTACTCAATGAATATGTATTATATAAGAGAAATTTTGACACAGTATTGCTCAGATGTGTGGATAGACACGAAGCAAACATGTTGATGCAAGAATTTAATGAAGGGTCCTTCGGTACTCATTCCAATTGACATTTTATGGCTAAAAAGATGCTCAGGATAGGTTATCAATCTGATTGATATTAATTTGTGAAGATATGCCATAAATGACATATTTATGTAGATAAGATTCATGTGCCTCCAACTCTACCCAATGTTATCTCATTTCCATGGTCTTTTTCTGTGTGGGGAATTGACATGATTGGTATGATTGAACCCAAAGCTTTGAATGAGCATCATTTCATTCTGGTGGCTATTGATTTCTTCCCCAAGTGGTTTGAAGTAGCTTCTTATACTAATATGACTAAGAAGGTTGTCGTCAAGTTTATCAAGAATCAAATCATTTGCCGATATGGTATCCTGAGTAAAATCATTACTGATAATAGCTCATATTTGAATAATAAGATGATGAATGATTTGTGTGAAAGCTTCAAGATTAAAGGCCCATGTGTTGTTAATAGAGCCTTCTATGATGGTGTTATGACTCTTACAACTATGGATGGTGAGGAGCTCCCACGTCCGATGAATGTCGACGTAGTCAATAAATACTTAGCCTAAATAAATAAAATAAAAACTTGTTAAGTTGAAATCTCAAAGGGAGACTTAGGCAAAAATGAGTGTCTCGATGGACTGAAAACTCGAAAGGGAGGTGTGATACGGTGGGAGAACTGACTTGAGGTTTTGCGTTTGTATTCGCAAATGTTTCGGTTTAGCAAGAGTCGCCACCGACTTTTTATTTTATCCTAAGGAAAGGTTAAAAAGCACAGGAAAAACCTTTGAGATGTTTTCTTGGGTTCAGGGAGTAGATTATAGAAAGGTAAGGTATTAGCACCCTTTCTATCCATGGTTATCCATGGGCTCTTAGTTACTTGCTTAGATCACTTGCCCTTGCTTTTCAATTGTTTGAAATGGTGCTTTGTGTGTGTGGTTTTTGAAAATGTTTTTGAAAAAGATGCCTTGTCTAGGCAACCGTTGTAACAATTATTTACTCGAATGTTTTACAAAGGTGTTTGTCTTTTCGAAAAGATGTTTCAATGTTTTCGAAAGTTGTGTTGAAAGTTGTGTTGTGGAGTGTGTTTTGAAAGTAGGCAAGCGTGTTTTGCAAGTTTGATCAAGTAACTAAGAGTTGTCTACCCCAAAATTTACTCAAAGATTTTTCTCATGTTTTAACCCTTTTAACAGTATTGTTCCACCATTGTATTTGGTGGACAATCTTGTGTTAGGATGTTAACGGGACGGGTGCGGGTCATCGTATGGACCATGAATGTAATAGTGCCAAGTGTCTTTGGCAATTTTTCTTTCAAGGGACTTGATCATTTTTTAGGCAACTTCGAAAGCGTCATCGAGGGACTATGATCATTTTGATTTGTTTTGTTTTGCCAAAGAAACTTAACATGCAAACATGGCCAATTTTTGAAGGCAACAAGTGGAGTAACCCTAAGGGTGCAAGTGTGATTGGTGTTGTCCATTTTCATGTTTTTTTGTCTTTGCATTAGTCAAGCTATTTGTTGGTTGATTTTGCATACAAACCCTAGGTCTATCATGGCATAATTTGAAAGCTTTAAAATGCGGAAATTTAAAGTCCTAAATTATTACAACATAATTATGGGGATGGGGGTACAAATGTTTGAATGGGGGGACTTTTAGCAAGAAATTAAATCTAAAACTATTACATCCAAATTGAATATACAAATTATTTAATTGTACAATAATTAAATAAAATACAATAAATATGCAAAAAGTATTATGCACAAAAAGGATTTTTTATGTATGAGAAAATATTTTTCAATGCAACATATAAACAAAAATAAAAAGTCAATTTTTTTGGATATTTTGTGGTTTTAGGGCAAAACCCTAATTTTTGAATAAATAGCAATTATTTATTAATTATATACAAGATTTATATATTAATTTATACAAAAAATAAAAAAAGAAGTATATTGTAAAAAAAGTATTTTTTAATGTCATATAAAAATAAAAATAAATATATTATTTTCATATTTATCCTAAATATTCTAATAAATGTACAAGTATTTATATTATTTATATATTTAAATATACTAAATATGTACAAAAATAAAAATATTAATTATTTACAAAAAAGTATATTTTTTTAGAAAATGTTTTCAAAAGGTAAATAAAAATAATGGCTGAAAATATATTTTTGTGTTATTTTTAATGTTTTAAACAAAAAGGTATTTATATTTATTTTACATGTATAAGTTCAAATAAAACAAATAAAATCCAAATAAAATGCAAAAATGGGTGGAAAAATATTTTTAATATTTTTTTATATTTGAGCAAAAAATAATAAGTCAGAATCAAAAGGAAAAAATCAAAAATGAATAAAATATCGCACAATGGGCCAGGGGGTGTAAATGGAAAAAGAGGGTGCAAGCAGCAAGAACAACTCAGGCCCAGCCCAAGTCCACCTTCTTCAACCTCCAGCCATTCTGTCTCAAAAATGCGCGCCCTCTATGCTTCATTCAAACTTCCTGATTCTTTGACTTTTAGCAAAAACTCATAACATAAACAATGTAGAGCATGAAGAGACGAATTCATACATATAAAAATCTTGACCTATCTCTCAGAAACGAGGGAGAATTTCTTCATCCCCAATTCCTGACCTAAGTTTTCTTCAATATTCATGACCAAAATTCTCACAGCACGCGTAATATAAATGAAAAGTAAATACATGGATGGCTTCAGGGCTATGAGTAGAACATGTTTTCTTCAAAAACCTAAGCCTAATCATGCCTGGATAGAGAGATAGAAGTTCATATTTTTACCTGTTCAGCTTGAGTCGTGTACAGCAATGGAGGTATCTTCAATGGAGTTTGAACTTTGGTACAGCTTGCCTGAAGTCTAAGGATGCTTCTCCTATGCTTAGCTTGCTTTGAATCTCTCTGAATCAAGCTATGGAAGTCCACCTGCAAAACTGAAAACTGAAAATGGCAAGGGATGTTAGGGATGTTACAGTTTGTGTTCAATGCTTAGGATAGCTTCAGTGGGTGATATGGAACATGTTTGAACTCTTTTTGGCCAAAGTGCACGAGTGGAATGGATGGTGGAAGTCAATCTGCAGCAGGCACTCTGTTTTGCAGAAAAACTATGCTTTTGGATATGAGGATGGATTGAGGGTGGTTTGGTCGTGCTTTAGGGTAGGTTTGATGTCTGGAAAGTGTTTGCAAACTTTGTTTAGGTTGGTGTTTACAGGAAAGAGAGCTTGGAGTCAATTTGCAAGTTTTCTTCTAATGTAAGCAAAGAGATGTCAACTTGTGATATAGGCTTGTACCAAGTACTCAAGCATGCTGCATATCTTATTCTTGATCATAGAGATTTGTGTACAAATTCTAGCCTCAAAGATCTAGCCCATCCCTCTTGGATTTTGAATTTGACATAAAGTGCATCTTTTCAAAAATGGCAAATATGCTTTTTCTAATTATGGATTAATCTTGCATGTAATGACCAAATGAACAAAATAACATCTTGGCATAATGGGTTGGCATTTAATTATTGAGTGTGAAGAGGTTTAGAGGCATGTAAACCATCACAAACCCTGCTGACTTGAAAATGCCAATGTTATGAACATGTATTTGGCTATGAACAAAAGTGACTTTTACCCAACTTTGAAATTCGATTCTCCCTAACCACAAGGGTGTTTGAGAAGTTCTTGGACAATTTGGAAAGCTTGGAATGTGTACTACAATCCATCTTTGTAATGCAAATTGAAACTCCAATTGGAACCATGTGAAAAGTGGCCATGAAGTTGGACAAAAATCCTGCCTAGAATAGGTCAAAAAATTTCTAAGTTAAGAATGTTTTGCACCCTTGTTCCAAAACTCATAACTTGAGCTACAACATTATTTTGAGGAAACTTTGTGAATCAAAGTTGTAGATTTTGCAATGGACTACAACTTTCATGTTTTGAGTTTTGTTTGAATCCAAATGTATCTTGATGAAAAAATGGGACAAAGTTAGGAAAAAATAAGGAAGTTTCATAACTTAGAAAAATTCTAAGTTATGAAATTTTCTCATTTTAAACCCTAATTTGCAAATTTGGATTTCTTGATGAACAAGTTTCATAATTTGACATTTCTTGATGAAAAATGAATCTTGGCACTTGATTTTGACCAAAAAGTCAAAGTTTGACTTTTCAGTGTACAGTCAAATTTTGATCAGTTGACTGGAAAATTCATCTGTCAATCCTGTGCATTTGAGATCTTTTGAACTTGTTGAATGTGTCAAGACAATGCCATTGAGTCCTTGAGTCCATTTGTGAGCTTGGTTTGCCATTGGTTAGGTCAAACAGTCAAAAATTGCCTTTGTGCAGTCAAAACCCTAAAAATGACCATTTTACCCTTTTGGTGATCTGATCAAATTTCTTGTGGAATTGTGATCCAAACTTGACCAAATGGTTCATGTGAGTTAAAAATGTTGATGTGGGTAAAAAATCATGAGGTTTGACTGTCAATTGGTCACAGTTGACTTTTTCCCCAATACAACTGATTTCTAGGTCAACAGTCCAATTGACTGGGCAAAGATTGGAATCAAGGCTTGAAACTTGGTATGGATGAACTTATGAGTCCAACATGAGGCATGAAAGTCACTTTGGGCCTTTTAGGTCAAAACATCTTTGTGCAAACTCAAACCCTAATTTGGGTCAACAGTGCAAGGAGGAGTCTTGAGCAGAGCAAACCCTAACTTGATCTTGAGCTCCAAGAGTCTTGTGATGAGAAAATGTTGAAGAAATGAGAGGGAAAATTTTGGGGTACAACAGTTGCCCCTGTTCAATCTTCTTGCACCTGAAGAGTTAGATTGGCAGGTTTTCCTTTCGCGTCTCGAAGGTAAAAGGAGATTGGACACTAGAGTGCCCTTAAATTTGCACTCGTCAGAACAATGGATGCGGGAATGGGCTTAGAGATGCCATTTGGAGATGGGCTTAAAGATGCCATCTAGAGGGGTGATAGAATCTTGTCGGGGATGGGCTTAAAGATGCCATCTGGAATGAGTATCAGAAAGGTGTCCATGTTTTGGAACATCTCTGAACTGGGGGTCTTGAATAAGCAATGGATTGATATCCGTGTTTGGAGAATCCGTAAACTGTTTTCAAAAGTTGAGTCTGAACAAGCGATAGATTAACATCCGCGTCCGGAGAATCCGTAAACTGTTTTCAGAGGTGGAAGAATCTGAACAAGCGATAGGTTAACATCCGTGTTTGGAGAACCCGTGAACTGTTTTCAGAAGTCTTGAAGTTGAATAAGCAATAGAGCAGCATCCATGTTGGGAAGCATCCGTAAACTGTTTTCAAAAGTTGAAGAATCTGAACAAGCGATAGGTTAACATCCGTGCTTGGAGAACCCGTAAACTGTTTTCAGAAGTCTTGAAGTTGAATAAGCAATAGAGCAGCATCCATGTTGGGAAGCGTCCGTAAACTGTTTTCAAAAGGTGAAGAATCTGAACAAGCGATAGGTTAACATCCGTGTCTGGAGAACCCGTAAACAGTTTTCAGAGGTGGAAGAATCTAAACAAGCGATAGGTTAACATCCGTGTTTGGAGAACCCGTGAACTGTTTTCAGAAGTCTTGAAGTTGAATAAGCAATAGAGCAGCATCCATGTTGGGAAGCGTCCGTAAATTGTTTTCAAAAGTTGAAGAATCTGAACAAGCGATAGGTTAACATCCGTGCCTGGAGAACCCGTAAACTGTTTTCAGAAGTCTTGAAGTTGAATAAGCAATAGAGCAGCATCCATGTTGGGAAGCGTCCGTAAACTATTTTCAAAAGTTGAAAAGGAACCGGCGTAGGGTTTCCTGATGATGAGTCCGTGTAAAACATTATCTGAGATTGTTAATGATAGCCTTTTATTCTTATCCTGAAAAGGTCAAAATGTTAGCTAAGCACAAAGTTATGTTGCATGGAATGTATGATGCAATATATGTTATATCAATGTTCATGAGATGAATGTAATGAATGCGCATGTAAGCTGATGAGCTGTCTTGCTGAGGATAGATGAATTCTAGATAGCCGGAAATAAATAGAATATCGACTGCTGCCAGGGAAAGTGAGTCCTTGACTGCTGCAGGGGATTGCAAGAATTTTTTGATTGCTGAGGATGAGACATCCTTGTTGGCTACTGACTGCTTGGGGAACAAGATCTTCCATTGTTGAGGGGTCTTAGGACCACTGCTGGGGATTGGAACTCCCTGGTGATTTGTAGGGCAAGAGAATTCTGATGATCTCTACTGGGGAGTCCATAACCTGGTAGACTTATGCTGGAGAAGTAAGACTGAGAATCGTCAGTCTGGTGGGAAGTATCTATGTGGGGAGAAGGTTCACTAGTCTAGTTCCGCTGGGGATTGATAGTTGGAATTTTTAGCTCGGTTGGGGATTGGATTTTCAGATTTTTAAGGCTCCACTGGGGATACTGAAACTTAACTCTGAGGGGAATTGAGTTCTGGAAGGCCCTCTGGCTGGGGAAATCAGTTTTGAGAAAGCTTTTGTTCTGCTGGAGATCCTGAAGTTTAATTCTGCTAGGGATTCCTTCTGAAAGGGCATCAAGATATCTACATGTACCTTCAACCTATCAGCAATCATCTTTTTTAATTTGTAAGGAAAATGATTACGTTCAAATGCATATGCCTATTTAACAAAACATTGGACGTTTCTCAAATAAAACATAAGTGCAAAAGAAAAAAGGGAAGACAAAGCAAATTTCTGTATTTGGAAAAGTATTTGTATTAACTTTCTATGAGTATCTTTGTACAAAGGAGACAGGCATCCTTGTAAGAGGATGTTGTCGTAAAAAATTGAAAATTTTATACAAAAGAAAGATGGCTATGTGAAACAATTCCATGGGATCCCCATTCTGCTATAGCCTTCACAACTCTGAATATCTGTCCATTCAATGCTTCATCCGCCGATGACTGGATTGATCAGAAGCTTGGAGCTGGTTGATGAAGAGATTGTCCTTAAAGTGATCCGACGAGACATAGTCATACGCTTTAATTCCCTAACTTTTGCCTGAATCGCCCTTTCGGGTTTTCGATCCACCGGGAAACCCTTTTTTGCCCAAGCCGCCCTTTCGGGTTTTCGACTTGCCGGGTATACATATTTTTTTGTTTTATCCCTAATTTTTGCCTGAACCGCCCTTTCGGGTTTTCGGTTCACCGGGATGCCCATTTTTTCCCAAGCCGCCCTTTCGGGTTTTCGACTTGTGGGGTTATTTTATGCGTAGTATCTTTTGACTATGTCTGCGTTCGCAGGGTGCGGCAAATCGTCGCCGTCCATGGTGGTCAGAATCATTGCACCACCAGAAAATATGCTCTTAATCACAAATGGTCCTTCGTGTGTAGGAGTCCATTTGCCCCTGGGATCACTTTGCGGCAAGATAATCCGCTTGATTACAAGATCTCCGACTTGATATACCTGACGTCTGACTTTCTTGTTGAAAGCCTTGATCATCTGTTTTTGATACGTCTGACCATGGCAAACAGCAGTGAGTCGTTTCTCGTCGATCAAATTGAGTTGATCAAGTCAGGTCTGAATCCAATCATCTTCATTCAAACCTACATCCTTCATAATCCTTAAGGAAGGAATCTGAACTTCCATGGGTAAGATAGCTTCCATGCCATATACCAAAGAAAATGGGGTTGCCCCTGTTGAAGTACGTGCTGTGGTACGGTATCCATGCATAGCAAACGGTAACATCTCATGCCAGTCCTTGTAAGTGACTATCATTTTCTGAATGATCTTCTTGATGTTTTTGTTCGCAGCTTCAACAGCACCGTTCATCTTCGGCCGATAGGGAGATGAATTGTGATGATAAATCTTGAACTGTTCGCATAAAGCGGTGATCATAGTATTATTCAGATTTGTACCGTTGTCTGTGATGATCCTGTCGGGAACACCATACCGGCATATGAGGTTCTGCTTGATGAAGCGGGCAACCACATTTTTAGTAACAGAGGCGAAGGAAGCTGCTTCGACCCATTTGGTGAAATAGTCAATAGCAACCAGGATGAAGCGATGTCTATTGGATGTCGTGGGCTTGATCTCTCCAATCATGTCAATGCCCCACATTGCAAATGGCCAAGGAGCTGTTAGAACGTTGAGAGGAACCGGAGGAATATGAATCTTGTCAGCGTAGACTTGACATTTGTGGCAAGTACGGGAATGTTGATGGCAGTCAACTTCCATGGTAGACTAGTAATAGCCTGCCCTTAGGATCTTCTTAGCCATTGTATGCCCGCTCAAGTGGGTGCCAAACGTACCGCTGTGTATCTCAGTCATGATTAACTCTGCTTCAGCTTTATCCACACATCGGAGTAAAACACAATCATGGCTGCGTTTATAGATGATGTCGTTGCTCAGGAAGAACTTGGTAGCAAATTCCCTTAGGAACTTTTTGTCATTTACGGAAGCTCCTTCGGGATATTCTCTAGTCTGGAGATACCTTTTGATTTTGTGAAACCAGGGTTGTTCCACTACTTCTTCGGTATTAATCTCATGACAATGCGCAGGTTCATCCATTCACTCGATGGTGATTTGGGGAGCCTCGTTATCCCAGTTGAGTTTAAACATGGAAGACATTGTAGCCAGAGCATCTGCCAGCTGATTCTTTTCTCGCGGGAAATGCTCGAAGGTAATTTGCTCGAAATGAGGCAACAATGTCGGGACATTTTCTTTGTATGGGATAAGATTAGGATGTTTGGTATCCCACTCTCCTTTGATTTGACTGATAACCAAAGCCGAGTCCCCAAATACGATCAAAGATTTGATCCCCAAGTCTATAGCAGCCTTGAGACCAAAGATGCAAGCTTCATATCCAGCCATGTTGTTGGTGCAACTGAAGCAAAGTCGGGCCGTGAAAGGTGTGTGGCAACCTTCTGGGGAAATGAGTACCGCATCGATACCGTTTCCAAGTGCATTTGAAGCACCATCAAAGTACAGGGTCCATCGGGATCCTTTTTCAGGTCCGTCATATGGTCTGTTACCTTCAATGTTGTCCAAATTCATGATGTCCTCGTCCGGGAAGTCGAATCTCATGGATTGATAATCTTCGATAGCTTGATGAGCTAGATGGTCAGCTAGTACACTCCATTTTATAGCTTTTTGGGTGGTGTACTGGATGCCATACTCAGTCAGGATCATTTGCCATCTAGCGATTCTTCCGGATAAAGCAGGCTTCTCGAAGATATACTTGATAGGATCCATTTTGGAAATCAACAGAGTGGTATGAGCCAACATATACTGCCTTAGTCGGCGAGCAGCCCATACCAAAGCGCAACAAGTTTTCTCGAGCAGTGAGTAGAGAGTCTCACAGTCGGTAAACTTTTTGCTAAGGTAATAAATGGCATGCTCTTTTCGACCAGACTCGTCATGCTGGCCCAATACACACCCCATTGAGTTATCCAGGACAGTCAGATACATGATCAGCGGCCTTCCTTCGACGGGTGGCATCAGAATAGGAGGTTCTAGCAAATACTCCTTGATCTTATCAAAAGCAGCTTGGCAATCGTCGTTCCATTCGACTATCTGATCTTTCTTCAATAGTTTGAAAATTGGCTCACAGGTAGACGTCAGGTGAGAGATGAATCTGGCAATATAGTACAAGCGCCCCCAAGAACCCTCTAACCTCCTTTTCAGTACGGGGGGCAGGCATTTCTTGTATTGCTTTCACTTTTGCTGGATCAACCTCAATGCCCTTGTTGCTGACAATAAACCCTAGGAGTTTACCAGACCTAACTCTGAAAGTGCACTTACTTGGATTCAGCCTGAGTTTGTACTCTTTCAACCTGGAAAACAGCTTTTGCAAATGCTCAAGGTGTTCCTCCTCTGTTTGTGATCGAGCTATCATGTCGTCTACGTAAACTTCGATCTCATGATGTATCATATCATGAAACAAAGCTACCATGGCGCGCTGATAAGTTTCCCCTGCGTTCTTCAGTCCGAACGGCATCACCTTGTAGCAGAAGGTACCCCATTGTGTAACAAAGGTTGTTTTCTCCATGTCCTCGGGGGCCATTTTGATCTGGTTGTAGCCCGAGAATCCGTCCATGAAGGAAAACACTTTGTGCTGAGCTGTGTTGTCAATCAAAATGTCGATGTGCAGTAGCGGAAAATCATCTTTAGGACTAGCCCTATTCAAATCCCGGTAGTCCACACACATTCTGACCATGCCGTCTTTTTTAGGTACTGGCACGATGTTAGCAACCCATTATGGATAGGATGTAACAGCCAGAAAGCCAGCGTTGAATTGCTTCATTACTTCAGCTTTAATCTTCTCAAACATGTCGGCCCTCATTCGACGGACTTTTTGCTTGATCGGTGGACAATCCTCTCTTGTAGGGAGACGGTGAACCACGATGTCTGTGTCTAAACCCGACATGTCTTCATAAGACCAGGCGAAGATTTCCACGTATTCATTTAACAGCTGTATTAAACGCTCCTTGACACTTGGTTCCAGATTAGAACCCACTTGTACTTCCTTCCGGTCTTCCTCTATTCCTAAGTTGACTGTTTCCAACAACTCTTCGTGAGGCAAGATGGCCCTCTCTTCTTGTTGTAGAAGTCTGGCTAGCTCTCCTGGTACTTCACAATCTTCGTCATCTTCATACTCAGCCTGATTGACCAAATCTTCAGAGTTATTGAAGGACATAGCAGAATAGTCACCCATAGAATCCAGAGTGGATGGGTACCTGCATTTGTGAGTGTGGGTGTGTGTAAGGGATAGCCATCCTTAAACAAACAAAAATGCAAAAGGAAAGAAAATGAACACAGCAGTTTATAAATGAAAAACGTCCAATGATTTTTTAAACATGGCATATGGATATGAAGAGAATCAAAACCCTTACAAATGGACCTACATGCCCCGGGCAAGGCATGAGGTGAAAAATTAGTGTGCAGATTGTTCAAAAGTAATTATTACAGACCAACAGGAAATGTTCGAAAGATAAGTTACTGATTAATGAAAGTAATGGGGACGAAGTCTTTCGCCTCCCAGTTGTGCAGTCCTCATTCGATGGTTGGGAAGATCTAGTCTTCAATGTTACCCTCTTCGTCTTCGTCTTCCAAAGCATTGATTCCATGAGGAGAAATCTTGATGGGTGTTCTTTCAATTTTTGAGCGACGCATAGCTTTTTGCCCCGCAGCGGTAAATCCCAACCCAAACTTGTCTGTTTTGTGAGGAAAGTTAGGCAACTGACCCCATGTTAAGCTCTTCCCCTCCTTTTTTGCAGCCTTTGCGTCTTTCAGAGATGTCATCCTGGCCACCTGCTTGGGTACCTCAGCTATTGCCTTTGCTACAGCAACCTCGGGAGCAACTTCCTCGAAGTGTTGGAACGGTGTCTCAATGAATTCGCCCTCCACTTCCACATACCGAAAGGAGTTCATGTGACTGATCATATATTCCTCTTCACCGTGTACAGTTATGATTTTTCCTTTGACAAGGTACTTCAGCATCTGATGTAGGGAGGAAGTGACTGCGCCAGCATTATGTATCCATGGTCTTCCTAGCAAGCAAGAGTATGACGGACGGATGTCCATCACATAGAAATTTGAGTGGAATACTTCAGTGCCCACCTTGATGGGAATGTCGACCTCCCCATGCACCATTCTTTTAGACCCGTCAAAGGCCCTGACAATGATATTACTTGGTTTCAGCTCCAAGCCTTCACAATCCAATCGATCCAGAGCTTTCTTAGGCAGCATGTTCAGAGAAGAACCAGTGTCGACCAAAACATGGGCAAGAGTAGTTCCTTGGCATTCAACTGACACATGCAATGCGTCATTGTGCTTTCTTCCTTTCGGAGTCAGGTCAGCATCAGAGAAACCCAGGCCGTTGTCAGCGGTAAGGCTGGCTACACAATCCTGGAATTGATCGGCTGAGGTTTCCTGGGGCATATGGGTTGTCTTCAAAAACCTTATCAAAGCTTTGGCATGAGCCTCTGAACAAAGTAGCAAAGCTAACATGGATATCTTCGAGGGGGTTTGCCCCAGTTGCTTTACAACGTCATAATCACTCTTCTTAATTATTTTCAGAATCTCCTCCATTTCTTTCTTAGAGGTTTCGGGGATGACCAATGGCTGAGCCCTCGTCCTGACGAGCTCATCTTGGATCCCTTTCCCCTTATCAGCAGAAGTAGGAGGGACAACCACAGGAGTGACGACTTCTTCAATCAACGGAATTCTTGCAGGAAGTTTTATCGGTGCAGGAGTAACTTTGGCAGCAGCTGAGGGTCCAAAGATTTCCTTTGGAGGGGCAATCTCTGGAGAAAATATTCTCCCACTTCGGGTAATCTTGCTCGTACCGGCAATGTTTCCAATGTCGGCATCTTCTTCGTCAGAGCTTTCTTCAGTAATCTCAACTTGTTTAACACCATGGTAGTAGATTTCTCCACCATAATTCCATGGTATTGATTTTTCGGAAATGTAGGGGACAGGCCCAGGCATGGTTATTTTCAGAGGAACAAACTTCGTAGCGGATGTAATCTTAACAGGCTTTTTAGGGACCTTAGAAAGATTGGTGGAAATGGTGATTATTGAAACATCTTTGATAGGGGTTGGAGTAGCAGGAATATTTTCGAAAAGAATTTGTTGACTGTCCATTAGGCCTTGGATGCCTATCTTCAGCAATGGACAGTCGATTGGTAGAGAGGAACAACAGTAGCAGTCTTCTTTACATCCTGGGAAAATCCCAGCCCTCAACAGATTCAACTTGATTGTCAACAGTGGAGTCATCAGGTCATCAACAGCAGAAACATACAGATCTTCTTCAATAGCATGGACATTGCGACCATGCTTCGGCATTGGAGCGGATATTACATTTGGCTTCTCTGGAGCATCGAACTCAACATCTTTTGCATCTATCAAGTCTTGAATTTTATGCTTAAGCGCCCAGCAATCGTTGGTGTCATGCCCGATGCTGTCAGAATGATAGGCACATTTAGCATTGGGATGATAATGCAGGGAAGATGTGTTCACATTTTTTGGTGCCTCCTTGATAGTGGTGAGATTTAGCTTCAACAAATAGGGAAGAACTTGTGCGGGCGTCATATTGATGCGGGTGAACTGTCGTTGTGGCTGTTCCACCCGTTGCTGATTTGGTCTAGACTGATTGTTACGAGGCTGATCATTTGATGAATTTTGGATCATCACGGCCCCCACAGTCGGTCGGCGCTTAGTTCTTCCCGATCTTTTCTGAGAGTATATAACGGCTGCTTCCTTCTTGGCCGGAAATGATTTCTTAGCAGTTGTAGAGGCAGAGGCATCCCTTTGAATCTTTCCATTCTTAATACCAGCTTCCACCCGTTCGCCAGTCAGAATTAATTCAGTAAACCCTGCAGAAGAGCTCCCGATCAAATGGTTGAAGAACGGGCCAGATAGGGTCCCTAAGAACATATCAACTAGTTCTCTATCAGAAAGAGGTGGCTGCACTCTTCCGGACAAGTCGCGCCATTTCTGGGCATATTCTTTGAATCCCTCATTTTAGGCCATTCCCATACTCTGTAGCTGAGTACGGGTTGGCGCCAAGTCAATGTTGTATTGATACTGGCGATAAAAGGCAGCTGCCAAGTCTTCCCAGTTATGCACTTCTGACCTCTCAAGCTGGTAAAACCAGTCTAGCTGTGTACCAGACAGGCTATCTTGGAAGAAGTGTACCCAAAGATTTCTGTCGGATGTATGAGGTTGAATTCTTCTGACATATGACCTTAGGTGCATTTTCGGGCAAGACAGCCCGTCATATTTTGCAAAAATTGGCACCTTAAACTTTGGAGGGATCACAATTCCAGCAATCAATCCCAATTCTTCAAAATCTAACCCAGGAACCCTTTGCAGCTCCATAGCTGCCAGTATATCCTTCAGGTTTTTGTATTTGTCGTCCGCTGGCGGGTATTGTTGCTCTGAGTAGTCTTCATCTTCCTCAACCTCTTCTTCTTCACCCTCGGACTCAGAAGGTAATGCAGCTCCTTTTCCCTTACTGGTTCCCTCATTAGATGCGGAGGGAAATTCAAGAACTCTTCTAGCTTCATTCTCAAACCTTCTTCCCAGTGTAGCTACCCCGACTCTTTTCTTCTTCTTTTTCACTTTTTCTTGCTCTTTATTCCCCAACAATGCTTTAAGATCCTCCTGACCCTTTGTTAAGGTCATTAGGAGCTGTTGAAACTGTGAGTTTTGTGACTATAGATCTTTGACCGTCTGTTCGAGATCCATCTTACTGTAATAAACAGCAGAAAGATAAGGAAACCTGGTGTGGAGACCTGCTTATGCATACGATGAATGATATGTTTATTCATGCAAGGCATTCAAGGATTTAAAAATTCAAAATTGTTGCAAACAAAAAGAACACACGTCATATTAATAAGAAGAAATTTTGGTCAGTACATAAATTCCCCATGGGCCAAATATTACAAAAACTTCTTAAGGTAAAAAGACGCTGCGCATCCTCTTTGGTGCGATGTAAGTGTTGAGGGTCTCCTCATCGTGAAGTCGGCGGGTAAGCTCCAAAACCTTCCTCTCACTGGCATAAAAGCTGGCTTCAAAAGTATTCCGCTCTTCCTTGAGTTGGATCCAACTCTTCTGCATTTCCTCCCATGATGTAGGCATGTCAGGGCGTAGGATGGTGTAGGGAACCTCTCCTTCCTTAACAGGCTCTTTAATCAAAGGGAGAACATGAGGGTAAGGCATCATTAGAATCTGGGCTCGGGTTCATACCCACTTGAGATAAGGCTCAAGAGGGATGGAGTTCTTGTGCCCCAGTGTCTTGCTATCTACCATGTTAGGCATCCTCCAAGCTCTGATGAATCTTTGGCGAAGTCCTTGCGCATCGTTGTCGAAGTAAAAAACTAGGTCAGGAATCAGCATGTCATGAGGGTCATCCCTTCGTGCATATCCAAATTGTCTCAAAGCTAGACAAAGGTTGTAGGTAATGCCTCCTCTAATGCCAAGTAATGGGACA
This sequence comes from Vicia faba, assembly GCA_948472305.1. NCBI lineage: Eukaryota > Viridiplantae > Streptophyta > Magnoliopsida > Fabales > Fabaceae > Vicia > Vicia faba. The sequence continues at coordinate 1,288,989,212 of OX451736.1, read as the reverse complement.
TTAGGGAACTCACCACAACGATCGACGATGATGACATTTTCTCTGGACCGAGAACACCAATGTACATCAGAATGTGTGAGGGTCATCAATCGTTGTGACCACCTTAAGCCTTGGTCATTCTTCAAAATAGATTGTGGAAGGTGCGAAATAAACCACCTTGCAAGGAGAGGAGTACAGCACATGAGAACACATCTCTTTCTCATTGTTCGTGTGTAAAATGAGTGGAGGATGTCCCCAAGCAATGTGGGTATGGGATTCCTGGATAGGAAAATCTTGACAGCATTGACATCTATAAGTTGGTCAGGATTTGGGAACAAGACCAGCCCATAAATGAGGAGTGCCACAATTTCTTCAAAAGCTTGTAGATCCAAGGAATTCCAACACTCTTGTGCCTTCTCAAACAAGAATTTTGCCAAGAAGCCTTTGACACCACTTCTAGTTTCCCAATGCCCCTTGATGTCAGATGGTTGCAAGTGTAGTGCTTGAGCAACATCTTCAGGCTTTGGTTCTTTTTCGGTACCGTTGTAGGGTAGTTGATTAAGAATAGGAATTCTCAGGAGTTGAGAAAATTCCTCCAAAGTAGGCACCAATTGATAGTCGGGGAATGTGAAACAGTGGTGAAGGGGGTCAAAGAACTGGAACAACACTTTCACCATGTCTTCTTCAATGCTGGTGTTGACTAGGTTGAGCAGTCTACATGTCTTTCACTGAAGAGAGAGCTTTCTGGAATTCTGGATGTAAGCTCCTTGAGTTGAGGAGGGATTCTCACAAGGTTGACTTGGATAGTTTTGCTGCGAATAATTTCCATGACCTACAAAACAAGAACAAAGATGAAGGTCCAAACCCTTGAAATGGTTAGTGGATGCATATGATGCTTTCACCGGCAGCTCCTAGCCAAACCACTTTAACCAAGGCAATCTCTTTTCCCCTCAGAGTCTTCATTTCACGATCCGCGATCTGTACAGACATTGTCTCCACTGTAAGATTATCCCGTACTTGCACATCGTCCATATGAATCACATGAGACGGATCTGAAACATACTTCTGAAGTTACGACACATGAAATACATCATGCAAATTTGAAAGATTAGGCGGTAAAGCCACTTTATAAGCAACATTCCCCACTCTCTCTGAAATTTGATACGGTCCAATAAAACAAGAAGTGAGCTTCTTAGACTTCAATGCTCACCCAACACCAGTCACATGTGTAACTCTCAAAAACACATGATCACCAGCTTGAAATTCTAAACCATTCCTTCACTTGTCATGATAACTCTTCTGTCTACTTTGAGCAGCTTTCATCTTTTCTCGAATCAACTTCACCTTCTCGGTAGTCTCACGAACAAGTTCAGGCCCAAGTACTACACTTTCTCCAGATTTGTGCCAACATAAGGGAGTTCTACATCTTCGACCATACAACGCTTCAAAAGGTGCCATCCCAATACTAGAATGATAATTGTTATTATATGTGAACTCTGTCAACAGAAGATAAGTATCCCACGAACCTCCCTGCTCAAGAACACATGCCCTCAACAAGTCTTCTAACGATTGAATAGTCCGTTTAGTCTGACCATCTGTCTGAGGATAATACGTTGAACTCAACCTCAACTTAGAACCCAACGCTTCTTGCAAACTCTTCCAAAAATCAGAAGTAAATCTCGGATCTCTATCTGACACAATGCACAAAGGAACACCATGCAGCTTCACAATCACACTAATATAAATCTCAGCCAACTTTGGCACTGGAAAACTGATGTTAATAGGAATAAAATAAGCTGACTTCGTAAGCCTATCAACAATCACCCAAATCGAATCATGTCCTCTTAAAGTATTAGGTAACCCTGTCACAAAGTCCATTGAAATGCTATCCAATTTCCATTCTGGAACTTCCAACGGTTGCATCAATCCTGCAGGCTTCTGATGTTTAACTTTCAACTTCTGACAAGTCAAACATGCATACACAAACCGATCCACGTCACTCTTCATTCCAGGCCACCAAAACAAACCTTTCAAATCATGATACATCTTTGTAGCTCCGGGATGAATATTCAACTTACTTCTATGACTCTCTTCAAGTATCACTTTCTTCATCTCAACATCATTAGGAATACAAATCCGGTTACGAAATCTCAACACACCTTGCTCATCTAGCTTAAAATCACTATTCTCAAACTGGTCAATCCCAACCATCAAATCTACCAGTTTCACATCCAACTTCTGAGCTTCTCTGATACTGTCTAAAATTCATTATTAATCTTTAACATACCCAACATAACACTCTGCGGAGTAACCTCGCAAACTAAGCTAATATCCTTGAACTGCTCAATTAATTCCAACTCTTTAATCATCATTGCTGACATATTTAAAGTCTTTCGACTCAACGCATCAGCTACCACATTCTCCTTTCCTGGATGATAATTCAAACTAAAATCTTAATCCTTTAACAATTCCAACCATCTTTGTTTCCTCATATTCAGCTCTTTCTAGTCGAATAAATACTTTAAGCTCTTATGGTCACTAAACACTTCAAATCTAGAACCATAAAGATAATGCCTCCAAATCTTCAACACAAAAACAACAGCAGCAAGCTCTAAATCATGCGTAGGGTAGTTCTTCTCATGAGTCCTCAACTGCCTTGACGCGTAAGAAACTACCTTAAAATTCTGCATAAGCACACATCATAAACCCATCTTAGAAGCATCACAATAAACCACAAAAGGCTCTCCTGGATTAGGCAACGTCAAAATCGGAGCCAACGTTAACCTCTTCAATTCTGTAAAACTTTCTTCGCATTGAACATCCCATACAAAAGCTTTACCTTTACAAGTCAACTTAGTCAACGGAAGTGACAACTTAGAAAACCCTTCAATAAACCTTCTATAATAAACAGCTAATCCCAAGAAGCTTCTAATCTTAGTAGCTGACTTTGGAGTTTCCCATTGCAACACAACATCAAACTTCAATAGATCTACAACAATGCCACTACCTGAAATTACATGACCAAGAAAACTAACCTCTTTCAACCAAAACTCACACTTGGACAGCTTTGCATACAACCTCTTCTCTTTCAAAACTTGCAATACTACTCTTAAGCGTTCTGCATGCTCTTCTTCTGACTTAGAGTAAATCAAAATATCATCAATGAACACCACTACAAACCGATCCAAATAAGTATGAAAGATACGGTTCATATATTCCATGAATACTCCCGACGCATTAGTAACACCGAAAGGCATCACTGAATACTCGTAATGTCCATAACGCATTCTGAAAGCCATCTTCTGGATATCTTCATCCTTCACTTTAATCTGATGGTAACCCGACCTCAAATCAATCTTACTAAACACACGAGCATCCACCAATTGGTCCATCAAGTCATCTATTCTTGGAAGCGAATACGTGTTCTTAATCGTCACTTTATTCAACTGTCTATAATCAACAAAAAGCCTCATACTCCCATATTTCTTCTTTACTAACAACACTGGAGCCCCCCACGGCGATACACTTGGTCTTACAAATTTCTTCTCAAGTAACTCTTCCAATTGCTTCTTCAACTCTGACAACTCAGATGCGGACATCCTGTATGGTGCCATAGACACAGGTCTGGTACCAGGTACAAGATCAATTGCAAATTCAACTTCCCTCTCCGGCGGTACATCAGGAATCTCATCAAGGAAAACTTCAAGAAATTCACACACCACCTGCAATTCCTCAATTATAGCTTGAGTCTCTACAGATAGCGACGCCATTAACGAGAACATTTGCGCTTCCTCTTGCATCAACTTCCTCAACTGTCTAGCATACAACAAACCATCTTCCTCTTCTTCAGGAGTAGAAAACTTCACAGACTTATCATAACAGTTAATATGAACGCAGTTATGCTCTAACCAGTTCATACCCAAAATTACATCCAAACCTCGTAACGGTAAACAAACCAAATCAACAACAAAGTCTCTGTCGAAGATCGACAAGGGACACTTCAAACACACAAAAAAAGTAGTCATTGACCCCTTGGCTGGAGTATCGACGATGATTTCTCCATTCAAAGAAGACAACATAAGACCCAATCTTTCAACACAATCAGCAGCAATAAAACAATGCATAGCACCAGTATCAATAATAGTAATTAAAGGAGTACTATTAATGAAACATGTACCTCTAATAAGTCTGTCCTCAGCAGTTGTCTGATCCTCAACCAAAGAAAACACTTTACCACTTGACTGAGCCCTCTTCGGTTTGGGACACTGACTACCAATATGCCCTTCTTCTCTACAGTTGAAACAAATCACATCCTTGTGTTCACACTCAGATACAACATGTCCATTATTACCACAACGGAAACACCTCTTTACTTCAGTAGTGCACACATTACTCTTGTGCCCAGATTTTCCATACTTAAAGCAAACCATACCAGCAGGAGCATCTCCCCCACTAGTCCTCTATCTTTGAGCAACTTTCTGTTTACCTTTACCAGCTGGAGCATCATAAGGCTTACCACGATTCTGTTGGTGCTTACCCCTCTTCTCACTGATAATCTTGTAATGAGCATTATTATCCTCTTCATAAATCCTGCAGCTATCAACCAAATCAGCAAAGACACGAATTTTCTGGTATCCAACTGCCTTCGTAATCTCCGGGCGCAACCCGTTCTCAAATTTAATACACTTTGAAAATTCAGCATCTGCCTCAGCGTAATGCGGATAAAACTTAGCCAACTCATCAAACTTGGCAGCATACTCAACAATTGACATACTTCCTTGCTTCAGCTCAAGAAATTCAATTTCCTTCTTACCACAGACATCTTCAGGAAAGTACTTTCTCAAAAATTCCCTATGGAACACAGCCCAAGTGACATTCTCACCTGCAGCTTCTAACTTCTGACAAGTCTCTAGCCACCAGTCATCAGCCTCGACTGCTAGCATATGAGTACCATAACGAATCTTCTGCGCTGGAGTGCAGTCCATCACACGGAAGATTCTCTCAATCTCTTTCAACCACTCCAATGCTCCGTCTGGATCATACTTTCCCTTGAATGTAGGTGGATTCTCTCTCTGGAAGGTCGCCAAGCTACGAGATCCAGCATTCCCGTCAACATTCGGCTGATTATCCATCATATGAGCCATTGCTTCTAGAGCAGCAGCAAGTGCAACATTATTCCTTCCAGCAATCTCAACTTCTCACTTCAACATAAACAACGGTTAGAACTCAAATTAACAATACTCGATTGTTAGACAACTACGACTCGACGACAAGTTCGGACCAACCTTTTGCTCTGATACCAACTTTGTAACACCCCAATTATACCTCAAGCAATTATATAAATAAATCAGAGTTATAAAAATCATTCATGCAAACGAATCGGGACGTCACAAATTCTTCTATCAAATTCATTGCATTCATCATGGATATGTAACACTTTTAAAACATCGGATGAACCATCATCATAACATCTTTAATTAAATAACTCAACATCTACGCAGCGGAATTCATAGTAACATCTCTAGCAACAAAACAGAAACTTCGAAACAGCACATATTTAATAATAATCAATTTAACGTTCAACAACTTGAAAAATCAACAATCAAAAACAGCAAGCGTTCACCCCCCCCCCCCCCCCCGGGTGTTACATATCAGAGCAATGACACCGACTCGAACTATTGAAGGTATACAGCCTTCGCTCTTGATTACCTGCACGTTACCAACATAAGGACAATATTCAAACAGAAGGGGTGAGATATCTAACAATATAATAAAGTGCATGATAATTAATATATTAAATTAGATCAATAACATCACCACTTCTCATCTCATAATCAACAATAATTACAACGTATATACACATTCATCAACATCAAAATACACATCTTTATGCAATCATATAATGCGACTCAATACATGCAAATGCACGTGGTACCATTGGAGCAGAACTCACATCTCAAAAATTTGCCAATTAATAGAGGCATCAACAAGGCATAACCTTCATCTCAAAATTCACCAATACAGGCCATCTCAACGAGCATAAGCTCCATCTCAAAAATGCAATGTATGCGACACAACCATGAATGTAATAACAACACCCAAGTTAACAACATCTCAAATTATTAACATCTCAAAAGCATCTCAAATTAACAACATCTCAAAAACATCTCAAATTAACAACATCTCAAAAACATCTCAAATTAACAACATCTCAAAAGCATCTCAACGTCTCGTCATCAACATCTCATATCATCATAATAATTCATCAAACATCATTTATTTATTAGAAACCATCAACACAATATTATTAATAACTTCTCAATAACAACTCAGATGTACATTAATTCCACAGTAAATCAATACTGCTATTCTGTAACTCTTACGTCATTACTGTCACTTTTCCTACTGTTATAGTTCAAATAGCAGCCTCTAAGCATCTAACGTTCATCATTCTGTAAGAAAACAATGTAACGTCCAATACAACTTCTGACCAAAATAACTTCTGACAACATAACTTCTAACAACATAACTTCTAACCAACCCAACTTCTAATAACACAACTTCTGAAAACACAACTTTTGACCAACTCAACTTCTGACCAACTCAACTTCTGACCAACTCAACTTCTGACAACACAACTTCTGACAACACAACTTCTGACCACTATAACTTCTGACCAACTCAACTTTTGATAACACAACTTCTGACAACACAACTTCTGACAACATAACCTCTAACCAACACAGCTTCTACCATCAGAACTTCTACTTTCTAATAGTTCAACACAACTGCTAACTAACACAGTTTCTAGAATCAGAACTTCTACTTCTCACTAATCCAACATAACTTTTAACCAACACAGTTTCTAGCATCATAACTTCTACTTCTTACTAATCCAACACAACGTCTAACATCAGAACTTCTACCTTCATAACTGCTACTTTTTACCAATCCTACTATTTTAATTCTTAGCCTGATATCAACCTAACTAGGAACAGTACGACTAACTCTATCCCTAATTAATTTATTGTTCTAATACAGCAACTTCTGATATCTTTCACGCATAATTCTCCGTTTTTCTGCCCTGCATAATTTTGCGTTTTTCTTCCCTGCATCGCACTACGGGATTCATACCTAAAGCCCTAAAATTTTAATCTAATCGTGGATAATCATCACTTACAATCATCCTATAATATTACATTGTTCAAACGACATCGTGGCATCAATATTCATCTAAAATTCCTCAATTCACATCATACAACAATCAGATATTTTCAATTCAAGAACAAGACAACAATCATCTCTAACCCCACATAAATCATCGAGGGACTATGATCATTTTGATTTGTTTTGTTTTGCCAAAGAAACTTAACATGCAAACATGGCTCATTTTTGAAGGCAACAAGTGGTGTAACCCTAAGGGTGCAAGTGTGATTGGTGTTGTCCATTTTCATGTTTTTTTGTCTTTGCATTAGTCAAGCTATTTGTTGGTTGATTTTGCATACAAACCCTAGGTCTATCATGGCATAATTTGAAAGCTTTAAAATGCGGAAATTTAAAGTCCTAAATTATTACAACATAATTATGGGGATGGGGGTACAAATGTTTGAATGGGAGGACTTTTAGCAAGAAATTAAATCTAAAACTATTACATCCAAATTGAATATACAAATTATTTAATTGTACAATAATTAAATAAAATACAATAAATATGCAAAAAGTATTATGCACAAAAAGGATTTTTTATGTATGAGAAAATATTTTTCAATGCAACATATAAACAAAAATAAAAAGTCAATTTTTTTGGATATTTTGTGGTTTTAGGGCAAAACCCTAATTTTTGAATAAATAGCAATTATTTATTAATTATATACAAGATTTATATATTAATTTATACAAAAAATAAAAAAAGAAGTATATTGTAAAAAAAGTATTTTTTAATGTCATATAAAAATAAAAATAAATGTATTATTTTCATATTTATCCTAAATATTCTAATAAATGTACAAGTATTTATATTATTTATATATTTAAATATACTAAATATGTACAAAAATAAAAATATTAATTATTTACAAAAAAGTATATTTTTTTAGAAAATGTTTTCAAAAGGTAAATAAAAATAATGGCTGAAAATATATTTTTGTGTTATTTTTAATGTTTTAAACAAAAAGGTATTTATATTTATTTTACATGTATAAGTTCAAATAAAACAAATAAAATCCAAATAAAATGCAAAAATGGGTGGAAAAATATTTTTAATATTTTTTTATATTTGAGCAAAAAATAATAAGTTAGAATCAAAAGGAAAAAATCAAAAATGAATAAAATATCGCACAATGGGCCAGGGGGTGTAAATGGAAAAAGAGGGTGCAAGCAGCAAGAACAACTCAGGCCCAGCCCAAGTCCACCTTCTTCAACCTCCAGCCATTCTGTCTCAAAAATGCGCGCCCTCTATGCTTCATTCAAACTTCCTGATTCTTTGACTTTTAGCAAAAACTCATAACATAAACAATGTAGAGCATGAAGAGACGAATTCATACATATAAAAATCTTGACCTATCTCTCAGAAACGAGGGAGAATTTCTCCATCCCCAATTCCTGACCTAAGTTTTCTTCAATATTCATGACCAAAATTCTCACAGCACGCGTAATATAAATGAAAAGTAAATACATGGATGGCTTCAGGGTTATGAGTAGAACATGTTTTCTTCAAAAACCTAAGCCTAATCATGCCTGGATAGAGAGATAGAAGTTCATATTTTTACCTGTTCAGCTTGAGTCGTGTACAGCAATGGAGGTATCTTCAATGGAGTTTGAACTTTTGTATAGTTTGCCTGAAGTCTAAGGATGATTCTCCTATTCTTAGCTTGCTTTGAATCTCTCTGAATCAAGCTATGGAAGTCCACCTGCAAAACTGAAAACTGAAAATGGCAAGTGATGTTAGGGATGTTACAGTTTGTGTTCAATGCTTAGGATAGCTTCAGTGGGTGATATGGAACATGTTTGAACTCTTTTTGGCCAAAGTGCACGAGTGGAATGGATGGTGGAAGTCAATCTGCAGGAGGCACTCTGTTTTGCAGAAAAACTATGCTTTTGGATATGAGGATGGATTGAGGGTGGTTTGGTCATGCTTTAGGGCAGGTTTGATGTCTGGAAAGTGTTTGCAAACTTTGTTTAGGTTGGTGTTTACAGGAAAGAGAGCTTGGATTCAATTTGCAAGTTTTCTTCTAATGTAAGCAAAGAGATGTCAACTTGTAATATAGGCCTGTACCAAGTACTCAAGCATGCTGCATATCTTCTTCTTGATCAGAGAGATTTGTGTACAAATTCTAGCCTCAAAGATCTAGCCCATCCCTCTTGGATTTTGAATTTGACATAAAGTGCATCTTTTCAAAAATGGCAAATATGCTTTTTCTAATTATGGATTAATCTTGCATGTAATGACCAAATGAACAAAATAACATCTTGGCACAATGGGTTGGCATTTAATTATTGAGTGTGAAGAGGTTTAGAGGCCTGTAAACCATCACAAACCCTGCTGACTTGAAAATGCCAATGTTATGAACATGTATTTGGCTATGAACAAAAGTGACTTTTGCCCAACTTTGCAAATTCTATTCTACCTAACCACAAGGGTGTTTGAGAAGTTCTTGGACAATTTATAAAGCTTGGAATGTGTACTACAATCCATCTTTGTAATGCAAATTGAAACTCCAAGTGGAACCATGTGAAAAGTGGCCATGAAGTTGGACAAAAATCCTGCCTAGAATAGGTCAAAATTTTTCGAAGTTAAGAATGTTTTGCACCCTTGTTCCAAAAATCATAACTTGAGATACAAGGTTATTTTGAGGAAACTTTGTGAATAAAAGTTTTAGATTTTTCAATGGACTACAACTTTCATGTTTTGAGTTTTGTTTGAATCCAAATGTATCTTGATGAAAAAATGGGACAAAGTTAGGAAAAAATAAGGAAGTTTCATAACTTAGAAAAATTCTAAGTTATGAAATTTTCTCATTTTAAACCCTAATTTGCAAATTTGGATTTCTTGATGAACAAGTTTCATAATTTGACATGTCTTGATGAAAAATGAATCTTGGCACTTGATTTTGACCAAAAAGTCAAAGTTTGACTTTTCAGTGTACAGTCAAATTTTGATCAGTTGACTGGAAAATTCATCTGTCAATCCTGTGCATTTGAGATCTTTTGAACTTGTTGAATGTGTCAAGACAATGCCATTGAGTCCTTGAGTCCATGTGTGAGCTTGGTTTGCCATTGGTTAGGTCAAACAGTCAAAAATTGCCTTTGTGCAGTCAAAACCCTAAAAATGACCATTTTACCCTTTTGGTGATCTGATCAAATTTCTTGTGGAATTGTGATCCAAACTTGACCAAATGGTTCATGTGAGTTCAAAATGTTGATGTGGGTCAAAAATCATGAGTTTTCACTGTCAATTGGTCACAGTTGACTTTTTCCCCAATACAGCTGATTTCTAGGTCAATTGTCCAATTGACTGGGCAAAGATTGGAATCAAGGCTTGAAACTTGGTATGGATGAACTTGTGAGTCCAAAATGAGGCATGAAAGTCACTTTGGGCCTTTTAGGTTAAAACATCTTTGTGCAAACTCAAACCCTAATTTGGGTCAACAGTGCAAGGAGGAGTCTTGAGCAGAGCAAACCCTAACTTGATCTTGAGCTCCAAGAGTCTTGGGATGAGAAAATGTTGAAGAAATGAGAGAGAAAATTTTGGGGTACAACAGGAGGTCCAGACAATAATTAGAGACATAAACATAAAATAAACCATTCCAGTGGATTGAAAACCCAAAAGGGAAATCTACGCAAAAGTTAGGGATTATGGCAAGTAACTGCATCAGGCAAGACTTGATCATTCGAAGCAACAACACTCATCGGTTAGGGATTCTCAGTTCGATCATTCTCAACAGAAGCTTGAATACATGAATTCAAAGTTGCTAGGGAGAAAAGTAGTCATTATATTTCAATGTAGCCTTTTCCTATTTACTATTTTCCAAACTTTTTAATCATATATGGAGTTACGCAATATGCCAACTACCATCTTATTAATAAAATTTTGAGCCTGTCTTCAATCGATTTCAAGTGTTCTATATTTGTTTGTTTTGAAAAATTTCATTTATTTCTAATAGTAATTTTTTAAACAAAAAGCTTAATAATAATCATCATGTTTTTGAAAATTACAAAATCATTTTCCTTTGACTTGTGAACAAGATTAAAAGGAGTGTTAGACGTTGTTTTAAGAGTGTTTGAATATCGAAGTGCAAAACTCAGTGAATTTTCGATATGGTTATTCCTTTTATTTTTCTGCAGTTATCTTCATCTTGACAATTCAGTTTCCCCTGCAGAGAGTGGGCTTTTTGATGGTTTTCTTGTGATAACATAATTGTTGAACCAGGTTTCCCAGCTAAGCAGAAGTTTGCTAGCACGGTCTGTGCAGGTTTAGTATAAGTCTCCTTTAGAAGGACTGGTCTTTGTGACTTTCCTTTGATCATTCCTCAAAGGATTACTACATCTCATAATCAAGCTTTTATGCTAAGTTTAGGTCCCTAGGAGACAATTGTTGATGAAGATTTGCCATGATTATTCCTGACAGATTTTCATTTCTCAGAAGAGAAGTTTGCAATTTTTGTAGCAGGATCCCAGTGTTCCCTATAAGTTTACCTCCCCAAACAACAGCTTTGTCTTGATATTTTTGCAGAAGACAAGCTTTGTTGTATGGTTTCCAAAATGGAAAAGCTCCTCCATCGTACAGTTTATTAAGGATAATCAGCCCATCACTATGCTTAAAGGACCTCCAGCAATAAATCAGGTAACCATAGTCTTCTTCGTTTATTACAATGAAATGTAATGTTCAACATTGTCTATTAGGAACTAATGTTGTAATCTCCTATCAGAATTCCCCTGTCATTCTAGACAACTCAGTTGCATCAAAGGTTTGTTTATATCAATCAAGTTCCTTGTGTTTTTCTCTATGATTACTGATCTGACCTGATCAGGAGGTTTGGACCGTCACGGCTGCTCCGAGCTGAAGGCTTTTTGAACGAGGAGGGGGGGGGTACCTGCAAGGCACTCCGATGCTTAAGTCAGCGAGAGTACTAGCAGATAATAGAGTTGAGGTTAGAGTTGAAGATTACCTGACCCTCTGGAAGCAGAGGGTATTTATAGCCCCCAGCGCTGGGCCAAGGTTCCTTCACTGGGCTGGGCGGATTTGGCCCAATGGAGGAACTGCCAGGTCCTACGTGGGTAGTGGGGATCAGCACGTGGTCCCCTCCCTGGATGTGGTGCGTGAAGTGCGGGCGGACAGAGACGCGGTCTTTACGGAGTATCGTTGGAGCAATGGTGACTGAGTCTGCCCTAGCAAGGTAGCTTGAGTCCATGTCGAGCAGTGCAGCATGATGTCGAGCTCGGCGCTAAGACCCCCGAGCTGGACAGCGAATGTCGGGCTGGAAACCAGGGTATAGAGCTGGACGGCAGTCGGTCGAGCGTGACTTCGTCGCGTGGGCTGGCACACTGAGATGTCGAGGTGGACATCATGGTGTCGGGCATGGACGTTGTGGTCCTTAGCGAGTCCCATTGGACTGGGCCTTAGTAATGCTTTTGGGCCTGTCGGGCCCAGTCCAGAACAGGAGCCCCCCAAGTCGTGGTTCCTTTGCGAGGAGCCATGACTTGAAACCAAGTTGTTCAGTCGCTGAGGTCTCGTGCCCGGAATGGAGGCGCGGGCCCTCGAGGGGCCTCCTCGTGTCGTGCTCGGGGACGTCCTCGGTGTTGGAGGCGTGGAGGATCCGTACCGGGCACGTTGGTCGGGCACGCGAGGCATCTTTTGGGGATTGTGCCGCCACCCTAGGGGGGTAGGGCCATCATTGCGTTGGGTGCAGCGCGTCGAGGAGACGGAGTCCGTGGCTAAACGAGGTGACGTTTGGTATTCCACGTCATCACTATAAATAGGGTCCTTGGGCCCCATAATATGCTTTCCATTCTTCGTGCTCTCTTCGTTGCAACTCTCAACACTCTCTCCAGCCGTGACTTCCCGTCTCAAATTCTTCATTTCCCAGCCGAATCCCATCTTTGATCCAAGTAAGTGATCCACTTTCTTTATTTTCTTGTTTTAGAATGCATGATTCTAGGAAACTGTGGATGTTTTAGGACCGTTAAAGTGGGATTAGCCCGGTAAACTCGTGTTTTGCCCGACATATTTACGTCTAGGCCCGGCGAATGCATACTTATGGCCGACACGTTCTTAGTTTTAGGTGAAAACTTCAGAGCTGCCCGGGGTGTTCATGATCCTGGGCGCCTGATTCATGCTGGTGCCCGGTATGTTTATGGTCGTGGCCGTGGGCTTCATAATGCGGCTCGCCATGTTCATACCCCGGAGCGACATGCTTGAAGAGTGGCCGCGCGGTTGGTTTGTGGAGGAACTCTGGATTCGGGAGAGTCGGGGAGGCATCCACTTGTGAAAATGGACTCGTGATAGTGTATGGACGACATGATTATGTCGAGCATAGGGCTTCATGCTCAATCTGATTGGTTTCCCGTGCTCTGCAGGTAACCATGGCGGATGAGCCGAGCTCCTCAGGTCGTCATGACAGCGAAGAACAAAGTGCCGACGAGTCGGCCAACCTTATCGACACTGTGACCGACCCGTCGCTGGAATGGGTGGGCGCCGAGCCTCGGGGGACGGCGTCGATGTACAGTCGGGATGACCGACACCCGTTCATCGCCATTGAAGGGGGGCAGGACCAGCCCGACTTTCAACCGAATTTCGAGGTCATGCTGCCTGCGACCACTGCCAGAATCTGCTCGATGTACCCGGATTACAGTTTTGCGATGTACGAGATCGCCTTTAAGGACTTGGGTTTGCGGCTGCCCTTCACAGATTTTGGGACCGGGGTTTTTACGCATTTGGAGCTGGCCCCGTCCCAGCTGCACCCTAACTCTCTCGCCTTCATCCGGGCGTTTGAGCTGACGTGCCGCTACTTAAGGATAGGGGCGACCATACCCCTCTTCTTTAGGGTCTTCCACCTACAGCGCCAGTCCCGGGGAGGGAAGCACAGCTGGGTGTCCTTGAAGCAGTCGAGGAGACTGTTTAGGATGTACATGGATTCTGTGAGGGGGTTCAAGGATAAGTGGTATGTGGTACACCCTATCACTGATTCTGCTGTGGATTCCCTCTACGAGGAGGAAGGGCCGGTCAGCGATGACGACGGGGAAGCATTGTTGAACGATGACGGGAGCCCCGTGCTAGGACGTCGGGCTAAGTTCCCGGTGTATTGGATGCCCCGACACTTCGAGCACGGAACAGGCCATTTCCACACTGCAGTCGGGGACATGTGCACGGAGGATCAACGGGCGTATGCGGCTCTCTGTAACTTTGTCGACGGTTTTCATCCCGCCCAGTGGGTTACACGGGAGGGGAATGACATCCTCGACAAGGACGGTTACCCGATATTCGAGGCTCGCCCGATTGATACCAAGGCGTTGGTGGAATGCTCGACCTATAGGGAGGCAGCCCGCCTGTTAGGTTGTTTGTTTGAAATTCTTGACTCGTCATTTATTTACGCGTTTTGCTCGATACTGACTTTTCTTTTACTTCGTGCAGGTACGATGGCCAGCCGACATGAAAGGCTCCTGAAACTGTCGACCGGCCACAGGCGAAACAAGAAGGTCGTGCCGGGCCCTCAATTGACGAGAATGGGACCCCCGCCAAGCACGGCCGTTCCTCCGCCGGTGAGGGTGGATTCGACGTCGAGCTCAGGGGCGGCGTCTGATCCGGATGTCGAGGTCATTGATGCCGATGCCGTTCTGACCCATAGGAAGAGGACCCGCGTGGAAGGCGGTTCAAGTGTCGGGGAAGATACCGGTCCCGTTCAATCCTTTGCCTTTCCCCCTTGCATCGAGGAGGAGGGTTTCTTCGAGCGGTTTCCTCCGACCGTGGTCGCGCATGAAGCCGAGGCCATAAAGAGGATGACCAAAGAGGAGAGGCGGTCGCGGCTGGTTGCCAGTGTGGACGGGCTGGTTAAGATGGCCGAAATGGCTCTGGTATTGTCCGAAGATGCAGGGGATGCTGCTCGTGTTGAAGAGCTCGAGCGGGAGAAGGTGGCCTTGACTGCGAGCTCAAGGAAGTTGAAGGTCGCTTTGGAACGCTCCGAGGGGATGTTCCAAGAGCAGACCGCGATACTTGATGCCGAGCGGGAGATGCTGACCTTGGAAAAGGAGAAGTCTGGGCGGTTGACCGAGGAAGGGGAGTTGCTCCGGACGGATAGGGATCGTTTGGCTGCTGAAGTCGAACGCCTGGGCAAGAAAGTTGAGGAACTGAATGCTGTTCAGCAACCCGCCGACGATGAGCCCGAGGATCTAATGGCTTTGAAGAGTCGGGCTGAACTTATTGCCCATATCCGGAGCCTCGAGGAGGACGCAGTCGGTGCCCTGGAAGACGGGTTCAATTCTGCCGTCGACCAGCTCTCATTGCTGAATCCCGGCCTGGTCACCGAGGGCATCGGGCACACTCATCGGGTTGTCGGTGGCGCGATCATTCCCCCGCCCGACTCTCCCTGCGTCGACAGTGGTGATAATACGGAAGCTTGATTTGTATTTTTTGGTTGGTGGGCCTGCGTGCCTGATATTTGAATTTGTATTCTTTGGGCCTGCGTGCCCGTTTATTTCATGTATGAACATCGCCGGCCTTCTTGGTCGGTTTAATATTACTTTGTTGCCTATGGGCGTTTATACCTTGTTTATTTTGGATTTTCTGCCCTTGTATGAACTCATATGCTTGTATGAATTTAGCTCGTCGAGGGCCCGTGGAGTGCCCGTAGGCGGCTTCGATTTGGCGAGCATCGATGCTCGACTCTGTTTGCGTGCAACCTCGGCCCAACTTCGGTTGGCCGGGGTTGCTTGAGTTTTTCGCTCGAGGGGAGAGATTTTGTTTTGACCCTTGTAGATGTCCCGTTATTCTTGATGGAATGTCGGGTATTTCGGAGCGAGGTCGCTCAGTCGGGCGTGGAGCCCGTAGGGACGATTCGCCCTTGGCGTGAACTGCCCATCGCGAGCTGGGTGTTCTGCCTTATGGGTACGACGACGGTGGTGCTCGGTATAGCTGTCCACGTCGGGCACTATAGATCGTCAACGTCTACCGCGCGATGCCGTGCCATTTGGTCGTGCGTCGGCCTGTACCTTGGCCTTAAACGAAGTTGGACTTTTTCCTCGTTGCCCGAGCATGGTTGCTTATGGTCGAGGGTCCTAAGTGTTGACAGTTTTTAGCTGTAGTACTGCTTCAACTTAGCAGCATTCCAGGGTCTTGGTAATGGCTCTCCGTCTAACTGTTCGAGGTAGTACGCCCCGGTACCCGTGGTGCCGTGGACGCGGTAAGGTCCTTCCCAGTTCGCGGCCAACTTCCCTTCGCGGGAGTCTTTCTGGTTTCTGCGTAGTACCAGACTGCCTATTTCGAACTCTCGCTTGATGACCTTGTCGTTGTGGCGTAAAGCCACTCGTTGTTTTAGGGTTGCTTCGCGCAGGGCAGCCCCCGATCGGATTTCCTCGACTAGGTCGAGTTCATCCCTTAGTGCTTCATCGTTCATTTCTTCGTCGAGGGGTTCCTCCGTTCGTCGGGATGGTTCCATGATTTCGACTGGGATGACAGCTTCGGTGCCGTAGGTCAGTCGGAATGGTGTTTCACCCGTCGTTGAATGGGGTGTGGTGCGGTATGCCCACAGGACGCTGTGGAGCTCCTCGACCCATCCTCTTTTGGCTTCGCCGAGTCGACGTTTGAGCCCTCGGAGGATGACTCTGTTCGCAGCTTCGGCTTGCCCGTTGGTCTGAGGGTGCTCGACCGATGTGAAGTGATGTTTGGTCCCCAGTTTGGTGACGAAGTCTCGGAATCCGTGGTCGGTGAACTGGGTGCCGTTGTCGGTCACCAGTGCCTGCGGAATTCCGAACCTGGCGAGCACGTTTCTCTTGTAGAAACGAAGGATGTTATGTGAGGTGATTTTCGCGAGGGCCTCGGCCTCGATCCATTTTGTGAAGTAGTCCACGGCGACGATTAGGAACTTGTTCTGATAGGTCCCTTGCACGAAGGGCCCGAGGATGTCCATGCCCCACCAGGCGAACGGCCATGGGGATGACAATGTGCTCAGCTCGTGTGGGGGAGCGAGGTGCATATCCCCGTGCTTCTGGCACTTGTCACATTTTTTCACATGTTCCTTAGCGTCCTGTTGCATCGTCGGCCAGTAGTATCCTGCTCGGAGGGCTTTCCTCGCCAAGGATTTACCGCCCATGTGCTGGGCGTTGATACCTTCGTGTATCTCCCGCAGTACGTCGGGGATGGAGGACTCGTCAATGCATTTCAGGAGGGGAATGGAAAATCCCCTTCTGTACAGTTTCTGTTCGAGAACAACGTAGGAACATGCTCGACGCTTTATCGTGGCTGCGTCGGCCTGGTTCGTCGGGAGTTCTCCCTTTGTGAGGAAATTGTAGACCGGGGTCATCCAAGACGTGGCGTCCCCGATAGCATGAACCTCGACCATAGTCGAGGGTGATTCGATGCTTGGCCGTGCCAGAGATTCCTGGATGACGGATTTATTCCCGCCTTTCTTTCGTGTGCTCGCGAGTTTGGACAATATGTCCGCCCTCGTGTTCTGCTCGCGGGGAACATGAGAGATTTCTGCTCGTACGAACTTTGCCATGTGCTTTTTGACTAGGTTCAAGTATTCAATGAGGTTGTCATTCTTGGCCTGATAGCTTCCCTGTACCTGGGAAGCGACGAGCTGGGAATCGGTGTAAATTTGAACTTCGCGGGCTCCTAGGTCCTCGGCCAATCTCAGTCCCGCGAGCAGGGCTTCGTATTCTGCCTGGTTATTTGATGTCGGGAAGGAGAGAACCAAGGAGTGCTCGATCACTACCCCTTCCTCGTTTTCCAGGAGGATCCCTGCGCCGCTTCCGGACGAGCTGGAGGCTCCGTCGACGAAAATGGTCCACTTGTGCTCCTTTCCCGGGGGGATGTCGTTGGAGGTCATCTCGGCGACGAAGTCGGCCAGGGCCTGTGCTTTCAGGGCTTTCCTGCTCTCGTACTGAATGTCGAATTCAGAGAGTTCCAGGGACCACTTCAGCATTCTGCCCGCCATATCTGGCCGACCCAGAAGTTGTCTCACCGGTTGATCAGTTCGCACAATGATGGTGTGTGCTAGAAAGTAGTGCCTGAGCCTCCTCGCAGCATTGACGAGGGCCAGTGCAACCTTTTCTATCTGTTGATATCTGCTCTCGGGGCCTTGTAAGGCTTTGCTTGTGAAGTAGACAGGTTTCTGCCCGTCGGGAGTCTCGCGGACAAGAGCCGCGCTGATGGCTTCGTTTGAGACAGCCAAGTATAAGTAAAGTGGCTCGTTGTCATCAGGTCGAGACAGCACGGGCGGTTGAGACAGGCTCTGTTTCAGATGGCGAAGTGCGTGTTCGCATTCCTCGGTCCATTCGAAGGCTGCTTCCTTTCGAAGGAGTTTGAAAAAGGGAAGGGCGTGCTGAGCGGACTTTGCGACGAAGCGCGAGAGCGACGTCAACATGCCGTTCATTATCTGTATCGACTTCTTCGACGTTGGAGTCGGGAGGTCGGCAAATGCTCGGCACTTGTCGGGGTTTGCTTCAATGCCTCGTTCTGTTAGGTAGAATCCGAGGAACTTTCCTGCCTTAACCCCGAATGTGCACTTCTCCGGGTTGAACCTCATTTTGCATTGTCTTGCTTGGGCGAAGACAGTCTTGAGATGAGCTGCGTGATCGGTGTCTGCTCGAGACTTGACGATCATGTCGTCCATGTATACCTCGAGCATGTCGCCTATCTGTTTGTTGAACACTTTGTTCATCATGCGTTGGTATGTCGCGCCGGCATTCTTTAATCCGAAGGGCATTACGTTGTAGTAATAGTTGCCCGAGCTGGTCATGAATGCCGTGCAGCGTTTGTCGCCCGGAGCCATTGGGATTTGATTGTATCCCGAGTAAGCGTCCATGAACGACAAAGTTTTGTAGCCGGCCGAGTTGTCGACCAGCATATCAATGTTCGGTAGAGGAAAAGCATCCTTCGGGCAAGCCCGATTGAGATCGGTATAATCAACACACATACGCCATTTTCCATTATTCTTTTTGACCAGTACAACATTTGACAGCCAGGTGGAATACCGGGCTTCAGAAATAAAATTTGCCTCTAAGAGGTCTTTTACAGCTTTTTCAGCAGCCTCCGTTTTTTCTGGAGACTGCCTACGCCTACGTTGTACTACTGCCTTGGCGGCTGGATCAATGGCGAGGTGGTGACAGGCGACCTCAGGGTCGAGTCCGGGCATCTCTGCAGCGCTCCAGGCAAAGAGGTCAGCATTCTCGCGCAGACAGGCCTTGATTTGCTTCCTGGCCAAGTCGGGGAGGTCCTTGCCAATCTTCACTCCTTTGGTCGGGTCTGCTCCAAGGGGAACGAGTTCGAAATCACCGTCCGGAATGGGTCGGAGGGGGATTTGCTCGTTGCTGGCCGGTTCATCTTCGTCAAAACGGGCGTCGAGCGCAATGGAGTCGACCTTTGGTGGAGCCTTCTGAGCTTCTACCTCAGGAGATGCTGTGTCGGGCTCTTGCTTTGTCTTCTTGACGGGCCTAGTGCTGGGACCCACGTCGACAGTATCCCGACCCCTTGAAGCGGCGTTGAAGCACCGGCGGGCAGCAGCGAGGTCGCCCTGGATGGTGGCTACCCTCCCCCTTTTGGTATAGAACTTCATCTTTAGGTGGACAGTTGAGGGGACCGCTGTCAGTTCCGCCAATGTCGGCCTTCCCAAGATGCAATTGTACAGGGATGGGCAGTCAATGACGAGGAAGCGGACCTTCACCTGTCTTGTAGCAGTTCCTTCCCCGAATGTCACTAGGAGCTCGACATATCCCCAAGGTTTGGACGTCGAGCCGTTGAAGCCTTGAAGGTCCGAACCTATATATGGAGACAGATGGGAGTCGTCCAATTGTAAGGTCCGGAACAGCTGGGTGTACATCACGTCGACGGAACTCCCTTCGTCGACCAGGATGCGATGCACGTCGAAATTGGCCATCTTCGCCCTTATCAGCAAGGGGATGACTGCGTTCGGTGCTCCGCCGGGGAGCTCTTCCAAGTAGAATGTGATGGGCTCTGATCTGCCCCTCACCATTTCAAAAGTGACAGTTTGAGGGGGAGCTTTGTCGACCAGTTCGTCCAACTTCCTCTTGGCTGAGTTGATGGTGAGGTCGCTGAACCCGCCCCCGTTGATGACCATGGCGGAGGGGAAGTATTCCCACCTGCTGTGTGTGGTCAGGGGCTCCTGCAGGAGCTCGGGAAGTTCGAAATCCTCGGGCCTGGTTATCGAGAAGGCGGTCTGAATTGGCACCGACTCGTCAGATGGTCGGGCATCTTCTTCGGGCTCCTTTTCCTCGCGGGCTTCACGACGGGGAGCGTCGTTTCTTCTGTACTGTGCCAGTCTCCCTCCTTTGATGAGGGTTTCAATGGCGTCCTTCAGGTGGACGCAGTCCTCTGTCAAGTGACCATGACTTCTATGGTACTGACAGTATTTGTTTTTATCGACTCCTGGCTTGGCAGGAGCTGGTCGGGGACGCTTGACGCCACCGTCCTTGAAATCTGTGCTTGCACACTCCGCCAGAATGCGCTCGCGGGAAGCCGTGAGCGGAGTGTACTCAGTAAACCTGCCCGAGGGGCCCCTTTGTTCCCGGACCTCCCGGGGCCTGTCTTCCTTCCTCTTCTCTCCGGTGCGTCGGGGAGGAGGGTCTTGTCTCGAGCTGCTGCCGTGGTTGCGAGCCCTGGAGTCTCGTGCCCTGTTGGCAGCTTCTCTCTCCTCGTAGTCCATATATGCTCGGGCTTTGTCGAGGAGAGCATCGAAAGTTGCAGGTGGCTCGATGCCTACAGCTTTCCTGAATTCGGTGCCGGGGAGGAGGCCCCTCTCCAGCAAATACCTCTTCATGTGGTCCGCGCAGGGGACCTGTATTGCTTCCCGGTTGAAGCGGTTGATGAATTCCCTCAAGGTCTCATCATGCTTTTGAATGATGGCCTCGAGGGCTGCCTCAGTCTTTGGATGGCGACGAGACGCTGTGAAGGAGCTGATGAACTGGTTCTTCAAGTTCCTCCACGAGGTGATGGAGCCCGGGGCAAGTCCCTTGTACCAGTCCATGGCCGCCTTCCTGAGAGTTGTTGGGAAGAGGCGGCACTTGATGGGACCCCCGACATTGTGATAGTGGAGCATGGCTTCGAACCCGTCAATGTGGTCGACTGGGTCCGCCACTCCATCATACTCCTTTAGGTGTGGGGGCTTCTCCATGCCCGGGGGGATAGGTGCGTCCATGATTGCCTGCGACAGGGGACCGCGGGGGTCGTCCTCGTCGCTCCTTTCTGGAGAAAGAGAAAGGGTCCTGTAGTTGTGTCGGGCACGGTGTTCGTGCTGGGATTCCCTTGAACGTGATGTTCGGTGGACGAAGGTCACATGTCCGTCTCTGCTGTGCCTCCGTTCGTGTCTTGAGGCGTCGCGAACGGGATCTTCGGAAGGGATGACGGGCTGTCTTTCATACTGGGGCCGCCTCTGCTTTGGTGCGGGAGAGGGGCTCCTAGAGATTTCCCTGTAATGTCTCCGCGGGGGAGTAGGGTGTCGAGCTTCTTCGACCCGAGGAAGTGGAGATGGTGGCCTTTGATGTCTCCTCGGGGGGCGTCGATCATTTTCCAGTGCCCTAAGTCTTTCTCCTTGTGCGAACAGGAGATAGTTCGTCTGGTTGATGGCAGCGAACAGTGCCTGAGCAGTGGCATCTGCTCCGACAGGGGCCTGGACTTCATAGAACCGGGCAGCCTGGCGATAGGCGAGAGCTTCCGGATCGTCCTCGAGTTCTGGGGGAGTTGTCGAGGAGGACGCAGTGTTACCGTCCCTGCGGGTGGGAGGTCCAGGGGCGGTTGTCAGGGGGGCGGCATTGTGGCCGGCACCACTGGGATTGTCCAGGTGCCCATTCTTGTCCGCGGGACCGTTGTTGACGTCGAGGACGCGAGTGTGTTGCTCTTCACGAGTTGGAGAGGCCATGACAGTGAATGGATTGAGCTTTGGTCTTTGAAAACTGTTCGTTAGACGGGGAAGCTGTTTCCCACAGACGGCGCCACTGATCTGACCTGATCAGGAGGTTTGGACCGTCACGGCTGCTCCGAGCTGAAGGCTTTTTGAACGAGGAGGGGGGGGGTACCTGCAAGGCACTCCGATGCTTAAGTCAGCGAGAGTACTAGCAGATAATAGAGTTGAGGTTAGAGTTGAAGATTACCTGACCCTCTGGAAGCAGAGGGTATTTATAGCCCCCAGCGCTGGGCCAAGGTTCCTTCACTGGGCTGGGCGGATTTGGCCCAATGGAGGAACTGCCAGGTCCTACGTGGGTAGTGGGGATCAGCACGTGGTCCCCTCCCTGGATGTGGTGCGTGAAGTGCGGGCGGACAGAGACGCGGTCTTTACGGAGTATCGTTGGAGCAATGGTGACTGAGTCTGCCCTAGCAAGGTAGCTTGAGTCCATGTCGAGCAGTGCAGCATGATGTCGAGCTCGGCGCTAAGACCCCCGAGCTGGACAGCGAATGTCGGGCTGGAAACCAGGGTATAGAGCTGGACGGCAGTCGGTCGAGCGTGACTTCGTCGCGTGGGCTGGCACACTGAGATGTCGAGGTGGACATCATGGTGTCGGGCATGGACGTTGTGGTCCTTAGCGAGTCCCATTGGACTGGGCCTTAGTAATGCTTTTGGGCCTGTCGGGCCCAGTCCAGAACAATTACCATTAATTTCTTTATTACTAATATTGGTTTGGAATGACAACAAATCCCCCTCAAGCTAGATACCTCTACTTTCATGCAGGTTCTTTTGATTTATTTGAGTTCCTTGTGTTATGCTTTTTAAACATCCCATATCTTAATTGTTTCTTAAGACACCTTACTCATTCATCGCAAACTTTGAATTCAAATAACCCTTTTGTGATAGATCTTGGAGAGTGTTGGCAAGGACATTACATGTGAACAACTCAATTCTGTTGCGGTACTTTTTTATCCCATCTACTATATTTTATATTCTACACAATTTGCCAACCTTGGGCACCATCTAATTTCAAAAACTTTGCAGGAAGGTGAAATTACATCTTCCCACACTCCCGATCCTGCTACCCCTAAAGCTAATGTGAAGAGGATGTCTCCAGACTGTCTTATCTATTATTTTGTTCACCATAAGTTCGAAAGGGGTCTATCTTCAACTAAAGTCAAGAAAATTACCAAACGGGTAAAGAAATCCACCGTATAATTCAATTATTACCCTGGTTGTGTACTATCTTTGGGTCCTTGACTTTATACAGCCCACTATCAAATAGGGTTTAAAATTTAATGTATTTGTTTGACCACTACGTAATCCCTTAGACACCACTGTGAACTGGATTTAACACCACAACAACATGTTGGGCTTTCTTTTGGATGCTTAATTCTACAATTCAGTTATCGTTAACGTGGGTTATGTATCAATCTAATGTAATCTATCTAACATTTTCTGCAATTTACTTTTGGAATCCATGTTATATATTATTTCCCAGTTTTCTCAAATTGTAAATATCGTGTGCAATCCGTAACAAATATATTTTTCATTTTTCCTGTTTTTTAATGGTTAACACTCACTTATCACTATCCTAATCAACAAGGGATGGACCTGCTATGATTAGTTAAGCCCTCTAAATTTCATGCAGTTTAATGAACTATTATGTGCTAAAAAATTCAATTCATATCACATATTCTTTTTTTTCTTCAAACTGGTTTTTAACAAAACTGCCTTTGCGTTAAACATAAAACTAATACTCTTAAGTACTATAAAAGGTGATTCTTATACATAATACCATCAGAGAAGGGTCTTAAATAATATAAGTTAAAAAACATACTTACAAATTACTGGACAATTAACATATGCATAAGTACTTTGAATACCGTGCCTGTAGAAACATGTCGCTTCATGCCAGCCCACTTGGCATCTCCTTTTGTTTCCTGCTATAATTGTTGCATTTAATGTTACTGTTTCATCATTGTACTTAGTTACAAATTGCAATATATTCCTATCATTCATTATTTTACGATTTTTAAACAAGAACTACAACTGCAAAAATTATTCAAATTATTTGAATTCCCAATTTTGGCCACAAAGGTACCCGCCATACTGTTCAAACAATTTTTCATTTCATCTCAAACAAGGATACGAAATTTTCATGTTTACCATGTAACAATTTCTTCTGTCCTCCTTATCCCAATCGTAGTGTATGATACTTTCCTATTTACTCGAGATTTGATTCACTTCAAACATGGATGATCTAATTAATTATACCATAGTTTCTATCCATGTACAACTATTCGATTCTATACCATAGTTCCTATTCCATAGTGTATCAAACAACTATTAGTAAATGTTTACATTCAGAGCTTATATATCCTTAACTATGTCGATTAATGATCTTACTTTGTAAATTCAGATTGTATAAAACGGTGTCTATTATAGATGCATGATAACAACAACACCCCTGCTTTGATTGCAAGAAAGAGGAGAAGGTTGATGTTGGTGGACAAGAGACATCATGATTCGAGTTCAAACAAGGAGACTGGGATTGCTGCACCATCCACACCTGTTATTCCTATGACGATATTCTCCCACTTACATGTTACAACACCCTTGACAACTTTGAATTACACTAGTCTTATCAGTGCGAGTAGGAGTTTATTACATGGTGCTGCCCCTAACAAGAAGAGACGAATTGATATGCTTTATGGGATAGATTTGCTATCCATTTTCAATTCCCGTGAAATTTTGTCACCAATAAATATGCGTCTGACCTGCGGCCCAATTGAACAAGAGAGGGCAAAAATTTCTGCATTCTCCGATTGGCTGCTAAAAATTGGGGAAGGTAGACTAGGAGAACCAAATGATGGGACTACCAAAATAGATTTTCCCTCGGAGATGCTTATCACAGATTTTGATGATCCAGTTTCAGCCATAGTCACGAGCACATACCCGGACTTTGTCGATAATTTCCATGACTACACCTACCTAAGAAGTAGGGCTATCTTGGCATCAACCATTGAAATCGTTGATAAAATTAATGATCATGTATTGGCCATTATGTCAGGTATTTTTACGCCCAACCAACTGTTATACACACATGTCACGAATTAAGGAGATTTCTTAACTCACCTCATAGTTTTCTAGCGCACCACGCGAAATTTTGAAAATACTCTCGTTTTTCAGATATGCATTTTCAATTTGCACCTCACACGTATAATTCTTTCGTTTTTAAGATACACCCTCATTTACAACTTTATTTATTCCAGAAATATATTTCTGAAATTTTTCAAAAATACATTTTTGATTTCTAGACATGTTTGGAAAAAAATTGTCAAACCATGTTTGTTTTAACTTTAAAAAGAGTGAAAGACTTACATAAACCAAAATTTCCATAATGTAAAAAAAGGTTATTACAAAATAAAAGAGTGGAAGAATTACACAAATCCAAATTTCTCCGATACCAACTCTATGTCTAGTCTACATGTAAAAAATATCCTAATTAATATGGTTATACTTTTTTTTTTTTTGAGATGCAACAATATAATTAGACTAGTAAAAAATAGAAATGTATTTTCAAAAATATTTGAAAATATATTTTCAAAATAAGTTAAATTGTAAATAAGAATATATTTCAAAAACGAAAAAAATTATATGTGTTATAGTGCAAACTAAAAATATATTTTCAGAAATTAAAAGATATTTTCGACATTACATAAGATTTTTTTCAACTACATAGAATAGCTTAAAAAATCCTCATTTATAATGGTTTACAATTTCATTTTATGCAATTCAATTTAAACTATATGGTTCAGTTAACCATAATTTTTCACACCCCAATTTATTTCTTATATTTTGTTCTTTCATGCTTATTCCTTTCGTAATTATAAAAAATAATTTGCAAATTATATTTAAAATTGAAAGAAAAATATTCTATGAATATAATACTATGTTTGTAGAAAATTAATGAAATATTTGTACGTTGGTACTATACAATTATAGATTGCAGAATTGTCATCATTTTATCATATAAATTCAAACAAATTAGATAATATTAAAATACTATTGAAAAATATAAAAAATGAACTGCAAAATACTTTTATAAAGTTTTTAAAAACTACTATTATTATTTTTCATTTCTTAAACAGAAACTTTGTAAAAAAATTTTTTTGTCAAAAATAGAAAAATAAATGTTTGTTTAAAGTAGATAGAGTTGTAATAATAAAAGAGTTTATAATGTTTAATAAATGAGATAAATAAATATCTAAAATTAGAATTAGTTAAAATAAATAGAAAATTAATTTTACTTAAAAGTAAAAAAAATGATCTAAAAGAATTAAGTTTAATGTTGAAAAATAATATAATAATCCATGTGTTTACAAGTATTTTGGTATGGTTATTCATTCACATGATATTGATATGTCATACGTGCTTTCGCACGAGTATTAGTGTATTATCCGTGCGTTCACATGGGTACATGTATGTACGAACGCTTTTATTTTAAAAATATGATTAAAATAAAATGATAGAAAGAGAAAATTGTTTAAGTAAATAGTTTATTATTTAAAAAATAATAATAAATCAGTATTTTTAATTTTTTTTTGTATATAATAATATTTGAATCAATAATATATTTTTTCTTCTATAAATATTATTTTTGTTTTAGTATTATTTATTAAAATAAATGAATCAATAGTAAATTTGTTTTTGTTATTATTCAAATTTGTATCAATGATTTTATTTTTTTTTTGTTTCATATAATTTTATTTTTCCCGTTTGATATAATTTTTATGTTAGAAGAAAACAAAGAATAATAATTTTAAATAAATATAAATTTCTTAATTAATTATCAAATTTTCAAGCAGACATCTAATTTTGAAATTTAATTTTAAATTTTAAATATTTATATTGAATAAATATAAATAATATTTTTGTTTTTATATTATTTATAAAAATATTTAAATCAATAGTAAAATTGTTTCCGTATATAAAAATATTTGAATCAATAATATATATTTTTCCATATAAAAATATTATTTTTGAATTTTATATCTAATTTTAATTATGTTCTTTTATTTTGTGGGAATCTAGAGTAATGGAGGATGTGAAACCGTTTTTGGACTGATATGATTTGATCATACAGGAACTTGTGAAGTATAAAAGTGATAGATATTGATAACTAAATTCAAGAGTTTGATTTTATTGAAAATAGATAGTCTTATAAATAGGTATTACAGAAAACAATTCAATAAAGTCACAAACTTAAAATCCTTAAAAACTAGCTACCCACTAAACAAACTAATAGCACTAACAACACATGTAAGGACTAAGTCTTTTAAACATATTAAAAAACAAATAATTAAATTAACCTAACAATCTCTCCCTTGAACTAAAACCCTTCAGCTTCAGTTCAGTAAGTCTCATTTAGTGTGCAGACTCCAAGTAACTTTCTGAGCTTCAAAAAAGTAGGCAGCTTCAGTGGCTTGGTCATTATATCTGCAATCTGATCTTCACTCCTGCAGTAGAAGATATCGATTATACCTTCCTTTGTGTAATCCCTTAGAAAATGAAACCTCACATCTATGTGCTTGGTTCTTCCATATAAAATATGATTTTTAGAGAGTTTAATGGTAGAATCATTATCACAATAAATCACTACTGCCCCCATCTTGCTTAAAGTGCAGTTCTTCAAGAACTCTCTTAAGCCAAATGACTTGGCAATCACATGCTGTCAGAGCTACAAATTCAGCTTCAATTGTTGACAAAGTGACAATTGGTTGTTTCTTAGAAGACCATGAAACAATAGCAGAACCAAACATAAATACATATTCCATAGTACTCTTTCGATCATCCACATCTCCTGCATAATCACTGTCACTAAACCCACACAAATCTGTTCTTTCTCCTTTCTTATAGAACAAACCAAAATTCTTAGTACCTTGAAGGTACCTGAGAATTCTTTTAGCAGCAAGAAGATGTGCCTCCCTTGAACGTTCCATATATCTACTGATTAAAGAAACAACATGAAGGGGTAAGAAAACACTTAGAAGGGGGGGGGGGGGGGGGGGGAGGGGGGTGAATAAGTGACTCTTTTTGTTTCAATACAAAGCTTAAACAATAATGGAAGAGCACAGTTATTTTTATCCTGTTTCGTTTGAACTCAAACAACTCCAGTCCACCCGCCAAGGTGATTTCACCTTTCTCAACAAGGACTTAATCCACTATAATCAACTGATTACAATCATACAACAAATGTTGTGACTAACAATGCACAAGTAAACTTACAAGTGACTAACACCACTAAGACTTAAATCTAGTCCTAGTATGCTTGAGAAATCTGGCCAAACTTGGTCTCTCAAGGAACAAATACATGAGTTTAATCTTTACAAATAATGAAATAGAGTTTGCTTCTAATCAAGCTATATCACAACTGTGATTTTTCACTTAGAATATAATGCACAAATTGTATGAACAATGAGTTTGTGAGCTTTTGGATCTTTCACGTAGTTTCTTGCTTCTTTGGAAAATTTGATTGGTTTTCTTTGTTCACTTAAAATTCTTGTTGGCTTGCAATAAATGTCTTTCTATTTATAGTAGGAACAATAAGACCGTTGCTGCCTTCAGAAAAGATGGAGAGCATTAAATGCTTTGCGTGTATCCTTGCAATATTCCATTTTCCAAGAAACTAGTTGTAGGCACTTGAGTGCTTTCAGCCGTCTTTGCATTAATGAGCAAACGTCAGAATGTAAGAACGTGTTTTCCTTTGCTTTGACAAGACAAGTTGATCTTAAACGTTACTTCAGAGTTTTCTCCAATGTCTTTAAGTCAGAACATGCTTCACTCATCTTCTAGATAGTGCGTTGCTTGCTAAGAACTTTGAACAACGTTTGCTTTCAAGTTATCTTCTGAACAAGGAGTCTGCTAGAAGTTAGAAGATATATTTAACAAATAAAGTGTCTTACCAGAGTCAGCAGATGTGTTTGAATAAAAGGTTCTTTTATCAAAGAACTTCTTCATAATCTTTGCTTAGTACTTTAGAATGTTTTTTGTCAGAATATTTAACTAAGACATTCAAAACACATTCATCAAAGCATAAATTATCTTAAATATAATTTAGTTATCATCAAAACTCTTGAGATAGGTCAGAACTAATCTTGTTCTTTCAATCTCCCCCTTTTTGATGATGACAAAAAAAATTATTTTAGATAAAGAAAAGAAACGGATTAAGAGATAAGAATCTCCCCCTGAAATAAATATTTCTATGCATAAGATATCCTGAGATTATTTAGTCAGAGTAATACACAGCCTTCTTGAATTTCTTCAGAACTTCTTCAAGAAGATAAATCTTAGCAGGAATATTCTTTCAGAGTTAAAGTGATACCTGCAAGAAAAATCTTTTGCACAGAAGGAATTCTTGCAAATTTGTTAGAATGTCTGAGACTTAGTCCCATAACTGTTAAACAGTGATTAGTTCAAGAATGCACATTTTCTCCCCCTTTTTGGCATAATCAAAAAGTGTAATAAATGAGAAATTTTGAAAGATTTCATAATAAAAAGTTAAAAAAATAGATATCCAGAAGTAAAAACAAAACATCCAAACAAGAGACAAAAATAAACTAGGATTTCTTAGTGACAAGAGCCATCAGAAGATTCTTGATCTCAGAGGAAGATTCGTCTTGTTTCGCCATCCAGTTCTTGATCTCTAGATTTGTTTGATCTTGCTTATCCATGCGCTTATTCAAGACTTAATTCTCCTTCTTTAGCTCTTTCAGAGTGTCCATAATGAGTGAGGTAGGAGCAGAAGATGATGAAGCTTCAGTAGAAACAGGCTCAGAAGCAGAAACCGTTGAGTCAGACTTCACAAAGGTGGAAAGCAGAGTGCCCAGATCTATTGCAAGGGTTGGCACAGGTTCAGGTCCAGCCTTAATAGAAGGTTGATTCAATAGAACAATAGCCAGAGGATTTTAATCTTTAGAGGATTCTTCAGATTCATCTTCTGATATGTCCATCTTATCAGCTGGTGTATCAGCAATCATTAGCGAAGACTTCTTATTCCAAGTGTCAGCAGCTTCTGTCTTGAAAGCATGCAGAAATTTGGAAAAGTTGTCCAGCACCTGAAAATGGCACAAGTCCTGTAACTTCCGTGATTCAGCAACCGAAGTTCTTCTGAAGGTTTCCCATAGAAGATCTGTTGCTGCTGTGTTCACGCTTCTGAAGCAATGTTCTTTCAGCAGTTGTAACCATGCTTGAACATTTGTTATAAAATTCTGAAACAAAGTATTTACATCTGGCTGAACAGGTTTAGGGACAGCCATTTTGCAAGTTTTGTTTTTCAAGAATTGTAGAGATTGAAAGTCCACTACAGTTCTTAAAAAGCTATTGGGTTCAGGATTATTGGTAGGTTCAGGTTCAGGTTGGTTAACACAAATAGGAGGTTCTGATATTTCATGAGGTACGGATGGTTCAGTAGTTTCAGTTTGTTCAAAAGGTTGTTGTTCTGGAATTTGAGGAGTTGAGAGTGGTGTTGTATGTTGTGGTGAAGTGGGTGAAGTGACATCAGGAGAAATTATTATTGTATAAGCGGGAGTGGGAATGGGATTTTGAGGCTGTGGTTGATTCATAGCAAAAATATTCTCAGATGGTAGGTTGAAAGGAGGTTTTATGGTTGCTAGAGGTTCATTTATCCCTGGAATTCTCCAAGAGCCAGCATCATACCATCCAGTGGGTCTGGGTGATAGAGGTCTGGGAGGGGGTCTTGAAAAACGTTCAGCATGAATAGGTTGAAAAATAGATGGTTCAGGGGGTTCTGATTGAGAGGGTTTTGATTAGCTGTCAGAATGTTCATCAGAGTCAAAATCACTTAAATCTGTTAAAACCTGATTTTTACGAGGGTTGTCAGCAGTTGATTCAGATGGTAAGGTCAGATCAATGTCAACATCTAAGTCTCCTAAGGTTTGGAAGGGTTCAGCAGATGCAGATACATTTTCAGAATCATAAACAAGTATATTTTCAGCATGATTACCTGTCTTCTTTTTCTTCTTCTGAGGAGTGTCAGAAGGTCCTTCTACAGCTTTTCTCTTTACAGATTCTTGGAGAACAACATCAGGAGCAGCTTGATTTCTTCCTTGAAGCCAAGCTGGATCAATGGATGATACTGTTTCTTTGCAGGTCTCAAGATAGTGCAAAATGATACGAGGATGATCCCTTGAGTTGAACATAGGAAAGTCAGCAATAGAAATCCTTCTCCTCTTTACAACAGTTGACACACATGGAGTGGGTTCCACCAGCAGTTTGTCAATAATTTTCCTTTTCAGCAAGTTCTTTCCATTCATAGTCTTACCACAGATAGGTTCAAGCTCCCCCAGAAGATTTGCTTCTTTTAGGTGAGCAATCAGACCATTCTCAGTCAAAATGTCTGATAATAACCTCCCCATAGGAATCCAATTCCTCTTTGATTTGGGGTTCTTCATCCTTTCAGCTTCTCTGGTTTCTTTGACATGGTTCCAGAGATGTTCAAAAAGCAAGTAGGGCAAATCAATTTTGACATTGGTTCCAAGGCAAAACAACAAATATTGTTGATCAGCGTTGATGTAATCAGGAGAACTGGTTTCTTTCCTGTGGTGAATACATCCATGAATAATCCTTGCCCAAATCTTATATTTGTCTTTCAAATCCCTGAATTTGGAGGAACCTTGACCGTTAGTGAAAATCTCTGAATATACCCTAGACATCTCCATTCTTCCACTGGGCATTCCTGTAACTCCAAGTCCTTTCAATCCCAACAACTTTCTGATTTGATTTTCTGTAATGGATATTTCCTTGCCCATTACAAAGGAGAGAATAACCTTGGGGGTTGCAATAGCGTGAATCCAGAATTCTTTCACCAAATGTGGAAAGACTGGACCAATAAGACGATCAAAGTAGCTTTCCCAACCTTGAAACTTCATAGTAGGGAACAAGTCAAATCCATTCTCTCTGAGATTCTCAAAGTCTACCATTAGCTCACTCAAAACATCCAAACTTTCTACCGGAATGAGAGTTGTCCTTTCAAGTATAATGTATTGCTCAGAGTGGGTAGAAGAAGAAGAAGCCATTGAAGTTCTTTTGAAATGAGAAATTTGAAGAAAAAGGTTTTAAGAGAAAGAAAAAAAACGCTTGAGTTTTGAAAGAGACAATAAAGAATGAAAAGGGTTTTTCAAAAAAGTATTTATAGGCATTAATTTCAGACAATAGGTTTAGAATTAAAATTAAAAGTATTTAAGACACAATTAAAATAAAGATTAAAATAGATTTTAAAAACGAATCTCATCATTAATTGCATTTAATGATTTGCTAAAAAAGAGGGAAAACGTGGGATTATGGCTAATCATCAACAGTTACCTTAGAACGTCATCAGTAGCTTTTGCACGCTTGGCCTTTCAGAAACACACCACGTGTTCATCTCCTGAAGGATGCATGTAACAGCTGTTTGTTCTAATGAATTTCTGAACTACACTTGGACATGAAGCGTTAGAATATTCCATAACTTTTCATATAGCTTTTGTTACAACTTCTCTTCTAACTTCTGAAGAGTTGTTGATCAGAGCATTCATTTCAGAATGTTCTGAAGTCAATCACAAAAAATAGATATCATTTTATTCAGGACATAATTCCATACAAATATTTTTCAGAATGAAATTAAATCTATCTTCTGAAAGGGGTTTGGTAAAAATGTCAGCCCATTGATGGTCTGTTTTTACAAAAATTAAGTTTAAAATTCCCTTCTGAATATAGTCCCTTATGAAATGATATTTAATTTCTATATGTTTGGCTTTAGAATCTAAGATTGGATTTTTAGAAAGACAAATAGCATAAGTATTGTCACAGAAGATAGGAATCTTACTTTCATAAAGGTTGAAATCTTCTAGTTGACTTTTCATCCAAATCATCTGAGAGCTACATCCAGCAGCAGATATATATTCAGCTTCTGTGGTTGATAGTGCAATTGTTGCTTGCTTCTTGTTGTACCATGAGATAAGATTATCACCCAAAAAATGGCAGCTTCCAGAGGTGCTTTTTCTTTCAATTCTATCTCCAGCAAAATCAGCATCACAATAACCTAATAGTTTGTAATCTTGTGATCTTCTGTAACACAGACCAAGATTAGCAGTACCTTTCAGATACCAAAGAATTCTCTTAACAACTGTTAAGTGAGATTCTCTAGGATCTGATTGGAATCTAGCACACAAGCACACGCTAAATAATATATCAGGTCTAGATGCAGTCAGATATAGAAGGGATCCAATCATACCTCTATAGATCTTTTGATCTACTTTCATACTTACCTCATCTTTACCTAGAATGCAGGTTGGATGCATTGGTGTCTTGGCATCTTTGCTTTTTGACATTTGAAATTTCTTCAGAAGTTCTTTAACATATTTCGTCTGATGTATGAAAGTACCTTCTGGAGTCTGGTTGATTTGAATTCCCAGAAAGAACTTCAATTCACCCATCATGCTCATTTCAAATTCTACCTGCATGGTCTTAGAAAATTCTTTTCCAAGGGAGATATTAGAGGTTCTAAAAATTATATCATCAACGTAAATTTGACAAATTAAAATATCATTTTTAAATATTTTTCTGAAAAGAGTTGTGTCAACTTTCCCTCTGGTAAAATCTTTTTCTAATAGAAAATTACTCAGACGATCATACTAAGCTCTGGGAGCTTGTTTTAAACCGTACAAAGACTTTTTTAATTTAAAAACATGTTCTGGATGCTTTGAATCATTAAATCCAGGAGGTTGATGGACATATACTTCTTCTTCAATATAACCATTTAGAAATGCACTTTTAACATCCATTTGATATAATGAAATGTTATTTTGTACAGCAAAAGAAATTAATAATATTATAGATTCTAACCTGGCGATTGGGATAAAGGTTTCATTATAATCAATTCCTTCTTGTTGACTATAACCCTGTGCAACCAGTCGTGCTTTGTTTCTGATTACTTCTCCTTGTTCGTTCAATTTGTTTCTGAAAACCCATTTGGTTCCTATAACATTGAATCCTTTGGGTCTTGGAACTAGATTCCATACATCATTCTTGGAGAATTGATTTAGTTCTTCTTGCATTGCTAAGATCCAATCATTATCTTCCAGAGCTTCATCAATGGTAGTTGGCTCAATCAGAGAGACCAAAACCAAACAAAGATTCTTCATTGATTTTGAGAGAGGATCTTGTTCTGATGGGATCTTCTTTTCTTCCAATGATTACGTCTTCTTTATGAGCTGAAGATATTCTAGGAAACCTTTTCTGAGTGGGTTGGTCAGAGATTCTGAGATTGTTCAGAGCATTGTCAAGAAGATGATCTGCTACGTCTTCTTTTGCTTCTGAATCTCCTTTTGCTTATGATCTTTCAGAGTTTGAGGGATGATCTTCTGTACCTACAGAAAAATCAATTTGCTTTGGCTGTTGTTGGCCAAGCTTATCATCAAACCTGACTTTGATTGATTCTTCAATAATCAGAGTTTTTGTGTTGTATACTCTATAGCCTTTTGAGTGTTCAGAGTATCCAAGCAGGAAACACTTTTGTGCTTTGGAATCAAATTTGTTCAGAGTTTCTTTGGTGTTTAGAATAAAACAAGTACATCCAAAAGGATGGAAATAAGAAATGTTGGGCTTTCTGTTTTTCCACAATTCATAGGGAGTCTTTTC
This sequence comes from Vicia faba, assembly GCA_948472305.1. Taxonomy (NCBI): domain Eukaryota; kingdom Viridiplantae; phylum Streptophyta; class Magnoliopsida; order Fabales; family Fabaceae; genus Vicia; species Vicia faba. Next base: position 1,288,954,419 of record OX451736.1, on the reverse strand, counting down.
AAGAATAGGTCTTATAGAGATTTTATTCTGAATGTAACACGATGTGTTCACAGCTTCTTCCCAAAAGTGCTTAGCCATATTTGTTTCATTGATCATGGTTCTGGCCATCTCTTGTAATGTTCTATTCTTTCTTTCTACAACTCCATTTTGCTGGGGAGTTCTAGGACAAGAAAAATTATGAACAATACCATTTTCTTTAAAATATTTTTCAAAATAATAATTTTCAAATTCACCACCATGATCACTTCTAACTTTTGTGATTTTAAAATCTTTTTCATTTTGCACTTGAGTACAGAATTCAATGAATACAGAATGTGACTCATCCTTGTGTTTTAAAAACTTTACCCATGTCCATCTGCTGAAGTCGTCAACGATGACTAATCCATACTTCTTGCCTCTGATGGATGCAGTTTTAACTGTCCCAAACAGATCAATATGAAGTAACTCTAATGGCTTGGAGGAAGAGACAACATTTTTAGATTTAAAGGAAGGTTTTGAAAATCTTCCTTTTTGACATGCTTCGCACAGAGCTTCTGAGTTGTACTTCGGATTGGGAAGTCCTCTGACTAAATTTAATTTATTTAGTTGAGAGATTTTTCTAAGACTGACATGTCCCAATCTTCTGTGCCATACCCATTGCTCATTGCTAACAGACAAAAGACATTTGACTTTTTGAGATTTAAGATCTGATAAATCAATTTTGTAAATGTTGTTCTTTCTCTTGCCAAAAAAGAGGATTGATCCATCTTTTTTACTTACAGCTTTACAGGAGTTTTGATTGAAGATAATGTCATAGCCATTGTCACTTAATTTACTTATGGACAATAGATTATGAGCTAATCCTTCTACTAATAAAACATTTAAGATAGAAGTAAGGTTATCGTTTCCTATGGTTCCAGAACCAATAATCTTCCCTTTCTGATTACCTCCAAACTTCACATCTCCTCCAGCTTTAAGTTCCAGGCTTGGGAACATAGACCTTTTTCCCGTCATGTGTCGTGAGCACCCAGAGTCCAGGTACCATGACTGGTGTCTCAATTGAGCTGTTAAGAACATCTGTAACAAATATTATTTTATCCTTAGGTACCCATATCTTTTTGGGTCCTTTTGGGTTAGCATAAGAGTTTCCAGAATGTGATGTATATTTTATATCATGTGAGTGTCCAAACTTGAATTTCTTATTCAGAGGTTTGTAAGTGAAGGTCATTTTAGCAACAGGTTTTGGAATGTATGTCTCCTTCCCTTTGGGAGGTTCATATCCAATTCCTCTTCTGTTTTTCCCACTAACTCTATAGATCATTGAAGCCATTTTGCTTCTGTCTATGCCTTTAGCAAGAAAAGATTGAAATCTATAGTCATATTCTTTCAGAATATCTTTTGAACTAGACACAGACTCTGAACTAAAATTCTTTTGAACAATTTGAATTTCCTTTTTAAGTTTAAAATTGTTTTCTAAAAGTTCAGATTTTTCTGTTTCAAGTTTCTCAATATCAGATGCAAGACTCTTCTTGAGTTTCTTGTATTTTATTTTGAGCTTACTATAGTTTTCCAGAAGTTCTGATAAACTATCAGCAAGTTCTTCTCTAGAAAATTCAGAAAATACCACTCTTTGTTCTGACTCACAGTCTGAGTCATCTTCTGTGATAGCCATCAGAGCTAGGTTGGCATTTTCATCTTCAGAACCAGATTCATCTTCAGAAGAATCTGAGTCATCCCAGGTTGCCATCATTCCTTTCTTCTTTCCAAATCTCTTCTTTGGTTTTTCTTTTTGAAGCTTTGGACAATCACTTTTGAAGTGACCAGGTTCTTTGCATTCATAACAGATAATCTCTCTTTTGTTTGACTTTTTGTGTCCAGAAGATTCTGGTTTATCTTCTGACTTCTTGAAGTTCCTGAACTTCTTTTGTCTGTGCTTCCACAGATGATTGATCCTTTTGGAGAGCAAAGATAGTTCGTCTTCTTCTGAAGCTGATTCTTCAGAGTTTTCTTCTTCATCCTGAAAAGTGTTAGTATCAAATTTCTTAATTGATTTAAGGGCTAGAGACTTACCTTTCTTCTGAGGCTCATGCTCATCCAGTTCAATCTCATGACTTCTGAGAGCGCTGATGAGTTCCTCCAGAGACACATTGTTCAGATCTTTTGACACCTTGAAGGCAGTGACCATTGGTGCCCATCTTCTGGGTAAGCTTCTGATGATCTTTTTCACATGATCTGCTTTGGTATATCCTTTGTTCAAAACTCTTAGACCAGCGATCAGAGTTTGAAACCTAGAGAACATTGCTTCTATAGACTCACTCTCTTCAACTTTGAAGGCTTCATACTTCTGAACTAAAGCCAGAGCTTTAGACTCCTTAACTTGAGTGTTTCCTTCATGAGTCATTTTGAGAGACTCAAACATATCATGCATATCTCTATTAGTGATTTTTTCATATTCTACTTTAGAGATAGCATTTAAAAAAATATTTCTAGCTCTGTGATGATTTTTAAAATCAGCTTTTTGTTGTCTATCTATATTTTTTCTATCCACTTTGTTTCCTTCTGAATCTGTAGGATGTTTGTAACCATCCAAAACTATATCCCAAAGATCACTATCATGACCTAGAAAGAAACTTTCTAGTCTATCTTTCCAGTACTCAAAATATTCTCCATCAAACACTGGAGGTTTGTTGTAACTATTATTGTTTTGTTCAGCGGCCATTGTGTTTTCTTCTGGATCTTTTCCTGACACGGTTAAGTGTTATGCTCAGAGTCAAGCTCTGATACCAATTGAAGGGGTAAGAGAACACTTATAAGGGGAGGGGGGGTTGAATAAGTGACTCTTTTCGTTTTCAATACAAAGCTTAAACAATAATGGAAGAACACAATTATTTTTATCCTGGTTCGTTTAAACTCAAACTACTCCAGTCCACCCGCCAAGGTGATTTCGCCTTTCTCAAACAGGACTTAATCCACTATAATCAACTGATTACAATCACACAACAACTGTTGTGACTAACAATGCACAAGTAAACTTACAAGTGACTAACACCACTAAGACTTAAATCTAGTCCTAGTCTGCTTGAGAAATCTGACCAAACTTAGTCTCTCAAGGAACAAATACAGGAGTTTAATCTTTACAGATAATGAAATAGAGTTTGCTTCTAATCAAGCTATATCACAACTGTGATTTTTCACTTAGAATATAATCCACAAATTGTATTAACAATGAGTTTGTGAGCTTTTGGATCTTTCACGTAGTTTCTTGCTTCTTTTGAAAATTTGATTGATTTTCTTTGTTCACTTAAAATTCTTGTTGGCTTGCAATAAATGTCCTTCTATTTATAGTAGGAACAATAAGACCGTTGCTGCCTTCAGAAAAGATGGAGAGCATTAAATGCTTTGCGTGTATCCTTGCAATATTCCATTTTCCAAGAAACTAGTTATATGCACTTGAGTGCTTTCAGCCGTCTTTGCATTAATGAGCAAACGTCAGAATGTAAGAACATGTTTTCCTTTGCTTTGACAAGACAAGTTGATCTTAAATGTTACTTCAGAGTTTTCTCTAATGTCTTTAAGTCAGAACATGCTTCACTCGTCTTCTAGGTAGTGTGTTGCTTGCTAAGAACTTTGAACAACGCTTGCTTTCAAGTTATCTTCTGAACAAGGAGCCTGCTAGAAGTTAGAAGATATATTTAACAAATAAAGTGTCTTACCAGAGTCAGCAGATGCGTTTGAATAAAAGGTTCTTTTATCAAAGAACTTCTTCATAATCTTTGCTTAGTACTTTAGAATATTTTCTGTCAGAATATTTAACAAAGACATTCAAAACACATTCATCAGAGCATAAATTATCTTAAATATAATTTAGTTATCATCAAAACTCTTGAGATAGGTCAGAACTAATCTTGTTCTTTCACAACATGCATTATGTTTGGCCATGTGGCTGTCAAGTACATTAAACTGCCCACGATTCTTTTGTAAAGAATATTGTCCACCTCTTTTCCTCCAGAATCTTTTTCCAATTTCAAACTAACCTCAATTAATGTGTTGACAGCATTGCAATGCTTCATCTGGAACTTGTCCAAGACATCCTGCACATATATCTTTTGACATAGAAATATTCCAGCATCGGATTGAACCGCTTCAATACCCAAAAAGTAGTGCATCATTCCAAGATCAGACATTTCAAACTCACACATCATGGATTGCTTGAAATTTTCAACCATGGCATTATCATTTCCGGTATAAATTAAATCATCCACATATAAGCAAGCAATAATCATCTTTGCCCCATCTCCAAACTTTGAAAACAACGTATATTCATATGGATATTTTTTAAAACCCTCCTTTGAAAAATAAGCATCAATACGACTATCCAAGCTCTTGTAGCCTGTTTTAGTCTATATAGTGCCTTTTTTAATTTGTATACTTTATGCTCACTTCAAAATTTTACATATCTCGGAGGTTGATCAATAAACACATGTTCTTCTAGCTCGCCGTGGAGAAACGCAGAGTTTATATCCAATTGGTAAATAGGACATGAATGTTGAGCGGCCAAAGAAATCACCAACCTGATTGTATCATGGCGTGTAACAGGAGCGAAAACCTCTTTATAATCGACACCATACTCTTGCCTGTAACCTTTTGCGACTAATCGTGCCTTATATTTTTCGACTTCACCACTTTCTTTCAGCTTCGTTTTGAAAACCCACTTAACACCAATGGTTTTTTGTCCTCTTGGAAGTTCTGTAAACTCCAGAGTATTATTCTTTTCAATAGACTCAATTTCAACATCCATAGCTTTTTGACATTTAGACTCTTTGGCAGCATCTTCAAAGTCTACAGGATCACAATCTGCAAATAGGGAAAAATGAATTTGTGGATCCTCGGTAATGTCAGTTACCTCAAAATCGGACATCCATGCAGGCCTTCTCCTTTTATGTTGAGTTCGCCTCTTAGTTTCTTCAATTTCATAATTTGGATTCGCATCAGAATTTAGAGAAACAGTGGAAGTAATCTGACTTGGTGTGGGTTGCTGACTTTTTCCTCCTTCTTCTTTATCAAAATAAACTTGGACTTTCTGCTCAATGTTGTCATCACTCCATGGCCAGAACTTGCTTTCGTCAAAATTCACATCACAACTGATGATGATTTTATTGGTGGATGGATTGTACAGCTTATAGGCTTTTGATTGGTTACTTACACCAAGAAATGTACATTTTTCTCTTTTGTCATCTAGCTTTCTTCGTTTCTGGTCCGGAACATGAGCATATGCGATGCAGTCAAAAAATTTCAAATGCTTAATATTTGGCTTGTGTCCATTCCATGCTTCTTCAGGTGTCATATTCTTGACAGAAAATGCGGGACTTCTGTTCAGCAAGTGAATGCTCCAAGTTACCGCCTTTGACCAAAAACGTTTTGGCATTTCGCTCATCTTCAACATTGTTCGAACCATATTCATTATGATTCTATTCTTACTTTCTGAGACACCATTTTGTTGTGGTGTGTAAGCTGTTGTAAGCTGCTTCCGGATTCCATGTGTCTCACAAAAATCTACAAATTCTCGTGAGTTGTATTCACCACCATGATCGTTGCGTAGGATTTTAATTGACATCTCCGCTTCGTTTTCAGCAAGCGCCTTGAATTGTTTGAAGACAGATAGAGCTTCAGATTTTTCCTGCAAAATATAAACCCATGTTTTTCGACTAAAATCATCGATAAATGTTATGAAGTAACGTTTACCGCCATTTGAGGTTGGAGTGATTGGCCCGCAGATGTCAGAATGAATCAACTCCAAGACTTGTTTTGCTCTCCGTGATTTTCCTACTGGAAAAGTTTCTCGATGTTGCTTTACAACAACGCATTCTTCACAAACTTGAGATGGTCTTTGAAACAGTGACAGACCTTTCACCATATTATTCTGTTGGAGATTTTGCAATCCTCCAAATCTCAAATGACCATAGCAAAAATGCCACAGCCATGACTCATCTTTCAATTCCGCTGAAAGACTAATTTGGGAAGTGTTTCGGAAATGTAGCGGGAACATGCGATTTGATGTCATATTTATTTCAACAACCAAGCCCTTTTCTTTATTCTGGATACAACACACCCCATCTTTGATATTAATCTCAAATCCCTTCTCCTAGAGTTGTCCAACACTAAGAAGATTAGTTTTTAAATCAGGGGCAAAGTAAACATTACCAATACAATGTTATGTGTTATCTTTTGTATATATTTTGACATTTCCTTTGCCAATGATTAAAACTGTAGAGTTATCTCCAAACTTTATAGTGCTTCGGAATGATTCATCCAAGTCTGAAAACAATGATTTATCCTCGCACATGTGGTTGTTGCAGTCTGTGTCTAAGTACCACATACTTCCATGAATTTTCTCCTCCTTGTGACATGTCATCAAGAGAGAAATATCGTCTTCCTTTTCTTCCGCATAGTTAGACTTCTGACCACGATCATGATGCAATTTGGTTCTGCACTCAGACTTGTAGTGGCCATATATGTGACATCGAAAACATTCAACATTGGACTTGTTATTATTTGTCTTGTTGCCTCTGAATTGACAGTAGTTGTTACCCTTTCGCGTATCTGATGCATAATCCTCATCTGATTCGTGATATGGATTCTTGTCCTTCCACTTCCCTTTTCCTCTATCGGAACTTTTAAAGGTTTAAGCCTTCAAAGCTTGTTCCTCTGTATCCTGCTGGATGATTTTTTTCTCATGAACCGACAAGGAACTTTGTAACTCATCAAGTGTCAGTTCATCAATGTTTTTTTATTCTTCAATAGAGCAGACAACAAAATTGAATTTGAGCGTCATTGACCGAAGAATCTTCTCTACAATCTTCACGTCCTCCATTTTTTTCTCCATGAACTCTCATTTTGTTAGCCACTGCCATGGTTCTCCATGTGCTAAAACATTGATGATTTTCGTTGTATATAAAAAAAATTGATTGATCTATTATGTTGCCAAGAAATGACAACACAGTGCCAAGGGGATCAATTAAAAGTTTTTCATTTTTGAAAGGAAATCTTCAAAGTAATATTATGATATAACATATCATGTATAAAATGAAATGTATTTCCCACCAGTTATTATCTTTGCACTATGAAATAAAACTTGCTGGTGTCATGATAATAACTGTAACTGAAGCCAGCAGAGAAAAAAATATAGATTGTATTTATAATTAGAATATTATAATCTCCGACATGGTGCCTTGCTACCAATGTTGTTTCTTCCAAACCTTCAAAAAAATTTCAAAGTTTTATTGATTTGATTCATTAATCAGATATTACATGCATTGTTCTAAACCGGTGTGAGGAATTGTAGTGGCAGCTTCAACATAAAGGTTTTATGCCATATTATGACTTAAATTCATTAGGAAAGCTTAATCCAAAAAACTAATCAGATAATATACACATTGTTACAGTCACAATTGCAATATAAACATGTTTATCTCTGCAACAACATTGTAACTGCAATTGCAATCCCATCACAAGATCCAACCCAAAAGAATAACCATATAATGCACATTTTTACAGTCAACAAATGCAGCTACAACCATAATATAAATATTTTAAAGATATCTCCATATAATGCTTTCTTTATTCATATTGTTTGTTTCCACCCGTTCCAATATAATTCTTTCTTTGGTCGTAAGTTAACGTGCATTATTGTCAGAATCGCGATTAGAATCGTGAAAACCACGGATTTTGCGATTTTGCTCACCCTAAATGATCTGAGTCGTGAGTAGAATCTTAATTCAGAGCAAAATCCCAATAAAATCGCACAAAATCGCTAAATCGTAGTAAAATCCGCGATCTCATATGGATTCCACCGATTTTAGGCTTTTTTTAGGTGATTTTAGAATTGGTAAAGATGACTCGTTTCAATTGTGACCCGATTTTAACCCTTTTTATTTAAAAAAGGGGGAAACCCCTATTTTATTGATATTCATTTGACGTTTGAGAGATGATCCAAGTAAATGGCGCATTAGTGATCTAATTTAGCATCTAGACTTTAAGTATTTTGTTTTATATTAAGATTTGAGACTTGGTTGTTTTAGGTTTATTTTATGATTTTAAACTTTTAAGTACTTTTATATTTAAGATTTGAGACTTGATTCTTTTATTATGAGTTGAATCCATCGATTTTGGTTGGGATTTTCGATTACGCAATCTTGATTTCCAATTTCGATTCAACAAAATGATTTGAGTAGAATCTACCGATTTTAATTGTGATTTACGATTTTTCGATCTTACTATTCTCTTTTGTTTCAAAGAAACTCTCGATTCTGACAACCTTATTAACCTGAATATTTTCAACATATTCAGATGTTGTTGTAGTATTACTAATTCCGGTATGACTGCGTAGTGTTGAATTTTTTCTAAAATGTTGTTACAATAAAGCTAATGTTACTAATCATTATTCACAGCCATCATTGCCGGTATAATCAATTTACAAGCTACATAAACCTGTAGGACACAAATAGCGATAAATATGACACACTTTCCAAAATTCCAATGGAAAGGGATTGATCTGGTGATGCCACACCCTCTATATGTTATCCAAAGTTGACAGCACTTGAAGATGAATTCAAGCACTCAACAATGAATATAAATCAAAAAATCATACTTCAAGTGCTGTCATAAATCAAACTTTTTTTATTTATCACATGGAAAACATAAGCATGATAAATAAATAAAAATAGAGATTAGGATTTATCATAATCATAAATCAGAAACAAAGTAGAGACATTGAAATCAATGCGAAAATTATAGATTAGGGTTTATCAATTTCATTCACATAAACTTAAAGGAAAAAAAAACATACCTAAACAATCTCTTTCTTCGTCTAACATTAGAAAAAGTCCATTTTGAATATGATACCCACCAGATTCGTTGTCGAACACATGTTACACATAAGCTGCATTTGAAAACAATTGAAGACTTTGGCAGCACTATTTTGTATCGGGAAAGCAATTTGTGTTGGGTACTGGGAAAGAAATATTGTTTAAGGAAGATAGAAAAGAATAATAATAAAAACAAATGGATGAAGCAAGTTGAAACATTGAAAGAAAATGAAACTGAAGGTAGCATATGAATCATTTTGGAAACATGCAGACGTGGCTTAACGTGGAAGCAACAAGGGCAGTTATATCTTTTTGAGAGCTATTCATTTTTTTATATGATAGATAGGAAAAATATATATAGTTAAAAATTATTTAAAAAATTAAAATTTTATATTCATAAAAGAAGAGAAAATTAAAATATATATATATACAAAAACTTTTTTAAAAAATAGATGGAAAAATTCTATTCTAAACTTAGAAGAAAAAAGGCATATGCTATAAGAAATCTATAATTAACAAAATATTAAATTATATTTTTATTTAAAATTATTTGATTAAAAATATTTAAGAAATAAATAAGTAATAGGAAAAATAAAAAAATAGAAATTGTGATCAAATTGAATTCCAAATTTTAAGAGGATCTACGATATCCCTTCGAAAACTTCCATATCCACGAGTTTCGTAGCCGAATAAAGGTATGCGTCACAAACACTCACCTAATCAAGTATAATAAAGGCTTGGGGACAGGTGTTATGGACTGCTCACGAAGCCTAAAGAAGCGAAGGCCTACGAATGACTCGAGGTAGTGTTCGGCGCAGAACAGGTGGCCTCTTTTATCTATAGGAGTAGGTAATCTCTCACGCGAGCGCTCTCCCAAGCGTCTAGCTGCTAACAATATTTCACGACTATCTACACACGTTAAGTTGTAAACTATTTTGTGAAGGGTAAGAAAACACTTAGAGGGGGAGTGGGTTGAATAAGTTTTTCTTTTTCTCCCGCAATAATAATGGAAGGACACAGGTATTTTTATCCTGGTTCGTTTGAAACTCAAACTACTCCAGTCCACCCACCAAGGTGATTTCGTCTCTCTCAACGAGGACTTAATCCATTATAATCAAACTGATTACAAATGCACAATCAAACTATTGTGACTAATAATACAATGCACAAGCCAACTGCAAGTGACTAACACCTCTAAGACTCAACTAGTCCTAGCCCTCTTGAGAAATCTGACCCAAATGGTCTCTCAAGGAACACTTATAAAGATTATCTCTTCACAGTAGTGAATCAGAATGCTTATAATAAGTTGTATCACAAACTGTGATTTGTCACTAAGATTTTTGCCCAATACTTAAGAATTACCCACTATATACTATGAGTTTACAAGAATGAAAACAGTGAGCTTTAGTATGTTTTTCGTGGATCAGTAACCTTGCTTTGAAACAAATGGTTTTCTATATATAGCTTCCGGTTTTGACTGTTACTGCCTTGAAGAGAGTGTATGCATTAATGATGCATGTTAGCTTGATCTTTATGTTTCCAATGCTCTCGTGTGTAGTACCACTTGAGTACGTTAGCCGTCTTAGCATTAAATGATCAACGATACTGTCATAGCTTGTCTCTGGAAGTTTAAGAGTTTGCTTGCAGTGTTGCCACTTTAGAGTTTGCTTTAAATTTTTTTCTATCAGAGTTTTCTTTATTTTATGTTAATCAGAGTTTGCTTCAGCTTGCATTATCAGATGTCGCTTTCAACATGTTTCTTTCAAATCTTTACTTCAGCTAGCTTTATCCGAGGTTGCTTAAGATTGCTTTTCATCAGAGTTTGCCTTGGAGTGCTTCCTTCAGAGTTTGCTTTAGACTTGCGTAGAATGATGTTTCTCTTTTGAGATGCTTGAGTCAGAACATCATCTGAATTAGAGAACATGCATATCAGAGTATAAAGTATATTTTACAAAATTTATTTCATTGTTATCATCAAAACTCTAAGATATGATTAGAACCAAACTTTGTTCTAACAATCTCCCCCTTTTTGATGATGACAAAACAATTCAAATTTTGAAAAAAAAATTTGTACAAGAGTGAGAATCTCCCCCTGAGATAGATATTTCTTCTTCTGAAATAAATAATCAAAGAATTTAAATGCATAAGGAAAACTTCCTGAGATTGTTCTTCAGAGCTTTGAGACATTTTTTCTTTCAGAGTTTCTTTAGGAGATCTTTACCAGATGATGTTTAAAGCTTAGTCTTTCAAAGTCTTGAGGTACCTGCATATCTTTTAAACAAAAAATAACTTTGTATTTTGTTAGGAATGTTTGAGACTTAGTCCCATAACTGTTATCATAGATCAGATCAAAATCATATTTCTCCCCCTTTTTTGTCATAATCAAAAAGCAAAAAAAAAAAAAGAGATTCAAAAGATTTTTATATTGAAGATTCAAAAGACAGAAGTACAAAACAAAAACAATAAAAAAATAGAAAATTGGAAAAAGAAATTAAAACTAAGATTTACGAGAGACAAGAGAAAGAAGAAGATTCTTGATTTCTATTGAGGATTCCTCTTGTTTCATCATACAAGTTCCGGTTTACTTGGTTGTTTTATCCTGTTTGTCCAGACGTTCATGGATGGCTTCATTTTCCTTCTTCAACTCATTCAGAGTGTCAATCACCAGCGAAGAGGGAGCATATGTTGAAGCAGCTTCAGAAGATACAACCTTTGGAGCAAAACCAGCAGAGTTTGAGCCTACAACATTGGAAAGGAGAGTGCCAAGATCAATCAAAAGAGTTGACACTTTCTCAGAGGCCGCTTGAGCAAAAGGTTGGTGATACAGAGTCATTGCCAAGGGATTTGGGTCTGACTCAGAGCCATCTTCAGATTTATCTTCTAAAATTTCCATGTGGTCGAAAAGTGGTAAAGGAGCATTGGTAATCTGCAAAAGAGACTTCTTATCCCATATATTTATCACTTCTATCTTGAAGGCATTCAGATACTGGGTGAAATTCTCAAGAACCTGAGAATAGCACAAATCTTGCATTTTAAAGGATTCATCATTGAATTTCCTTCTGAATGCTTCCCACAAAAAATCACATGCAGCTGGGTTCAGGTTGCTGGCACTGTTTGCCTTCAGCAGTTCTATCCACGTCTACATTTCTGTTGCAAAATTCTGGAAACGTACATTAACATCTGACTGAACAGGTTTTGGGGTTGGTTTGGGAACAACCTTTTTGGAGGATTTTATTTGCAGATAACATAGAGATTCAGGATCAACTACAGTCCTAAGAAAGTCAAAAGGTTCAGATGGTTCAGGAGGTTCTGATGAAGATGGACTAAAGGTAGGTTGTAGAGAGTGAGGTGATGAGGGTTCTGGTGAGGTAGGTGTGGGAATTTTTGGTGACGTAGGAGGTGTGATGTTAGGAGAGATGGTGATGGTGGTTTGAGCTAAGGAAGAAGGAATAGGTGCTGGGGATTCATTCAGAGCAAAAATGTTTTCAGAGGGAATGATGAAGGACAGAGGTTGTGTAGCCAGAGGCACATCGATTCCTGATAATCTCCAAGAACCATCATACCACTCAGAGGATTTTGGGGATAAAGGTCTGATGGTGGATGTTTGAAGAGGGTTTTCAGTAGAAATATTTGGATTTTGTTGGTGGGGAGCAGAAATAGAGATTTCAGGTTGAGAGATATATGGAGAGAGTGGTGGTTGTGGTTGAGTTTGTGTAGGAACTAAAATATCAAAATTGTCTATGTCCGATAGTACCTGATTAATTTGAGGGTTATTTTGTAGGGGTTCAGAGGGAATGGTGAGGTCTATGTCAACTTCAATATCTCCTAGAGTTTGGGGTTCAGCAGATGGTGTTATAAGCACAGAATCACAAACAGAGATGGTTTTAGAGGATATACCTTCTTCTGAGGACGAGCAGAGGGACCTTCTCCTGCTTGCCTTTTCTTTTGCTTCTGGAGAAAAACTTCTGGAGCAGGTACATTCCTTCCTTGAAGTCATGCTGGGTCAATGGGAATGCCACTCTCCTTGCAAGCTTCAATGAAATGCAGAATGATCTCAGGATGATCACCAGAGTTGAAGAGAGGAAAATCTTCAACAGGGATTCTCCTTCTGGTGACAGCTGCTGACACATATGGAGTAGGTTCCACTAGAAGTTTGTCAATCAGCTTCCTTTTGAGCAGGTTCTTCCTAGTCATAGCTTTTCCATAAGTGGGCTCCAATTCTCCAAGAAAATTGGCGTCTTCTAGATAAGCTATCAGACCATTCTCTGTCAGAATATCTGAGATTAATCTTCCTAGAGGGATCCAATTTCTTTTTGACTTAGGGTTTTGACCCTTTCAGCTTCCCTGGTTTCCTTCACATGCATCCAGAGATGGTTGAACAGAATATAGGACAGATCAATCTTCACATTTGTGCCAAGACAGAACATAAGATATTGTTGGTCAGCATTGATGTAGTCAAGAGAACTGGTTTCCTTCCTATGATAAATGCAGCCATGAATAATTCTTGCCCAGATTTTATATTTGTTCTTCAAATCTCTGACCTTGTTGGATGCTTGCCCAATAGTGAAAATCTCAGCATAAACTTTGGACATATCCATTCTTCCACTTGAGATTCCAGTAACACCATTACCTTCAAAACCTAGAAGCCTCCTTATGAGATTCTCAGTGATGGAAATCTCTTTGCCCATTACGAATGATAGAATGACCTTTGGTGAAGCAATGGCATGAATCTAGAATTCCTTGACAAGATGAGGGAACACTGGTCCAACTAGACGATCAAAGAAATTTTGCCACCCCTGGGACTCTACATCCGGAAACAAATCAAATTCATTTGCTTTCAGATTTTCAAAATTGACCATTAGTTCACTAACCACTTCCAAGCTATCAACAGGGATGAGTGTTGTTCTCTCAGGAGTGACATATATTTCTGCATGTTGAGAGCTGCTTGAAGAAAAAGGAATGCTTTTGGAAGGGGATGAAGATGAATCCATTTAGAATGCTTAGGTTTAGGATTTTGAAAGAAAAGAGAGAGAGTTTGCACACAACGCAGAAGCGATTGAAATTTGAGAGAGAGAGTAAAAAGTAAAAAAAAATTCAAAGTATTTATAGCTTATAAAAAAATTTAGAGTAATAAAACCAGTAAAGAATTTAGAACGATTAAATTAAAAAAATAATTATTACTAACAATTAATGAAATTTGACATTGAGGGGAAGCATGAGATTTGATCAAATTTGAATAGTTACCTACGAACGGTGTCTCAATAGCAGTGCACGCATGCGTGATCTTTCAGAGTTGAAATACACGTTCAACTTCTAAGGATAGCGTGTGACAGTTGTTTTAATGTAATGAACTTCTGAACCATTCTTGTAATGAAACGTTAGACACATTTCAGAATATTATGGATGGTTTCTGATGTAACTCCTCTTCTCACTTCTGAAGAGTAGTTAATCAGAACATTCATTTCAGAACATTCTGAAAATATATATAGAGAAAAAAATTTCATTCAGGACCAAATTCCATACTGATGTTTTTCAGAATGAATTTAAATTTATCTTCAGAAAGGGGTTTAGTAAAAATATCAGCCCATTGATGGTCTGTGTCTATGAAGTTTAAACTTAAGATTCCTTTCTGAATGTAGTCCCTTATGAAATGATGTTTAATTTCTATATGTTTTGCCTTGGAATGTAAGATAGAATTTTTTGAAAGACAAATAGCAGAGGTATTATCATAGAAGATAGGAATCTTACTTTCATAGAGATGATAATCTTTCAGCTGGATCTTCATCCAGATCATCTGAGTGCTACATCCAGTAGCAGATATATATTCTGCTTCAGTTGTTGATAGTGCAATAGTGGCTTGCTTCTTGTTGTACCATGAGATAATGTTATCACCCAGAAACTGACAGCTTCTAGAGGTGTTTTTTCATTCTATTCTATCTCCAACAAAGTTAGCATCACAATAACCTACTATTTTAAACTCTTTTAATCTTCTGTAACACAGTCCAAGGTTAGTAGTACCTTTCAGATACCTCAGAATTCGCTTAACAGCAGTTAAGTGAGATTCTCTAGGATCTGATTGGAATCTTGCACATAAACATACACTGGATAATATATCTGGTCCAGATTCAGACAGATAGAGAAGAGATTCAATCATACCTCTGTAGAGTTTCTGATCTACTTTCTTACTTACCTCATCTTTTCCCAAAATGCATGAAGGATGCATTGGTGTCTTTGCTTCTTTACTTTCTGATAGCTGGAATTTCTTCAGGAGTTCTTTAACATACTTTGTTTGATGTATGTAAGTACCTTCTGGAGTTTGATTTATTTGAATTCCCATAAATAATTTTAGTTCTCCCATCATGTTCATCTCAAATTCAGCCTGCATAGACTCAACAAATTATCTTCCAAGAGAGACATTAGAAGTTCCAAAAATAATATCATCTACATATATTTGACAGATTAAAATATCATTTTTAAATGTTTTTCTGAATAAGGTAGTGTCCACTTTCCCTTTGGTAAAATTATTTTCTAAAAGAAAGTTACTTAGACGTTCATACCAAGCTCTGGGAGCTTGTTTCAGATCATAGAGACTTTTTCAGTTTAAAAACATGTTCTGGATATTTTGAGTCATCAAAACCCGGAGGTTGGTGGACATAAACTTCTTCTTCTATGTAACCATTTAAAAATTCACTTTTAACGTCCATTTGATATAATGAGATGTTGTGTTGAATAACAAAAGAAATTAATAATCTAATTGATTCTAACCTGGCGACTGGGGAAAATGTTTCGTTATAATCAATTCCTTCTTGTTGATTATAACCTTGTGCAACCAGTCGTGCCTTGTTTCTGACAACCTCTCCTTGCTCATTCAACTTGTTTCTGAATACCCATTTTGTTCCTATGATATTGAATCCTTTAGGTTTTGGAACTAGATCCCACGCATCATTTCTTGAAAATTGATTTAGTTCTTATTGCATAGCTAGGATCCAATTGTTGTCTTGCAGAGCTTCCTCTATTGAGGTTGGTTCAATCAGAGAGACCAAACCAAACAGTGATTCTTCATTGTTTCTGAAAGAGGATCTTGTTCTGATGGGATCTTCTTTCTTTCCAATAATCATATTTTCTGGATGTGCTGATGTGATTTTGGGGAATCTATTCTGTGAGGTTTGTTCAGAAATTTTTAGATTGTCCAGAGCATTTTCAATAGAAGGGTATTCTGAGTTGTCATTTGCTTCTGAATCTTCAGAGTTTGTAAGATGATCTTTTGTACCTGCAAAATTTTCATTCTGCTTTGGCTTTTCCTGGCCAAGCTTATCATCAAATCTGACTTTGATTGATTCTTCAACAATCAGAGTTTCTGTGTTGTATACCCTATAGCCTTTTGAGTGTTCAGAATATCCAAGCAGAAAACACTTTTGTGTCTTAGAATCAAACTTGTTCAGATTATCTTTAGTATTCAGAATATAGCAAGTACATCCAAAAGGATGGAAATATGAAATGTTAGGTTTTCTGTTTTTCCACAATTCATAAGAGTCTTTTCGAGAATAGGTCTTATAGAGACTCTATTTTGAATATAACATGTTGTGTTCACTTCTTCTTCCCAGAAGTGTTTAGCCATATTGGTTTCATTAATCATGGTTCTGGCCATTTCTTGCAAAGTTCTATTCTTTCGTTCTACAACTCCATTTTGTTGGGGAGTTCTAGGACAAGATAAATCATGAGAAATGCCATTTTCTTTAAAAAAAAACTTTTCAAAATAATGATTTTCAAATTCTCCTCCATGACCACTTCTAACTTTTATGATTCTAAACTCTTTTTCATTTGCACTTGGTTGCAGAAGTCGAAGAACACAGAATGTGACTCATCCTTGTGTTTTAAAAACTTAACCCATGTCCATCTGCTGTAGTCATCAACAATGACCAATCCATACTTCTTGCCTCTGATGGATGCAGTTTTAAATGGTCCAAACAGATCAATGTGAAGAAGTTCTAACGACCTAGAGGAAGAAACAACATTTTTTGACTTAAAAGAAGGTTTTGAAAATTTTCCTTTCTGACATGCTTCGCCCAGAGCTTCTGAGTTGAACTTCAGATTTGGAAGTCCCCTGACCAGATTGAGTTTGTTAATTTGAGATATTCTTCTCATGCTAACATGCCCCAATCTTCTGTGCCAGACCCATTGCTCATCGCTAACAGACATAAGGCATTTTACATTCTAAGTTTTAAGGTCAGAAAGATCAATTTTATAGATGTTGTTCTTTCTCTTGCCAGTAAAAAGGATTGATCCATCTTTTTGACTAACAGCTCTACAAGATTTTTAATTAAAGATTATGTCATAACTGTTGTCACTTAATTGACTTATGGACAGCAAGTTGTGCGCTAATCCTTCTTGTCGTACCCCAAATTTTCCCTATCTCTTTTATTCTTGTCTGGCTTCAAACTTTGCATTGCATTTGCATCATTTTATCATTCAGTCATTTGCATATCCTGCATCTCAGGGAATCAGGCGCTTTGGTTTAAAGTATTAGGGCTACGCCCTCTTTTTGTTTAATCTTGTTTTGAGGTTTTCTTATCAGGTAAAAAGGAAGCGCATCTGGTTCTCGATTAGTGGATCGTGGAACGAATGTTGTCATCACATTACAAGGTTGGTTCTCGCTCAATTTTATCAGAGCCTGGATTAGGGTTTATTTCCCTATGTGTGCTGGTCAAGATGCTAGGGTTTCGAGTTTTTGGTTTCTGTGAAGATGTTTCTGTCGCTTGCCTCGAGGATGGCTCAAAGCTCAGTGTATTAGGCCTTTCTCACAAGGATTCTCAGGGTTTAAGTTTGCACAAGTGCATTGGGATCTTCCAGTACCAAAATTAAAAGGAAACTGTCAAAAAGAGAGAAACCAGATAAAAATATTGTTTTGACAAATTTGGAGGAAAACAGGTCTCCTTCGATTCAGCACCCTTCGATTGACTCTTAGCCTCCTTCGAATGCAACTTGGGCATGTCCTTCATTTTGAACTTAAAGCCTCCTTCGAATGCAAGTTTAGGTACATCCTTCGTTTGGATTTGAAATCTCCTTCAACTCAGCACCCTTCGATTGACTCTTAGCCTCCTTCGAATGCAACTTGGGCATGTCCTTCATTTTTAACTTAAAGCCTCCTTCGAATGCAAGTTTAGGTACATCCTTCGTTTGGATTTGAAACCTCCTTTGATTCAGCCTTTCGACTGGACAAGTGTGCTGTCTACATGCTTGCAATCACAAGCCATGACATGTTGGCCACACATGCCCCCTGCAAGGAAACCTTTTCGATTCACCAAGCGTGCTGCCTGCAAGCCTACTTCAATTTGGACAAGTTTACTGCCTACAAACCCTCTTCGACTGGATAAGTTTGCTGCCTGCATGCTTGCTTCGTTTGGACAAGTTTCGATGGGACAAAGTAACCATCTATATGCATCCTTTGAATCCACTTGCACCAAGGGCCTCTTGCATTCTTTGCTTCATACAAGCTTCGTTTGAGACAAGAGGTATCTTCATACAAGATTTGACTAAGTTCTTGCTTCCCTTGAAAAAGTGCCCTTCAATTTAGAAGCCAGGAACTTCCCTCATGCTAAAAAGACACAAGACAATGACTCCCTTTATGTTTGTTTTGATCCACATGCTTCGATTGGGCAATATGCTTCCTTCGAGCATGAGCTTTCGATTTGGCAGTATGTTTTCTTCAATACAAGCTTCGATTGGGCATTAGCTTGTTTCGACCATAAGCTTCGACTGAGGGAAAGGCTTCCTTCAAACAAGTGTGTTTCGATCCCATTCTTGCGTTCGACTCAAGACCAAATCTCATTTTCAATGTTATGCTGCTTCCAAATCTTTACATAATCAGAGGCTTACACAAGTTTGTGATACATTTCCTAAGGGTTCGAAGGTTTATTCATTGGATAATATCATTCTTGGATAAATTGGCAAAAAACTATGTACCCTTTTTTTTCAATAAAAGGTACTTTAGTCCAAAATAGCCAAATACAACACTCCAAAAATCTGTTGTTGCTGCTCCAATGCCTGCTGTAAGATGCCAAAACAACACAGAAAAAACTGCTACAAAGCAGTCATGCCACACTGCTCCCATACTTGCACCAAATTGGCATATAAAAACTGCACCTCAAAGACTACAAGAACATCATACCCAATTTGTTCAAATTATTTTGTTTTCCCTCCAAAAGCTTCAGCCAACTTTGCCTATAAATAAGAGGCTCCAACACATATTTAAGAGAGGATCTTTGGACCAGAGGAACGAATCCCCCAAATTTTCTCAAACACAACAAAACTCTCAAGTTCATCAACACTTGAGAAATCAGAAAACCCAGAATCCCAAAAACTCACCTCTTTCGATTCTGAAGAACACCCCACACATAAAAGTTTTCTCAAACTCAAAGACAACCTTCTGTGACAACTCTTCGAACCAAAAGTGAACCCCATGTGACTACTCTTGGAATTCCAGAAACGTCCAGGTAGCAGTTCAAGTTCGAAACCCACATCCATTCAAGGCCTGGAGCAAGGTAAGTTATTCTTACCTTTGAACTTTTCGTTCCATGGCATAGTAATTTTCCCTTTCGTTTGAAACATGTACATACCATTGTTCCTTTCATTTCCACCCTTTTAACATATTTTTCAGAGCTAACCCTTTCGTTTTTGCTTTCTGTTTACCTGAACTTTCTTTAACTGTTAAATTGTTTACCAAACAAATACTAGCATGGCCTCAGGCCATGTTGCCATTTAATGCTTTAAATGAAAGAAACAGGAAATAGGAAATAGGAAACGAAGCTTCTAGCTTCTATCCTCTTTCTCCAGGTCGAACGAAAGAGACAACCAGGAGGAAAACCATGTTGACTTCTAGGCCCAAACGAAAAGCATGCCTTCACTGACTTTCAGGATCAGTCGAAAGGAATTCCCTCACTGCTTTCAACTTCCAGTCGAAGAAGACAACAAGGAAACAAGGTAGAACCAGAAGGCTTCGCCATACACTGACTTCCAGGCCAATCGAAGGACAAAACCTCACTGGTGCCAGCCCTAATCGAAGGCCATGACCTCACTGGTGCTAGCCCCAATCTAAGGAGGCCAACAAAATGCAAGTCGAAGGGTGCTACTGCCTGGGTCGAAAGACACTCATTTTTCTTACTTTTATCTTATTTTTTTCCTTCATATTTTTTATGCCTTTTGATATGGTTGTAATAGCGTAGGATTTTATCTTTCTGCATTTTATTTACTTTGTACAAATGCTAGTAATTAGGTGTGTATGGCAAGATAAAATCAACAAGTAAACAAACCAAAAAATCCAAAAACACTCTTTAATCATTACTTGAATATATCTTAAAACCCGCAAAACACTCAACAAATCAAAACTCCCCCCAAGGGCATGTTATCTCCGTTCTACCGCGATACCGGCCGTGCCTATTGCTAGAATGTGTGCGTTAATATCACCCACTAAAAAACACAAACAAATCAACCTTTTTCTAGAGGAACTACGGTGTTCTGATTCCTTCATTGGATACGTAGGCAAAGGGTCGCGAAACCCTCACGAACGCAATAATCAAAAACCATTCATTTCCCTTTAAGCAAGCATAGTTGTAGATAAATACACCCTTTAAGACAAACAAACAAAATGGATCTCGTTGAGTACAACAGATGTGAGGGGTGCTAATACCTTCCCCTCGCATAACCGACTCCCTTACCCTTTCTCATAGTCGCAAGACCATCTTATCCATTCCCTTGTGGTTTTGTCGATATTTCCCCTTCCTTCGGGATAAATAAAGTTCGGTGGCGGCTCTATGTTTTCTTCTGGCGGTTTCAGCTAGCGACTCTGCTGGGGAAATTTAGCGAGTCTCTCCTATTTTTGTTTATTTATCTATTTGGGTGTTTATTTATTTGCTTTACCTTGCTTTACTGTTTTATTTCTTTATTTATTTATTTTATTCTTTTGTATATATTGCATATATTGTTTCTACTCGCATATTCTGGATATACTGTGATGTTGGGTTTGGTGACTACTTTTGATAAGTCCTCTACGCGGACTTGGGTTACACATAGGATTAGGATGGGTGGTATAGTCATGTTAACTTTGAGGGAGTAATCCCGAAGAAGGAGGTATGAGAATCCCCCACTCAGTGGAGGTCCCCTTGAAAGTAGTGATGTTTACTGAGTAATCGGGAAGACATCGTTGCTTTCGACCTGGGAGCTCGAGAAGCTGAGGGCCGTAGAACCATTAACCCATCTTGGCCTTTTAGGTGCAATGCGGAGACTATAACAGAGTAATCCGGAAGTAGTCGTTATGCGATATTGCACTCGGACGAGTTTTTCCTGCGAATATTACTGATTACCAAGTAATTGGGACGTCGGTAATATCCAAAGGAAGAGCGTAGACTTCGAGAACTCTTTAGAACCTTGTTCGGCAGGTGATAAACCCCTAGTACATACCTCGTGGGTGGTTACTTTGACTCCATGCCTGTGACGTTGTACTTTTGATCTTGTTACTTTCATCCTGTGCAACAAACTACGCAGTGGTTATCCAGAATATGTGGAGCTGAGACTTCATACCATAGCATACCATAACATCACATCATCATGTATATATATCTCATATCTAGAGAAATCCAAAGACAAGTCTTGTTGATATAACTTTTCAAAATGGAAATTTTAAAAAGATAGACGAGTCTTTGGGTCTCATTAGAAATGAAGATAAAGCATTCATCCATGTTACCATGCATTCATTTTTTCACAACAAAAACTCATTGGGGTCCCCTTTATCAGAATCCAGTAAACAGCAAAGACGACTCATCAACATCAGTACACACAGAGACAATTGTATGTTCAACGAGCACAATCTGAGTCTTTTCAGCCGAGTCATCAACCCCAAGGGCAACAAGGACGAAAGAGGAAGAAAGTTATTAAAAGGAGGGTGGATCCCATTCCCATGTCTTATGCTCAACTTCTCCCTCATTTGTTGGCCAATCAGTTGGTTCAACTGCGTGAACTTGGTCCAACACCAAATCCTCTCTATGATCGGTGGAAATAGAACTGACTGTTTTGGAATGCTGGTTCACGTTTGCGTTTCGCAAAATGTCGCGGTAAGCAAGAGTCGCCACCGTCTTTTATTTTATCCAACAAGGAAAGGACAAAAGCACAGAAAAATTCCTTTTCAAGATGTTTCTCGGGTTCGGGAGGTAGATTATAGAAAGGAAAGGTGTTAGCACCCTTTCTATTCGTGGTTATCCACGGGCTCTTAGGTACTTGCTCACTATGTTTTCAAAAAGTTTTGCTTTTCTTGTGTTCGTGGTTTTTGAATAGAGTTTTGTTTGAAAACTTCGATTTAACTCTTGTTTCTGTCCTCAAGAGTGTATGAAGTGTTGTTTGAAAACTTTATTTGAAAAAGTGTAAGTGCGAAAGATTTGTTTTGTTTTGAAAGAGCAAGTACCTGAGAACCTCTACCTACTCAAAGGGAATTAAACTGTGTAAATGTCCTTTAGACAGTGCTATCCCACTATTGAGAAGCAGGTAGCACCGTTGTTGGATTTTTCAAGTCAATTCGATTAAGGGACATGTGGTCACTAAAGCAATGGTAGGATGCCTTAGCGGTAACCCTAATGTCTTAGATCGTTTTATCCGAGGCAACCGTTTCGAGACAACTTTGATCTTTAGATAGGAGGGCGACCTCTAAAATTTCCTATACTCAATGACCATGTTCGAGGCAACCAAGTGAGGCGTACCCTGGGAGTGGCATGTGCAAATGTGTCAATTTTCAGTTATGTTATCTTTGCACATGTTATGGTGAGCTACGGTTGACTTTAAGTTAAGGTAGATCTTGTCATGCATAGCTTATTAGCATACATCTAGCAGTTAATGGTTTGCGGAAAATAAAACTAAGCTATTACAAGGCGTCGGGTATTTACATTGCCAAAACAAACCCTTGAAAAGTAAATTGCGGAAAATAAATAAAAGCGATAAATAAGCCTAATTAAAACTATTACATCCTCGGAGCAAATACAATTATATGGATCAAAATATGAATCAAAAAATCATACGCGCGAGAAAAATTGAATCGGAGAGTTTTTTAGGGTTTTGACCCTTTTTAGGAAAGAAAGAGATTTTTTGTTATTTCTTGCATTTAATTAAATTAAACCTAAACTAATTAATTAATTAAAAAGAAATATTTTTTGGGTTTTTTTGAATGTTTAAAGAAATAAAATGAATAAAATGATTAAATATATTAAAAACCTAATTCTAATTAATTTTAATTTTATTGCAAAAATATTAAACTTATGCCTAATTAGAAACTAAATTAATTAAATTATTTATTTACAAAAATAATGAAATAGTGAAATTAATTTTAATACATAAAAATATTATATTTTTTGTTTTCTGATTTTATTATGAAAATAAATATTAATTTGTTAGTGATATAAATAATAATTATAAAAATAATTAAATGAAAGAAAAATAAAAAAGGGAAAAGAAATAAACTCATGAAGGGGGTGCTGGGCTTAATTGGAAGGTATGATTGACAATTCTGAAGCCCAAAACGTCATGGCCTTTGTTGACTTCTCCACTTCCATGTGGGTGCGTTGACTGTAGAGTATGGTGGATACTTAACTTTGGCCATTGGATTTGATTTGCTGGCCATCTGGCGCTTGGAAATTGGACGCGCACGGTAGACCACCTTCTGGGCATTGTATGGGAACACCTGAAGAGAAAAATCAAATAAACGTTTTGGGGGACCTGGGATTCGAACCCAGGTCCCAATGGACTATGCATCAATGCCTTTTCCAACTGAGTTGTGACACGTTTTTGTTAAGTGGATAAGTAGAGGATATTATATACAAAAACAAACAATATGCTGTAAACAAAAAATAAAGCGCGCGTTTTTCAAACACACGAACCAGATGATAACACGTCATCATCTTCAACCTTGGTCCTGTATAAATATAATCAAATAGCGGGGGTTTTTAACCTCCACTACCTCCCTGCACGAAAAATAGCGAATAGACACAGAGCAAAAAGAAATATTTAGCGAGGTATGTGTTGGAATCGTCTTGGCCTCACGATTTCATCCATGTATCCCATTGGTTCCAATTTTTCCTGGTTTAGAAAGCCCTATTTGAAAGCTTGAAAACCCTAGAAATTCAATCATGGCATCTCTCGGTTTAGGGCATTATGGTTCAATTAAGTCATTCCATTAGCTTTGTATGATCTCTAGCAACGCAAATCAATCACAAAAACATGTCAAATGCATATGAATTAAGAGATACAGTTTTGAATTAGAAGTGCAAACCGTGAGATGGTATTTCGTGATTCCTTGAGCTTTGGTGCTTGAATTTGATTGCAAATCACTCTTGGTACCTCCTGCAATGTGTTTGGATGGACAAGGCACCTTGAATTGGCCTAGATTGCAAGAACACGTTTTGATTTTTCTTGAAATTTCTTGAAATTGGTATGGCCGTTCTTGCAGTTTTTTCTCGTGAATCAGGTTATGCTTGGCTTGCTTGCATATAAGGGACTCAGTTTAGGTCAAAATTTGGACCCATATCCATGTGCATTGAAGATTGAATATTTGATTGACAAATCAAATATTCTTGATTTTTCATGATTGAACAAGTTGCCAAAATTGGATATTTTTATATCTTTTAGCTTGTGCACGAATTAGCATTGCTTGGTCAGCATATTTGGATCACATTTGGTTCAAAAATAGGTTTAAGAATCAAATCTTTTATTTTCTTATAATTTAAATTAATTAAATGAATTAATATGTATTAAAAATCCATTTAATCAATAAATTTAAGAAAATAAATCCAATTTAACTTGGTGGGTCGTGCATAGGTCATGGGTGAAGTTTCAAAAAGAGATTTGAGGCCCATTAGCAAAAAGAAGGTGTTTTGAGCAAAGTTGACTTTTGCAAATTCATGAAAATTGCCCAACTTCTCCAATGCATAACTTGCTCAATTTTGATCATATGACCATGTTCTTGGACATTTTGGAAAGCCCTTGAAGTCCTCTAACCAATGCTTTTGGTCCCATGTCATTTGGATTTACCAATCTCAAGTTATGGCCTTTGACTCAAAGTGTACTTTTGTTGACTTTTGAAATTGACCTATAATGTAAAAATTTGTAACTTTTTGTGAGAGCATTTCTTGATCTTGGGGTGTGAAGATGGATTGTAGGAAATTGCATCCTCTTCAAAATGAGATTTGGATGGGATTTTTCTGATAAACCATGAAAGAGTTATGCCCTGGTCAAAGTACAGTTGACTTTTCTACTGTCCAAAAATAGTAACTTTTGCACCTTGATGATTTTTGAGCTATTCTTGTGGGATCATGATCAAGACTTGATCAAATGATGATTGTGAACTCAAAATAAGATGTTGACCAAGAATTCTAACTTTTGACTACAAAATGACCATTTTACCCTTGCAGTTGACTGTAGATCAAATGGGGCTTTTGACTGTGTAACCTGGCACTGTGAGTCTTGAAACTTGGCATGTAGGTGCTTGGGAATGTACATAGGCCTATAAGACTTGATTAAACCATTGAAAACCCAAAATTCCTTGAAAGAACCAAAACCCTAATTTTGAATTGACTGCCTTAAGAGGTGATTTGACTGTACAACCCTTGAGCAATCTTGAACCATTTGGAGATGATTCTTGACATATCTTGAGGAATATGGGAGGGCAAATTTTGGGGTACAACAGTTGCCCCTGTTCAATCTTCTTAAACCTGAGGATGTAGATTGGCTTGTGTGCCTTTCGTGATCCGAAGGTGGAAGATGATTGAACACTAAAGTGCCCAGAAATTTGCACTCGCATGATGTAGTATCAGCATTATGATATCAGGAATGGGCTTACAGATGCCATTTGGAGATTGCTGGTAGGAGGATGGGCTTATAGATGCCATCTGGAGATTGTTTGTTGAATTGTAACTTTGTAAGTTGAAAGAAGGAACCTGTGTAGGGTTGCCTGATGATGAGTTAGTGTAAAAATGCATCTGAAAGAGAAGGAACCGGTGTAGGGTTGCCTGATGATGGTCAAGTAGATAATTGTCTTGTCTGGTTTCAGGTATTAACCTACAATCAGTCGTCTACAGAATTTTCCTGGCTTGTTACAGGTATTCATCTCTGGCTTGAGAAAGAAAGATGGTCTTCCTGGCTTTTCACATGTATTGATCTTCAATCTCTTCATGTAGATAACTTTCCTGGCTTGTTACAGGTATTGATCTACAATCAGTTGTCCACAGAATTTTCCTGGCTTGTTACAGGTATTAATCTGGAACTTGAAAAGGTTGGCCGATGAGATAGTTGTCCTGGATGGTTTCAGGTATTAATCTCTGACCTGAGAAAGAAAAATAGTTTTCCTGGCTTGTTACAGGTATTAATTTTCAATCTCTTCATGTGGGTGGTTTTCTTGGCTGGTTTCAGGTATTAACCTACAATCAGTCGTCCACAAAATTTTCCCGGCTTGTTATAGGTATTAATCTGGAACTTTAAAAAAGGTTGGTCAAGGAGATAGTTGTCCTGGCTGATTACAGGTATTGATCTCTGACCTGAGAAAGAAAGATGGTCTTCTTGGCTTGTTACAGGTATTGATCTTCAATTTCTTCATGTAGATAACTTTCCTGGCTTGTTACAGGTATTGATCTACAATCAGTCGTCCACAGAATTTTCCTGGCTTGTTACAGGTATTCATCTGGAACTTTAAGAAAGGTTGATGGTAGCCATCTTTGGATTGACCTTTTCCTGAAAAGGGCAAAATGTTAGTTGTATGCAATGTCATGATGTATGAAATGCATGATGTCATGATGTTCTCAAAATAAATGAGATTTGTGTCGTATGCACTTTATCATGTATGTAAATAGGAGGTATGAAATGTGAAATGTTTATGAATGTATTTTCGTCTGGGAAAATAAATCCTTGACAAATGCCGGGGAGTTTGTTAAATCCTGGGCTGATGTTGAAGAGTATGGTTGAACTCTTCGTTTCCACTGGGGATGATGCACGAAGATGGTTGCAAGAATAAACCTGTAGGAGAAGATGACTCCGTTGGGGAATAAACCTGGTGAAGAGATTACTCTGCGGGGAAATACTCTGTGGGAAGAGAAGCTTTGCTGAGATTCTAACGATAACTCCGCTGGGGGTTCCGTTGATAAGCTCTGTTGGGGATTTTGATGATGAACTCCGCTGGGGATAGAAAGAACTTCGTTGGGGATGATCTTTCA
This sequence comes from Vicia faba, assembly GCA_948472305.1. NCBI lineage: Eukaryota > Viridiplantae > Streptophyta > Magnoliopsida > Fabales > Fabaceae > Vicia > Vicia faba. Next base: position 1,288,927,337 of record OX451736.1, on the reverse strand, counting down.
GTTGCACCTTGCTGAGGATAACTCAGTTAGACTCTTGTGGGGATAACCTCTGAATTTGGCTGAGGAGATGCATTTGTATTCTGCAGGGGATAAGCTTCCAGAATCTACTGGGTAAGATGATTCAACTCCGGCGGGGAAGCCTTTTTTAGACTGCGCTGGGAAATGGCTCCACTGGGGGTATCTTGTATTCCGCCGGGGAACATTCTTATATTTCGTTGAGGAATATTAAGACTGTCGGGGATACTTTTACGCTTGTCTGGGAATATCTTTATACTCCGCTGGGGAATGTTAAGACCTTCTGGGAATACCGAGCCTTTTCGGGACTGATGGTAGACTAACTCTGCTTGAGGGAAAGTATTGCTGATTCCTTCGTAGTTGCAAGTCTCAGTGGGGAGAGCTACCATTACTGTCTTACTCTGCGGGTAGTGACGATATCTTGGTCATATTCTTCAACCGATTCTACCTTGTACCTGGTGGACAGAGCAACTAGACCTTTCAGACACTTCTTGTTGCCCCTACTTCTAATATCACCCGTAATTAGTCCTTTGTTTCGCATGCAAATATTTATGAGCAGCAATTAATGTCAAATGCATATATCAAAAATGAACATTGGACGTTCTTTGCAAAACAAAACAGATAAAGGAAAAAATAATTTGCAATTTGTCTGAAAAATGAGCTTGTATTGATTTTGAAGTTTGCCTGTAAATAGGCGCTTTTGTACAAGAGGCTGACGTCCTGGTAAGAGAATGCCGCCGAACAAATAGGATTTATACAATTTGTAAAAAGAAAACAAAATAGCTATGTGAATAATCCCACTGGGTTCCAACTCTGCTATCGCCTTTATATCTTCAAGCATCTCATCACTTTGCTGCTTAGTTGGAGATGAATCTAATTGATTGGTGTCGTCCGAGCCTGATAGTTGATACCAAAGTCTGGATGCAGGGTGATCCAATGAGACATAGTGTTACGCTTATCCCTAACTTTTTCCTGGACCTCCCTTTCGGGTTTTCAGTCCACCGGGATACCCATTTTTGCCCAAGCCGCCTTTTCAGGTTTTCGACTTGCCGGTGTACAGATTTTTTAATTTTCATCCCTTATTTTTGCCCGAACCCTTTTGGTTCGTCGGGATGCCCTTATTTTTGCCTAGGCCAGTCAACCTAGCGGGTCTTTAATCATGCGTAGTATCTTTTTACTATGTCTGCATTGACGGGGTGAGGAAGGTCGTCACCGTCCATGGTGGTTAGAATCATTGCTCCTCCTGAGAAGATATTCTTAACCACAAATAGCCCTTCGTACGTAGGGGTCCATTTTCCCCTGGGATCGCCTTGAGGTAGAATGATGCGCTTGATTACCAGGTCCCCGACTTGATACTCTTGTCGTCTGACTTTCTTGTTAAATGCCTTGATCATCCGTTTTTGGTACGTCTGACCATGACAAATAGCAGTGCGTCTCTTTTCGTCGATTAGGTTTAGTTGATCAAGCCGGGTCTGGATCCAGTCGTCTTCACTTAAACCCGCATCCTTCATGATCCGGAGAGAGGGTATCTGAACTTCAATGGGCAGGACTGCCTCCATGCCATATACCAAGGAATAGGGTGTTGCCCCTGTTGACGTCTGTGCTGAGGTACGGTACCCATGAAGCGCAAATGGTAACATCTCGTGCCAGTCTTTGTAGGTCACTGTCATCTTCTGCACAATCTTCTTAATGTTCTTATTAGCTGCTTCTACAGCCCCATTCATCTTCGGACGGTAGGGAGAAGAGTTGTGGTGCTGTATCTTGAATTGCTTGCAGAGCTCAGTGATCATCTTGTTGTTAAGATTGGTACCATTATCCGTAATGATCCTCTTTGGTACACCATATCGACAGATCAGGTTGTGCCGAATGAACCGTGGCACGACGTTCTTGGTTACGGTGGCAAAGGAAGCTGCTTCAACCCACTTTGTAAAGTAATCAATCGCTACCAGGATGAAACGATGCCCGTTGGATGCCGTAGGTCTGATCTCGCCGATCATATCAATGCCCCACATTGCAAAAGGCCAAGGTGCTGTAAATACGTTCAAAGGAACTGGAGGAATGTGCACCTTATCAGCATAGATCTGGCACTTGTGACATGTCCGAGAATGATGATAACAGTCGGCTTCCATCGTGGATCAGTAATATCCTTCCCGAAGGATTTTCTTTGCCATGGTATGTCCACTGGAATGAGTCCCGAAAGTACCTTCATGCAGCTCTGCCATGATCCTCTCTGCTTCAATCTTATCCACACAACGCAGTAAGGTTGAATCATGGTTACGTTTATAAAGAATGCCATTGCTGATGAAGAACTTTGCCGCAAACCTTCTCAGAAACTTCTTGTCATTAACAGACGCGCCCTCGGGGTATTCTTGAGCTTTAAGGTACCTCTTTACTTCATGATACCAAGGCTTTTCTGTTACCTCTTCGGTCTCAAGATCACAACAATGTGCAGGTTCATCCAATTTCCAAATAATGATCCGAGGAGCCTCGTTGTCCCACTTGACTTTGAACATAGAAGACATCGTATCTAGCGTGTCCGCCAACTGATTCTCCTCTCTTGGGAAATGTTCAAAGGTTATCTCCTCGAAATGGGGAAGCAACGTCAATACATACTCCTTGTAAGGAATAAGATTTGGGTGTTTCGTATCCCACTCGCCTTTGATCTGACTGATCACGAGAGCGGAATATCCAAAGACGCTCAGAAACTTGATCCTTAAGTCAATTACAGCTCGAAGACCCATAATGCAGGCTTCATACTCCGCCATGTTGTTGGTGCAGTTAAAACACAGCCGAGCGGTGAGCGGGGTATGAGAGCCCTTAGGAGATATGATCACAGCACCAATACCGTTACCCAAAGCGTTTGAAGCTCCATCAAAGTGCATAGACCATCGGGATCCTTCCTCATGTCCTTCATCCGGTCCAGGTATTTCGCAATCAGTCACTACCATGATATTCTCGTCTGGAAATTCAAAGTTCATAGACTGGTAATCATCCACTGCCTGATGTGCCAAATGGTCTGCCAACACACTTCCCTTGATTGCTTTTTGAGTCGTGTACTGGATGTCATATTCATTCAAGATCATCTGCCATCTTGCTATTCTTCCGGACAAGGCAGGCTTTTCGAAGATATACTTGATTGGATCCATTTTTGAAATCAATAGAGTAGTGTGAGTCAACATATACTGTCTTAGCCGGCGAGCAGCCCATGCCAAAGCGCAAAAAGTTTTCTCGAGCAGTGAGTATCGGGTCTCACAGTCGGTAAACTTTTTTATAAGGTGATAAATAGCATGCTCTTTTCGGCCAAACTCGTAATGCTGACCCAGCACACACCCCAATGAATTGTCAAGTACTGTCAAGTATAAGATTAAAGGTCTCCCTTCAACTGGTGGCATAAGAATAGGTGGCTCCTGAAGATACTCTTTGATTCTTTCGAAAGAGGCCTGACATTCATCGTTCCAACGTACTACTTGATCTTTCTTCAGTAGCTTGAAGATTGGTTCACAAGTAGCAGTTAGGTGCGAGATGAATCGGGCAATGTAGTCCAACCATCCTAGAAAGCCTCTGACTTCTTTCTCTGTCTTGGGAGCTGGCATCTCTTGTATGGCTTTCACTTTGGCAGGGTCTACTTGAATACCTTTGTCGCTTACGACGAAACCCAGTAGTTTGCCAGATCTCACTCTGAAGGTGCACTTGTTCGGGTTTAATCTCAGCTTGTACAACTTCAACCGATCAAACAACTTCTGTAGATGGTCAAGGTGTTCCTCCTCAGTTTGGGACCTCGCAATCATATCATCGACGTATACTTCAATCTCATGATGGATCATATCATGAAACAAAGCAACCATGGCCCGCTGATATGTTGCCCCAGCATTTTTCAACCCAAAAGGCATGACCTTGTAGCAAAAGGTACCCCACTGAGTAACAAAAGTGGTCTTCTCCATGTCTTCGGGAGCCATCTTTATCTGATTATAACCGTAGAAACCATCCATGAAGGAGAATACCTTATGCTGAGCAGTGTTGTCAACCAGAACATCGATGTGAGGCAGAGGGAAGTCGTCCTTAGGGCTCGCCCTGTTCAAATCCCTGTAATCAACACACATTCGGACCTTACCATCTTTCTTCGGTACCAGAACCACATTGGCAACCCACTGAGGGTAAGAAGTCACTGCTAGAAAACCGGCATCAAACTGTTTCATAACTTCGGTCTTGATTTTCTCAAACATCTCTGGACGCATACGGCGGACCTTCTATTTTACCGGAGGGAAGTCTTCCTTGGTAGGCAGGCGATGAACCACGATGTCAGTATCCAACCCAGGCATATCTTCATAGGACCAGGCAAAGATCTCGACATAGTCATGCAGCATCTGAATCAACCGTTGTTTCACACTAAGCTCCAGATTTGCACCGATCTTGACTTCCTTTTTGTCTATCTCAGTACCCAGATTCACTGTTTCCACTGGCTCTTCATGTGGCTGAATGGCCCTCTCTTCCTGAAGTAGCAGTCTTGCAAGCTCACCCGACACTTCGCAATCATCTTCACCTTCGTCTTCGGCTAAGTTGATCGGATTTTCAAAGTCATAACTTGTAGTAGCAGATTCGTTACCAGTGAGATCCAGAGTGGATTGAGACCTGTATATGTGAGTGTGTGTAAATAGCTGTTTTGCAATATATAATAAAGAAAGACAAGGAGCGCAAGATTTGAAAATGAAAAAAACGTCAAATGCTTTTATTAATGATATATGAAAATGGCACACAAAAGCCCTCACAAATGAAGCCACGGTGCCCCGGGTAAGACACCGGGCCATAAAGTTTCACAATATTGTCTGTTACAAATTCAAAACAAAAGAGTTCATTACTGAGTAAAAAAAGTAATAGGGACGAAGTCCTTTGCTATCCAGTTGTTTGGTCCACCGTTGGTCGTAGGGTAGATCCAGCTGTCGAATTCAGACTCCTCTATGTCATCTTCGATGGCATTTACTCCCGAGTTGCTGATGAACATAGGAGGTCTTCCAATCCTTGCACTACGAACAGTCCTTTGAGCTTCTGCAGTGAAACCCAAACCAAACTTGTTAGTCTTCTGAGTGAAATCAGGAAGTTGGCCCCAGTTTGCATACTCACCCTTTTCAATAACAGCCCGGGCATCCTTTAAGGAAGCCATCCTCAACGGAGAATCTTCAACCACAGTCTCAGCTGATGCCAGTGTCTGAGGAACCTCTTCAAAGTGTTGAAATGGGGTTTCAATGAACTCCCCATCCATCTCTATGTACCGGAACGAGTTGAGGTGGCTGACCATGTACTCTTCCTCCCCCTGTACTGTCACAATCTTCCCTCTGACCGGGTACTTCAGCTTCTGATGGAGTGTGGAGGTCACAGCTCCAGCTTTATAGATCCATGGACGACCCAGCAAACAAGAATAGGACGGTCGAATGTCCATCACATAGAATGTAGAATCGAAGACCTGAGAACCAACTCTAATTGGAATATCGACTTCACCATGCACCATCCTTTTAGACCCATCAAAGGCACGGACAACAATGTTACTTGGCTTTAGCTCCAACCCTTCGCAATCCAACCTGTCTAGAGCTTTCTTGGGCAAGACGTTCAGTGAGGAACCAGTGTCAACCAACACATGTGCAAGAGTAGTGCCCATGCATTCAATGGAGACATGCAGGGCATTGTTATGGTTCTTCCCTTTAGCCGTCAGATCAACGTCGGAGAAACCCAGCCCGTTATCAGCAGTTAAGTTGGCCACACAATCGGTAAACTGATCAGCTGATGTCTCTTGTGGCACGTGGGTCTTCTTCAGGAAGGTAATCAGAGCCTTGGCATGGGCCTCTGAACACAACAACAGTGATAGCATAGAAATCTTCGATGGGGTTTGCCCCAGTTACTCAACTACATTATAATCACTCTTCTTAATAATCTTCAGAATCTCTTCCATCTCTTGTTTGGAAGCTTCAACAGTGGTTGTCTTTGGTGCCTCCGTCTAGGCAGGCATATCAACGGAGATCCCTTTGCCTCGAGCGTCAGATGACTCGGAGACGGGGGTAGGACTAAGAACTTGATCCGGAATGGCATTAGGCACACTTGCAGGTGTGATGACAATAGGTCTTCGGACAGTTGGTGGCGCAATATCAGGTGAGAAAAGTCTACCACTGCGGGTGACTTTAGCAGGCCCGGTAATGTTGCTGACACCGGTATTAGTATCAAACTCTTGCTTAACTCCAAGAACATAAACATCTGCCCCATAGTGCCACGGGACAGCTTTGTCAGAGGTGTAGGGAATAGGCCTCGGAACAGTGATGATTATGGGTGCAATCTTCTGAACAGGCGTAATTCTGACAGGCTTCCTCGAGGGAGCCTTGGGAGAATTGTTGAAAATGGTAATAATGGAAACTTCTTCAGTAGGGGTGGCAGGAACAACAATCTTCTCAAACAGGATCTCTTTGTTATCCATCAGGTTTTGGATGCCTAACTTCAAAGATGAGCAACCAGTGGGCGAAACAGAACACAGATGGCAACCTTCACCACATCCCGGAAATAAACTGGCTAGCAATAGGTTCGTCTTGATGGTCATCAGCGGGGTAACAATGTCATCCACAGAGGCTACAAACAAGTCTTCCTCTATAGCATTCACTCCATGCTTGGGCATGGGAGTAGTCACAACATTAGGCCTCTCGGGCGCCTCGAACTCAATCTCCTTTGCATCGATTAGGTCCTGAACCTTATTCTTCAAAGCCCAAAAAATCATTTGTATTATGCCCCGGGCTGTCAGAGTGATAAGCGCAGTGGGCGTTAGGATTGTACTTTGGGGACATTGTGTTTGAAATCTTCGGTGCTTCTTTTAGAGTCACCAGATTGGTCGTCAATAACTGCGGCAATATCTGAGACAAGGTCATACTGAGGCGAGTGAATTGCCTTCGAGGTCTCTCACCCCTTTGTTGGTTGTGATGCTAAGGAGCACCAGCCGGTTTTGAAATAACCACCGCGTTGACAGCTTGGCGGTGTTCAGATCTATTCTGTCTCCTTGAACCATAGACAGCACTGGATTCTTTCTTGAACGGCTTCTTCTCAGTGCTCGATGAGGCACCCTTCAGTATCTTCCCAGCCTTGATACCAGCTTCAATCCTCTCACCAGTCAAGATAAGGTCTGTAAACCCGGTTGAAGAGTTTCCAATCAAATGGTTAAAGAATGGACCAGACAGGGTCCCCAAAAACATATCAACAAGTTCACGATCAGTTAAAGGTGGCTGCACCCTTCCGGCAAGGTCTCTCCATTTTTTAGCATACTCTTTAAATCCTTCACCCGTCCCTATTAACATACCCTGGAGTTGGGTACGCGTAGGAGCGAGGTCGGAATTATATTGATACTGCTTATAGAACGCAGTAGCCAAATCTTCCCAGTTACGGATACTGGCCCCATCCAGCTGATAGAACCACTCAAGCTGAGTCCTTGAAAGATTGTCTTGAAAGAAATGGATCCACAAATTCTTATCAGCAGTGTAAGGCTGGATCTTCCTTACATATGACCGAAGGTGCAGCTTTGGACAGGAAGCTCCGTCATACTTGGCAAAGGCAGGTGCCTTGAATTTATAGGGAATCACCACCCCAGAGGATAAACCTAGGTCTCCGAAGTCCAGCCCGGGCACGTTCTGTATCTCCATAGCACTCAAGCGGTCCTCCAACTGTTTGTACCTATCCTCAGCAGGAGGATATTGTTCTTCATCATAATCCGTCTCGTTGTCGGAGACTACGGGGCTAGGAACCCTTCTCTCTTGTGGACTGTCTTTCCCTACAGATGAGGCGGTCAGATCAACCTCATTCTGCAGTCCATTTCCAAACCTGCGTCCAGTGTTAAACAGGACGGTCCTCTTCTTCTTCTTCTTCCTCTCTTTCAGAATTAGGGTCTTCAAGTCCTGTTGACCCTTAGCTAGGCTCATAACCAACTCTTGAAACTGGGCATTCTGGGCCTGGAGGGCCTTGATAGCTTGCTCAGTGGAAGGTTCAGTAGACATGATGATTGCTGAAATAAACAGCGAAGAAGATAAGCGACCTGTAAAAAGGGTACCCGTTTATGCAGTGCATGAGATGAAATGCGTATGATTTATGTTTTCAAAGACAATCGGGATTCAAATTTGTAGACAAGAAAGGAAACACACTTTATTAGATTTAACTTCAGAATTTAAACTGTTCAACAAATTGCCCTTAGGCGTTACAAGAATGGAAATACTGAAAAGTAAATAAAACCGTAAAAGAAATCGTCAAAGGTCCATCAATGCTCCCATGGCCTCTTCTTCTCAGTGCGGATATAATCATTCAGGATCCGCTCGTTCTCTAATTGCTTAGTCAGCTTCTGGATCTTCTGTTCTTGTTCGTTGAACCTCTCCCGATAAGAATCTCGTTCTTCCTGCAGTTGCGCCCAAGACCTCTTCAGTGTGCCAACATCAGTGGGCGTATGAGGATGGAGAATAGTTGGAGGAACCCCGTCTTTATCAGTAACTTCAAGAGTAATAGGCCTGACAGCTTCGTATGGCATACCTAACTTCTGGGCACGGATGCGGACCCATCTGAAATATGACTCCATTGGTAGAGAAGTCTTTGGTCCCAACTCATGTGGGTCAGATTTGTGAACTCTATTCCAAGCCCTGATGAATCTATGACGCAGCTCGTCGCTATCTCCCTGAAAATCAAAGATGATATGAGGTATCAACATCTCATGAGACCCTTCTCTTCTGGCTCTTCCGAACTGACGGAGAGCTAAACATGGGTTATAAGAGATTCCTCCATGGGTTCCGATCAATGGAACATTAGGATACTCTCCACAACGATCAATGACGGCCACCTCATCTAAGCCTCCGAGAGTCCAAATAATGTCATTATTAGTAAGAGACATTATCCTATGAGCCCAGCCCCTTACTTCTTTGTTCTTCAGTACGGACTTAGGGAGGTGCGAAATAAACCACCTCAACAATAAAGGAGCACATCACATCAGAGTTCCCCGCTTTCGGGCGGTGCGAGCATAGAGCTGATGAAGGATATCACCCAAGAGAGTGGGTACAGGGTTCCGAGAGATGAAGATCCTAATGGCATTAACATCAACAAAGGTGTCAGGATTTGGAAACAATACCAGACCATATATTAAGAGAGCCAGAACGTCCTTGTACGCTTTGAAGTCTAAGTCATTCCAGAAACAATTAGCTTTGCCAATCAGGAACTTAGCCAAAAAGCCCTTAACTCCACTTCTAGTCTCCCAGTTAGCCATTACCTCCTCTTTGGTCAAGTGAAGGGCTGCAGCAATCTCTTCAGGCCTGAGAGTCTTTTCCCAACCGGTAAATGGAGTCTGCTCCAAAACGGAGATACCAAGCAACTCAGAATTCTTCCAGGGTAGGGACCAGCTGGAAGTCTTGAAAGGTGAAGCAATGGTATAGCGGATCATAAAACTGGACCGGGACACTCATCATTTGTTGGTCCCACTTTGAGGTGACTAAACCGAGAACAGAACCATGCCTCTTGATGAAGGAAGTAGTGTCTGGAATCCTGTCAACCAATTCTTTGAGCAAAGTAGGTGGTTGAACAAAGTTGAGCCGGATAGTATTCCTACGCATGGGCATCATGATGTCCTACAAAACAGCAAAGATGAAACCTTCTTGTCTTTGAAATGGGTTAGTCCTTATGCAGGATGTATGCAATGTTATGATGTCATGGTAAAGGCACACCACAAGTATTCATAAAAGGCAAACATGGTAAAGGCACACAAGTCACACAAAAGAGCCCTTAGATTTCAGGCTGGCATGAAGTTTAGGTACTACTCTCTTCCAGTTTAGTTGGCTCAAACCTGTCCTAGAAATAGTAACCGGGTTCTAGAGGATCTCAATATCACTGACTACCCTTAATCCGTCATAATTCCAGTTTGGCAACCTTTTCTTGCGGCCGGAACCATCGCGAGAGTTTAGTCTCAATGAGTGTAGCATACTGCTACTGTTCTATGGCCAAGTTAGTCAATTTAAGGTTCTAAGGTCAGTTGGTGCTTAATGAATCCTCAGAAGACCCATATTCTCCTTGTTCCAACACAAGGGATATCGGTACAGACCAAGGTGTCACACCAACGTAGCTACTGCTTCATCCGTGTCGGTCTACGCCAGACAGATCCCTCACAGTTTATTGCTACTTACCTAAAAAAGGGTACCCCCAGATCCGGGTTAGGATCTATAAAACTCCGATACAAGCCCACAAATTTTAAAGCATACAAAGCATACAATTGAAAACACAAGTGATCTAATCCTAAGATACACCTCACTTATAAAATCCCCAGCAGAGTCGCCAGTTCTGTGATCGGTGGAAATAGAACTGACTGTTTTGGAATGCTGGTTCGCGTTTGCGTTTTGCAAAATGCCGCGGTAAGAAAGAGTCGCCACCGTCTTTTATTTTATCCAACAAGGAAAGGACAAAAGCATAGAAAAATTCCTTTTCGAGATGTTTCTCGGGTTCAGGAGGTAGATTATAGAAAGGGAAGGTGTTAGCACCCTTTCTATTTGTGGTTATCCACGGGCTCTTAGGTACTTGCTCACTATGTTTTCAAAAAGTTTTGCTTTTCTTGTGTTCGTGGTTTTTGAATAGAGTTTTGTTTGAAAACTTCGATTTAACTCTTGTTTCTGTCCTCAAGAGTGTATGAAGTGTTGTTTGAAAACTTTGTTTGAAAAAGTGTAAGTGCGAAAGATTTGTTTTGTTTTGAAAGAGCAAGTACCTGAGAACCTCTACCTACTCAAAAGGAATTAAACTGTGTAAATGTCCTTTAGACAGTGCTATCCCACTATTGAGAAACAGGTAGCACCGTTGTTGGAGTTTTCGGGTCAATTCAATTAAGGGACATGTGGTCACTAAAGCAATGGTAGGACGCCTTAGCGGTAACCCTAATGTCTTAGATCGTTTTATCCGAGGCAACTGTTTCGAGGCAACTTTGATCTTTAGACAGGAGGGCGACCTCTAAAATTTCCTATACTCAATGACCATGTTCGAGGCAACCAAGTGAGGCGTACCCTAGGAGTGGCATGTGCAAATATGTCAATTTTCAGTTATGTTATCTTTGCACATGTTATGGTGACTACGGTTGATTTTAAGTTAAGGTAGATCTTGTCATGCATAGCCTATTAGCATACATCTAACAGTTAATGATTTGCGGAAAATAAAACTAAGCTATTACAAGGCGTCAGGTATTTACATCGCCAAAATAAACCCTTGAAAAGTAAATTGCGGAAAATAAATAAAAGCGATAAATAAGCCTAATTAAAACTATTACATCCTCGGAGAAAATACAATTATATGGATCAAAATATGAATAAAAAAATCATACGTGCGAGAAAAATTGAATCGGAGAGTTTTTTAGGGTTTTGACCCTTTTTAGGAAAGAAAGAGATTTTTTGTTATTTCTTGCATTTAATTAAATTAAACCTAAACTAATTAATTAATTAAAAAGAAATATTTTTTGGGTTTTTTTGAATGTTTAAAGAAATAAAATGAATAAAATGATTAAATATATTAAAAACCTAATTCTAATTAATTTTAATTTTATTGCAAAAATATTAAACTTATGCCTAATTAGAAACTAAATTAATTAAATTATTTATTTACAAAAATAATGAAATAGTGAAATTAATTTTAATACATAAAAATATTATATTTTTTGTTTTCTTATTTTATTATGAAAATAAATATTAATTTGTTAGTGATATAAATAATAATTATAAAAATAATTAAATGAAAGAAAAATAAAAAAGGGAAAATAAATAAACTCATGAAGGGGGTGCTGGGCTTAATTGGAAGGTATGATTGACAATTCTGAAGCTCAAAACGTCATGGCCTTTGTTGACTTCTCCACTTCCATGTGGGTGCGTTGACTGTAGAGTATGGTGGATACTCAGCTTTGGCCATTATATTTGATTTGCTGGCCATCTAGCGCTTGGAAATTGGACGCGCACGGTAGACCACCTTCTGGGCATTGTATGGGAACACCTGAAGAGAAAAATCAAATAAACGTTTTGGGGGACCTGGGATTCGAACCCAGGTCCCAATGGACTATGCATCAACGCCTTTGCCAACTGAGTTGTGACACGCTTTTGTTAAGTGGATAAGTAGAGGATATTATATACAAAAACAAACAATATGCTGTAAACAAAAAATAAAGCGCGCGTTTTTCAAACACACGAACCAGATGATAACACGTCATCATCTTCAACCTTGGTCCTGTATAAATATAATCAAATAGCGGGGGTTTTTAACCTCCACTACCTCCCTGCACGAAAAATAGCGAATAGACACAGAGCAAAAAGAAATATTTAGCGAGGTATGTGTTGGAATCGTCTTTGCCTCACAATTTCATCCATGTATCCCATTGGTTCCAATTTTTCCTGGTTTAGAAAGCCTTATTTGAAAGCTTGAAAACCCTAGAAATTCAATCATGACATCTCTCGGTTTAGGGCATTATGGTTCAATTAAGTCATTCCATTAGCTTTGTATGATCTCTAGCAATGCAAATCAATCACAAAAACATGTCAAATACATATGAATTAAGAGATACAGTTTTGAATTAGAAGTGCAAACCGTGAGATGGTATTTCGTGATTCCTTGAGCTTTGGTGCTTGAATTTGATTGCAAATCACTCTTGGTACCTCCTGCAATGTGTTTGGATGGACAAGGCACCTTGAATTGGCCTAGATTGCAAGAACAAGTTTTGATTTTTCTTGAAATTTCTTGAAATTGGTATGGCCGTTATTGCAGTTTTTTCTCGTGAATCAGGTTATGCTTGGCTTGCTTGCATATAAGGGACTCAGTTTAGGTCAAAATTTGGACCCATATCCATGTGCATTGAAGATTGAATATTTGATTGACAAATCAAATATTCTTGATTTTTCATGATTGAACAAATTGCCAAAATTGGATATTTTTGTATCTTTTAGCTTGTGCACGAATTGGCATTGCTTGGTCAGCATATTTGGATCACATTTGGTTCAAAAATAGGTTTAAGAATCAAATCTTTTATTTTCTTATAATTTAAATTAATTAAATGAATTAATATGTATTAAAAATCCATTTAATCAATAAATTTAAGAAAATAAATCCAATTTAACTTGGTGGGTCGTGCATAGGTCATGGGTGAAGTTTCAAAAAGAGATTTGAGGCCCATTGGCAAAAAGAAGGTGTTTTGAGCAAAGTTGACTTTTGCAAATTCATGAAAATTGCCCAACTTCTCAAATGCATAACTTGCTCAATTTTGATCATATGACCATGTTCTTTGACATTTTGGAAAGCCCTTGAAGTCCTCTAACCAATGCTTTTGGTCCCATGTCATTTGGATTTACCAATCTCAAGTTATGGCCTTTGACTCAAAGTGTACTTTTGTTGACTTTTGAAATTGACCTATAATGTAAAAATTTGTAACTTTTTGTAAGAGCATTTTTTGATCTTGGGGTGTGAAGATGGATTGTAGGAAATTGCATCCTCTTCAAAATGATCTTTGGATGGGATTTTTCTGATAAACCATGAAAGAGTTATGCCCTGGTCAAAGTACAGTTGACTTTTCTGCTGTCCAAAAATAGTAACTTTTGCACCTTGATGATTTTTGAGCTATTCTTGTGGGATCATGATCAAGACTTGATCAAATGATGATTGTGAACTCAAAATAAGATGTTGACCAAGAATTCTGACTTTTGACTGCAAAATGACCATTTTACCCTTGCAGTTGACTGTAGATCAAATGGGGCTTTTGACTGTGCAACCTGGCACTGTGAGTCTTGAAACTTGGCATGTAGGTGCTTGAGAATGTACATAGGCCTATAAGACTTGATTGAACCATTGAAAACCCAAAATTCCTTGAAAGAACCAAAACCCTAATTTTGAATTGACTGCCTTAGGAGGTGATTTGACTGTACAACCCTTGAGCAATCTTGAACCATTTGGAGATGATTCTTGACATATCTTGAGGAATATGGGAGGGCAAATTTTGGGGTACAACACTCTCCCATGAGGGTATGACGTCATTGCTCGTTGCGAATTCCATTCAGGTGCTCCAGGCCACACAATTGAGAATTGTAGGGCATTAAAAAATAACGTTCAAGACCTCATTGATGCCAAAGTTATCACGTTCACTCCAAAGGGTCTGATAATGGATTGAATCCCCTTGCTGAGATAAGTGTCAAGACTGCAAGAGCGTCTCCTCAATTAAGCCAGGGCGGAAGAAGTCTCCTGAGCATGGCAATTTCTAATTTCATTTGCATTATCATTTGTAACCTTTCTTGTTTTGTTCAGTACCCGTTGTATGCAAAATTGTTTGTCTTTTTATATTGAATCACCATGCATTGACTGTGCTTGTCTTGAACTAATCCATTCGTATTCACTCATTTATGTTTTGTTATTGTACTTGCTTTTGATGCTTAACTCTTTTTAATTTAAAGAAAAAATAACTCTTGAGGGAGGATGATGAAGATCTGATACTTAGATTCTCAAACGGTATGCTTTTGAATAAAACCTTACTGACGATGTACATGCATTGTTTCAAATCCCCAAACACCAGAGTTATAAGGAAGATAGACCCTCGTCAACCCTTTCGAGCTTTGAAGTAGGAGTTTCTTTTACACAGAAAAACCCTCATTTTTAACCCCGGGGCGGGTAGATTTCAGTTAATCTGATCGAGCATCCATAACTCGTCAAGAGGGAGTTCCTAGCGATACAACAATGGTTATCCATCAAAGGGCTAGGAGAAGTCAACACCACAATGATAAACTGTCACCTACCAGCAACATGCATCGAAGAGAACGATATCCCGATGGGTATCTCTTGCACAATCAGGGGGTCAACAGATGACAATACCGCAACAATTATTCTTCATCTATCTAGGACTCAGACAACCACAACCATTTCCAACAAATCGAAGATGGCGCGAAGATTAATAACTTGTTCAAAAAGAAAGAGACAAAAAGCCCCGTTAAGTCATAACTTAAAAAACAAGAGACTTAGGCAAAAGTCAGGGCATCCCGCTGGACTGCAACTTCAAAATCAAGAAATTGTCCAAAAAAAATTAGGGAAAGCGAAATAAATAACAATAATAATCCTCAGTAAAGAACAAGATCAAGTGATCAGACGCCAAGAAGCCAGTTATTGTCGGGTCTTAGAAACCCCTGTGGTTCCTCAATCATCGCAAACTCTCTTCTCGGGAGATGAGTGCTCGTATCGTGTTAACTGAACATAGGAATGGAGAACATCATGGAGAATGGATGGGCACCAAATAATTTTGAGCCTTAAATCCTTTTTTCTAAAACCGTGAACCAGGCCATGTTACAACCCTTAAAAGTCCTAACTGAAGCATGGGTTAATTCGAAAGCAATATTGTAGCGAGAGTACGGTAACCTGACTCCTCGGAGATGTACTGAAATTTGATTTGGTAACACGTCACTTATTCTTAAAAACAAAAAAACGGATGCTTCGACATCATTTCAATAAAAGTTTTTGAACTTCAAGACAAGCATAGAATTTTCATTAGAATCATCATTCTTAGACAAAAATCCGTTGCATATAAATAAGTTTTTGAACATCAAGTAAGCTTGTGTGATGAGCATCACTTGAAAACATGGTCATCTCGAAGGACGATTGCTGCAGAAACTTGTCAAAAAACAAAGATGGATCTTATTCTGGGGCATTCCCTCAAGCTGCCAATCAGAGGCTATCACGTCGATGAATCTCTTCCATATTTTTCCAGTCAATCAGAAGCAACCATGTCGATAAATCTCTTTAAACTTCAAACTGGGGGAATTAGGCTGAGTAACCTATTCAGAATTTGTGCAACCTGGGGAAGTTACGTCGAGATTCGACAAATCTCTACAAAAATCCATGATCAGAGGCAGATATTGGGGCATGCCACTTTGCTCCGTGTTATAACACGAATCTTCTAGCATTCCACTCGAAGAGATCCTTGCAGACAGGGGCATTCCTCCTCCCCTCTTACGGAGCTACTCGAGCAAATTCCTGTCATTCGTACAAATCCAATCAAGCTAAAAGTGTCATGACGTTCACTTTGGTTCAGTTAGCATCCTCGGAATCATCGTCATTCCCTGCAGATGTTTAAACGCGCAACTCCCCATCAATGAAGTGAACTCGGGGCATCTGAAGACACTAATGTCCATTTCCTAATCCCCAAGTGGTTCGTGAAGTAAGGAAAGTCAGACGGGGCCCTTTCCTCCCTGGAAATAGAGAGAACTTGGGGCATTTTATGAGATCCATGTCTCTATTCAGTCATTCACAAGAATTCCAACACATGAAGGAAGTCAGATTAAGCTACTCCTCCTCAACAAGATTTAATCCCTAGTGAACTCGGTGGGGCTAACTCTTTTCTCTCAAATTTCAAGCACCAATCCATATTGGTACCTCAAGAGGACGAGCAATAGATCCCAATGAGTTTTGACATTTTACACACAATAATCATCACGACATACTGCATTGCATCTTCAAACGCATAGCATATCCATGGATCATCATGTCACACTTCAAATGCATATGAAGCATGAGCCAGATCAATCCCAAATCAACAAAATATCCTCACAAAAATTTCATCCTCATAATTCTCAATTAACATTTGTTATTACGTTACCAACTGAAATAAACCATGGTGCCAGTATGTCGTACTCCCCCAACCCTCAATATTTATATTATCTTTGCTAGGGTCGTAGGTCGCTCGTAGGTCTTACCCTCACGTTATCTTTCATAGGGTCGTAGGTCGCTCATAGGTCTTACCCTCACGTTATCTTTCATAGGGTCGTAGGTCGCTCGTAGGTCTTACCCTCATGTTATCTTTACTAGGGTCGTAGGTCACTCGTAGGTCTTACCCTCATGTTATCTTTCATAGGGTCGTAGGTCGCTCGTAGGTCTTACCCTCACATTATCTTTGCTAGGGTCGTAGGTCGCTCGTAGGTCTTACCCTCGCATTATCTTTCATAGGGTCGTAGGTCGCTCGTAGGTCTTACACTCACGTTATCTTTCATAGGGTCGTAGGTCGCTCGTAGGTCTTACCCTCACATTATCTTTCATAGGGTCGTAGGTCGCTCGTAGGTCTTACCCTCACGTTATCTTTGCTAGGGTCGTAGGTCGCTCGTAGGTCTTACCCTCACGTTATCTTTGCTAGGGTCGTAGGTCGCTCGTAGGTCTTACCCTCACGTTATCTTTCATAGGGTCGTAGGTCAATCGTAGGTCTTACCCTCACATTATCTTTCATAGGGTCGTAGGTCGCTCATAGGTCTTACCCTCACATCATCTTTCATAGGGTCGTAGGTCGCTCGTAGGTCTTACCCTCACGTTATCTTTGCTAGGGTCGTAGATTGCTCATAGGTCTTACCCTCATGTTATCTCATAGGGTCGTAGGTCGCTCGTAGGTCTTACCCTCACGTTATCTTTGCTAGGGTCGTAGGTCGCTCGTAGGTCTTTCCCTCACGTTATCTTTCATAGGGTCGTAGGTCACTCGTAGGTCTTACCCTCATGTTATCTTTGCTAGGGTCGTAGGTCGCTCATAGGTCTTACCCTCACGTTATCTCATAGGGTCGTAGGTCGCTCGTAGGTCTTACCCTTATGTTATCCTTGCTAGGGTCGTAGGTCGCTCGTAGGTCTTACCCTCATGTTATCTTTGCTAGGGTCATAGGTCGCTCGTAGGTCTTACCCCCACGTTATTATCTTTTTTAGGGTCGTAGGTCGCCCGTAGGTCTTACCCTCACTTTACCTTTCTCTTGGGTCATAGATTATACGCCGATCTTTACCCATTATCTTTACCTTTCTTTTTGGGTCGTGAAATACCGCTTGATAGATTCTCTGTCGTCATCAAGTTCTACTCATTGCATTTAAGTTATCATTTTGTCAAGTAATTCTACTTTCAGTCATCACGACATCGTCAACCATATCCTTTTAGTCACTTTACCGCCTACTCCCTCAAGAACCTTGTATTTGCACTGTTACCCCAGTACAAGCTACCCTTTTTCAACCATGTTATATCCATCATGACCAGTCCACCAGAAGACCAGTTTGTCTTTCCCCAAGCAGACATTCACACCAGTGAATAACACTTACACCATCTCTCCAGGGCAAATTTCGGGTCCTGGTATTTAATCATCTTCCACCTTGAACTCTCGAACGGCTGACGCCAATCTCGCCTTCAGGTTTAAGACGATTAAATAGGGGCAGCTGTCGTACCCCAAATTTGCCCTATCTCTTTTATTCTTGTCTGGATTCAAACTTTGCATTCCATTTGCATCATTTTATCATTCAGTCATTTGCATATCCTGCATCTCAGGGAATCAGGCGCTTTAGTTTGAAGTATTAGGGCTACGCCCTCTTTTTGTTTAATCTTGTTTTGAGGTTTTCTTATCAGGTAAAAAGGAAGCGCATCTGGTTCTCGATTAGTGGATCATGGAACGAATGTTGTCATCACGTTACAAGGTTGGTTCTCGCTCAATTTTATCAGAGCCTGGATTAGGGTTTATTTCCCTATGTGTGCTGGTCAAGATGCTAGGGTTTCGAGTTTTTGGTTTCTGTGAAGATGTTTATGTCGCTTGCCTCGAGGATGGCTCAAAGCTCAGTGTATTAGGCCTTTCTCACAAGGATTCTCAGGGTTTAAGTTTGCACAAGTGCATTGGGATCTTCCAGTACCAAAATTAAAAGGAAACTGTCAAAAAGAGAGAAAACAGATAAAAATATTGTTTTGACAAATTTGGAGGAAAACAAGTCTCCTTCGATTCAGCACCCTTCGATTGACTCTTAGCCTCCTTCGAATGCAACTTGGGTATGTCCTTCATTTTTAACTTAAAGCCTCCTTCGAATGCAAGTTTAGGTACATCCTTCGTTTGGATTTGAAATCTCCTTCGATTCAGCACCCTTCGATTGACTCTTAGCATCCTTCGAATGCAACTTGGGCATGTCCTTCATTTTTAACTTAAAGCCTCCTTCGAATGCAAGTTTAGGTACATCCTTCGTTTAGATTTGAAACCTCCTTCGATTCAGCCTTTCGATTGGACAAGTGTGTTGTCTACATGCTTGCAATCACAGGCCATGACATGTTGGCCACACATGCCCCCTGCAAGGAAACCTTTTCGATTCACCAAGCGTGCTTCATGCAAGCCTACTTCGATTTGGACAAGTTTACTGCCTACAAACCCGCTTCGAATGGACAAGTTTGCTGCTTGCATGCTTGCTTCGTTTGGACAAGTTTTGATGGGACAAAGTAACCATCTCTATGCATCCTTCGAATCCACTTGCACCAAGGGCCTCTTGGATACTTTGCTTCATACAAGCTTCGTTTGAGACAAGAGGTATCTTCATACAAGATTTGACTAAGTTCTTGCTTCCCTTGAAAAAGCGCCCTTCAATTTAGAAGCCAGGAACTTCCCTCATGCTAAAAAGACACAAGACAATGACTCCCTTTATGTTTGTTTCGATCCACATGCTTTGATTGGGCAATATGCTTCCTTCGAGCATGAGGTTTCGATTTGGCAGTATGTTTTCTTCGATACAAGCTTCGATTGGGCATTAGCTTATTTCGACCACAAGCTTCGACTAAGGGAAAGGCTTCCTTCGAACAAGTGTGTTTCGATCCCATTCTTGCATTCGACTCAAGACCAAATCTCATTTTCAATGCTATGCTGCTTCCAAATCTTTACATAATCAGAGGCTTACACAAGTTTGTGATACATTTCCTAAGGGTTCGAAGGTTTATTCATTGGATAATACCATTCTTGGATAAATTGGCAAAAAAAACTATGTACCCTTTTTTTTCAATAAAAGGTACTTTAGTCCAAAATAGCCAAATACAACACTCCAAAAATCTGTTGTTGTTGCTCCAATGCCTGCTGTAAGATGCCAAAACAACACAGAAAAAACTGCTACAAAGCAGTCCTGCCACGCTGCTCCCATACTTGCACCAAATTGGCATATAAAAACTGCACCTCGGAGACTACAAGAACATCATACCCAATTTGTTCAAATTATTTTGTTTTCCCTCCAAAAGCTTCAGCCAACTTTGCCTATAAATAAGAGGCTCCAACACATGTTTAAGAGAGGGTCTTTGGACCAGAGGAACGAATCCCCCAAATTTTCTCAAACACAACAAAACTATCAAGTTCATCAACACTTGAGAAATAAAAAAACCCAGAATCCCAAACACTCACCTCTTTCGATTCTGAAGAACACCCCACACATAAAAGTTTGCTTAAACTCAAAGACAACCTTCTGTGACAACTCTTCGAACCAAAAGCGAACCCCCTGTGACTACTCTTCGAATTCCAGATACGTCCAGGTAGCAGTTCAAGTTCGAAACCCACATCCATTCAAGGCCTGAAGCAAGGTAAGTTATTCTTACCTTTGAACTTTTCGTTCCATGGCATAGTAATTTTCCCTTTCGTTTGAAACATGTACATACCATTGTTCCTTTCGTTTCCACCCTTTTAACATATTTTTCAGAGCTAACCCTTTCGTTTTTACTTTCTGTTTACCTGAACTTGCTTTAACTGTTAAACTGTTTACCAAACAAATACTAGCATGGCCTCAGGCCATGTTGCCATTTAATGCTTTAAATGAAAGAAACAGGAAACAGGAAATAGGAAACGAAGCTTCTGGCTTCTATCCTCTTTCTCCAGGTCGAACGAAAGAGACAACCAGGAGGAAAACCATGTTGACTTCTAGGCCCAAACGAAAAGCATGCCTTCACTGACTTCCAAGCTCAGTCGAAAGGCATTCCCTCACTGCTTTCAACTTCCAGTCGAAGAAGACAACAAGGCAACAAGGCAGAACCAGAAGGCTTCGCCATACACTGACTTCCAGGCCAATCGAAGGACAGAACCTCACTGGTGCCAGCCCCTAATCGAAGGCCATGACCTCACTGGTGCTAGCCCCAATCTAAGGAGGCCAACAAAATGCAAGTCGAAGGGTGCTACTGCCTGGGTCGAAAGACATTCATTTTTCTTACTTTTATCTTATTTTTTCCTTCATATTTTTTATGCCTTTTGATATGGTTGTAATAGCGTAGGATTTTATCTTTCTGCATTTTATTTACTTTGTACAAATGCTAGTAATTAGGCGTGTATGGCAAGATAAAATCAACAAGTAAACAAACCAAAAAATCCAAAAACACTCTTTAATCATTACTTGAATATATCTTAAAACCCGCAAAACACTTAGCAAATCAAAACTCCCCCCAAGGGCATGTTATTTCCGTTCTACCGCGATACCGGCCGTGCCTATTGCTAGAATGCGTGCGTTAATGTCACCCACTAAAAAACACAAACAAATCAACCTTTTTCTAGAGGAACTACGGTGTTCTGATTCCTTCATTGGATACGTAGGCAAAGGGTCGCGAAACCCTCACGAACGCAATAATAAAAAACCATTCATTTCCCTTTAAGCAAGCATAGTTGTAGATAAATACACCCTTTAAGACAAACAAACAAAATGGATCCCATTGAGTACAACGGATGTGAGGGGTGCTAATACCTTCCCCTCGCATAACCGACTCCCTTACCCTTTCTCTGGGTCGCAAGACCATCTTATCCATTCCCTTGTGGTTTTATCAATATTTCCCCTTCCTTCGGGATAAATAAAGTTCGGTGGCGGATCTGTGTTTTTTGCCGGCGGTTTCACTTCTACCAACAGAACATTAGTTATAGAAGGAAGGTTACCGTTTCCAATGATTCCAGAACCAATAATCTTTCCTTTCTGATTTCCAATGGTTTCATAAGTGAATATTTTAATAATACTAATATATTCTTTTTAATTATTTATTTCAATATTTTAATTTTATTTTATAATAACATTTTTAAATAGGGATATATAATTCTATTCTTTTTTAAAACAAATTCTATTCAAATATTCTATCTCAAATGAGATCTTTAATGTAAATGAAATTTTATAATTAAACTTAAAATGTATAGGTACATTAATTATATTAAAATATTAACAATTATATTAAAATATTAACTATATTAACAACTTAAAAGAGTTGATGGTCATCTTAGGAGAAAGAATTGATATTAGTACTATCGACTCTTAATTCGTTGTGATTTATTGGAGAAACATCTACAACTACATATAAGGTCGCCACTTTCCAAAAACCTTGCATGTACAAGTTTTTCTAGTCCACCTTAAACTAAAGTACCATAACATTCATGATGAATCGATGACGATAAGCATCGACTTTTTTAGAGTAAAAAAGATATACGATGAGTTACAATAAGACCTCAAAGAAGACAAGGGGAAATCCATAGAGATTAATGTGACCTCTTTGATCGGGAAACTAGATGACATTTCTATCTAGCCTTCTGACAGAATAGCAGTTGGCCTTATCCAAATAAGTGGAAGCGGCTAATTAGGACGAGGTCAAAGACAACTTCCACAGTTCATATGGTCAAAGATTGGTGACATACCCACTTAGTTATTTTAAAGTTTTATTTTTTAAAAAGCACTTACGCATTACAATAATGTATCTTGATTGTTTGATTAAAGAAAGAAGAAATTTCCATAAAAATATATATTTTTCCTTTGTGATTATGAAAGAGAACAATGAGTTTGGAGTACGATTAGATAGATCTAATTCTCATCACAAAAACTCAGGGGTGTTGTCACAAACTCCATAGATGTACGATCAAATAAATCAAAACCTCACCACTTCAATACACACAGAAAATGGAAAATAACCATCTCATCCCACTCTCCTCTTGGTAGTTAGCCACTCCATAGGTTGTGGTGAGTATGTCACACGTCAACCTTGATTCAGTTTTACAACTAGGGGCATAGGAAGGGGTAGTGACTCTATACCAGATACAATCCCAAGACATATCCAATAAGATATGAGCACAATCCAAAGGGAAATCTGAGTCCTAGAGAAATAAACCCGGGATCAAAAATGACACCACAATTCATGTTAAATACAAGTAAGGACAGACTAAAATATATGTAAATAGTACAAGTCAAAAAACAACAAGGATTCATTCATGATTGGTACAAGCATACCGATCACAAAAATATAAGAAGAAGCACACTAGTTCTCCAAAGAGACTACCTTGACATCCTCAATAGTCGGATTAAGACGAACACAATCACGGGAGAGAGAGAGAGAGAGAGAAACTTTAAGACATTCTCAAAAGAATCCTTAATAATAGAGAAAATTTTGCATCGAATTAGCTAACTAGTTAGAGAGAGAGCGGGATTCTCTTCACGCATCGTACAAAGGTTGTCCTTAGCCTCCTTATGAGTTTCTTGAGAATCTTTCGGAGACTGCTTCTGCTCCTCTATATTTTTCCAAGAAGGATCTAAGGATCGATTCACTTCCGCTAGAGAATCCTACACCTTGGCAAGGATTTCTGCAAAAAAATTCATAGCCTCAATCTTCTCAATTACCTTCAAGACCTAATTAGGAAAGTGACTCTAAGTCTTGTTGTTATTTGGTGTTTCTAGAGCTTGGAATATTTTGAAGGACCTTGAAGGTGATAAAGGGTTATTTATTTTCAGGAAGTAGTGTTAGGTGTAACATCCCGATTTTTATTTATTATTATTTAATTATTTTATTAATTATTATATTATATGATAATTAATTAAATTATGTGTTTTGGTGACTATTTGAAATATTTGGATATATGTGTTATTTGAATATTTTGGCTTATGAGTAAGAATAGAAATGATTAAGAGTTGGGCTTATATTATGATAGAAATGTGAATGATAGAATTAGGCCCATTAAAGAATAGGATAGTAAGAAGAGATATTAGAGTTGTTATATCATAACACAAAAGAAGAGAAGAGGAGAAAGAGGAAGGAAGAAGAAGAAACCTAGAGTTTAAGTCTTCAAGAGGTAAGGGGAAAAATCCTTATTATTATGAGTGTGTATGGTATGTGTGGTAAGGTGGGAGAACTGACTTGAGGTGTTTTGCGTTTATGTTCGCAAATATTGCGGATAGCAAGAGTCGTCACCGACTTTTCTTTTATCCAAAAGGAAAGGTGAAAAAGCACAGGAAAGACCTTTAGAGATGTTTTCTTGAGTTCAGGGGGGTAGATTATGAAAAGGGAAGGTATTAGCACCCTTTCCATCCATGGTTTTCCATGGGCTCTTAGTTGCTTGCTAGATCACTTGCTTTTGTTTGAATGTGCTTGTGGTGTGTGTTTTTTGAAAATATTTTGAAAAGGTGCCATTGTTTAGGCAAACTTTGCAATGATTCCCGTTCGTAAGAATGTATGCAAAGTGTTGAGCTTTTGAAAATATTTCAAGTTTTGGAAAGATGTTTGGAAAGTGTATATGATTATTTTGAAAATAGCAAGGATATTTTTTTTTTGAGAGTGAGCAAGTAACTAAAAGTAATCTACCTACTCAAAAGGTCTTAGATGTGCTTTTCCTCCTCCTTTAGATGTTTCTATCTTACCATTGATTTGGTAAGAAGCCTCATCGTTGGATGTGAAGGGACGGGCGTTGGGTCATCATATGACCATGATAGAAATGTTGTGAGATGACTTAGAACTCTTCTTTTAGGGACTAAGATCTTGTATTTTTTGATTCGTTTGTGCTAAGACATCCCACATGCATAACATGGTCATTTTTGTAAGCAACGAGTGAGATTACCCTAAGGGTGCATGTGTGCAAGTGTGTTTGATTGCATGTATTTGTCTTTGATTTTTGATGGTCTACTTGTTATTTTCATGTCTTTCCATACACATCTAGTTACTATATAGTATACGAAAGCAATAAAAGTACGGAAATGTAAAGTCCTACGCTATTACAATTTTTAGGGGATGGGGGTACATATTTACGAATGGGGATTGCAAATGAAAATAAAGTCCTAAATTACTATTACAACCATATTGAAATGCATAGGAATGTACAAGAAAATGTGAAATGGACTTGTTTTGTTTTAAGAAAATATTTTTGGTCTTTTGTTTTTTAATAAATAAAATAAAGTGTGAAAGAAATATTTTTGATGTTTGTTGATTAGTGAAAATAGAAAATGATAGCAATAATGATGAGAAAAGAAAAAATGAATCAGCGTATTGCTGATTAAAATGGAGTTAGAAGTTCTAACCCTGGCACACTGCAAAACAGAAACCCGTTAGTGAAAATTTACAAAGTCCGAAGTTCTGAACCCACTAGGAGTGCAGTACTTTTCAGAAGTTCTGAAACTGCTAGTCATAAAACAAGACTCCGGAAATCCTGGTGCCACTAGCAGAACTTGGTATTTTTCTCTATGCTAGTCAGAACATCTGCAATTTGGTTATTTCTCCACAAAAACAGAAGACATGCATAGAACAGTTACAGCAGGTGTCATAGTGTTTCAGAAATAAGAAATATCAGAATCAAAAATCAGAGGCAAGTATGCATTTGCTAATCCTAATTTTGAGTACTAGTTTCTTCAAGAAAGTTCTGAACTGATTCATTCTCTACTTAAGCAGACAGATGCATGAAATCTCAGAGTATGTACAACATCAGAAACATGATATCTACACTGTATTTTTAAGCATGTAAATCTGGTAATGCTTGAGTAATGTGGTAAGAGTCAGCAGAAACTTACCTTGCAGCAGGAAGAAGTTCTATGAACTGGAGTTAACCTCAATTTTGATGACACTCTGAAAAGCTCCTTCACGTACTCAGTAAGCTAGAAGTTTCCAACTTCTGGGGATGGCAAGGGGGTGAGGTTATGACTTCTTTGAATGGATGGATGGAGAGTATGTAGTAGTGTGAATACAGAAGTTATGGCAGTTTCCAACATGTGGATTAGAAACTGTATGGATGATTTTTAGTCAAGAAATATTTGAGAACAAATGGAGTTTGAAGGCAAGGGATCCAAAGGTAACAGGTTTTTGGGTGCTATGTTTACAGTTCTTGAAACTCTAGGAATTTTGGCAGAGATTCAAGGTTTTTCTTTCTCAAAGTTTCAACCTCTTTTTAGTGGCCAAAGGGGTTCTATTTATAGGAAAAGTTTTATCGGTTTGAAATGTCATGTAGCGCCAACATCATACGCTAGATGCTGACTTGCTCTTAAAGAAAGCTCAAAAAGGTGTGATAGTTGACAGTTTTTAGCCTAGGCTGGATTAGCAAGCAGGGATTAAGGAAAAGTGAACCCATAAGCACAAAGTAGCGCATGGACCCATACCTAATTCTATACAAAGGTATTTCTATGCTACACGTGGAAAGGCCCTTTAGACAAAGACTCAAAAGTGGTTGTGAGCATTAAATGATGATGAGATTTTTCAAAATCAGAAATCCTGTAATGTGAGATTTTGCATCATTACTTAAATATGGGCCAGAAGTTCCATTTCAGCGTAGTCCAAAATAACGCACCCAAGTTCTGATCTTAGTATCCTGTTGCCTCAGCAAGTTCTGAAGGATCCTCAGGATTTCCAGCATGTTCTTAAAGAGCATTCAGACTTTCTATCACACTTTATGATCTTCTTTGTTTTACCCTGGAAGACTTTGACTGAGCTTACGTGGATGCTAAAGAGCCATGCTCTGACTGAGGACTATATGCTGAACCAAGTTTACAACTTCTGACTGCCCTGCCTGGAGGCTGGCTCAGAAATTCTGAAGTGTCATTTTTCTTAAATACTTAGAAAAATCCCAAGTATTTGGAAATTTGGCTTTTCCATGGCAATTTTGACTTTTGAATTTTTAGATGAAACAAATTTCAAATTTCAACATGTCTTGATGAAATATGATTTTGAGATTTGATTTTTGATCCAAAAGTCAAAGTTTGACCTTTTAACGTGAAAATGACTATTTTTCCCTTGTGAGTGATTTTCTTGAAAAGTTGATGCTAAAGGCTTAGAATTGGATGGAAGCAAACTTGAGGCTCCAGGGTGGTTTCTTGAGAAAATGAGAAGGAAAATTTTGGGGTACAACAACTGCCCCTGTCCAATCTTCTTTAACCTGAAGAGTTAGATTGGCGAGATTTTCTATTCGTGACTCGAAGGTGGAAGATGATTGGACACTAGAGTGCCCAGAAATTTGCACTCGACGATGATAGGAGGAATGGGTTTAAAGATGCCATTTGGAGAGGTGATAGAATCTTGTTGGAGATGGGCTTGTAGACGCCATCCAAGAATAATTATTGAGATGTAATCTGTAAGTTGAATATCAGAATGGCGTCCGTGTTTGGAGTGTATCTGTATTGTATCAAAAATTGTCTTTGAATGAGTATCAAAATGGCATCCGTGTCTGGAGCGTATCCATACTGTATCAAAAGTTGTCTTTGAATGAGTATCAGAACAGCATCCGTGTCTGGAGCTATCCATATTGTATCAAAAGTTGAATCTAAATGAGTATCAAAATGGTATTCGTGTCTGTGCATATCCGTACTGTATCAGGAGGTTGGGTTGTTTGATGATGAGTCTGTGTAAAACTTCATCTGAAATTTCCTGAGAAGGAACCTGTGTAGGGTTGCTTCATGATGAGTCCATGTAAAACTGCATCTGGAAAAGGAGGAACCTGTGTAGGGTTTCCTGATGACGAGTCCATGTAAAACTGCATCTTGGAAAGAAGGAACCTGTGTGGGGTTGCCTGACGATGAGTCCATGTAAAACTGCATCTAGAATTGAGAAGGAACATGTGTAGGGTTACTTCATGATGAGTCAGTGTAAAACTGCGTCTTGGAAATAGAAGGAACCGGTGTAGGGTTGCTTCATGATGAGTCCGTGTAAAACTGCATCTGGAATTTCCTGAGAAGGAACCTGTGTAGGGTTTCCTGATGATGAGCCCGTGTAAAACTTCATCTTGGAAAGAGGGAACCTGTGTAGGGTTGCCTGATGGTGAGTTCATGTAAAACTGCATCTTGGAAAGAAGGAACCTGTGTGGGGTTTCCTGACGATGAGTCCGTGTAAAACTGCATCTGGAATTGAGAAGGAACATGTGTATGGTTACTTCATGATGAGTCCGTGTAAAACTGCATCTTGGAAAGAGAAGGAACTGGTGTAAGGTTGCTTCATGATGAGTTCGTATAAAACTGCATCTGGAATTTCTTGAGAAGGAACCTGTGTAGGGTTTCCTGATGATGAGTTAGTGTAAAACTGCATGTGAAAAGGAGGAACCTGTGTAGGGTTGCCTGATGATGAGTCCGTGTAAAACTTCATCTTGGAAAGAGGGAACCTGTGTAGGGTTTCCTGATGATGAGTCCGTGTAAAAATTCATCTGAAATTGAGAAGGAACCTGTGTAGGGTTGCTTCATGATGAGTCCGTGTAAGACTGTATCTGGAATTGAGAAGGAACCGGTGTAGGGTTGCTTCAATGATGACTTCGTATAAAACTGCATCTGGAATTTCCTTAGAAGGAACCTGTGTAGGGTTGCTTCATGATGATGAATCCATGTAAAACTGCATCTTGGAAATAGAAGGAACCTGTGTAGGGTTTCCTGATGATGAGTCCGTGTAAAACTTCATCTTGGAAAGAGGGAACCTGTGTAGGGCTGCCTAATGATGAGTCCGTGTAAAATTTCATCTAGAATTGAGAAGGAACCTGTGTAGGGTTGCTTCATGATGAGTCCGTGTAAGACTGCATCTAGAATTGAGAAGGAACCGGTGTAGGGTTACTTCAATGATGAGTCCGTGTAAAACTGCATCTTGGAAAGAGAAGGAACCGGTGTAAGGTTGCTTCATGATGAGTCCGTGTAAAACTGAATCTGGAATTTCTTGAGAAGGAACTTGTGTAGGGTTTCTTGATGATGAGTCTGTGTAAAAATTCATCTTGGAAAGAGGGAACCTGTGTAGGCTTGCCTGATGATGAGTCCGTGTAAAACGTCATCTGGAATTGAGAAGGAACTTGTGTAGGGTTGCTTCATGATGAGTCCGTGTAAGACTGCATCTGGAATTGAGAAGGAATCAGTGTAGGGTTGTTTTAATGATGAGTCAGTGTAAAATTGCATATGGAATTTCCTGAGAAGGAACCTGTGTAGGGTTTGTCATACCCCAATTTTTGACCTAAGATCCCATTTTTATTTTTGCATTTTTTAAACATAAGTCAAGGTCACGAAATACGGTCGGTTTTAACCTCTCACCTTCGAGCTTTGACTATGTGAAGATTGTCAAGTGTTTTGAACATTTTTAGCCTATGTATCACGAATTTCTAAACGCATACAAAGGTGTATGTTCATGTTTTCTTTTGTTTCATGTGCAGAGACAGGTCTGAATCAAGAGAATCAGGTGTCGCGCCTCAATTAAGGTTTTGAGCCTCCCAAGCCAGAAGTACGGTTGATTGTGGATTCTCGAAGACTGATTCATCAAGGCAAAACCGTTGCACCCTAAATTTCGCCCCTAATATGTTTTAGTCGCACTTTCATATCATATTTTGTTATTTGGTCACGATCATTAGTAAATATCTTCATTCATCACATTTTGCATCATTAGTCGTATTTAAGTTGACCAGAAAAAGTCATTTTAAATCAAAGTTTGCATCGTCTTTTAGTTAAAAAAATACCTGACATTTCACTTCATGCATTTTTATCTCTTTACTCGTTTCTTGCATCGCTACAAGTTGTTTATATGTCGATAATAAAAATATTTTGGTTTTATAGACAAACTGTTAAAAGCGATTCGATATTGTGCGAAAAAATAGCGAGAAAAATATTTCAAGTTTTAACCTTTTACCGATCATTTTATGAATATGCGTTTCACGTAGTTTATGACGGTATGCTCGCTTTATTTTTCCGGTGCAGTTTGAAGTCTCATTTTTAACCGTAAACGTCTGTCCAGCCTGATATTTTTATTCTCATTTTATTTTGATTTTGACTTTTTGAATATTTTTTATTTAATCTTTGTGACATGTAGTTTATCTTAATATGTTCATTTTATTTTTTCGGATAAATTTTCGTTCGTTTTTTTTATCATTTTCAGTCATTTTAGGTCTTTATTTTTTATTCAAAAAAATTCAAAAAAATTATTTTAAATTGAGTTAATTTTAATACTTTCAGTTTTCTATTTTATTTTTATCATTTAAGGGCATTTTTGTCATAAAAAATACTAAATATACTATACTTGATTTCTATTGGTTGTTAACAGAAGTTATAGATTGATACAATTGAAATAATTTTGGACGGATACGATTGAAACTGAAATCCTTGTTTTCCATTTTCACTTGTCTATATAATACTACTTACTCTTTCTTTGTACAAGACACAACAAAAACCCAAAATTATATACAGTAACTCATTTCCTCTCTCTTCATGCCATTACCCTTCAATTCATCATTCCTCTGCCTCTGTTACTTCACTATCTCAACTCCTCTTCTACTCACCACACTACCTTAACCCCCCTTCAATTTCTTCACTCACAAAAACCAAAGTGACAACAAGAAAAAAGCTAACAGTAAGCCACCCTTCTCCCCTCTTCATCTTTCGTTCCTCTTTCTGTAACAACACCAACAAACCAACTCACCTTTACTTCCGCCCTTACATCACTGTAACCCAACGACTAACTCTACCCATTTATCATCTTCCAACAACAACACGTTAACTCCCACACATCACCAACAACTTCCGCTCTCCTTCTCCAATCCGCCATCAACAACTTTGACATTCCGCAAACGGTTCGGTACTTTCTTCTCTTTTTTTTCTTTTCTTTTCTCTGCAATTTGAAGTGGTTAACAACTTGTTTGGTTTGAATAATGAGAGGATGTTGTTGTGCTGCTAAATTCAATTTTAGATGATATGTTTGTTTTGTTTTTGATTAAATTATTTTGTTTATGATTATTGAATTGGTAATGTTAGTTCTAGGTTGCTAATTTGAATAATGACATGATGATGATTATTGATTCTAATTGGAATCTTGATATTGAATTTAAAACTTTAGGAATATAATGAAGAACATGAAGTGGTGGTAGTGAAAAACTTGGTTACTGTCACATAGAGAAAATTGTTATCTCTTTCTTTTTTTATTTTAAGTTTTTTTTATTATTTTATTTCATCCTTATTTTCTTTTAGACTCTTTTGTTTGTTTTATAATTCTAAATTTATATTTGTTTTATTAATGTTTATTTTACTGTTTTGTTTAGTTTTTGAAAGAAAAAAAACAATATCAATCAAGTAGTTTCATAGATTTTTTGGTAAAATTTTGATTAGATAACCATTTTTAAAATAAAAAATAACTTCAAATTAATAGTCAATCTTTCTTTGTTTTAATTTTTGTAGTGTTTATTTTTTAATAATTTTTGTTTAGAATTATTTCTTGTGAACTTTCCTCTTCTTGATAGTTTGTTTAAATGTGTGTTGTTTTGTGTTAAATTTGTGACTTTTGATTCAATTCATCTTGGTTCTTATTTGTGTAAATATTCATGTCCATTCATACAATTTCATTTCAATTCTTTAATTTTTGATTTCTAACATAGATTTTAATTGTTGCAATTTCATTCATTTTCATTTCTGTACCACTTATGCTACTAACAAGTTTGTTTATTGTGAAGATTTCTGAGAATTGTTTCAAACGTTCATTCTCGCATAGCGCATTTATACTTTTTCTTTATTCCCTTTTTACCTTACTATCTTGATTTAATATTTGGTACTGTAAATATATACTTGTACATAAATTTTGATTGTATATTTTATTCACTTCACTTGTAAATAAATCCAGGTTATGTAAATATTATTTTCATCGCATTGCAATTTTATATTTTAATTCCAACTAACTTCTGAAAATCGCACGGACGCATATAATTTTTCCGTGCTGTTAGTTTTGTCTGTATATTTCATGCGATGCAGGGAATCTTATACCGTGAGCTTTATCCATCGCCGTTTGCGCTTTATCTGATGCTTGGAGTATTATCTTACATCAGGTTTTTTTTTGATGCTGTCGGCTTGTGATTTATTTTCACCTAAGGTTTGATATACTCTTAGCTTATTTATCTGTCTGTGGCTTTAAATCCAAGGGAAAGAATTAATTTGTTGACTTCATGTCATCAAGTATCTAATACGATTATGTGAAATCCCTTCATACTTTTTTTGTTTTGTTACTCTTAAGACAAATCTCCTACAAATCAATTTTTAAACTCACACCCCTTTTAAGTCAAAACTTCAACACTAGGTCGTCGTATCTTCAAAATCTCATCCATACCCATTTAACTAAACAAACAATTTTAACCAAAAAACAGATATTTCAAAAGGTTCATGCGGAGTACCGCAGATGCATTGGGTGCTAATACCTTCCCATTGTATAACCAACCCCCGAACTCTCGATCTCTTTTCAAAAACGCACTGTATTTTCATTACTTTTAAGTATTCTTTTACATTGCATATTTTAGGGTTTTATTTCGCTCTTTTCCCTTTTCCCTTGGAAATAATAAAGCGCGGTGGCGACTCTTGCTTTTGCGAGTCAAGTTAATTAATAGCTTGATCTCCGATTTTCACCGCTACAGGGTTGCTTCATGATGATGAGTCCGTGTAAAAGTGCATCTTGGAAATGGAAGGAACCGGTGTAAGGTTGCCTGATGATGAGTCCATGTAAAACTTTATCTTGGAAAGAAGGAACCTGTGTAGGGTTTCCTGATGATGAGTCCGTGTAAAACTTCATCTGGAATTGAGAAGGAACCTGTGTAGGGTTGCTTCATGATGAGTCCGTGTAGGACTGCATCTGGAATTGAGAAGGAGCCGGTGTAAGGTTGCTTCAATGATGAGTCCATGTAAAACTGCATCTTGGAAAGAGAAGGAACCGTTGTAGGGTTGCTTCATGATGAGTCTGTGTAAAACTGCATCTGGAATTTCCTGAGAAGGAACCTGTGTAGGGTTTCCTAATGATGAATTCGTGTAAAACTTCATCTTGGAAAGAGGGAACCTGTGTAGGGTTGCCTGA
Source organism: Vicia faba (assembly GCA_948472305.1). Classification (NCBI taxonomy): domain Eukaryota; kingdom Viridiplantae; phylum Streptophyta; class Magnoliopsida; order Fabales; family Fabaceae; genus Vicia; species Vicia faba. The sequence goes on along the minus strand of OX451736.1, from coordinate 1,288,894,498 downwards.
TGATGAGTCCGTGTAAAACTTCATCTGGAATTGAGAAGGAACCTGTGTAGGGTTGCTTCATGATGAGTCAGTGTAAGACTGCATTTGGAATTGAGAAGGAACCGGTGTAGCATTGCTTCAATGATGAGTCTGTGTAAAACTGCATCTGGAATTTCCTGAGAAGGAACCTGTGTAGGGTTGCTTCATGATGATGAGTTAGTGTAAAACTGCATCTTGGAAATGGAAGGAACCGGTGTAGGGTTGCCTGATGATGAGTCCGTGTAAAACTTCATCTTGGAAAGAAGGAACCTGTGTAGGGTTGCCTGAGATAGTCAAGTAGATAGCTGTCATATCTGGTTTCAGGTATTAATCTATAATCATTCATCTACAGATAGTTTTCCTGACTTGTTACAGGTATTAATCTGTAATCAGTCATCCACAGATAGTTTTCCTAGCTTGTTACAGGTATTAATATGGAACTTGAAAAGGTTGATGGTAGCCATCTGTTGATCGATCTTTCCTGAAAAAGGTAGAACGTTAGTTGTATGCAATGTCGTAATGCATGAAATGCATGATGTCATGATGTTCTCAAAATAAATGAGATTGTGTCGTATGCACTTTATCATGTATGAAAATAGGATGTATGAAATGTGACATGTAAAATGAATGTATTTTTGTCTGGGAAAATAAATCCTTGAAAAAATGTCGGGGAGTTTGTTAAATCCTGGGCTGCTGTTGAAGAGTATGTGTGTCTTCAAACTTTGCTTAGAATATTTCCACCAGGGATTCCTGTTTTGTTTTTTGCGGAGAACTCCGCTGGGGGATATTGAAAACTCTGTGGGGAGAATGTTTATTCCTTCTTGGGAAAAGAGTTTAGGAGTCTCGGTTGTCTGTTGCTCTACTGGGGAAGAGGAGTTATGGTCCTTTGATTCGTAGTAGTCGGAGAGGCAAACTCAAGTTGGGGAATTTATAGTTTATTGGGGAAATAAACCCTATTGTCGGTCTGTTAGAGAGGTTACGACTTCTTTGGGGAAGTCCTCAAGGATTCTTGAAGTTATCCCAGCTGGGGAAAGATTTTCAGAGAGTAAACTCTTGCTGGGGAATCATCCTATGAGAAGGATTTTGGGGAGATTTGTCACTGCCCCTAGTAGCAGGTGTTTGTGGCATTTCCAGAAGATGTTTGATTGTATGCAACCCTTGACTGAGATTGACGTTCAATTCCCCAAGTGACGGAGATGGAGACTTGCCCCTAGTTACTCTGCAATTCTGATAGGTTTCTTGGAATCTTGAATGGACTGCCCCAGGTGTGCTGGATAGTGACATGTCATGTTCCCCTGTTGGTAGGAGGTTTGTCGATGAAAGTGTCATCCTTCGTGAAATGGTTTTATTCACTTGAGAGAGCTTTCGTTCATCGGATATTCATTGTGTAAATTTCTCCGCTGTCAAACAAATAGCCATATGTAAACAGTGATATTCAAGTAATGCAAAGTTTATGTTTGTCTTGAAGTTTTTAAAAATGCGTTTATAGCAAGTAAAGAAGTTTGTAATTCAACTTTGGATTTTGAGTAAAGCTTTACAGGAGTCAGGATACCTTATGTAACAGTATGCTTTCGAACTAACCCATGCTTCAATTAGGACTTTTGAAGGGTTGTAATGTTGCTTAGTTCACGGTTTAAGAAACAAAGGATAAAGGCTCAAAGTGTATTTGTACCCACCCGCTCTTCGTGATGTTCTTCAGTTCTAAGCTCAGTTAATTGTGTGTTCGAACTCCAATTGAGTCTGAAATGACGTTTTGGTGATGGTTCAGGCAGGTTAAGTTTGTCGGAAGGCAGTCATTTTTGCAACATTTTTTTTCATGTTTGTTGAGGATTTGTAGTGACCTCTTTCTTTTGATTCGTTATCCCTAATTTTTTTCTGACTGTTCCTGTTTTGAGTTTACAATCAGCGGGATGCCCCAGTTTTTCTTAAGTCTCCCTCGTAGGTTTTGACTTAGTGGGCTTTTCTTTTTTGAGAGATAATGACTGCCTATATGATAGGGAACCATCACCGTCTTTTGATTCCAGAGGAATGTTTTGATGTCATTCGTTGTAATTACAAGATGAGAGTTTGCGGCTAAACACGCGTTTGAATTAACTGAGAGACTAACCTTCCCCAGGTTTTGTTTAAAGGTTTCAATTTGTGTAAGAAAGAAAACTTCTACTTCTTTGGCTCAAAGGGGTTGACTAGGGATTATCTTCCTTATAACTCCAGTGTTTAGGATTTGAAGGAATGCCTGTACATCGTTAGCAAAGTCTGTTCAAAAGCATATTGTATGAGATTATGGCATTGTTTTCGTCAACCTCCCTCTAAAGGCTTGTAACTTTTAACAAGAGTTGAATGTCATAAAGAGAGTAAAAAGCATAGTTTAAATATATTGAAAATGAGTGGATCAAATCAAGACAAACATATGCAATGCATTAATGAAACAAAGTTTGACATTAATAGATAATTGTTTGAATAACAAAAGAAATTACATTTGAAAATTCAAAATGAACAAGGCGCTCTCAATGTCTTGGCACAGGAGTAGTGATCACGTTTGGAGTCTCTAGAGGATCAAACTCGATTTCCTTGGCGTTAATCAAATTCTGAATCTTGTACTTCAATGCCTACCAATCGTTAGTGTCATGCCCGAGACTGTCAGAATGATAAGCACATGTTGCATTAGGACTGTAGTTAGGAGAAGAAGTTTTGGGATTTAGATGAGGTCCTATCAATGTAATCAGATTCATACTCAACAAGTGTTGCAGCGCTTGAGACAGCGGCATGTTGATGTTGGTAAACTATCTTTTGGGCTCGTCTGGCCTTCGTTGATTTCCCCTTTGCTGTTGTCGAAGTTTCGTAGAACCAGAGATCAGGACTGCCCCCCACGTGTTGGTCATGACGACCCTTTTGACTGTACACAGCATTGGACTCTTTCTTCCCATTATATGGCTTTTTCTGAGCATCAGAAGGTGTAGCTCCTTGAATCTTTCCACTTTTGATGCCAGCTTCGACCCTTTCACCAGTCAGTATCAGCTCAGTGAACCCGGCTGAGGAGCTTTCGATTAGGTGTTTGAAGAAAGGCCCTGTCAAAGTTCCCATGAAGATGTCAATCAACTCCCTGTCAGTTAAAGGGGGTTGTACCCTACCAGCCAGATCTCTCCACTTTTGGGCGTATCCTTTGAAGCTCTCGTTGGAACCCATGGTCATGTTCTGCAACTGCACACGAGTTGGTGCAAGATCAACATTGTACTGATACTTCTTATAGAAAGCAGCAGATAAATCCTCCCATGTGTGGATGCGAGAACTCTCCAATTGATATAACCATTCGAGTTGAGTCCCTACCAGGCTTTCTTGGAAGAAATGGATCCAAAGCTTTAGATCAGTTGTGTATGGTTGAATCTTGCGGACATAAGACTTTAAGTGCATCTTAGGGCAAGAGACTCCATCGTATAGGGCAAAGGTAGGGACTTTGAACTTTGGCGGGATGACCACTCCAGAAGCCAAACCCATGTCTCCTAAATCCAAGCCAGGTAACTGTTGAATTTCCATAGCACTAAGGCGATCCTCCAACTGTTTGTACTTGTCATCAGCGGGAGGATATTGTTCCTCGGAGTAGTCAGCTTCAACTTCATCAATCTACAAATTGTGGTCTTCTTCAAGACTATCCCCCATGTTGGATGGAGTTGAAAGATCTAGAGCTCTCTTGACTAGTCCTCCAGGTCTTCTCCCCAAGTTCAGGACGCCTATTGACTTCTTGTACTTTTTGTCTTTGAGAAGGAGAGTTTTCAGATCCTCTTGCCCCTTAGCCATAGCCAGGAACATTTGTTGGAACTGGGCGTTTTGAGCTTGAAGATCTTTCACAGTTTGTTCAAGAGCCATTGCTGAAATAAACAGCGGAGGAGATGAGAAACATGTTATAAATCCTGTTATGCAATGATATGTATGATATATATGCAATATTTTCAAGGATCTCGTGGGGTAAACACAAGAAACAGTTAGAAGTTGAACTTTGATCAACATCTTTGATTGGAGAACTTTGTACCGATGGATGTCCTTCCACGAGAATTAAGCTCACCATGTCAAGTGGGTCATAGCCCTTGACTCAAGTTTGTTGTACTTGATCTTTGACGGCATTTGGTCAGAGGAAAATAAATCCCCCTTCCCTTTGCTAGACGTTTGGTTCATCATAACCTGCATCAAAGACCCTCGAGATCCTTGAAATGGTTATTGAAAATGCTATGGTATGATGTTATGATGTTATGTACAAATATGCGAGGTAAGCAAGTGTATATACAAATAATCATATTCACACAAAGCAGACAAGTCCTTATGTTTAGGCTTGCAAGGAGTTTGTAGGTAAGTACCCTCTTGAAGTTTAGTTGGCTCAACCTGTCCTAGTTAATAGTAATCGGGTTCTAAGGGATCTCAATATCACTAACCTTTCCCATAAGCTTCGTTCAATAAGCAATTGACTCGCAACCGAACAAAACTCAGGGGTTAAGTCTCAATGAGTGTAGCATCGAGTATCAACCAATTTTCAGCTCTACACCGAAACCGGTCATCTCACTACTTCCTAATGACCAAGTTGGTCAAGTAAGGTTCTAAGGTCAGTTGATGCTTCACGACACCACACGGAAGCCCCGTACTCTCCTTGATTCGACTTAAGAGTTACCGGTACCAACCAAAGTGCCACATCAACGTAGCTACTGCTTCAACCATGTCGGTATACGCCGCACAGTTCCCTCACAGTCTATTGCTACTTACCTAAAAGGTGTCCCCAAATCCGGGTGTAGGATTTAAAACAAACCCAAACAGAGAACCAAAATATAAAGCAAACAAATCAAACAATGTAAGCAAGTAAATATGATCTAACTCTAAGGTAACCCCACTTTTAAGAATATTCCCCAGCAGAGTCACCAGTTCTGTGGTACGGTGGGAGAACTGACTTGAGGTGTTTTGCGTTTGTGTTTGCAAATGTTGCGGATAGCAAGAGTCGCCACCGACTTTTCTTTTATCCAAAAGGAAAGGTGAAAAAGCACAAGAAAGACCTTTAGAGATGTTTTCTTGAGTGCGGGGGGTAGATTATGAAAAGGGAAGGTATTAGCACCATTTCCATCCATGGTTTTCCATGGGCTCTTAGTTGCTTGCTAGATCACTTGATTTTGTTTGAATGTGCTTGTGGTGTGTGTTTTTTGAAAATATTTTGAAAAGGTGTCATCGTTTAGGCAAACTTTGCAATGATTCCCGTTCGTAAGAATGTATGCACAATGTTGAGCTTTTGAAAATATTTCAAGTTTTGGAAAGATGTTTGGAAAGTGTATGTGATTGTTTTGAAAATAGCAAGGATATTTCTTTTGAGAGTGAGCAAGTAACTAAAAGTAATCTACCTACTCAAAAGGTCTTAGATGTGCTTTTCCTCCTCCTTTAGATGTTGCTATCTTACCATTGATTTGGTAAGAAGCCTCATCGTTAGATGTGAAGGGACGAGCGTTGGGTCATCGTATGACCATGATAGCAATGTTGTGAGATGACTTAGCACTCTTCTTTTAGGGACTAAGATCTTGTATTTTTCGATTCGTTTGTGCTAAGACATCCCACATGCATAACATGGCAATTTTTGTAAGGCAACAAGTGAGATTACCCTAAGAGTGCATGTGTGCAAGTGTGTTTGATTGCATGCATTTGTCTTTGATTTTTGGTGGTCTACTTGTTATTTTCATGTCTTTCCATACACATCTAGTTACTATATAGTATACGAAAGCAATAAAAGTCCGGAAATGTAAAGTCCTAAGCTATTACAATTTTTAGGGGATGGGGGTACATATTTACGAATGGGGATTGCAAATGAAAATAAAGTCCTAAATTACTATTACAACCATATTGAAATGCATAGGAATGTACAAGAAAATGTGAAATGGACTTGTTTTGTTTTAAGAAAATATTTTTGGTCTTTTGTTTTTTAAGAAATAAAATAAAGTGTGAAAGAAATATTTTTGATGTTTGTTGATTAATGAAAATAGAAAATGATAGCAATAATGATGAGAAAAGAAAAAACAAATCAGCGTATTGCTAATTAAAATGGAGTCAGAAGTTCTAACCCTGGCACACTGCAAAACAGAAACCCGTTAGTGAAAACGTACAAAGTCAGAAGTTCTGAACCCACTAGAAGTGCAGTAGTTTTCAGAAGTTCTGAAACTGCTAATCATAAAACTAGACTCCAGAAATCCTGGTGCCACTAGCAGAACTTGGTCTTTTTCTATATGCTAGTCAGAACATCTGCAATTTGGTTATTTCTCCATAAAAATAGAAGACATGCATAGAACAGTTACAATAGGTGTCATAGTGTTTTAGAAATAAGAAATATCAGAATCATAAATCAGAGGCAAGTATGCATTCACTAATCCTAATTCTGAGTTCTAGTTTCTTCAAGAAAGTTCTGAACTGATTCATTCTCTACTTAAGCAGACAGATGCATGAAATCTCAGAGTATGTACAACATTAGAAACATGATATCTACATTGTATTTTTGAGCATGTAAATCTGGTAATGCTTGAGTAATGTGGTAAGAGTCAGCAGAAACTTACCTTGCAGCAGGAAGAAGTTCTATGAACTGGAGTTAACCTCAATTCTGATGATGCTCTGAAAAGCTCCTTCACGTACTCAGTAAGCTGGAAGTTTCCTACTTCTGGGGATGGCAAGAGGGTGATGTTCTGACTTCTTTGAATGGATGTATGGAGAGTATGTAGTAGTGTGAATACAGAAGTTATGGCAGTTTCCAACGTGTGGATCAGAAACTGTATGGATGGTTTTTAGTCAAGAAATATTTGAGAACATATAGAGTTTGAAGGCAAGGGATCCAAAGGTAACAGGTTTTTGGGTGCTGTGTTTACAGTTCTTGAAACTCTAGGAATTTTGGCAGAGATTCAAGGTTTTTCTTGCTCAAACTTTCGACCTCTTTTTAGTGGCCAAAGGGGTTCTATTTATAAGCAAAGTTTTGTGGGTTTGAAATGTCAAGTAGCGCCAACATCATACGCTAGATGCTGACTTTCTCTTGAAGAAAGCTCAAAAAGGTGTGATAGTTGACAGTTTTTAGCCTAGGCTGGATTAGCAAGCTGGGATTAAGGAAAGGTGAACCCATAAGCACAAAGTAGTGCATGGACCCATACCTAATTCTGTACAAAGGTATTTCTATGCTACACGTGGAGAGGCCCTTTGGAGAAAGACTCAAAAGTGGTTGTGAGCATTAATGAGCATTAAATGATGATGAGATTTGTCAAAATCAGAAATCCTGTAATGTGAGATTTTGCATCATTACTTAAATCTGGGCCAGAAGTTCCATTTCAGCATAGTCCAAAACAACGCACCCAAGTTCTGATCTTAGTATCTTGTTTCCTCAGCAAGTTCTGAAGGATCCTCAAGCTTTCCAACATGTTCGGAAAGAGCATTCAGACTTTCTATCACGCTTTATGATCTTCTTTGTTTTACCCTGGCAGACTTTGAATGAGCTTGCGTGGATGCTGAAGAGCCATGCTCTGACTGAGGACTATGTGCTAAACCAAGTTTACAACTTCTGACTGCCCTGCCTGGAGGCTGGCTCAGAAGTTCTGAAGTGTCATTTTTCTTAAATACTTAGAAAAATCTCAAGTATTTGGAAATTTGGCTTTTCCATGGCAATTTTGACTTTTGAATTTTTAGATGAAACAAATTTCAAATTTCAACATGTCTTGATGAAATATGATTTTGAGATTTGATTTTTGATCCAAAAGTCAAAGTTTGACCTTTCAACATGAAAATGACTATTTTGCCCTTGTGAGTGATTTTCTTGAAAAGTTGATGCTCAAGGCTTGGAATTGGATGGAAGAAAACTTGAGGCTCCAGGGTGGTTTCTTGAGAAAATGAGAGGGTAAATTTTGGGGTACAACAGTATGCAATGGGTAGTAACATGCTAGGTGTGATTTGATTTTCAATTTCTAGATCTAAACTCTCACATGTTAGGGTTTGTGTAGAAATTTATGGATTTGATAAAAATTGATGTGTTAAATGAAATAAAATGACTACCTTCATGTTAGGATGATGGATTATTGATAAAATTGGCAAACTTGATGTTTTATAGTGATGGGTAGTGTTTTTGATAAGAAAAATTGTGTGGAAATTAAGTTAAAATGCATAAAAAAACCATGTTTTATAAGTTTGAGTCGACTCAAACTGAAGGGGAGTCAGCGCAAGACAACCTTCCAGGCAAGGAAATGTTTTCACGTAGTTTTGCATCGACTCATAGTTCTTTTGCGTCAACTCATTCTTTGTGTCGACTCATACAGGGTTTTGCATCGACTCATACAACAAGTTTTCTGGCAGATTTTGTAACGGCCATAACTTTTGAACTGTAACTCCGTTTTAGGCGTTGTTTGAATCGTTAGAAAGCTAATGAAATAAGCTATAAGATAGAACTAGGTTTTTTGGCATTGGATTATTAGAATAATAGTTTGGATAATATTTGTTATGTGTCATGAATGGATGATGAATGAAAATAACATGTTTTGACATTGTTTGCTATATGTTATTTTGATGTGCTGAATTGAGAATGTTATGAACATGAGACTTGACTTTGTGTATGTGTATGTTGTGAATTAATGTTGAATGAGAATGACATATTTTGGCATTGTTTGCTATTTGTGATATGTGTGATTGATGAATGCTAAATAATTGCATTGTTGGTAATGACAACGTGATAAATGTATGTTTTGTGCAATGGTGGGATAATTCATTTTGATGGATTATTGTTATATGTGGTATGATTAAGGTTTGGTGATAATATTAAATTTCATATAATTGGTTATGTTTGCACATGCTTACATGGGGAGATTGAACTCCGGTTGGTTGCTTTGATCCTTATGTGGAAATAGAAGCGGTTAACTATATGTTCATATTGGTTGCTTTGATCCTTGTGTGGAAATAGAAGCGGTGAATTATATGTTTATATTGGTGGGTTTTGGTCTTGTCCAGATCGGAAGCGTGGATCCGGTTCTAAATATTGAATCGGGAGCGAGGTAAACTTGATGTTCACGATGGTACCATATGCATGAGTCACATTGAGTCGCATTGGAGTCACATTTGTTGTTATGTGATGTTTTACTTTGAATGCATAATGTGTGTTATAATTGGTTTAACCGTGACTTTGATGATGATTGTAATGTATGTGATGATTGTATGAACTATTCTACTTGGATATAATTGTCTTGGTAATTTTATTGGTGAAGCCATGTTGTATAGATAATTATATGAAGTGTGATAAATTCTTGGAATGTATGCGTGTTATATACATTGTTTATATTATATATATATATATATATATATATATATATATATATATATATATATATATATATATATATATATATATATATATATATATATATATATATATATATATATATATATATATATATATATATATATATATATATATATATCCATAATAATGTAAATTCTCACCCTTCTGTTGTAATGATGTTCTATGCGACATCGTGCAGGTACCGAGGATAGCGGTGATACTTGCCAGGATTAGTCAGAAGAGTTAGATCCTTATATATTCGTTTATCCCTAGGTAGTGAGTCATTTCTCTAGTCTATGTAACACGGGGGGTTTTGAACTCATGTTTATTTGAAGAGATATTATTATTTCTCTTATTTGAATTGTATGTTGAGAGTTTATGTTGAGTAGCCTCAGTCACTAATGATTTTAGATCCATGACTTGTTATGAGAATTTATGATTATAGTCTGGGATATAATAATAATAATTATTATTATTATTATTCGAGTAAAGAATTATTCCGCTGTGATGTGCATGATTTTGAAAACATGAAATTTGAATTCGTGTTATGATCATGACCAGTATACATGTTTGAATTTCTTGGATATTTTGTGAATTCAAAATGTGACGCCCTATTTGAGATGTGTGATACGGTGGGAGAACTGACTTGAGGTTTTGCGTTTGTTTTCGCAAATGTTTCGATTTAGCAAGAGTCGCCACTGACTTTTTATTTTATCCTAAGGAAAGGCTAAAAAGCACAGGAAAAACCTTTGAGATGTTTTCTTGGGTTCGGGGAGTAGATTATAGAAAGGGAAGGTATTAGCACACTTTCTATCCATGGTTATCCATGGGCTCTTAGTTACTTGCTTAGATCACTTGCCTTGCATTTTCAATTGTTTGAAATGGTGCTTTCAATTGTTTGAAATGGTACTTTGTGTGTGTGGTTTTGAAGATGTTTTGAAAAAGATGCCTTATCTAGGCAACCATTGTAACAATTCTTTACTCGAATGTTTTACAAAGGTGTTTGTCTTTTTTGAAAGATGTTTCAATGTTTTTGAAAGTTGTTTTGAAAGTTGTGTTGTGGAGTGTGTTTTGAAAAATGGCAAGGATTTGTTTTGCAAGTTGGTCAAGTAACCAAGAGCTATCTACCCTAAATTTCTCAAAGATCTTTCCTATGTTTTAACCCTTTTAACAGTATTGTTCCACCATTGTATTTGGTGGACAATCTTGTGTTAGGATGTTAACGGGACGGGCGCGGGTCATCGTTTAGACCATGAATGCAATAGTGCCAAGTGTCTTTGGCAATTTTTCCTTCAAGGGACTTGATCATTTTTAGGCAACTTGAGAAAGCGTCATCGAAGGACTATGATCATTTGATTTGTTTTTGTTTGGCCAAAGACACTCAACATGCAACATGGCCCATTTTTGAAGGCAACAAGTGGAGGAACCCTAGGGATGCAAGTGTGCATGGTGTTTGTTTTTTCATGCATTTATCTTGAATTAGGTCAAGCTATTTGTTGATTTTATTTGCATACAAACCCTAGGTCTATCATGGCATAATTTGAAAGCTTTTAAATGCGGAAATTTAAAGTCCTAAATTATTACAACATGATTATGGGGATGGGGGTACAAATGTTTGAATGGGGGGATATTTGGCAAGAAATTAAATCTAAAGCTATTACATCCATATCGAATATACAAATATTTAATTGTACAATATTAAAATAAATACAATAAATATGCAAAATGTATTATGCACAAAAAGATTTCTTATGTATGTGAAAGTATTTTTTCATGTGAAATATAAACAAAAATAAAAAAGTCAAATTTGAATATTTTTGTCATTTAGGGCAAAACCCTAGTTTTTGAATAAAATGGTATTTATTTATTGATTATGTACAATATTTGTTAATTAATTTATACAAAAATATAAAAAAAGTATATTGTAAAAAAAAAGTATTTTTTAGTGTCAAATATTAATAAAATAAAAATGTATTATTTTCATATTTTTTATCCTAAGTATTCTAATAAAATATACAAATATTTGTATTATATATTAAATATACTAAATATATACAAAAAATAAAATATTAATTATTTACAAAAAGAAGTATATTTTAGAAAATGTTTTTAAAATGTAAATAATAAATAATGACTAAAAAAAATATATTTTTGTATTATTTTCTAGGGTTTTAAATAAAAAGGTTTTTATATTTACTTACATACATATATTAAATAAAACAAATAAATGCCAAATAAATGCAAAAAAGGGTGGAAAAATATTTTTGATATTTTTGATATTTTAGCAAAAAATAATAAGTCAGAATCAAAAAGAAAAAAATCAAAAATGATCAAAATATCACACAATGGGCCAGAGGGGGTGTAAATTGGAAAAGGGAGTGCAAAGAGCAAGAACCAACTCAGGCCCAGCCCAAGTCAGCCTTCTTCAACCTCCAGCTTCGTTTGAACAACCAAAACGCGCGCTTTCCATGCTTCATTCAAACTCCTGATTCTTTGACTTTTAACAAAAACTCATAACACAAACAATGTAGAGCATCAAGAGACGAATTCATACATATAAAACACTTGACTTAACTTTAAGAAACGAAGGAGAATTTCTTCATCCCCAATTTCTGACCTAATTTTTCTTCAATGTTCATGGCCAAAATTCTCACAGCATACTCAATATAAATGAAAAGTAAATATATGGATGGCTTCAGGGCTTTGAGGAGAACATGTTTCATTCACAAACCTAAGCCTAACTCTTCCTATATTGAGAGATAGAAGTTCATGTTTTTACCTGTTTCAGTTTGAATCGTGTACAGCAATGGAGGTATCTCCAATGGAGTTTGAGCTTTGGTACAGCTTGCCTGAAGTCCAAGGATGCTTCTCCAACACCTGGCTTGCTTTGAATCACTATGAATCGTGCTATGGAAGTTCACCTGCAAAACTGAAAAAATGAAAATGGCAACAGGGGTTAGGGATGTTACAGTTTGTATTTAGGGCTTGGGATAGTTCCAATGGATGGTAGGGAATGTGTTTGAACAAGCTTTGGCCAAAACGCATGAGCAAACTGAGTTGTGCAACTCAATCTGCAGGGATGCCCTGTTTCTTACAGAAAAATGGTGTTTTGGTGAATGAGGGGGTATTGAGGATGAAGGAATTGTGTTTTAGGTCAGCTTGGGTGTATGAAAGATGTTCACAAGGTTTTTGTTTGACTGTGTTGACAGGAAGTGAGAGTTGGATAGTTTTTGCAAGCTTTCTTCCAATGTAAGCAAAGAGATGTCAACTTGTGATATAGGCCTGTACCAAGTTCTCAAGCATGCTGCATACTTTGTTCTTGATCAGTGGGATTTGCTTACAAACTCTTGCCTCAAAGATTTGGCTTGTACTTCAAAGATTCAGAATTTGACATAAAGCATTACTTTTCAAAAATGGCAAAGTTGCTTTTTCTAATTATGGATTAGTTCTTTGTGTAATGACTAAATGCACAAAACAATGCTTGAACACAAAGGTTAGGCATTTAATTATGGAGTGCAAACTTGGTTTAGAGGCCTGCAAGCAAGTACCAAGCATGCTGATTTGAAAATGGAACTTGTATGAACATGCATTTGGTTATGAACAAAAGTGAATTTTGCCCAACTTTGCAAATTCGAATCTCCCTAACCACAAGGTTGTTTGAGGAGTTCTTGGACAATTTGGAAAGCTTGGAATGTGTACTACAATCCATATTTGTAATTCAAATTGAAACTCAAAGTGGAAGCATGTGAAAAATGGCCAAGAAGTTGGACAAAAATCCTGCCTAGAATAGGTCAAAATTTCTCTAAGTTAAAAATGTTTTGCACCCTTGTTCCAAAAATCATAACTTGAGCTACAAGCTTCCTTTGAGAAAACTTTGTGAATAAAAGTTGTAGATTTTGCAATGGACTACAACTTTCATGTTTCAAGTTTTGTTTGAATCCATTTTCATCTTGGTGAAAAAATGGGACAAAGTTAGGAAAAAATAAGGAAGTTTCATAACTTAGAAAAATTCTAAGTTATGAAATTTTCTCATTTTAAACCCTAATTTGCAATTTTGGGTTTCTTGATGACAAAGTTTCATAATTTGACATGTCTTGATGAAAAATGAATCTTGGCACTTGATTTTGACCAAAAAGTCAAAGTTTGACTTTTCAGTATACAGTCAAATTTTGATCAGTTGACTGAAAAATTCATCTGTCAATCCTATGCATTTGGGATCTTTTGAACTTGTTGAATGTGTCAAGACAATGCCATTGAGTCCTTGAGTCCATGTGTGAGCTTTTTTTGCCATTGGTTAGGTCAAACAGTCAAAAATTGCCTTTGTGTAGTCAAAACCCTAAAAATGACCATTTTGCCCTTTTGGTGATCTGATCAAATTTCTTGTGGAATTGTGATCAATACTTGACGAAATGGTTCATATGAGTTCATTATGTTGATGTGGGTCAAATTTCATGAGGTTTGACTGTCAATTGGCCACAGTTGACTTTTTCCCCAATACAAATGATTTTTAGGTCAACTGTCCAATTGACTGGGCAAAGATTGGAATCAAGGCTTGAAACTTGGTATGGATAAACTTGTGAGTCCAACATGAAGCATGAAAGTCACTTTGGGAATTTTAGGTCAAAACATCTTTGTGCAAACTCAAACCCTAATTTGGGTTAACAGTGCAAGGAAGAGTCTTGAGCAGAGCAAACCCTAACTTGATCTTGAGCTCCAAGGGTCTTGTGGTGAGAAAATGTTGATGAAATGAGAGGGCAAATTTTGGGGTACAACAGTTGCCCTTGTTCAATCTTCTTGAACCTGAAGAGTTAGATTGGCAAGTTTGCCTTTCGCGTCTCGAAGGTAAAAAGAGATTGGACACTAGAGTGCCCTTAAATTTGCACTCGTCAAAGCATGGGTGCGGGAATGGGCTTGAAGATGCCATTTGGAGATGGGCTTAAAAGATGCCATCTGGAGGGGTGACAGAATCTTGTCGGGGATGGGCTTAAAGATGCCATCTGGAATGTTTGTTGAATTGTAGGTCGTTGATGAGTGAGTGAGTATCAGAAAGGTATCCATGTTTTGGAACATCTCTGAACTAGGGATCTTGAATAAGCAATGGATTGACATCCGTGTTTGGAGAATCCGTAAACTGTTTTCAGAGATCTTGGATCTGAACAAGCGATAGGTTAACATCCGTATCTGGAGAACCCGTAAACTGTTTTCAGAGGTCTTGAAGATGAATAAGAAATAGATCAGCATCCATGTTGGGAAGCGTCCGTAAACTGTTTTCAAAAGTTGAGTTTGAACAAGCGATAGATTAACATCCGTGTTTGGAGAATCCGTAAACTGTTTTCAGAAGTTGAAGAATCTGAACAAGCGATAGGTTAACATCCGTGTCTGGAGAACCCGTAAACTATTTTCAGAAGTCTTGAAGTTGAATAAGCAATAGAGCAGCATCCATGTTGGGAAGCGTCTGTAAACTGTTTTCAAAAGTTTGAGTCTGAACAAGCGATAGATTAACATCCGTGTTTGGAGAATCCGTAAACTTTTTTCAGAAGTTGAAGAATCTGAATAAGCGATAGGTTAACATCCGTGTCTGGAGAACCCGTAAACTGTTTTCATAAGTCTTGAAGTTGAATAAGCAATAGATCAGCATCCATGTTGGGAAGCGTCCGTAAACTATTTTCAAAAGTTTGAGTCTGAACAAGCGATAGATTAACATCCGTGTTTGGAGAATCCGTAAACTGTTTTCAGAAGTTGAAGAATCTGAACAAGCGATAGGTTAACATCCGTGTCTGGAGAACCCGTAAACTGTTTTCAGAATTCTTGAAGTTGAATAAGCAATAGATCAGCATCCATGTTGGGAAGCGTCCGTAAACTGTTTTCAAAAGTTTGAGTCTGAACAAGCGATAGATTAACATCCGTGTTTGGAGAATCCGTAAACTGTTTTCAGAAGTTGAAGAATATGAACAAGCGATAGGTTAACATCCGTGTCTGGAGAACCCGTAAATTGTTTTCAGAAGTCTTGAAGTTGAATAAGCAATAGATCAGCATCCATGTTGGGAAGCGTCCGTAAACTGTTTTCAAAATTTTGAGTTTGAACAAGCGATAGATTAACATCCGTGTTTGGAGAATCCGTAAACTGTTTTCAGAAGTTGAAGAATCTGAACAAGCGATAGGTTAACATCCGTGTCTGGAGAACCCGTAAACTGTTTTCAGAAGTCTGAAGCTTATTAATCTTATCCTGAAAAGGGTAAAATATTAGCTGAAACACAAAGTCATGTTGCATGAAATGTGTGATGCAATATGTGTATATCAATGTTCATGATATGAATGTAATGAATGCGCATGTAAGCTGATGAGCTGTTTTGCTGAGGATAGATAAATCCTAGATAGCCAGAGATAATAGAATCTTGACTGCGGTCGGGGAAAGTGAATCCTTGACTGCTGCAGGGAATTGCAAGAATTTTTTGTTGTTGAAGATGAGACATCCTTGTTGACTGCTGACTGCTCGGGGAACAAGATCTTCAATTGTTGAGGGATCTTAGGACCACTGCTGGGGATTGGAACTCCTTGGTGACTTGTAGGGAATGAGAATTCTGATGATCTCTACTGGGGAGTCCAACACCTGGTAGGCTTAAGCTGGAGAAGTAAAATTGAGAATCTTCAATCTGATGGGAAGTATCTCTGTGGGGAGAAGGTTCACTAGTCCGGTTCCGCTGGGAATTGATAGTTTGGAAGTTTTAGCTCCGCTGAGGATTGATAGTTGGAAGTTTTAGCTTCGCTGGGGATAGGATTTTCAGATTTTTAAGGCTCCACTGGGGATACTGAAACTTAACTCTGAGGGGAATTGAGTTCTGGAAGGCTCTCTGGCTGGGGAAATCAGTTTTGAGAAAACTTTTGTTCTGCTGAGGATTCTGAAGCTTAACTCTGTTTGGGGAATTGAGTTCTGGAATTTAACCTTGTTGAGGAATTTGGAGTTTAATTCCGCTGGGGATTCCTTCTGAAAGGGCATCAAGATATCTATCTGTACCTTCAACCTATCAGTAATCATCTTTTCTTGGTTTGTAAGGAAAATGATTATGTTCAAATGCATATGCCTATTTAACGAAACATTGGACGTTTCTCAAATAAAACATAAGTGCAAAAGAGAAAAAGGAAGACAAAGCAAATTTCTATATTTGGAAAAGTATTTGTATTAACTTTTTATGAGTATCTTTGTACAAAGGAGACAGACATCCTAGTAAGAGGATGTTGTCGTAAAAATTGAAAAATTTATACAAAAGAAAGATGGCTATGTGAAACAATTCCATGGGATCCCCATTCTGCTATAGCCTTCACAACTCTGAATATCTTGTCCACTCAATGCTTCGTCCGTCGATGATTGGATTGATCAGAATCTCGGAGCTTGTTGATGAAGAGATTGTCCTTTAAACTGATCCGACGAGACATAGTCATACGTTTTAATTCCCTAACTTTTGCCTGGACCGCCCTTTCGGGTTTTTAATCCACCGGGAAACCCCTTTTTGCCCAAGCCGCCCTTTCGGGTTTTCGACTTGTCGGGTGTATAGATTTTTTTGTTTTATCCCTGATTTTTTCCTGAACCACCCTTTCGGGTTTTCGTTTCACCGGGATGCCCATTTTTGCCCAAGTCGCCCTTTCAGGTTTTCGACTTGTCGGGTTTGTTTCATGCGTAGTATTTTTTGACTATGTCTGCGTTCGCAGGGTGTGGCAAATCGTCGCTGTCCATGGTGGTCAGAATCATTGCACCACCAGAAAATATGCTCTTGATCACAAATGATCCTTCGTAAGTAGGAGTCCATTTGCCCCTGGGATCACTTTGCGGCAAGATGATCCGCTTGATTACGAGATCTCTGACTTGATATTCTTGATGTCTGACTTTCTTGTTAAAAGCTTTGATCATCCGTTTTTGGTACGTCTGACCATGGCAAACAGCAGTGAGTCGCTTCTCGTCGATCAAATTGAGTTGATCAAGTCGGGTCTGAATCCAATCGTCTTCACTCAAACCAGAGTCCTTCATAATCCTTAAATAAGGAATCTGAACTTCCATGGGTAGAACAGCTTCCATGCTGTATACCAAAGAAAATGGGGTTGCCCCTGTCGAAGTACGTGCCGTGGTACGGTATCCATGTGGAGAAAACAGTAATATCTCATGTCAGTCCTTGTAGGTGACTGTCATTTTCTGAATGATCTTCTTGATGTTTTTGTTCACAGCCTCAACAGCACCGTTCATCTTCGGCCGATAGGGAGATGAATTGTGATGATAAATCTTGAACTGTTCGCATAGAGCGGTGATCATAGTATTATTCAGATTTGTACCGTTGTCTGTAATGATCCTCTCGGGGATACCATACCGGCATATGAGATTCTGCTTGATGAAGCGGGCAACCACATTTTTTGTAACAGAGGCAAAGGAAGCTGCTTCGACCCATTTGGTAAAATAGTCAATGGCGACCAGGATGAAGCAATGTCCATTGGACGCCGTGGGCTTGATCTCTCCAATCATGTCAATGCCCCACATTGCGAATGGCCAAGGAGCTGTCTGAACGTTGAGAGGAACAGGAGGAATATGAATCTTGTCAGCGTAGACTTGACATTTGTGGCAAGTACGGGAATGTTGATGGCAATGCTTCCATGGTAGACCAGTAATAGCCTGCCCTTAGAATCTTCTTAGCCATCGTATGTGCACTCAAGTGGGTGCCAAATACGCTGTTGTGTATCTCAGTCATGATCAACTCTGCTTCAGCTTTGTCTACACATCAGAGTAAAACACAATCATGGCTGCGCTTATAAAGGATGTTGTTGCTTAGGAAGAACTTGGCAGCAAATTTCCTTAAGAACTTCTTGTCATTGACGGAGGCTCCTTCGGGATATTCTCTAGTCTGGAGATACCTCTTGATTTCGTGAAACCAGGGTTGTTCCACTACTTCTTCGGTATTAATCTCATGACAATGCACAGGTTCATCCATTCGCTCGATGGTGATTTGGGGAGCCTTGTTATCCCAGTTAAGTTTAAACATGGAGGACATTGTTGCCAGAGCATCTGCTAGCTGATTTTCTTCTCGCGGGAAATGCTCGAAGGTGATCTGCTCTAAATGAGGCAACAATGTCAGGACATGTTCTTTGTATGGGATAAGATTAGGATGCTTGGTATCCCACTCTCCTTTGATTTAACTGATAACCAAAGCCGAGTCCCCAAATACGATCAAAGATTTGATCCCTAAGTCTATAGCAGCCTTGAGACCAAAGATGCAAGCTTCATATTCGGCCATGTTGTTGGCACAGCTGAAACAAAGTCGGGCCGTGAAAGGTGTATGACAACCTTCCGGGGAAATGAGTATCGCACCGATACCGTTTCCAAGTGCATTTGAAGCACCATCAAAGTACAGGGTCCATCGGGATCCATTTTCAGGTCCGTCATACGGTCCGTTACCTTCAATGTTGTCCAAAGTCATGATGTCCTCGTCCGGGAAATCAAATCTCATGGATTGATAATATTCGATAGCTTGATGAGCTAGATGATCAGCTAGTACACTCCCTTTTATAGCTTTTTGGGTAGTATACTGGATGTCATACTCAGTCAGGATCATTTTCCATCTAGCGATTCTTCCAGATAAAGCAGGCTTCTCGAAGATATACTTGATAGGATCCATTTTGGAAATCAGCAAAGTGGTATGAGTCAACATATACTGCCTTAGTCGGCGAGCAGCCCATACCAAAGCGTAGCAAGTTTTCTCAAGCAGTGAGTAGCGAGTCTTACAGTCGATAAACTTTTTGCTAAGGTAATAAATGGCATGCTCTTTTCGACCAGACTCGTCATGCTGGCCCAGTACGTACCCCATTGAGTTGCCAAAACAGTCAGATACATGATCAGCGGCCTTCCTTCGACGAGTGGCATCAGAATAGGAGGTTCTAGCAAATACTCCTTGATCTTATCAAAAGCAGCCTGGCAATCGTCGTTTCACTCGACTACCTGATATTTCTTTAATAGTTTGGAAATTGGCTCACAGGTAGACGTCAGATGAGAGATGAATCTGGCAATATAGTTCAAGCGCCCCAAGAACCCTCTAACCTCCTTTTTAGTACGGGGGGCAGGCATTTCTTGTATAGCTTTCACTTTTGCTGGATCGACCTCGATGCCTTTGTTGCTGACAATAAGTCCTAGAAGTTTACCAGACCTAACTCCAAAGGTGCACTTACTTGGATTCAGCCTGAGTTTGTACTCCTTCAACCTGGCAAACAGCTTTTGCAGATGTTCAAGGTGTTCCTCCTCTGTTTGTGATCGAGCTATCATGTCGTCTACGTAAAATTTGATCTCATGATGTATCATATAATGAAACAAAGCTACCATGGCGCGCTGATAAGTTGCCCCTGCGTTCTTCAGTCTGTACGGCATCACCTTATAGCAGAAGGTACCCCACTGTGTAACAAAGGTTGTTTTCTCCATGTCCTCGGGGGCCATTTTAATCTGGTTGTAGCCCGAGAATCCATCCATGAAGGAAAAAACCTTGTGCTGAGCCATGTTGTCAATCAAGATGTCGATATGTGGTAGCGGAAAATCATCTTTAGGGCTGGCCCTGTTCAAATCCCGGTAGTCCACACACATTCTGACCTTGCCATCTTTTTTAGGTACTGGCACAATGTTAGCAACCCATTGTGGATAGGATGTAACAGCCAGAAAACCAGCGTTGAATTGCTTCATTACTTCAGCTTTAATCTTCTCAGACATGTCGGGCCTCATTCGGCGGACTTTTTGCTTGATCGGTGGACAATCCTCTCTCATAGGGAGACGGTGAACCACGATATCTGTGTCTAAACCCGACATGTCTTCATAAGACCAGGCAAAGATTTCAATGTATTCATTCAACAGCTGTATCAAGCGCTCCTTGACACTTGGTTCCAGATTGGCACCCACTTGTACTTCCTTCTGGTCTTCCTCTGTTCCTAAGTTGACAGTTTCCAACGACTCTTCATGAGGCAAGATGGCCCTTTCTTCTTGCTGTAGAAGTCTGGCTAGCTCTCCCGGTACTTCACAATCTTCGTCATCTTCATACTCAGCCTGATTGACCAAATCTTCAGAGTTATTGAAGGATACAACAGAATAGTCACCCATAGAATCCAGAGTGGATGGGTACCTGCATTCGTGAGTGTGGGTGTGTGTAAGGGATAGCCATCCTTAAACAAAAAAAAAATGCAAAAAGGGAAGAAAATGAACACAGCAGTTTATAAATGAAAAACGTCCAATGAATCATTAAACATGGCATATGAATATGAAGAGAATCAAAACCCTTACAAATGGACCTACATGCCCCGGGCAAGGCATGAGGTGAAAAATAGTGTGCAGATTGTTTTAGTAATTATTACAGACCAACAGGAAATGTTCGAAAGATAAATTACTGATTTATGAAAGTAATGGGAACGAATTCTTTCGCCTCCCAGTTGTGTAGTCCCCCTTCGATGGTTGGGAAGATCCAATCTTCAATGTTACCCTCTTCGTCTTCGTCTTCTAAAGCATTGATTCCATGAGGAGAAATCTTGATGGGTGTCTTTTCAATTTTTGAGCGACGCATAGCTTTTTGCCCCGTAGCGGTAAATCCCAACCCAAACTTGTTTGTCTTGTGGGGAAAGTCAGGTAACTGACCCCATGTTGAGCTCTTCCCCTCCTTCATTGCAGCCTTTGCATCTTTCAGAGATGCCATCCTGGCCACCTGCTTGGGTACCTCAGCTACTGCCTTCGCTACTACCACCTCGGGAGCAATTTCCTCGAAGTGTTGGAACGGTGTTTCAATGAATTCGCCCTCCACTTCCACATACCTAAAGGAGTTCATATGACTGATCATGTACTCCTCTTCACCGTGTACAGTTATGATTTTTCCCTTGACAGAGTATTTCAGCATCTGATGTAGGGAGGAAGTGACTGCGCCAGCATTATGTATCCATGGTCTCCCTAGCAAGCAAGAGTATGACGGACGAATGTCTATCACATAGAAAGTTGAGTGGAATACTTCAGTGCCTACCTTAATGGGAATGTCAACCTCCCCATGCACCATTCTTTTAGACCCGTCAAAGGCCCTGACAATGATATTACTTGGTTTCAGCTCCAAGCCTTCACAATCCAATCGGTCCAGAGCCTTCTTAGGCAGCACGTTCAGAGAAGAACCAGTGTCGACCAAGACATGGGCGAGAGTGGTTCCTCGGCATTCGACTGACACATGCAATGCGTCATTGTGCTTTCTTCCTTTCGGAGTCAGGTTAACATCAAAGAAACCCAAGCCGTTGTCGGCGGTGAGGCTAGCTACACAATCCTAGAATTGATCGGCTGAGGTTTCCTGGGCCACATGGGCTGTCTTCAAAAACCTTATCAAAGCTTTGGCATGAGCCTCCGAACAAAGCAGCAAAGCTAACATGGATATCTTCGAGGGGGTTTGCTCCAGTTGCTCTACAACGTCATAATCACTTTTCTTTATTATTTTCAGAATCTCCTCCATTTCTTTCTTAGAGGTTTCGGGGATGACCAATGGTTGAGCCCTCGTCCTGACGAGCTCATCTTGGATCCCTTTCCCCTTATCAGCAGAAGTAGGAGGGACAACCACAGGAGTAACAGCTTCTTCAATCAATGGAGTTCTTGCAGAAAGTTTTATCGGTGCAGGAGTAACCTTGGCAGCACCTGAGGGTCCAAAGATTGCCTTTGGAGGGGCAATCTCTGGAGAGAAAATTCTCCCACTTCGGGTAATATTGCTCGTACCGGCAATGTTTCCAATGTCTGTAGTTTCTTCGTCAGAGCTCTCTTCAATTATCTCAACTTGTTTAACACCGTGGTAGTAGATTTCTCCACCATAATTCCACGGTATTGATTTGTCAGATTTGTAGGGGACTGGCCCAGGCATGGTTATTTTCAGAGGTGCAATCTTCGGAACTGATGTAATCTTAACAGGCCTTTTGGGGACCTTGGAAAGATTGGCGGAAATGGTGATTATTGAAACTTCATTGATAGGGGTTGGAGTAGCAGGAATCTTTTCAAAAAGAATTTGTTGGCTGTCCATTAGGCCTTGGATGCCTATCTTCAGCAATGGACAGTCGATTGGTAGGGAGGAACAACAGTAGCAGTCTTCTTTACATCCTGGGAAAATCCCAGCTTTCAACAGATTCAACTTGATTGTTAGTAGTGGAGTTACCAGATCATCAATAGCAGCAACATACAGATCTTCTTCAATAGCATGGACATTGCGACCATGCTTTGGCATCGGAGCGGATATTATATTCGGATTCTCTGGAGCGTCGAACTCAACCTCTTTTGCATATATCAAGTCTTGAATCTTATGCTTAAGCGCCCAGCAATCGTTGGTGTCGTGCCCGATACTGTCAGAACGATAGGCATATTTAGCATTGGGATGATAATGTGGGGAAGTTGTATTCACATTTTTTGGTGCCTCTTTGATATTGGCGAGATTCAGCTTCAACAAATGGGGAAGAACTTGTGCGGGCGTCATATTGATGCGGGTGAACTGCCGTTGTGGCCGTTCTACCCATTGTTGTTTAGGTCTAGACTGATTGTTACGAGGCTGATCATTTGATGAATTTTGAATCATCACGGCCCCCACAGTCGGCCGGCGCTCAGTTCTTCCCGATCCTTTTTGAGAGTACACAACAGCTGCTTCCTTCTTGGCCGGGAAAGATTTCTTAACATTTGTAGATGCAGAGGCATCCCTTTGAATCTTCCCACTCTTAATACCAGCTTCCACCTGTTCGCCAGTCAGAATCAATTCAGTAAACCCTGCGGAAGAGCTCCCGATCAAATGGTTGAAGAACGGGCCAGATAGGGTCCCCAAGAACATATCAACTAGTTCCCTATCTGAAAGAGGTGGCTATACTCTTCCGGCCAAGTCGCGCCATTTCTGGGCGTATTCTTTGAATCCCTTATTTGAGGCCATCCCCATACTTTGTAACTGAGTACGGGTTGGCACCAAGTCAGTGTTATATTGATACTGGAGATAAAAGGCAGTTTCCAAGTCTTCCCAGTTATGCACTTCTGACCTGTCAAGCTGGTAAAACCAGTCAGCTGTATACCAGACAAGCTGTCCTGAAAGAAGTGTACCCAAAGATTTCTATCAGACGTATGAGGTTGAATTCTTCTGACATATGACCTCAAGTGCATCTTCGGGCAAGACAGCCCGTCATATTTTGCAAAAATTGGCACCTTACACTTTGGAGGGATCACAATCCCAGCAATCAATCCCAATTCTTCAAAATCTAGCCCAGGAACCCTTTGCAGCTCCATAGCTGCCAGTCTATCCTCTAGGTTTTTGTATTTGCCGTCCGCTGGCGGGTATTGTTGCTCTGAATAATCTTCATCTTCCTCTACCTCTTCCTCTTCAGCCTCAGACTCAGAAGGTAATGCAGCCCCTTTTCCTTTACCGGTCCCCTCATCAGATGTGGAGGGAAATTCAAGAACTCTCCTAGCTTCATTCTCAAATCTTCTTCCCAGTGTAGCTACCCCAACTCTTTTCTTCTTTTTTTTTTCCTTTTTCTTGCTCTTTGTTCCCTAACAGTGCTTTAAGATCCTCCTGACCCTTTGCTAAGGTCATTAGGAGCTGTTGAAACTGCGAGTTTTGTGACTGCAGATCTTTGACCGTTTGTTCAAGATCCATCTTACTAAAATAAACAACAGAAAGATAAGGAAACCTGGTGTGAAGACCTGCTTATGCATATGATGAATGATATGTTTATTCATGCATTGCATTCAAGGATTTAGAAATTCAAAATTGTTGCAGACAAAAAGAACACACGTCATATTAATAAGAAGAAATTTTGTCAGTACATAAATGCCCCATGGGCCATATATTACAAAAACTTCTTAAGGCAAAAAGACGTTGCGCATCCTCTTTGGTGCGATGTAAGTGTTGAGGGTCTCCTCCTCGTGAAGTCGGCGGGTAAGCTCCAAAACCTTCTTCTCACTGGCGTAGAAGCTGGCTTCAAAAGTATCCCTTTCTTCCTTGAGTTAGATCCAGCTTTTTTGCATTTCCTCCCATGACGTTGGCATGTCAGGATGTAGGATGGTGTATGGAACCTCTCCTTCCTTAACAGGCTCTTTAATCAAAGGGAGAATGTGAGGGTAAGACATCATAAGACTTTGGGCTCGGGTTCGTACCCACTTGAGGTAAGGCTCAAGAGGGATGGAGTTCTTGTGCCCCAGTGTCTTGCTATCTACCTTGTTAGGCATCCTCCAAGCTCTGATGAATCTTTGGTGAAGTCCTTGCGCATCGTTGTCGAAGTCAAAAACTAGGTCAGGAATCAGCATGTCATGAGGGCCATCCCTCCGTGCATAACCAAATTGTCTCAAAGCTAGACAAGGGTTGTAGGTAATGCATCCCTTAATGCCAAGTAATGGAACATTAGGGAACTCACCACGATGATCGACGATGATGACATTTTCTCTGGACTGAGAACACCAATGTACATCAGAATGTGTGAGGGTCATCAATCGTTGTGACCACCTTAAGCCTTGGTCATTCTTCAAAACAGATTGTGGAAGGTGAGAAATAAACCACCTTGCAAGGAGAGGGGTACAGCACATGAGAACACCTCTCTTTATCATTGTTCGTGTGTAAAATGAGTGGAGAATGTCCCCAAGCAATGTAGGTATTGGATTCCTGGATAAGAAGATCTTAACAGCATTCACATCTATAAGTTGGTCGGGATTTGGGAACAAGACCAACCCATAAATAAGGAGCGCCACAATTTCTTCAAAGGCTTGTAGATCCAAAGAATTCCAACACTCTTGTGCCTTCTCAAACAAGAATTTTTCCAAGAAGCCTTTGACACCACTTCTAGTTTCCCAATGCCCCTTGATGTCAGATGGTTGCAAGTGTAGTGCTTGAGAACCATCTTCAGGCTTTGGTTCTTTTTTCGTACCATTGTAGGGTAGTTGATTAAGAATAGGAATTCTCAGGAGTTGAGAAAATCCTCCAAAGTAGGCACCAATTGATAGTCGGGGAATGTGAAATAGTGGTGAAGGGGGTCAAAGAATTGGAACAGCACTTTCACCATGTCTTCTTCAATGCTGGTGTTAACTAGGTTGAGAAGTCTACCATGTCTTTCACTGAAAAGAGAGCTTTCTGGAATTCTGGATGTAAGCTCCTTGAGTTGAGGAGGGACCCTCACAAGGTTGACTTGAATAGTTTTCCTGCGAAGAATTTCCATGACCTAAAAAACAAAAACAAAGATGAAGATCCAAACCCTTGAAATGGTTAGTGGATGCATATGATGCTTTATGATGTTCATGATGTATGCACAAACATATGTACAAGCAAGTCACACAAAACCCTAGTTTCAGGCTTGCATGGGGTTTCATAGGTAAGTACCCTCTTGAGTGTAGTTGGCTTAAAAACCTGTCCTATAAATAGTAACCGGGTTCTAAGGATCTCAATATCATTGGATTGTTTTCCATGTTCATTGTTTTGGTTTAGCCTCTTAACTAGCGACCAAAATATTCCAAGAAAACAACCCTCAATGAGTGTAGTATCGAGTATCTACCAACTTCGGACTGCACCAAAGCCGGTCATCTCACTACCCCTAATAAAAGGCCAAGATGGTCAAGTAAGGTTCTAGGTCATTAGTGCTTAGTGACATCACTCAGCGGCCCCGTACTCTCCTTGATTGAACTCAAGGGTTACCGGTACTCACAAATATGTCGCACTAATATAACTATTGCTTCAACCGTGTCGGTATACCCCGCACAGTTTCCACAACGTATTGCTATCTATGAATGTTTCCCAAATCCGGGTGTAAGATTTTAAGCCCAAACAAAAGAACCAAAAGGTAAAGCAATCAAAGCAAACAATTAGTCATGCAAAAGGGTGATCTAAGCCCTAAGGTTACTCCACTTTTAAATGATGTCCCCAGTAGAGTCGCCAGTTATGTGATATGGTGGGAGAACTGACTTGAGGTTTTGCGTTTGTTTTCGCAAATGTTTCGGTTTAGCAAGAGTCGCCACCGACTTTTTATTTTATCCTAAGGAAAGGTTAAAAAGCACAGGAAAAACCTTTGAGATGTTTTCTTGGGTTCGGGGAGTAGATTATAGAAAAGGGAAGGTATTAGCACCCTTTCTATCCATGGTTATCCATGGGCTCTTGGTTACTTACTTAGATCACTTGCCTTGCATTTTCAATTGTTTGAAATGGTGCTTTCAATTGTTTGAAATGGTACTTGTGTGTGTGGTTTTGAAGATGTTTTGAAAAAGATGCCTTGTCTAGGCAACCATTGTAACAATTCTTTACTCGAATGTTTTACAAAGGTGTTTGTCTTTTTTGAAAAGATGTTTCAATGTTTTTGAAAGTTGTTTTGAAAGTTGTGTTGTGGAGTGTGTTTTGAAAAATGGCAAGGATTTGTTTTGCAAGTTGGTCAAGTAACCAAGAGCTATCTACCCTAAATTTCTCAAAGATCTTTCCTATGTTTTAACCCTTTTAACAGTATTGTTCCACCATTGTATTTGGTGGACAATCTTGTGTTAGGATGTTAACGGGACGGGCGAGGGTCATCGTTTAGACCATGAATGCAATAGTGCCAAGTGTCTTTGGCAATTTTTCCTTCAAGGGACTTGATCATTTTTAGGCAACTTGAGAAAGCGTCATCGAGGGACTATGATCATTTGATTTGTTTTTGTTTGGCCAAAGACACTCAACATGCAACATGGCCCAATTTTGAAGGCAACAAGTGGAGGAACCCTAGGGGTGCAAGTGTGCATGGTGTTTGTTTTTTCATGCATTTATCTTGAATTAGGTCAAGCTATTTGTTGATTTTATTTGCATACAAACCCTAGGTCTATCATGGCATAATTTGAAAGCTTTTAAATGCAGAAATTTAAAATCCTAAATTATTACAACATGATTATGGGGATGGGGGTATAAATGTTTGAATGGGGGGATATTTGGCAAGAAATTAAATCTAAAGCTATTACATCCATATCGAATATACAAATATTTAATTGTACAATATTAAAATAAATACAATAAATATGCAAAATGTATTATGCACAAAAAGATTTCTTATGTATGTGAAAGTATTTTTTCATGTGAAATATAAACAAAAATAAAAAAGTCAAATTTGAATATTTTTGTCATTTAGGGCAAAACCCTAGTTTTTGAATAAAATGGTATTTATTTATTGATTATGTACAATATTTGTTAATTAATTTATACAAAAATTAAAAAAAAAGTATATTGTAAAAAAAAAGTATTTTTTAGTGTCAAATATTAATAAAATAAAAATGTATTATTTTCATATTTTTTATCCTAAGTATTCTAATAAAATATACAAATATTTGTATTATATATTAAATATACTAAATATATACAAAAAATAAAATATTAATTATTTACAAAAAGAAGTATATTTTAAAAAATGTTTTCAAAATGTAAATAATAAATAATGACTAAAAAATATATTTTTTTGTATTATTTTCTAGGGTTTTAAATAAAAAGGTTTTTATATTTACTTACATACATATATTAAATGAAACAAATAAATGCCAAATAAATGCAAAAAAGGGTGGAAAAATATTTTTGATATTTTTTATATTTGAGCAAAAAATAATAAGTCAGAATCAAAAAGAAAAAAATCAAAAATGATCAAAATATCACACAATGGGCCAGGGGGTGTAAATTGGAAAAGGGAGTGCAAAGAGCAAGAACCAACTCAGGCCCAGTCCAAGTCAGCCTTCTTCAACCTCCAGCTTCGTTTGAACAACCAAAACGCGCACTTTCCATGCTTCATTCAAACTCCTGATTCTTTGACTTTTAACAAAAACTCATAACACAAACAATGTAGAGCATCAAGAGACGAATTCATACATATAAAACACTTGACTTAACTCTAAGAAACGAAGGAGAATTTCTTCATCCCCAATTTCTGACCTAATTTTTCTTCAATGTTCATGGCCAAAATTCTCACAGCATACTCAATATAAATGAAAAGTAAATATATGGATGGCTTCAGGGCTATGAGGAGAACATGTTTCATTCACAAACCTAAGCCTAACTCTTCCTATATTGGGACATAGAAGTTCATGTTTTTACCTGTTTCAGTTTGAATCGTGTACAACAATGGAGGTATCTTCAATGGAGTTTGAGCTTTGGTACAGCTTGCCTGAAGTCCAAGGATGCTTCTCCAACACCTGGCTTGCTTTGAATCATTATGAATCGTGCTATGGAAGTTCACCTGCAAAACTGAAAAAATGAAAATGGCAACAGGGGTTAGGGATGTTACAGTTTGTATTTAGGGCTTGGGATAGTTCCAATGGATGGTAGGGAATGTGTTTGAACAAGCTTTGGCCAAAACGCACGAGCAAACTGAGTTGTGCAACTCAATCAGTAGGGATGCCCTGTTTCTTGCAGAAAAATGGTGTTTTGGTGAATGAGGGGGTATTGAGGATGAAGGAATCGTGTTTTAGGTCAGCTTGGGTGTATGAAAGATGTTCACAAGGTTTTTGTTTGACTGTGTTGACAGGAAGTGAGAGTTGGATAGTTTTTGCAAGCTTTCTTCCAATGTAAGCAAAGAGATGTCAACTTGTGATATAGGCATGTACCAAGTTCTCAAGCATGCTGCATACTTTGTTCTTGATCAGTGGGATTTGCTTACAAACTCTTGCCTCAAAGATTTGACTTGTACTTCAAAGATTCAGAATTTGACATAAAGCATTACTTTTCAAAAATGGCAAAGTTGCTTTTTCTAATTATGGATTAGTTCTTTGTGTAATGACTAAATGCACAAAACAATGCTTGAACACAAAGGTTAGGCATTTAATTATGGAGTTCAAACTTGGTTTAGAGGCCTGCAAGCAAGTACCAAGCATGCTGATTTGAAAATGGAACTTGTATGAACATGCATTTGGTTATGAACAAAAGTGAATTTTGCCCAACTTTGCAAATTCGAATCTCCCTAACCACAAGGGTGTTTGAGGAGTTCTTGGATAATTTGGAAAGCTTAGAATGTGTACTACAATCCATCTTTGTAATGAAAATTGAAACTCCAAGTGGAAGCATGTGAAAAATGGCCAAGAAGTTGGACAAAAATCCTGCCTAGAATAGGTCAAAATTTCTCTAAGTTAAAAATGTTTTGCACCCTTGTTCCAAAAATCATAACTTGAGCTACAAGCTTCCTTTGAGAAAACTTTGTGAATAAAAGTTGTAGATTTTGAAATGGACTCCAACTTTCATGTGTCAAGTTTTGTTTGAATCCATTTGCATCTTGGTGAAAAAATGGGACAAAGTTAGGAGAAAATAAGGAAGTTTCATAACTTAGAAAAATTCTAAGTTATGAAATTTTCTCATTTTAAACCCTAATTTGCAATTTTGGGTTTCTTGATGAACAAGTTTCATAATTTGACATGTCTTGATGAAAAATGAATCTTGGCACTTGATTTTGACCAAAAAGTCAAAGTTTGACTTTTCAGTATACAGTCAAATTTTGATCAGTTGACTGGAAAATTCATCTGTCAATCCTATGCATTTGGGATCTTTTGAACTTGTTGAATGTGTCAAGACAATGCCATTGAGTCCTTGAGTCCATATGTGAGCTTGGTTTGCCATTGGTTAGGTCAAACAGTCAAAAATTGCCTTTGTGCAGTCAAAACCCTAAAAATGACCATTTTGCCCTTTTGGTGATCTGATCAAATTTCTTGTGGAATTGTGATCAATACTTGACCAAATGGTTCATATGAGTTCATTGTGTTGACGTGGGTCAAATTTCATGAGGTTTGACTGTCAATTGGCCACAGTTGACTTTTTCCCCAATACAGATGATTTCTAGGTCAACTGTCCAATTGACTGGGCAAAGATTGGAATCAAGGCTTGAAACTTGGTATGGATAAACTTGTGAGTCCAACATGAAGCATGAAAATCACTTTGGGCATTTTAGGTCAAAACATCTTTGTGCAAACTCAAACCCTAATTTGGGTTAACAGTGTAAGGAGGAGTCTTGAGCAGAGCAAACCCTAACTTGATCTTGAGCTCCAAGGGTCTTGTGGTGAGAAAATGTTGATGAAATGAGAGGGCAAATTTTGGGGTACAACAAGATACATGTTATTTTACTCTGATTATGCTATTTATGTTATATGGGAATAGAGGGTGTTACATTAGTGGTATCAGAGCAATGGTCGGTCAGATTTGACCAGGTTACTAATGAGTTTATTCCCCGTTATATTCGATACATATGTGAAACACTACCGATACTTGTTTGTTTATTCTAACCACTTGGTTGTAGGAGTGAGTTTGAGGCAAGTGGGGGAGGAGTTTTCGCTTCCCTGAGTTATTTCAGCCGTGGAGTGTTGGTTCAGTGTGCTGTTGATTGCAAGAGTATAGATTTGAACTGATATTTATAGCAACTGTTTGGCTAAGACAATTATTTTTTGAAACCTGAGAAAGAAGGAAATGGAGAAAAACGTTATAAGCTTTAGAGAGATTGTTGGACATTATGCTCAAGTGATTTTGAGCAAGATGAAGGACGATATTGTAGATGGGTAACAATGGTTTATGCCACCATTACGGTTGTCGACTACCTATTGATAAATTGAGGAATTGATCACCCTTAATCACTTGTTGCTAGTAGAGGAGATCGTATTGGACGAGATAGGCTTATCTTGACAGTTTTATAGTATGTAAAATGAATGAGTATGTGCAAGACGATACCATGTTGTTTGCTTTGTTGGCAACGTTGGATCTCGGCGAGAAGCAAACTATGGGTGAGTTGCCTATTGTCTGTGATTTTCCTGAGGTGTTTTCTGAAGATGTAAGTGATTTTCCGCCAGAACGTGAGGTGGAGTTTACAATCGACTTAGTTCCTGGAACTAGTCCTGTTTCGATGAATCCATATCGGATGTCAGCTTCTAAGTTGAAAGAGTTAAAGAGTCAACTAGAGTATCTACTTGAGAAGAAGTTTATTCGTCTAATTGTATCGCCGTAGGGTGCACCTATTTTGTTGGTTAAGAAGAAAGAAGGTTCTATGAGGTTATGTGTAGATTATAGACAACTGAACAAAGTGACTATTAAGAATAGGTATCCACTTCCGAGGATTGATGATTTGATGGATCAGTTATTTAGTGCAAGTGTGTTCAGTAAGATTGATTTGAGGTCTGGGTATCATCAGATTCGTGTGAAAGCTGAATATATTCAAAAGACTGCTTTTAGAACAAGATATGGTTACTATGAGTATTCCGTCATGCTGTTTGGTGTGACCAATGCACCTGGTGTATTTATAGAATATATGAACAGGATTTTCATGAGTATTTGGATCAATTTGTTGTTTTGTTCACTGATGACATTCTAGTGTATTCGAAGAGCGAATAGGGCATGTTGAGCATTTAAGAATTGTGTTATTTGTGTTGAAGGAGAAGCAGTTGTATGCTAAACTTTCTAAGTGTGAGTTTTGGTTGAAGGAAGTGAGTTTCCTTGGGCATGTGAGTTCGAGTAGGGGTATTTCTGTTGATCTTGCAAAGATTGAGGCTGTGTCTCAATGGGAAGCTCCAAAATCTATTTGAGATTAGAAGTTTTCTTGGTTTGGCTGGTTATTATCAAAAGTTCATTGAAGGTTTTTCTAAGTTGGCGTTACCTTTGATGCAGTTGACTAGGAAGGTTCAGGCTTTCATTTGGACTTCGAGTGTGAAGCTAATTCTCAAGAGCTTAAGAGAAGGTTAACAACCACTCCTATTTTGATTTTGCTTAATCTGACAGAACCATTTGTAGTGTATTGTGATGCTTCTTTGATGGGTTTAGGAGGTGTGTTGATGCAGAATCAAAAAGTGAGAGCTTATGCTTCAAGGCAACTTAAAGTTCATGAGAGGAATCATCTGACACATGATTTATAATTGGTTGCAGTTGTGTTTGTCTTGAAACTATGGAAGCACTATTTGTTTGAATCGAGGTTTGATGTGTTTAGTGATCACAAGAGTTTGAAATATTTGTTTGATCAGAAAGAGTTAATATGAGGCAAAGAAGATGGTTAGAATTTTTGAAAGATTGTGATTTTGGTTTGAACTACCATTCAGGTAAAGAGAATGTTGTAGTTGATACTTTGAGTAGGAAGTCTTTGCATATGTCAATGTTGATGGTCCAAGAATTGGATTTGATTGAGCAATTTCGAGACATGAGTTTGGTTTGTGAAGAGACTTCTTTTGGGTGTAAGCTTGGTATGTTGAAGCTTACTGGTGGTATTCTTGACGAGATTCGAGAAGGACGGAAATCTGATTTGAGTTTAGTTGATCGATTGGCATTGATCAATCAAGGCCGGGGTGGTGATTTTTTGATTGATGAGAATGGTATCATGAGGTGTCGTGATAGAGGTTGTGTTCCTGATGTGGGAGATTTAAAGAAAATAATTCTTGATGAAGAGCATCGTAGTGGTTTGAGTATTCATCTTGGAGCTACTAAGATGTATCAAGATTTAAGGAAACTATTTTGGTGGTCTGGTATGAAGAAGGATATTGTAGAGTTTGTGTATTCTTGTTTGTTTTGTCAGAAGTCTAAGATTGAACATCAGAAACCAACCGGTTTAATGTAGCCGTTGTTTATTCCTGAATGGAAATGGGACATTATTTCTTATGGATTTTGTTTTGCGTTTCCCGAAGACTCCGAATAATTGTGATGCAGTTTGGGTCATATTTGACAGATTAACAAAGTCTTCTCATTTGGTTCCGATTAAGATGGATTATTCGATGGAGAAGTTTTCTAAGTTGTATATTGAGAAAGTTGTAAGTTTGCATGGTGTTCCATCGAGTATTTTTTCCGATAAAGATCTGAGGTTTACTTCGCATTTTTGGGAAGGTTTGCAAAGTGCTTTGGGTATGAAGTTATGTTTGAGTTTGGCGTATCATCCGCAAAAAAATGGTCAGACTGAGAGGACAATTCAGTCACTTGAAGATCTTTTGAGAGCTTATGCGTTGGATAAAGAAGGTAATTGGGGTAATTAATTGCCTTTGATTGAGTTTACTTATAACAACAGTTTCCATTCGAGTATTGGAACGGAACTGTTTGAGGCTTTGTATGGTAGAAGGTGTATGACGCCTTTGTGTTGGTATGAATCTGGAGAGAGTGTTGTGGTTAGACCTGAGATAGTTCAACAGACTATGAATAAGATTAAGATGATTCGGGAGAAGATGAGGACTTCCCAGAGTTGTCAGTAGAGTTATCATGATAAGAGGAGGAAGGATCTTGAATTTGAGAAGGGAGATTATGTGTTTTTGAGGGTTACTCTGATAACTGGTGTTGATAGAGCTTTAAAGTCGCATAAGTTAACACTGTGTTTTATTGGTTTGTATCAGATTGCTGAGAGAGTAGGTGAAGTGGCTTATCAGATCCATTTGTCGCCGTCACTTGCTAATCTTCATGATGTGTTTCACGTGTCTCAGTTGAAAAAGTATATTGTGGATATGTCTCATGTTGTACAGTTAGATGATGTTCAGGTGAGAGATAACCTGACTGTTGAGACATCACCTACGCAGATAGAGGATCGAAAGGTGAAACAACTTCGAGCTAAAAAAATCACTTTGGTAAAAGTTGTTTGGGGAGGACCGGCATACGGTAATGTGACTTGAGAGTTAGAGAGCAAGATGATGGATTCCTATCCTGAGTTGTTTGTTTGAGGTAATTTTCGAGGACGAAAATATTTTAAGTGGGAGAGAGTTGTAACATCCCAATTTTTATTTAGTATTATTTTATTATTTTATTAATCATTATATTATATGATAATTAATTAAATTATGTGTTTTGGTGACTATTTGAAATATTTAGATACATGTGTTATTTGAATATTTTGGCTTATGAGTGAGAATAGAAATGATTATGAGTTGGGCTTATATTATGATAGAAATGTGAAGAATAGAATTAGGCCCATTAAATAATATGGTAGTAAGAAGAGAGATTATAGTTGTTATGTCATAACACAAAAGAAGAGAAAAAAATCATATGGTCGTAAAATACACACCGTGACCTGTAGATTGGCATCATCGGAAGATGGTTTCTCCTCCTCGACCTTTTCCGATTTAGGGGGTCTTCATGAGCACCATCTTTCTTCTTATACTGCTTTAGATGGTCGTCCCTGATCAGGATCTCAATCGCATCCTTGAGATGAATGCATTCCTCGGTCACATGCTAATGGCTCTTGTGGAACCAAAAGTACTTTATTTTGTTCGTGTTAGGCTTAGAAGGCATATGCAGGGGAAAGCGGACCCCGACCTGGAAAAATTCTGAGCTTGCACAATCGGACAAGATGGGCTTACGCAAAGAAGTCAGACATGTGTATTCAGGGAATCGGCCAGCTAGCCCTTTATAATCTCGAGGTTCATGGGCTCTGTCCTCTTTCTTTTTATCGGCTCCCCAATGAAATTTCAAGGAATCGTCGTGTTTTGAAACTTTGGCATTCTCCTGATGTCGTGAGTATCGAACATTATTAAAAGCTTCTTTCTCCTCGTACTGGATATACGCCTGGCCTTTGAGGAGGAAGGTGTCTAGTGAGGCCGGTATCTCGATGCCAATTGCCTTTGCAAAGTGGCTACAGGGACGCATCACACACTCAAGCAAATATTTTTTCATATCGTCAGTCTTGGAGACCTAGACAACTTCACGATTGAGTCTCTCTCTGTACTCCCAAAGGGGATCGTCCTTCCCCTGTATGATTGCCTCCAGTGATGCCTCTGATTTCAGGTGGCGGTGAGAGGCCGTAAATTTTTTGGAGAACTACTTCTAGAGATTCCTCTAGGATGTGATAGAGTCGTCGGAGAGGCTTTTGTACCATGCCATAGCTCCATTCCTTAAAGTGGTGGGGAAAAGTCGATATTTGATGGTGCCCTTGACGCCTCGGTAATTGAGCAGGGCATCGATATTCTAGATATGCTCGTCTAAATCCGTAGTTTTGTCCTACATCCCCAAGTTCTGAGGCTTTTCCAGCCCGACTGGTGGAGGAGTTTCTATGATTGCCCGTGATAATAGACTGCATGGGTCGTCTTTATCACTCCACCCTGATGATTGAAGTGGAGAATAATTGCTTTTTCCCCTGTGAGGGTTATCAACTCGACGGGGAGTCGGGCTTCTCGGACGGTATTTTGGCTTGGGGAAGGGCGAACGACAGTTTTTGTTCGTCGATTGCCCTTGGTATTCTTCATTATCGGGGAGATTCGGTCCTTGCGGGGCAGAGTGTG
The DNA here is from genome assembly GCA_948472305.1 of Vicia faba. Lineage (NCBI taxonomy): Eukaryota > Viridiplantae > Streptophyta > Magnoliopsida > Fabales > Fabaceae > Vicia > Vicia faba. The sequence goes on along the minus strand of OX451736.1, from coordinate 1,288,858,979 downwards.
GTTTTGTTTCTTGACAGATGAAACCTCTGGCTTCTCCTGAACTGAGCGACGACTTAGTCACTGCCGTGATGGGCTGCGAGACTCGCGTTCTCGGTGTCTTCACGAAGGAGATCTTAAATGGAGTCCCTTTTCTAATGCTCAAATCCTATCGTTCTAGAATATGATTAGAGCGTTGGTTTGATTCAGTGCTACGAGTAAGGCCGCCATAGTTGGGTCAGCATTGGTCGACACCAATACCGGCTGGAAGATCACTGGTGTTTCTTAGACTTTCTTGGATTTTCTGATTTCCAAGAACTGGAGGTCGTCGTCCTCTGCATCATCGGAATAGGGAGACGCGATGCAGTCGTCTCTCTTCAAAGGGATATCTTCAAGGATAGGCATCTCTCTGTCATCGTCAATCTTGCGGACGTGGAAGATAACGGTTTTTTCAACGAGGTGGCTGTCATCTTGATCGTTCATGGTCTGAATCTTAAAACATTACTTTGTTCTTTGGTTTTGGAGGAAAGAAAGATGGGGAAAATAAGCTTTCCACAAACGACATCACTGATCTTACTAATGATCAAAATTTATAATGGGTCGATATTTACGTCTACAACGTTGGAATCACAGAGAAGAGAGTGTACCTGCAAGACACTCTAATGCTCAAGTAAATAAGGGTACAAAGAGATACAAGAGAGAATATTGGGTTTAAGAATTGGATATTCGATACCTTACCTTCACAAGTGTGAATGTTTATATAATGTCTCCGGCGCTTGGCCATTGGTTCCTATTTTTGAACCTGGATATTAGGCTCTCAAATAGGTAACTATTAGGATTTCTGCGTGAAAGCAGGAACGAACAACACGTACCCGTTATCTTGAGAGGAGGTGCTCGCAACTAGCTGTTATTTCAAGCAGAGATGCTCGAAACTAGTCGTTGTCGTGGGCAGAAACATGGTCGAGGGTAGTCGTGGTCTTGTTGAGTCGGGAGTCAATCGACCATGTGATCATAATTGTCGAGCATAAGGGAAATGTGCCCTTTGCTAGTCCTAGGCCGATTTGATCAATGCTTTTGAGCCATCCTGGAGTAGTAGTGGATTGGACCGTGTATAGTTGTTGGCCCAGTCCAAAACAAATGTGAACACATTTTTTATTTGAAAATCAAAATATGGTTTATCATGATGTATAAACCTAAAACATTTCGTTATATCAAATTTGATGGTCAATTCGACAACATTTTAAATTTGAGTTTAATGGACATGCACTAACTGTGTAAAATAATTTTACACCGTCGTCCAATAATAAAGCAACAGTCTACCATGTCATTTATATAATTTTAAAATATAAAGGTGATTTGACCGAATAGATATTCATTAATTGATAGTGTAAAATAATTTTATCACGTGAGTGTATCTCTTATTTTCTCTTTAAATTTTGATAAACAAACAAATATAATCATTATATATTATTAAAATGGTAATGTTTTAAAAATGATAATCACATAAATTAAACTATTATATAGTTGTCATTATTATTTTAATAGTTATATATGGTATTATATTACCACACCATGATATTGTCTATTGTGTGTTGAAAATTTGGGTTCTAGTTTGAAGTCTACAAGTTATTGCAAAGTATCTATGGTCATAAAGGCCTTAATTGTTAGTAGCTTTCATCATGAAGTATTATAAATAAAAAATTAACTGGCATTGATGTTTACCTCTCCAACCACCTCTCATGAGTCATATAACTTATTATTTAGCAATGAGATTGAATTAGCAATACGTTAGACATTGCTATATCTTAGACAGTGTTGTCAAAAAAGGTCTTTATTAGAATTTAATTCACGTGAATATATACTACATGACACAATAACTATATATCATTGTCAGAGAGACTGTTAGATTCAAACCTTAGGAGTGAAGGATTCTATTTCAAGGAACTGTGACTGCAAAAGCAAAGGTAAAAAGGAAATAAAAACAACAATGGCAAAAACTTTATTCTTTTCTATTTCAAGAGATTGTAATTTTAAGTCAAAATAATCTACTTCTGACTCTACAATAATCTGTGATAGAATAATCTATAAGCAATCAAGAAGTATTTGTATTTTAACCTATAGCACATTCTTGAAAATAAGGGTGACTTTGATTTATGTACTTGTGCCATAGTGGCCTATACCTGCTTATAGATAATCTCAGCCATGGTTTCATGTTACCATTGAAGTGAATAACAGCCGCACTTTCAATTAATCGGTTATCGATATTTAGGTCATAACCTAATCCTAATACATGCCATCTTCTGTCAAGTGGTTCCACCAAACCATAAAAACTAAGAAGTGCAGGAGAAAGTGTACCGAGCTTCCACAGCGTCCCGTTGGCATTCTGCTCTTGCCAGTAGTGATATACTGCTGTCACATTTGATTTCCTCCATTGAATCAAGTCAAACACATTCATGCCTAATGACCACGCGCATGTCTGTGGATCGAACTTTGAGCTTATGATTGAATTTGTGAAGTTGAGATACTTGTAGTACCGGTGAAATGCTTCAAGACAGGTTTCGACCGCACCGATTACGTTTCCATGCAATTCAAGTGAGAAAAGTGGTGTTAGGTCTTTCTGGACAACAACGTCGTCGTCGAGGAAAACAATCTTTTCAAGCTGTGGATAAATCTCGGGGATGTAAAACCGAAGATGGTTTAGTAAAGACAAAAACTTGTTGTTCCGCAGTTTCGGTTCGGGGTTTACATCTGGATATGCTCCGAAATAAAAGGCTCGAGATTCTGAATTGAGAAGCTGTTTGACAATCGGAGAATAAGATTCATTCAGCCAATGAAAATCTTTGACATTCTGCACTTCTATTGTAGCACCTTTAAAGTCGTTACCGAGGAACCATGCTTGCATTGTTCCATAGTTGACACCATCGGTTACAATATGAAAAACTAACTGCATTGGATACTCAGCATTGAGGACTGTAGAGTTAACAACGACCGACGTTGCCAGTACATTATCCGAAAAGATGCAGAAATGGTATAGATTCTGATCCGTAAGCCGGAGCGAGTTTCTCGTCTCATCTGAGAGTTTTTGCAGAGAAGGTTTCTTTAACCAATCAGCACTAAGTTTCACATCTAAGCAATGAAGACTCTTCGGCAATGCTTCGGCCGATATTTGAGCAAACACATTGCTTTGAACTGACGCTGCAATCGCTCGCTCTTCAAGAGCTTGAATATGCGATTTCATTGTAACTATAGTGGTTGCAATGTCATAATGGATATCTTGCGCCTTGAAAATCAAAGAAGATAGGCTTTTAATTATCGGTTCGGCTTCCTCCTTCGTGACAAGCCTTCCGGCCATGGCAGCTTTCGACAGCAAAAGCTGGCAAGCTCTAATCTTTGAGCTTAGCTCCCATGCTAGATGAAGATTATTATGTTCTTTTGCGATAACCACGTAAGCTTTGGCCAGAACCATTTCCTCTGCTAATTGCCTTGAAAAAGATGTTGCACTTGAAATTTCTTCGGTAAAATTCAATCTATCCTTAGCAAAATGTTCTACATTTTTGTTTCCCTCCTGCAATAAGTAACTTATTCAGTAAGAACAAAAGCGGTATTGGTTAAAGAAATAGTTTCAACAGAAAATAGCAATATCACCTAAATCGTAACATAACTTCGAAAGAAGAACATAGCCGTCATGGCAATGCAAAATTGTTGTAGAATTTACAGTTACAATCACATAGTTTTGAGATATCTGGATTATTTTCTAATGCATCGGTTTAAAGGCACACACTTACCATATTTTTTGATTTCATGAATCATGGCTTAAGCGACCATTTACTCAACTTCAAAGTTTGATTTAGACATATGAGTTACTCTTTAATTGCACCATTTATCATGTATAAAAGCAAATTTGTATAACTAACACTATATTCATGAAGAAGATTTTTCAAAAAGGATATATTTTTAATGAGGGAAAAATGATGTAATTAAATTAGACAAAAGCTTCCAAGTTGTAACACAATCTTGAAAGTTAGATTTTTTATGTAACATAACTAGATATCTAGAAACTTGTCAAATTAACTAAACGAGTGATAGATTGTTATTGAAAATCAGAATACTTTAAATTGGTTCGTGCCTGGACCGTCATCGAGGGCGTGCAAGATGAGTTATAGCACATGGCCTCAAATTTTTCAGGATAATAGACCTGCCGTATGGTTAAAGCACAAGTATACAGGGGCTATTTAAATTGTGACGGTTGAACTGTAACTAACCAACAGAGAGACTCGTAAACGAATAGATCATTCATTGATAGCATAAGTATGATGAAAACAAAGCATTTAGAAAAAAATGAATTTGAACAAATATGAAGCGATATATGAAATCAGCAAACAAGAATATAAGGTTTTAGAGGTATTTGCATAAGAAACAAAACTAGATTAAGAAAAGAAAAAAAGAGAGCAAGTAATGTCGGTACCAGAAGAGGATGTTTGACCCGATCTTCATGGTAATTATGTTGAAGAAAAAACAAAACCAAACCGACAACAGAGAAAGCTCCAAGCAGAAAGCAGATCCCATAAGACAACTTCCGTCGAATCGGGCGCCGAAACTCGGCAGCCCGACGCCGCATTTCTAACCGCTTCTTCCCCAACAACACAAACTCAGTTCAAAATCCGAAATCCAAAATCAACAATCAAACCAAAACATATAAATAGCCAATGTTAATGTTGAGTCTCACTTTTGAGGATTATGAAATTCATTCAGTAAACGAGTAGAGGCGTTACTTGTGAAAGAAGTGAGAGCAAAAATAAAAAAAAAGAAAAGAAAAATAAAATAAAATGGTGATCAATTTGTGTTGTAAAATTTTTGAGAAGAGAATAATGAACCGACAAATGAAGAAAAAAGAGTAAAATAAAGAGTGTGGTTTTATCTTTTTTCTAGAATGAGAATTAATTAATGAGAAATAAAGACAAGTGTACACGTAGGAGGAGAAACAAACCATATCAGGAAAAAGTTGAAACTTGAAGGTTACATCTAATGTTTGCTTTGCATCCACCATTACACTTCTAAGTTCTAATGTCACAAAATAAACTTGCTTTATTATTAAATTAATAAACTATTATCATGTTATTAGGTAGATTTTTTTTAGTCTTGCATAAAATAAAAAATTGATGTTATTAGACTTAAATATATTTTTATAGGTGTAATTTTTATTATTTTTCAATACAAATATATTAAATGTATAATTTTTTTTTATAAATATATAGTTTTCTTCTATTTTTACTCATTAAAAAATTATATTTATTATATTTTGATTAGAAAATAATAAAATCACACTTATAAAATTATAGATAAGTTTTTTCCTAATAATTATACTATTTTTCTTCTTGAAAAACCTTGTCCTTTGTGTATAACAATATGTATTATCAATTGATTTGACGAAAATTACAATAGATGATAAATTATTTTCCAAAAGAATTTAACACGTATACATGTCTAAAATATAAAAAAAACTTATGATTAAAGTGAAAAATCTCTTATCTGTCTTTAAATTATGTTTGGTTTATACGAAAAAATTAGATATTAGCTTTTAATTTTTATCTTTATTTATATTATAAATAAAAAAGTATAAATAAAAAAGTTATGTTTGATAACTCATTTTTATCTTCTAATTTCTAACTTTTTTTTTATTAAATTGTGTATTTTTTCAAAGACTATTTTAAGTAACTTTTATCTTATTTTTTTTTTAGTTTTATTCTTATTATTTTAATTAAAATTTATTTTTAACTTTTACTATTTAATAATATTTTAAAATAAAATAAATATGTTTTAAATATAAAAATATAAAAAGTCAAACTTTATATTTAAAAAAAAAGTTATAAATCTTTTATTACAATTTCTTTATCTTTTCTTTTGTCGCTTCCATTTCACCTTGCTTCATTCTCATCCTCCGTTAAATTCATCTTAGTTCTTTATTGATGTTTACTCCTACTCTATTATCCGTCGTTTGCCGATAAAATTTATAATATCATTTTATATTTATCAACTATTTGAATCACTATTTTACCAAAAACATCAATTAATTTATCAATAATATGTCATCAAACATCGGCTATTAGTCATTAAATATATATATATATATATATATATATATATATATATATATATATATATATATATATATATATATATATATATATATATATATATATATATATATATATATATATATATATATATATATATATATATATATATATATATATATATATATATATATATATATATATATATATATATATTCACCAAATATATAATATAAGAGTGATGTGATAGTTCAAATGATATGTGTTAGTTTAGTTAAATTTATGAACAATTATTTATAATTTAAAAATAATAATTTTAGTATTTTAAATTCAATCAATAAACAAGGTATATTAAAATTTTAAAAGTATTTAATTAAATTTATAAACTTTTAGAAAATTAAATTCAACCTACTAAGTAACAAAATTTTAATTTATATATAAAATCATTAATAAATAAGTATATATATTGACAGCAATATTTATTTTTATTTATGTATTTATATAAGTAAAAGTGTTGATATTTATAAATTAGTAATTTATTTTATAAAAAATATAATGTTTCTTATCATGTGTGCATATGATAGGATAAATATGTCGCGAGTCTCATATCATTTTTTTATTTTTTATTTTTTGTCATATTGTATGTCGTTATTCTATCATGCGCGAGTTCAGTATTATTTCTTAGATGTTTTGAATGATGTTAAAACTAGTTAATATGTAGTATTTATTTATTGGATATTATTTCTCTATGTCTAGGTTGCATTTTGATCTTAAGGCACTTATGGAACGAGTCAAAAGCATTTGAACAGTTAAAAAGGATAAAAATATGCTTTTTTTTTTTGAAAAAACATGTTTGGAGTCGACTCATTCATGTTAGGAGTCGGCTCCTACTGAAAGCATTTTGAAAGAAAACTCTCTATAAAAAAAAGGAATCGATACATAGGGGTCTTGGAGTCGACACACGAAACTAAGGAGTCGACTCCCTCGAGCTGTGGGTCGACTTCCACTAAAAGATATTTTTTATTTTCAAAACCTATTCAGGATGGACCGACTGCCACACATCTAGAGTCGATACATAACACGAAGGAGTCGACTCCCACGTGGTATGTCTCGACTCTTTCTGAAGTCGAATTTTCTCAAAACCGTATATCCACTTGGAGTCGACTCCCAGAAAGTATGGGTCAACTCCCTTTCCCTTAGGATTCGACTCCCACCTCAAATAAGTCGACTCCCACTGTTCAAAATATCCAAATTTGTAATTTTCCAAACCTATTTTTTCTATTTCATTATTTCACACACTCACACATATATAGTCATTCATGCATCATTTCTCATTATTGAAACAAAAAATATATAAATATTTTCATCATCTTCATCCCCTCTCATTACATACACACAACAACTACACATAATCATTTTTTTGTGTATGATCAAGAGATAGTTTGATGACGTCCAATTAGGATTCGATGTAATCAATTAGGTTAAAAGATCTTTGGGGGTTTCAACATAAATAGTTTAAGGTTTCCTTCCAAGATCAAGGATTGATTTGGGAGTTTTGCATAAGATTGTGCAATTTGGATTCAGCCGAGTGAAAGATTTGAAGAACATGGGTTTCTGTTAAAGGAGTAACGGTAACTGGAGGATCACTTTGGTAAACTTGAGTCACGACATCTTCGTAATTTGGATTCAGCCAAGTGAAGACTTTGAAGAACATGGGTTCTGTCAAAGGAGTAGCGACAATCGGAGGATCAAATTGGAAGTATCCAGTTACTTGATTGAGCTCTGATCAAGGGAAAAGAAGATGATAATATCAACATCAAAGTTAGGGTTTGGAGAGTTGCATTGCTACTTATTCTCTTGTAAACAATATTTTGCAAAGGTTAATTTTCATTATCTTAATTCCAAATGAAATTGGAGGAAGACGTACCCATAGAGAAACTGCATAGGGAACTTCTTAAACAAATTATTGTCTCTCTCTCTCTCTCTCATTTATATATACTTGCAAATTGTGAAAAAGTTGATTTTGTAATTTATACGATGAAATAATCTCTTTATTTAATATTTCAAACTATTTTGTTGAGTTGATTACAATCTAGGTGATTGCAATTGGATTTACATATCAACAAAATCATAGAAAAATTAATTTTGAATCGATTGCACACCAAGTGTTCGAGAAATTGTTTATATCAGCTTTTGTTTGATATTTCATTTGAAATATATTACTATTGTGTGATTTAAATTCAAACGCGGTTCCTGAAAATATATTGATTTTTTTCTTATCTTACGTATTTATTCTATCGGTTTAACGCATATTCGGTATTTTTGATAACGGTTCAGATAGACGGTTGTCAATCCAGGTTTGTTTCCGTGCACCATAGTTAAAAAATGAAACTTAATTTTAATAAGAAAATTCCATTTGTGATCTATTCACCCCCCTCTAGATCATAGCCTATCGTCTAGCAAGTGGTATCACGAGCACCGATTTATCTTGTGATTTGAAATTTCTTATTAGATCATGGCTTCTGAACCTAAAGGGGTGTATGATAGATCGCTAATTTTCAATGGAGAAAACTATGGTTATTGTAAAGATTCTATGTGTATCCATCTTAATTCTGTTGATAGGAAAGAATGGAGTGCCGTCCAAAATGGTCCATTTGAAATTACCGTGACTAATGTTGATGGTGTTTTTATATTTAAATTGGAAACAAAATGGGACGCGAACGATGATAAATTATGGTTGTAAGGTTGTAAAGCAAGGAATATTCTCATATCATCTTTAGGAGTTGATGAATATTACCATGTTTCCCATTCCACAATCGCCAAAGCTTTGTGGGACTCGTTGCAATTTGCCCATGAGGGAATTAATGAGGTCAAACAAGCTAGAATCAATACTTTAAATCAATTGTTTGAACTCTTTTATATGAAGCATGGTGAAACCATTAACAATATGCAAAAGAGGTTCACTCATCTTGTTAATCGTTTGAATGCACTTGGTATGCTTGTTTCTAAATTTCTACTAACAAAGTGTTCAAATGTCTTAATAGGGAATGACAACCAAATGTTGCCACAATCAAGGAATCTAATGATATATTAACATTGGACACCACTAATTTTTTTGGAAAGCTTGAAAAATATGAGCAAGAGCTCATTTTCTTAGAGAAGCATGAGAAGAAGATTAAGAAATATAAGAACAAGGAAAAAGAGATAGATAAGAAGTTAGTTTCTCTTATGAGTTCTAGTTCTAAGTCCTCAACTAAAGAACAAGATGATAGTGGATATAGTGATTGTTTGGATGATGAAGAAATACGGTTAATTGTTATAAGATACAATAGGTATTTCAAGAATAATGGAATGAAGCACTCAGACAAAGGTATCATTAATTATAGAAGACAATCAAATTCCTCAAGGCAAGATGAGGGTAAGAAATAAAAATCAAAGAGTTCATGCTATAATTGTGGAAAGGCCGGTCACTATAAACCATATTATCCATTGATTAAGAAAGATAAAGGGAATGGTCAATACAAGAAGTCTAGCAAGCCTAGAAAACCATATATTGCTTGAGAGAGTGATAGTGAATCCTTAAGTGAAGATAACTCAAGTCATGATGATGAAACAACAAATTTTTGTCTCTCGGTTTATTATAAGGAGAATAAATCTAGTAAGCCTAGAAGAGCATACATTGTTTAGGAAAGTGATAGTGAATCCTCAAGTGAAGAAAGCTCAAGTGATGATGATGAAACGACAAACTTTTTCCTCATGGCCCATCAAAAGAAAAATAATGTAAGTCATTCTAAACATGAACTTAATAATAATATGTCTTATTCCGAATTGCAAAATTCTTTTTAAAATCTATATGGTGAAGCCATAAATAATTTTAATAGGTTAGCTTCAAATAAAACAATTTTTTTCATACCTAGAAGCCAAAGTTTTAGAAACTGAGAAAAATATGGAAGCTCTTAAGAGATCCATGTTAGAAATTCAAAAGGATAAAAATTCTAATGAGGAGCCTTCTTGGTTTGTTGTGAAACTTGTCATATTTGGCAAAAAAAAGGTTATTGCTCTAAAATCCAAAATGAACTAGGCATTAGAATCAAAATTTACTTTTGCTATTAATCTTAGAAAATTTAAAAAGGATTTAAATCCTCCATACAAAAAGTATAATTTTGTCGAAAAAGAATCAATTAGAAAAAGCCCCTCTCATTTTCATTTGACTTGTTATTATTGTTTCAAGAAAGGTCCACTACTATGGAAAGGCCATACTAAAATGGTTGGAAAAGGAATACCACAACATCAGACCAACCGTTGTGAGGTAAAAGATGATTGTATGTCTGGTGCTTTCCACCACGGTCACGAGACCATGATAATAAGGCATGATGCACGCTACCTATCACAATGTTTATGCTTATCAACCATTGTGATATATATATTTAAGTATTTGGTTTGAAACCCAACATCAACAATTTAGTTGGAATATAAATAACATTTCATCACAGTTACAATAGATAATTATTGTGGAAAGTATCCAAAGTTTATTATATAATATGTAGATTGCCTTTTTTCCTCTACACCTCACTAAAAAAATACAACCATTCAAATTGACGAAGGTGTATATAATCTGAAAATTAAACTATTCTTGGAAAACAACTTAAACAAACCACTATATGCATGGCACACTCATATCTTTCTCTTTAACATTTTGAATATGGTTCAATGACCTAATTCCTTCATGGCATCGATTACTTCCCTATAAGTATAAAAAATAATAAACACCATTACATTAACAAAAATACATGGAACATTCACCAAATGAAGAAACGAGAAACCATTTTTAACAAGAAACATAAATGAAATCAGAGCATAAGTTTAATGAATGAACCTGAAGGTAGCCATTGGTATAGACAAATTTTAAGGTTGAAGTATGTGTGATGAGTGATAATTGTGTTAAGGTTATGTTTTGAGAGAGAATATTGAAATATGTTAGGGTTTTATTTTTAGAGAAATAGTTGTTTTGTACTCAGCGAGAGATAATTTCACTTATATATTAAAAATATCACTTTTCATCACGGTTGACAAGAAGAGCCGTGATAAAATGATTGGACTTTACACCATGCTTGAATAAACTAACTGTGATGATATACAAGGACATTATCTTTTTGTGACGATAAAATGGGATATTGAAGGAGGTGAGATTCAAAACCTATAACTCCTGGTACATTTCACTACGGATTTTAACATTAAGTGTAGTGAAATATTTTTTAGTAAAAACAAAAAAAAAAGATAAAAAACGAGATTCCATTATGGTTAACGAAAGTTCATTGTAATATTGTTTGACGAAATGTATTTTTCTCAGTAGTGGTCATACCATTGCAAAATTAAAATATTTAGGAGATTTCTTGTTCTTAAAGCTGTTTTCAATGGTTGCCTAAATACAACATTGCTTCTACTTACTCTCGAGGACCCAATTAAAATTGGGTACCTATAACTCTTACTTGATATTGTAGGTTAAATGTCTTGGCTCCATGGAAAGAATGTGGATTCTTGATAGTGGATGTTCAAGGCATATAACGAGTGATATTTCCCTATTCATTGACTTTGTGGCAAATAAAAATGGGTATGTAACCTATATAGACAACAACAAGGGTGCTATACTTGGCAAAGGTAGTGTATGTAATCCCTCTTATACTACTATCGCTAACGTTATGCTTGTTGAAGGCCTTAAGCATAATCTTCTTAACATTAGTCAACTACGCGACAAAGGATACAAAATTACTTTCTCTAATGATTGTTGTATGATTGAACTTAATGAAAAGAAAAATAAATCATTTAAGGGCTTGTGGGTAAATAATATCTATATGCTTAACTTGGATGTTGTATCTTTGACAAGTACTAAGTGTTTATTAACCATGAGTGAAGACTCTTGGTTATGGCATAAACATTTAGCTCATGTCAATTTTTATTTACTAAAAATAGTGGTCTCAAAGGATCTAGTTATTTGTACCAAAAATTAAAATTTCAAAAGATCACATATGCGATGCATGCCAAATAGTAAAGCAAACAAAGGTCTCTTTTAAATATAAAAAGATAGTTTCAATTTCTATATCTCTTGAGCTTTTCTATATGGATCTTTTTGGTCCCTCAAGGACTAAAAGCTTGGGTGGTAATTACAATTGTTTTTTATTGTAGACAATTACTCTAGATTTTGTTGGACCATCTTTTTGCATAGTAAGGATGAAATTTTTTTTTGGCTTTCTTTAGTTTTGCAAGGTTGTCCCAAAATAAAATGAATTTAAACATAGTTTCTATTTAAAGCGGTCATGGAGGTGAATTTTAAAACCATCTCTTTGTGGAATATTGTGATCAACATGGCATTAAACATAATTTTACCGCTCGTAGAACTCCACAACAAAATGGTGTTGTGGAGCGCAAAAACCGAGTTTTAGAGGAGTTGGAAAGAACTATGATCAATGAAGGTGGTCTACAAAAATATTATTGGGGTGATGCGATAAGTATGGCTTGTTATGTTTTAAATAGGATATTTATACGTCACATTTTTTATAAAAAAAACTCCTTATGAACTTCTTAAAGGCAGAAACCAAATTTATCACATCTTCATGTTTTCAGATTCAAGTGTTTTATTTTAAACAATGGTACGTGTTAGTTCCATAGTTTTATGATTGACTAAATTTTGGTAAAACATGGTTCTATACTTATATTGTGCAAGATGTTGTAACATCTTCATCAACTGTCATAACAGTTTTACTGTTATGTGTTTCAATAAAATGTCGAAGACATATGTCATGACATCTTGGCATGTGTACAACAGGCGCTGTTGTTGTATATCTCTTGAAAATTTTGTTTTGATTTGATGAGATCCTTTTGGATATACCTCATTACTATGTGAAGATCAAGGAGATTATTTATGAACAATGTGCATATTTGATTTGTTTCATTAAAAAGGATCTTGGAGACTTTTTAGGAAAATTTAAAAATATTTGTTCCTATTTTTATATGAAGATCTTGCAGCTGATTTAAAAAGTGAATATTGGATTTGATTTGTATAGTCCAAGCCCATTCTACAAGAGTCTCTAAATAGGGGCTTGCTATGACCTAAAATATCAAGCATTCAAAAAGAAAAAAATAGTGTGTGAAACATAAGGATTAGGGTTTTGGGAGTCTTTTAGGTTCTTAGTGTTTGTGTTCTTTGTATGTCACTCATGTATATTTTGATGCATTGAGTTGACTGATTTTTGCTTGTTTATCAAGTTATTTTTCTCACTCGTGAGCTTTTAAGCAAAGAGTTTAGTATTGTTCTTAGTTGAAGCTTTTAAGCAAAACCATGTATTGTTTATTGGAAGTGTAATATTACTGTGGTTTTAATTCTAGTCACAAGGTTTATGGTTGTAGGTATATCATTGTGGTGATTGAAAGTGAGAGGGGGATCTTATATCTAGTGGTCTCTAGGTAGAAGTTGCATAATGTGGTGATTAGGTGAGAAGTTATAAACTAGCGTTGGTTCAACTTTGAAATAATACTATCATTGTGGATTTCCTTCTTGACTTGGTAGCCCTCAGAGTAGGTGACGTTGCACCAAACTGGGTTAACAATTGATTGTGTTATTTAAATTTCTACAATTTATCTTTCTACACAATCAACAGGTTTAGAATGTTTTCTATAAACATGTGTCATAGCATGAGTCCTGACATCTTGTTTGTGTTAAGACATCATTCGTGACCTTTGTATTGTAAGTGCAAAAATTTCAATTGGCATTAGAGCAGACACCTTGTTATGTCTATTGGATAAGCTCTAGGGAGACTATTTTCTGGTACTATGGACAAAGAAGGAGAATACAATAACAAACCACCTTTGTTAGATGATTCCAATTATGATTGGTGGAAATTTAGAATGATCACTTTTCTGAAATATATGGAGAGAAAAGCATGGAAGGTTATTTTGAAAGGATGGGATCATCTTGTTAACAAGGACAAAGATATGAATGTTTCTTTGAAGTCAGAGGAAGAATGGAATGATGAGGATGATAAATTAGCTCTTGGAAACTCCAAATCATTGAATGCTCTATTAAATGGAGTAGACAAGAATGTGTTCAGGTTGATTAACACATGTATTGTAGCCAAGGATGCCTGGGAAATTCTCAGAACAACTCATGAAGGTACATCCAAAGTTAAAATATCAAGACTTCAACTTCTCACTTCTAAATTTGAGAATCTAAAGATGAATGATGATGAGACAATCTAGGAATATCATATGAAGATTCTTGAAATAGCTAATTCATTTAGTGCCTTGGGAGAGAAGACGTCAGAAGAAAAGCTTGTCAGAAAAATTCTTAGATCTCTACCTAGGAAATTTGACATGAAGGTAACAACCATTAAAGAGGCTCATGACATCACCAACATGAGGGTTAATGAACTTGTTGGCTCACTTCAAACCTTTGAGTTGATAATTAGTGACAAGTATGATAAAAAGAACAAGAGCATAAATTTTGTTTCCAATGTTGAAGATGAAGAAGGCCAAGATAATCTAGATACTGATGAAGGTTTGTCCAATACCATTATATTACTTGAGAAGAAATTCAATAGAATTTTGAAGAGAATGGATAGAAGAGGAAGACCAAATGTTAAGAACATCTCATCTGACATCAGGAATAATGAGGAGTTTCAGAAAAATGTTAGATTTGAGGACATAACTAATCAAAGCAAAGGAATTCAATGTTATGAGTGTGAAGGTTTTTATCATATTAAACCAGAATGTCCCACTTTCTCAAGAGGAGGAAAAAGAGATTTACCGTGTCTTGGTCTGATGATGATGAATCAGAAGATGAGGCTAATAATGAAACTACAAAACTTGTGATGGCTCTTTATGGAAGATGGGCAAATGAAGTGAAAACTTATGATAAAAGTGTTCTCTATGAAGACATTGGTGTATCTTATAAGGACGCATGTGACAGGTGTGAAGAAAGTCTTAAAATAGTAGAAGAACATAGAAAGATCATAGTTGAATAGGAAAATGAAAATAAGAAGCTTATATGTCATGCTTATTATCTTCAAAGTGAGGAAACTATCTTAAATTCTATTAATTCTCTATTTTTGTGATTGGCATTATGTTTCGTAAAAATAACTTAGCAGAAACATGTTAAAATAAGATGTTCTATCAAATGGAGCAACATGTTGAACAAGATGTCCTATGCAGAATCATTTTACATCGCGCCTGTGTACAGCTGGACAGTTGGATGTTTTAGTTTATTTCAGATACAAAATATTCTAGGAATATTATGTTATCTTATGTGGCACTCAGTTTAAGGATTAAGAGATTCAAGTTGAATTCAAGGAGTATTCTTAGTTTCTAATTATGGAGATAATTTAGGAAACTAATGATTGAAGTCCTATTTTTATGCAGAAGTTTCTACAGATTTTTAGCAGCTAGATTGTTGCAGTGTGAAGCATAATCCAACCCAGGGATTGTTTTAAATAGACTGTCACAAACCTAGTTTTAGTGTGGAACTTACGTGTATTTTTGTTAGGGTTTGTGAGTTAATTGTGAGCCTCTCTAATATCATCTTCATAAAAGAGTAGGACTTTTTTTCAGTTGTAAGTTCTGTCAATCATCCTAAAGCTTTTGAGCAGTGAATGATTGCGTGTCTTTGAAATGTGTCTTCTAAAATCTTTCTAAATTGTTTAGAATTGTTCTTGTCACTGTGTTGTGGCTATAAGGGATTTAAGAATGGTCTCATACCTAGGTGAGTCTTAGGTAGAAGTTAAGCACTAGTGTAATACGATGGGAGAACTGACTTTTTTGGTTTTATCCAAATATGCGGAAAGCAAGAGTCGTCACCGACTTTTCTTTTATCCAATATTTAGGAAATGAAGAGAACATGAAAGACCTTTGATTGATTTTGAGTTCGGGGGGGTAAATTATGAAAAGGGAAGGTGTTAGCACCCTTTTCATCGGTAGTTATCTACGGGATCTTAATTGCTTAGTTCACTTGTAAAACTTGCTTTGTGTGTGTGTGATTTGTTTGAAAATATTTTGAAATGCCAATGTGAGGCTAACTTTGTAATAATTCTTGTATCAGTCCTCAAGAATGTATACAAAGTGTTTTTTGAAAATATTTGTTGTTTTGAAAGTGATGTGTAAAAATGTATTTGTTTGTGAGCAAGCATTTAAGAGTCTTACCTAATAAGTATGGTCTTTCTTATTCTTTTCCTTCTCCTTTAGAGATAGTATTATCCATACCATTAGTTGGTAGATAATCCTATCTATTGGATGTGAAAGAACAGGCGTAGGGTCATCGTATGGTTATCGAAAGAAACATGTAAGGATACTTTAGCAATTCGAAGAGACTATCATCATTTTGTTCGTAGGGTCATCGAAGGGACTACATCATTTTGTAGGCAGCTCAAATGGTCATCGAGGGATTATGATCTTTATTTAAGAGGGACTATGATTATTTGATCGAGGGTCTTTTGCTAAAGTATCCCCACTTTTGAAGGACGTGACCAATATTCATAAGGCAGCAAGAGAGGTTACCCAAGAGGTGCAAGTGTGAAAAGTGTGTTAATTCAGTTATTTATCTGGAAAATTAAGGTTTTCTAGGTTGCTTTTAGTCTTGTTATACAATCGTAGTTACTACAATTAAGTATGTACAGAAAGCTAAAGTGCAGAATGTAAAGTCCTACGCTATTACATGGCTTTAGGAGATATACATAAGTATAGAAAATGCGGGAAAGTAAACCTACGCTATTAAATCCTCGAAGTTGATACATAATTGGGAAAAGTGTGAGAAAACAAATCTAAGCTATTACATTGATAGTGCGACCCATACATTTTGTCTAAGAAAATTAAATAGCAAAAAGAAATAAGAAAAATGTTAGTTAAATATTTTAAATACCTAAAATCTAAGTTAACATTTTTTGTTATTTTGTAGAAAATAATTTAAGTGTTAATAATGGTAATTAAAACTTAAATTCTAATTAATTTTAATATTACGGAAAAAAATCCAATTTAATTAATAAAAATAAATTAAAAAGTTTAATTACTAATTAAAATCGTAACCCTAATTTGTTATAATTTTGAAAAAAGATTAGGTTAGTTAATGATTAATTAAAAAGAGAATTAATTTAAAAAAAAGAATGAAATTAGGATTAGTAGCAAATAAGGAAAAAACCAATTGCATGGGGTGGGTGTTGAACCCACGCCATCAGCCTCATAGAATGCTCCCTTTACCACTAGGCCATGCGCTTGTTGGTGTCTAAGTATAGGAATGGATCAATACATTATGAACCTGCGTTGAAATCCTGGAAAAAAACAAAATAATTACAAAACGTAGGGATCGAACCCACACACGTTATGTTACAGGCCTCCGTCTGCAACCATCTATGTTGTACTGGTTTTTATGATATAGAATACAAACAAATAAACATATAATAAAAGCTATATCAGAGAAGCGCTGGAGCCCTAGCTCCGGTCGACTTCTCTGGTGGACCAAAATCTCTATCCTGCAAAAACACACGAGTTAGGTCATAACAAAGACCCTATCCCCCTAATTTGACCCTTGCGAATCCAATGGTGATCTCGTTTTGTCCTGAAAACGCCTGTAACACAAGATACAAAACAAATAGAATTTTATGCCCTAACAATGGCATCTCGTATTCCCTGTGTCAAAGCTTGTGTTTTCTTATTGAAACATGTTCTAAACATCATCATGAATATATATGTATGCATCAAATTCATTTAAATCACGTGAACTAAAACTTTGAAATTCATAGAGTTTACCAAACCGGAGATGTTGAGGTGTGATGATCTAGGATGCTACGAGCTTCAAGGATGGTTGGAATGAGTTCCTGGGAACTTCAGGAAGCTAGTGTGATGCTTGGAATGGATTGAAAGTGGCTGCACACGAGGGTTTGAGTTTTCCTTAGCTTTGAGAAATCTTGGAATTTTAGGGTGTGTTCTTGAGGCAGTGTTTCGCGTCCTTGTTGTCTGAAAATGCTGGGTATATATAGAAGAGAAGATTAGGTCAACAAAAGTGAGAACAATCTTTTGTATTTCATGATCAAATCTTTTATTGTAATTTTGCATGAAATCTTTCTTTTTTAGGCCAATCTCATGCCAATCATCTCTACATGTTTTTGCCAAGTTGTCGCCAGTTTTTTGGGTTTGTGATTTGATTCAAAAATAGATCCACATGCCTCATATCATTTATTTGTTATTTTATTTGATTTATTTTGCTTTTAATTGAATAAAACCAATATAAAAAGAAATAAAAACCACTAAAATAAATGGATGGATTTAGAGGTCTAATATGAGGTCATGAACATGTTTGAAACTAAAAACTTAGGCCCATTAGCCCAAAAATTCAATTTTGTTCGATTTGAACTTCATGCATTTTCTCAAAATTGCTCAACTTGCACAACTTATAACTCTCTCAATTTTTGTCATATGAAGGTGATCTTGACTTTTTGGAAACCTCAAGATATCTCCTACAACTTTCATGTTGGTCATTTTTTCTTTTGAAGTCTTAATCTTGAAGTAAATTGCTTTGACAAAAGATGTATTTTTGTTGACTTTTAAAATGACCTGTAATGTTTTGGCCCATATCTCCTTAATGAAGCATTTTTGGCCTTGATCTTAGAGAGAAAAAGTTGTATAGGATTGAATTAACTTCAAACTGGGCTTTGGTTGAGAAATTTCTGATGAAGTATGTCAAAGTTATGCTTGGTCAAAGTTTAGTTGACTTCTCCTAAAGAAAACCGTAATTTAGTAACTTTTGAATTTTGATGAATCTTGAGTTTTCTTGATGAATCATGATCAACCCTTATTCAAATGATGAATGTAAGTTCAAAATCTGGATGTTGACCAAAAATCTTAAAGTTTGACTATAAATTGGTCAAATTTAACTTTTTATCCAATACAGTTGATTCTCAATCATTTGGCTAATTGATTGAGAAATTTGTGCTACAAGGCTTGAAACTTGGTTTGAGGATTCTTTGAAGCATATGAGAAACCATGAAATCCTCTTTAGGCATTAGAAGTCCAATTTCCTTTGAGAAAAGCAAAACCCTAGTTATGGATCAATTGCTTAGTAGGAGAGTTTATCTGGTCAACCCTTGAGTAGTCTTGAGAGTTTGAGACCTTCATCAGGATGATGAGGTATCTTGAATTAATTTGTCTTGAAAATGGGAGGGAAAATTTTGGGGTACAACATATATCTTCTAATAGTTTATCTAACATTTCATACATCATTGATGGTCATGGGATCAAGGCATCTCTTTTCTAAAGCTGCACAAAAGAGATTATTCTGTTGGGAACAAGCAATAAGGAAAAACTATGGTTTTCCAAGACTTAAATGTGTTCTGCATGTCTCACAAGCAATTAAACCAGTTATCAGTCAGGCCATCATCATGTCAAGCTTTCATGTATTTTGACACACTCTATACTATGGAGAAATCTTGCGTTTTGGTGAATTTGAGACAGTGTGAACGGGAAAGAGTGTTTTTTCTAGTTTGAGCTTAGAAATCCGCGTCTTACAATTGGGATATTGTTTTGAGATAATTCCTCAGACATTGGATCCGTCTCGGTATTTTCTACATTTTGTATGTTCATACCGGAAGCCAGTTATGTGCAAAGAGTCTCTGAATAATTTGGTTTCCCTGAAGTGGTATTTGAATTTAATGACTGGTTATCTGTCTCTCAGGCATTTGGAAAATTTTAACTTTCATCCGATTCGGTATTTTCAGTTGATTCTTTGAGCATTGAGACCGTCATGATTCTCTTAGTATTTCTCGTGTTTGGATCGAAGGCTAATTTTGTGAAGAAGACCTCAGAGAATTTTAATCTTTGAAGACAATGTACTGAATTTAATTGTTGGTCCGTCATTGCACGAGCCCTCAAAAATTAATAACTTCTGATTGGAATATTGTTTCAAAGCGGTTTTCGACACATAAAGTCCGTGTTGATGTCTCCTTCAATTTGTAAGTTTGGCTCGAGGGAAATTCTTTGAGGAAGATCTCTGAACAT